>AP025347.1:0-658848 GCA_025999795.1 Monascus purpureus | reverse complement strand
CAGTAGCAATTAGAACTCCTGTTCCGAAGTGTCTCGAAATAAAGAGAAAATGGTGCGGTACCGGAAAGCGCGGAAATCGACGAGCTAGAATTGGAAATGAACACGCTGAAGGAACATTCTGATTTAGCAGCAATTGATAATTAGAAGTAGGGCCGTATATATACCTAAAGTGCTCAAGACGAGGATGAGAAATAACGCCATGACATGCGACGAGAGGTTATAGTCACCCCGCTCCCTTGAACCACATGTTGATTCTCCGTCCCGAAGTGCATTCCGCCGGGCGATCTCTGCTTTTAAAGCAGTGTCAGGGAGGTGAGACAGTGTTGGAAAGTTTCGTTTAACATCTGTAGAGCGTTCGGATTAGTAAGAACGCCTTAAGCTGTGTAGAACACGAACCCAGGAGATTGAAGAGAATAGACAGATACTAACCCAGTATTCCTGCGCCTATCTTACTGACTGCGTTCATCTTTTTGACTTTGTATTGCCGTGGATGTCAAATGCATCCATGGCCCAAGAGAACACAGGCGACTTCACTCAATCCGATCAATCCGTCGGTGGTGTTGTGTATTGTGTAGAGAACAAGGGAGCTATGATATCCTCTGCGGAGATGACAATCAGTCAAGTCAACACCAGAATTCGCTGATGATCACCACATCGTGCCAGAAACGGTGATTGAGTTGAAGCATGGTCCATTTGAGCACGTTGATTTTCTTGATGATCCTATACGCCAGTAACTTAATAACTGGATCCACAGTTAACGTTAACGTAATTCACTACCGAACGGTCCGCACACCTCGCTGTCGCCCCTTTCTACTACATTCAATTAAGCGTCACTACACCATTGAGCAATGGATTTACAATCAAAGCAGTCACGCCTTGTGGCTAGCATTTGATACTTACAAAATGGCCTTTTCTTATCAACTGTAAAGGCAGCCTTATGCATTTGATGTTCCTCCTACAACATTAAAGTGGCATCTTAAAAGGAGTCCCTCCACAAGCAAAGAAGCCTGCTAAATACAAACAATTGACAGATTGTCAAGAAGATACTCTTTCAGCATGGATTCTGGATATAGAGAAATGTGCCCTTCCTCAAATATGAACTGTACACTGTTTAGCACAGCAATTACAGTCAGCATAAATACCTTTTCTCTATCATAGTGCCAGCCCTGTTAAAATGCTAAGACCACACAGTCAGATAATCATATAAGATTCTACAACGAAAATTTTCAGTATAAGTTCTTTGTTCAATATCTTTATATCGTGTGCAGTATTGGCCTGGGTTTTGGCTAAGCTTTGGTCTTGTGTGTGCGCGCAGCCTACCCACCTCCGCGCTCACTGCCTCCCTCCGGGACCAATCTTAATGAGCTGACTAGTCACTCCCATACAGTGTCAGCAAGAATAGCTGGACAACTGATGAGCTTGGTCTTGAATGACTTCAAAAGGTGTTTGAGCCTGCTACCACTTTTCAGTTAGACAATATTGGCTTCTTATTCTTGATAGGCCATAGCAGTCATGCTGCAGCTTTATTTAATAAATTCTGCATGGAAAGGAAGATAATTCTTTATATTTACTACCTTATTTCTCTCATATTCTCCAACCACTGGATGCCAGCTGTTTTAGACCAGTGAAAAAGCTATATGAACAAAAGTGACACGGTGCTGGACCACATACCTGAGGTACGGTCGTCTGTTCTGCCCGTACTGACGCAAGGAAGATATCTCCAACTTCTGTATTGATCCTGCTGTAGCTCTTCGACTATGTCTTGTCTATCTACCTGTACCATAGCCTGACCAGTAGCCGCCTGTGTGCCAATCCAATTGATATCTGTCTTCTGAATCTGTTTTCTGAACCTGCATCTTGACACTTCCATTACTTTCTATACCTGATATCCTAGCATGTTCTATAGAGGCCAGACTTATCTATAAATAAGCCTGTCATTCCCATGTACCTAACATTCTTTTATAACAACCGGACTTCTTACTTTTCTTTTCTCCTAGATCCCTGTTGGAGATCTTAGGGTTGTTCCATATCCCATATAAACTATATAGGAATAGGAACTACCATAAGAACACCCTAAGAGGTCTAAGAGTCCTTCCCACTAAGTTACCTTCTAACTGTGACGACCATATCTGGGCTATGACCGTCAGCATGTGACCCTGGCACGTCTTAGAAGGTGCCAGCAGATTGAGCAAGTAGGGCACAGGGCTAGGGCTGAGGGCAGGCAGCTGCCCTCGCCTCCTATTTCCTCCCCACCATGTCTTTCACCTTTTTTCCTTTCTGTCTTCTTCTTCTCGTGTACGATATTCCTAGACAGCACGGCCAAATAGCAAGTTGCTTTCCTCTTCTCATCTTATTATAGCTGATCGTCACACCAACCTCTTCAACAAGTCCTCTTCTTTTCTCCTTTCTCCTCTCATGTCTGGTATTCATTGAAAATAGTACTGAATAGCATATGTTGCTTCTCCTTCATCCATTTGTAGTACTAGCTATCACATCTAAAGGGAATATAGGTATGGAATAAAGAATAAGCTTTGTGAGAATTAGGCAACGAAGATTATGGGTAAGAATATTAAAGTATGAGGCATCTAATGTGGCTAGTATAACCCATGGGATATCTACCACAAGCTTCAATTGATAGTATGGAAGGCCACTTTTGATGTGAGTGATTATCCTCTTGGCCTTCTTGGTTTTTCTTTTCTGTAGGGATGCTTGATTCTACCTATCTACTTTGCCATCAACCTGTTCAAAACTGGTTAATTAGCTAGAGACCATCCGGATTAAGCACCTATAAATACCTTGTCAGATGCCTATGTTAGCCCTCCTGGCATTTTCTAACAAATGACTGTTGCAGGCCCTGTCAGTGAAGGCAGTTCAGTTTGTCTTGTGCACAGAGTCTATTCTGACAGGGATAGGGTAGGTACGTCTTCTGGAGTAACTAGAAGGGCCCTAGCTACGCCTCAGAACATACCTTTCAAACAAATTCGCTGGTGGCCAGATTCGCCTTGTTCTCAGCTATAACTGAATTCCATTGTAAAAGAATTATGTCTGAAATTCAGTGGACCGCTGTAAGCAGTCTGTCTCTAACTAGTAGTTGTTTGAAAATTGAAGTCGCATGCTTAGGAAATTCTAAGTTTCATGCTCGGTAGGTCCCTCTCGTGAGTCCACTTTGTCACAGTAGCTTAAAGCATGATGAAGTAAATAAGAACTTAGCTACTGAATAACTCTTCCCCAACCTCTCCTTCGACCCGCATGCATGGCTGCCAATTGACATGCACGCCTTTCTATATCACCATCTAGTACCTGTTTTGGTGTCTCTCCGGCCGTCTTGATAGTTCTTCGGAGGCTCCGACCTCCAGCAGGATTTGAATGATCTCATCTCGTGCTTAAGGCGCTCAAGAATTGGCTCAGAGTTTCCATGCTCATACATCATCCTGAGCATTGTACCCTTCATCACTTCATAAAGGGGAGTATTTCTCCTTTGGTCAATTGCATTCACATCTGCACCTCGACTCACAAGATGGCGGACAGCATCAACCTGATCCAGATTTTTCACTAGACAATGAAGCGCTGTACAACCGTCGTCATCACTCTCATTGACATCAAGCAATTCCAGCGACTGGTCTATCATGGATGGACTGATTGATTCCAGCCAGCTGAAACTGCTCAGCTTTTGCAAAGTGTTCCGTCTGATTCCATCGCATGCCCGTGCACTAGCTCCATTTTCCAGAGAATCTCGAGTATCTCTGCTAAGTGTCCTAGAACACCAGGGACGAATTTATGGGGCTCCATTGCCTGTCTAAGAGCGGTTGCACCCAGATCATTTCTGCGTTGAGTGTATCGGGAAGCTGGTTGGCGTGCACAAGCAGCCTGATGGCTTCAATATTTGCCCCATGGCCCGTGTTGTTATTGACCGCGTAATGAAAGACTGTGGCACCGTACTGATCCTGTGCGTAGACGGTGTCTGGTTTGACGCCAAGAAGCATTTTGACAGTGCTTTCCATCCGTGACGTAATTTTATCTGGGTCAACTATGTCTGCATAATTGCAGACAACGACAGCTAAGGCCCAGTGTAGCGGGGGCCGGCCCTCGTTATCGGGCAGAGACGCCATATCTGCAGCCTCAACGCCGCCACAGTGATCTATTAGAGCCTGTATAGCTTCCATGTTCCAGGGCAGGGCAGCAATATGCAACGCTGTCACATTTTTCCCGTGCTCAAGCGCAAAGAAATAGCCGCTATGCCATTCCTGGAGAGCATGGACGTCCGCGCCCTTGGTAATAAGACGCGAGACTAACTATCTCGTAGCTTGCATGGGAGACCGCCTCTCCAAGTACAGTTTCTCTCAGCCCCGGAAGATTCTCCGTTCATCCTGCTGTTCCCGTTCGTGCTGCCCCTCAAAGATATTGGCCTTCAACGAGCAGTCCGTATCCAAAAGCCAGCAAATAAATGCCTCAATACGCTCCCAACGCTGCTGCACCTTTTGTCTAGAAAGGGCTGCACTGTCGTCGGATTTAGCTTCCAACATCAAGTTACCAGCTCCTTTCAGTGCCTCAGCGGCTCCGAACAGAGTTGTTCAGCTCTCCGAATCCCGATAGTGCAACGTTCCCAACGGTGGGTCGTGGTTCATCAACCATAAGACCATCTCTTCGTTAGCAGTCGCACAAGCCTCAACCACGGGAGAGACATGGAAGTGTTTGAGATGGTCCTCCAGGGGCTCCGTGAGTGATGTATCTGGAAGATAGATCTGGATCAGCTTGCATAGCACATCGAAGTTGTCACCATAGATGGCAATGTGGAACTGGTTATTGGAATCAGATTCGTATGCTTTCCAGAAGACTCGGGTGTGGGGGCAATCGCTATACGAGTTGAAGACCACCACGTCGTTTGTAGAACGATTGCGCAAAGCAGACCTTGATCGGAGTATTCATAGACTGGTGATCCGTCTGAATCATGGAAGACGGGTGATGGGTCCGGATCATCATGTGGCTGGTGGAAGCGGGTGTATGCCATCTTGCATGGTAAGAACAGAAGAGAGCAGAGCGGGGCGAATGTAGGTTGGGGCGGAGAGGAGCCAACAAAAAAACAGCAGAGGGAAAGTTGAAAGAGAGATGAAAGGGCAGTTGGGGGTCTTTATATGTGAAATTGTTCAGAAGTTACTTCAGAAAGCCACACTAGGATGTTGGACACCCTTTGCAGCCTGGCCAAGCTACCTGGTGGAAGTGACAAGCGCTCGTCACTGGTCGGTTCAGATGTTTGGATGCGGGAGATGGGATCAATTGGCCATCTGGCTGAAGGCCTGCTCCCCCTCTTATGTCAAACAACGACACTGCCCTGCAGGTTCTGATGCTTGACAGATTAAGGCCGGCATGAGCTGGAGTCGTTGCCTCTCATCGGCATATACAGTCACAGCAGACCAGGTGCGTGATAAGAAAGACCAAGAGGTCATCTGATGTCTCTGGGTTTGTGCAGCATATATCTCTGTAAACCTATTACTTGCTGACCACACTCATATCCTGTTCTTAATTTTAAATGATGGTCCTTTCAGGGCTGCTGTATGTGTGGAATGCATCACTCATATTGAAGTAGTCCTATCACATGCTCTCTTCCATATCCTTGTGATTCTTCAGAGCACAAAGCCTTTTCAAGATTCTCTAGTAATTAGCAAGTGCACTATAGGCTTCAATCAATCCTGTGAAGTTCTCCTTGATCCAATCAAACTAGTCTAGTGTGGTCAGGTTTTGAAGACAAGTCTCTGGATACAAGTCAGCCTCAGAGCAGAACCTAAAAATGATAAGTGGAAGTATTCATGGTCCAGCACTCAGTATACATGAGTTTAGGGGTAAAAAAGGGTAGTGTACCTTGTCTATTTCCCTCACAAAGAAGCCACTGATATATTGGTCCTCAGTGCATATTAGGACAGCATGGGACCATTAGCAAGTGCATTCTCCGATACTCTGCATAGTAAAGAGGGGGCTTTTAACCTCTATGTCTCTCCTGTCATCATTGAAACCTTTTCCAGGGAAGCCCTGAGTACACCATCAATATGGGGGGGAAGTGCCGCCAAGGTAGGAAGGATGGGGGTACACTCGACTGTATCACGGCCGCTCAAGTCGCCGAATCTGGCAACTCAGGCACCAAAAGATAGATTCTAGGTGTAGGAGGTCAAAAGATAACTAGTTAACTAGTTAGATAATTATCCCTTAGTAATATATCAATCTGCTCCAGCCTCGAGGATCAGAAACCCGAAATACGCTGTGCAGACCACAACATCACCAAGTTAATATCATCGAAATTACGCGACAAAGATGTCTAGGACTTCAACAATCCAAAATGACTATGTGGTTATGTGAGCTCGTATTCAAAAGAGCCAGAGGACGCGACATATAAAAAGCCAGCTATTCATATACTGATTCTCAGCTATCCTTCTCCCTACTCTTCAGTTTCGTCCAACCACTGGTCCCCTTTGGACGACTGGCAACACGCTGTTCATTTATACATTTCTGGCTACTTCCTGACACACCCGTACCCACTAACGCAATGTGGCTGGGTCCAATCTCATTAGATGGCAGCTCTGATCCAGTTGTCGACTCAGTCGCGACTGACACCTTTTCAGGGACCGTTTGGTGTTGCTCATGGAGTTGGTCATCCCATTCCTTCTTTTCCAGTAGCTCCCATTCCGCACTCGCCATTTCACCCAGCAAGGTTGTTCTCAATTTATCCACAACCCTTGTTGGCGTTGGCAATTTCCAGGACCGCATAAATTCTGTACCTTCTGACCCCCCAAGAAACGAATGTACAGTACCATGAGAATAATGACCCAACATTGGAAATGACTTTGCCCGTTGAATACTCGTCCTAGGGTGATCTCGGGAGACCTTCATTTTTGACTGAACGTCACGACTAGCGAAAGCTCTCATGGATGATGGTACCTGAGCGGGAGAAGCAACAAGCAATTGCCACATATTCTTCCCTAGGTCACAGACTTCTTCCCATGAGTCTGATGCCAAGCTTAGTCCTTGGGTTCGGCAGAGCCAAGAGATATTCCAGGCAAGCAGTGCGGCCCCTTCCAAGAAAAGCGCATAATCCATAGGGTCTTCCTTGGCTAATCTCGGGAGATTCTTATCAATGACAAGAGGCCGAGGCCTATGAGGATTAGATCGAAAGCTTGCTGCTCGCGAAATTGTTTGACTAGATGAGGATGACTGAGAGGGGGGAGCTCTTATATGCGAGACTTCATGAGAGATATAAGACGCAGCAGGCGTGTATATGGAAGGGGTGGGATGGTTGCGATAAGCCAGTGCTATTTCCGCAGGGAGTCTGAGGGACAGATAATGCGAAACAAGAACAAGTAAGTGCGCTATGTTCGATAGGGCAGCTGATACGTGGGCGGGCGTAGCACCTGTATCGGCGTTAGTATATATCTATATAGCTTGAAGGTAAATTGGCCGTATACTTCCCGTTCATGTCTCTCAAGTGTATTATAGGTACGCCACCAACTATGTAGGTCTCTTTAAGTTCACCATTTATTTCCTCGACTAGTTGTCGTAAGCCGAACAGAGTGGCAGCCTCCCGGCAGAGAAAAACCCGAGCCTCAGCTGTCCTGTTATGCAGGGCATGCCAGAGGTGCTCTGTCCTTTTAGTGTTGTTTTGAATCCCAGTTAATGTCGCAGTCTCTCTCTCTGAAATTTGATATTTTGAGGATTCAGCGTCAGAATATCGTTGTGCTAATTCCAATTTGCGCTGAGATATATCGCGTTTCTTATCTTTTATTTCAGATCTCAAAGCCCCAATATGATCCGCCAGTATCTTTGTCCTTGCCGACGACTCTTCCCGTTTACCGAGAATTCTCTGAAGGGCCCAGTGCTTTGATATCTGATCTCTTAGCTTAAGAGGTCCTTCGATGTGACTTGCTATGTCTCTTGGTGGGTTTTCTGATGTGACGGCGTTCTCGATTTGCTGTGCCATAGCTTCTTTCTCTAGAAGAGTATTGGCATTTTCGATACGTAGCCAGTACACCTGGTTGCGGGCACATGTCGGGCAATAGAACGGTAGTCGAGGGTTAGGAGCACGAGAGCATATGTGGCAGTTCATCTCAAGCGCTTGCAGTATTCTCTTAGCAGAATTCTATAGAGGGGGCTCCCAGTCCCATGAGGTCTCCGAATGTTGGCGCAGATAAAGCTGCCGGACTCGAGAACCATGCATGCGCTTCGACGGAATAATGGACATAGACATGGGGATTCCTCATGACTTAATCATGGAGATGGGCAATATATGCTGTCTCCCAGAGTGCTTAGTTATGGGGTCAAAGCTGAGAAAGTGAAGGTGAAATGGGAGGTTCCAGGATCTAGGTACTCCATAATCACCGTTATGCTAAAATCACATGACAATGTCACCTGAAAGCACCCGTGTGGTAATGGTAATTTTTGCGTACCTCAGTCCTCAGTCACTAGTGTATCACAGTCATGGATACATGAAATGCAAGTAAAATTGAATCTAGTAATTACTGCAACTTCAAAACCCCAGTTTGGACCCCACTGACTAAGAGCAAGGTCCTAGCTGCCTCTTTCAGTTTCAGGAAGGTGATTGCATCCTTTGTGCAGGTGGCCAGGCGCTTCTGACTGTCATCATGGATTCTACCAACAGGGACTGTGAGAAAACTCCCGTTGAAAATGAACCTTGTTCACTCAAACCATATCAGGGAAAGGAAGACCAGCCGTTAGTCGAGGCCCTTCTGCAGACAAGGGATCTTGAGGTCTGCAATTGGGAAGAGCTCCAGGAGAAATATGCAAATGCTATGGACGAACATAGCCGGCTCGAAGACAACTTGCGGTCCCAGATAGCGCAACTACTCCAGGTACTCTAGGTATGTCTCACCATTTTTAATTCTACGTCTTTGACTGTTTTTCTTAGGTCTCTGCTTCCTGGTCTCAAGCCACCGTACTTCAGGATGAGGATCGAGCTCTAAAGAGGTAGCCATTCTCTGCATTCTGGGGGACTTTGTGGTCTCAGAGACTCCATAGCTAACCCATTTATGCAGATTCAAAACTCAAATGCAACATGTGCAAAATTCAGAAGAGAAGAAGGAAAACAAGAAAAAGCATTGTATGCTCAATTTCTTTGTTTGTGAATTGAATCTGATGCTGACAATGCGCATCTACAGACATTGAAGTTGTGAAAGCATTTGAAAGTGCTCTTGCATTGCTCAACCAGCAGATAAAACTTTAGGTATCTTCTATAATTATGACGATGTTTCTCAGTGTGGCAGTCTCGAGACACTCAAATGGAAAGAGACTTAATGCAAGTCGTATTATAACATAAATGCATATATAGCCTAGTTCAAACAGTAATAGCATACAGAGTATGGAGTAGTGGAGGTAAAGAATTCCGGACTTTCGTGGACTCGAAGTAGAACCCTCAGCCTGCCCTACTAGTGACAAAAGCCTACTATACTTGCCACGTGGACTCCTAGACATGCATGGATCCATCACTGGATGTAGAGTTAATTACGGGTTAGCCTACACGTATGTCACCTGGGAACCAATCAACACGTCTCTTGATCAGGTTTCTCGAAAGTCCTATAATCAACCTCTCACCCCAGTAATAACAAGTGGGTACTCGTAACCAGAGATCATAATCAACTGGCTCACAATAAATACCTAAAGATGTATCGTGACAGAAAACCGAGAAAAGGATCAAGTATCAGCCAACAACACAACACACACACTGGATGAGGTGTGTCCAGGCAGAGATGATCCCCTGGAGAGCCGTATGAGCAATTGTCTACCCTGAAATCCAGGCCTTGATAGTCAAGAAAACTTCACCGGCCCTATCTTGAATATTGAAGGATAAAAGGCCAGCCAGCTGCGCGGAACATAGTCTCAAACTCATGACAATGTTGTATGATATCTCTGTATGTCATCACAGCTGTATCAATCTGAGAATATGGGGTTAGTGGACATTAATTCCTCTGGTAGTATCTCCCGGTTTTTACCTCGGATTCTCAGCGTACATAACGCTTCAAATTTTCCTGCACTCAAAGCCCTGAGTCTTCTATATTCATCATTCCTACCAGGTTCATTAATGAGACAAACAGAAAAGCGGGCAAGCTCATCGATATCCATCTTAGAAAGATGCTAAAGATTCTGGGAAAGAAATTCATTTCCCAGCCTCATTAGGTCAACCGAAAAGATGCTATAGATAGAGCTCTAGCATCTTCTAGTTGCCACTAGCAGGCCTTCTTCTTCTGCCTCTTCCGCATCCTCATCGATCAGTTGCTCATCTAACTTGGGGGTTCGAAAGCATGAAGTAACCAAGGCAATCAAGTACGTCGCTAACAAGATGAGTGGTCAGCTGATAAATTTCCAAGCGTAATAGTAAAAGAAAAAGTGTATACTGTACCAAGGAAAAAAAGCTGTGCCCAGAAGAAAACAGCGCCGAAGAAAGGGAAATTTATTGTCACACGGTTGAAAAAGGTACTAGCGATGCTTGGTGTGCACACAGATTTTGCAGCAGGATTGTCTGCCAATTCCGAGCATGGCTTAACTAAGTCTTTCGTGTTCGAACAATCCGGTCGCATTCCAGGAAGCACCGAACTGCGATCACAGAATGTCTGGGAACCCCATGTTGCATATTGAGGAGCAACAACCATTGGGATTGAATAATCCAAAGCTAGCACAATTAACATTAACACCACCGTTGTGACTAGTAAAGCCTGTGGAGATGTATGGCCCTTCCTGATTTGGAAAACTCTGAACCACAGAAATCGGATCCCAATTGCACCAATTCCGACAACTGAGCTGCAGAAAAATAATAGCAGGAGAAATGTAAAAACGATATAATCAATCGGAAATACTCTTGCGGATTCGACAAGGATCCAATTGATTGGGTTGAAGACATTAATGTGTCCGAGAATATACCCACAGCGCTGCTTGCAAATTGAATTTGCCGCCTTGTCGATTACTGTCAATAGCATGGACACCCATGTTGTAAGTGCAATCAAAAACAATATGGTGCCCCCCAAAAGCCTGAATGGACGAAATATTGTCGCTATTTCATACCATATCTTCAATAACCAGCCCTGGGAATTTCCTTGAGTTTCTTCCATCAAGCGTTGCCTTCGGATCAGCGTCCTTTCTTCCCGCAAGAGAGTGTCAAATTCCCTTCGGTCTTTTGAGGATAGAAGACCAACGTTTCCTCTACATCTGCCTTCTAATTGACGCTGTCGTTCTCGGTTCGATTCTAATTGGAGCGACGTGGTAGATATTATCGCTGGACTCGAAATTGACGGAGCGGTCCTTATTAGCTTTAATGGGAGGAGTGCAAATCCGGAAGAGCTGTACAAGGCATAACCGCAAATCCCTATGGTTATCAATAGGCCAAGTGCGAATGTCAGGGCGCGTTCGCCGTCTATGCGGATTTCTGTCAGCGCTCATCGGGGAAAAAAACAAATATCTTTCAAGCGCTCTAGAGGCCGTATACTTACGATTTTCTATCAACAATTTTCTGAAATAGTCGAGATCCAGGCCATCTCCCCCGTTCGGAGTCGGAGCGAAGAATCCTACCAGGAACAAAACGACAGCTATGGCAATGAAGGACAAGGTATATTTGAACGAATTCCAAAAGCGTTGCCCAGTAGTCTGTTCACCCAAATCATCATATTCCTCATACCAGAAATATGTGAATGGAACGAATATGAGACAGAGTAGTGCATCCAAGGAGTAAAGAAAATAATAGACGACTGTCAAAGAGAATGTAATGTCATCGACCTCATCCTGAGTAGCCCAGTCCTTCCGTCGACCCAATTTGGGGACAACCGTGGACGATATCAGAGCGACATCAGCAGGCAACAACACAACAGTCGCAAGCAGTGAAGTAATTGCAAATATGCAGGTCACCGTGACAGATAGCGAGCGATCCCTCGGCGTCTGGTAAATGTATATGAAGATGGAGGCAATTGCGATCAAAATAGTTACCACAATCGCGAATATGACCCAAACGATGGATGTCTGTAAAAGAGCCATGTTCAGGAGAGATAAGAAGCAAGGGAGAACAAAAAGGTGTAGTGCAACTAACCCATATCGTCCTTGAGCAGCCGTAAGAGCTCTGCGGATTGAGCTTCTGAAGGTAAGCTTTTGTGTTTCGTCATCGTCTTGGTGACCGGGTCAGGTCACGTGATAGCTTCCACTATTCATGGGTTCCGAATGGTTCGTCCCAAAAAGTACTGTTATCTGAGTGCGACCTCCGAATCTTGTGGATTCCATGAAAGAACAATGACTTGGGTCATCGCACTCCATTTGCAAAAGCTTCGAAAGAAAAGATCGTTTGCTACCTCTTTCTGTCTACCTCCTTGCCTTTTTCCCTCTATCAGACTCCGATGTGCAGCGTTTCTTTGATAAACTCGAAACAGTCAGATGCAGTCATATACTGAATTGCTACCCCCTACGGGGGTAACCCATGCTTTAGCAGTTCCTTTCACGTCAGCGACAGCCAACAACTTGGTCGTGGTCAGAACTTCCCTCCTCCAGATATTTTCGTTACTCAATGTCGCGCCTCGGTCGAATGGGGTACCTACGGAAGACAAGTTGTCACAGCCAGACCAATTGGAGAACATAAAATTGGTCCTGGAGAGGGAATACTCTCTCCATGGGACGGTAACTGACCTAAGTCGAGTTAAAATATTGGACACCAAAACCGGCGGAGAAGCAATTTTGCTTGCGTTTCGAAATGCCAAGCTTAGCTTGATTGAATGGGATGATGAACGTCATGGCATTTCAACCATTTCTATACACTACTACGAGCGGGATGACTTGACTCGTAGTCCCTGGGTGCCTGATTTGACCAGTTGCGGAAGCATTCTTAGCGTGGACCCAAGCAGTAGGTGTGCCGTTTACAATTTCGGAATCCGAAATCTCGCGATTCTGCCCTTCCATCAGCCAGGAGACGATCTGGTCATGGATGACTATGACTCTGAGATCGAAAAAGGGAGTCCTAGGAATGAGCATGGACAAGTTTCCGGCAGTGGAATGGCGAAAAATGGCTCCGCGTACCAAACTCCGTACGCTTCATCTTTCGTTCTCCCCTTGACTATGTTGGATCCTTCTCTGCTCCACCCGATAGATCTTGCCTTTTTATATGAATATAGGGAACCGACATTTGGTATTTTGTATTCGCAAATAGCCACCTCGCATTCCCTTCTCCATGAAAGGAGAGATGTTGTTTTCTATACCGTCTTCACGCTAGATCTCGAGCAGCGGGCATCTACCACACTTCTTTCCGTATCTAAGCTACCTAGCGATCTTTTTCGAGTGGTGGCTCTTCCACCTCCTGTCGGAGGTGCTCTGCTAATCGGTTCTAATGAACTCGTGCATGTTGACCAAGCAGGTAAAACGAACGCAGTGGGAGTCAACGAATTTTCCAGGCAAGCTTCGTCTTTTTCCATGACAGATCAGTCTAGTTTGGCTCTGCGTCTTGAAGGATGCGTCGTTGAACGTGTTGATACTGAAAGCGGAGATCTAGTCTTGGTTTTATCTACAGGGAATATAGTCCTCGTTAAGTTCAAACTGGACGGAAGGTCGGTGTCTGGCATATCAGTTCATCGCTTACCCGCTCATACCGGTGGAAACATCATGGGATCTGCTGCTTCGTGCTCCGCTTTTCTTGGAAACGGAAGAATATTTTTCGGTAGCGAGGACGCGGATTCCGTGCTTACAGAATGGTCCCGGTCGGCTTGTAGCGCCAAAAACTCGCGGCTACATTTCAGGCATGGAGCCGATGACCCTGTCGATGCGTCTGAGGAGGACCTATCTGAAGAGGACATTTACGAAGATGATCTTTATTCGACTGG
Source organism: Monascus purpureus (assembly GCA_025999795.1). Lineage (NCBI taxonomy): Eukaryota > Fungi > Ascomycota > Eurotiomycetes > Eurotiales > Aspergillaceae > Monascus > Monascus purpureus. The sequence continues at coordinate 645,007 of AP025347.1, read as the reverse complement.
CGCCGAAGGCTCACTGCAGGCGCGCAGCTCTTCTACAGATGGTTCTGCCTCCGGAATATATAGTTCTCGGATGCATGACAGACTTTGCAATATTGGGCCCTTAAGGGACGTGACTTTGGGTAGATCTCACGCGGCTTTAGAATCCAAAGATTATAACGCCGACGATCACTCAGCAGACCTGGAGTTAGTAGCTGCTCAGTGTTCAGACGGAAGCGGCAGTTTGGTAGTCGTGAAGCGTGAAATTGATCCCCGTGTAGTCATCTCTAGGAAGATCGACTACGCTGAGTCGGTCTGGTCAGTGTCAGTGTCCAGTACTACCGGACGTCGAGAAAACAAAGAAACTCGTCGCTATGTGATAACTTCAAAATCAAAATATACTGATAAGGAAGAATCGGAAGTTTTCACTGTCGATGGAACAGGCTTGAAGCCTTTCAAAGCACACGAGTTTAACCCAAATGCTGATTTCGCTATCGATGTCGGGACTCTGGCGAACGGCACCCGGGTAGTTCAAGTCTTGAAAAGCGAGGTCAGGAGCTATGACATTAGTGAGTCTCCTAATTGTGTTTACGCCTATTGTACATTATGAATTATCCATGCCGCTGACGAACTAGACCTTGCTTTGGCTCAGATATACCCCGTATGGGATGAAGACACTAGCGATGAGCGAATGGCCATAAGCGCGTGCTTCACAGACCCTTACCTTGCTATCCTTCGGGATGACTTCTCCCTACTACTTCTGCAAGCAGATGATAGTGGCGATGTTGATGAAATTGCCTTAAGTGAAGAAGTCACCAACAAGAAGTGGCTTTCTTCCTGTTTGTATTGCGACAGAACCGGTATATTCAGCTTTTCAAGTTCAGCTGCAGAGAAAGAATACCCACGAAATGATATTCTGCTGTTCCTATTGAGCTCGGATTCCAAGCTTTTTGTATGCGAACTAGAAATTTTCCTTACCTCGCTTGATGGCATCACCTTGTTTCTAACGGATATCTCCAGATGCTGCGACTTCCTGATCAGAGATTATTGTCTATTGCTGAAGGAGTCGATTGCCTGCCGCCCATCCTGTCGGAGGAGCCGCCGAAGCGGTCGACTGCCCGCGAGACTTTGACTGAGGTTGTTGTTGCGAATCTTGGAGATTCATGGTGTAATCAACCTTATTTGATAGTATGCCCTCTATTTCCCTTCCTAATAAGGCTTATTTTTAATATGAGCGATAGCTACGGACCGAAAACGATGATCTTGCAATCTACAAACCGTTTAGGGTTTCCACGGAGACACGCAGCCTTCGCTTTTTGAGAGAGACGAACCATTTCTTGGCCAAACTTCCCACCAATGTTTCGAATCAACCCGAAGAAGGGCAACAACGATCAAGACCGATGAGAATACTTCCTGACGTTGGGGGCTTTAGTGTAGTATTCATGCCCGGGGTCTCGGCCAGCTTCATTTTCAAAACGTTGACTAGCCCACCGCATGTTATTCGCCTCCGAGAGCGGTTCGTCAGGGGATTGAGTAGCTTTGATGATATATCTTCTGGATGTGAAAAGGGCTTCGTTTATGTGGATTCAAAAGTACAATTGCACCATTTTCTATTTGACTTCTCAATGCTAATGGCTACGCTTAGAATGTGGTTCGGATATGTCAATTGCCCGTCGAGACGCGGTTTGACTACTCATGGACTTTGAGGAAAGTTCCTATAGGAGAACAGGTTGATTGCCTGGCTTATTCTTCCTCTTCCGAAACATACGTTATTGGAACTAGCTATAAGGCAGACTTTAAGCTACCAGGTGATGACGAATTGCATCCTGAATGGCGTGATGAAGGTGTGTTTGGCCATTTCGTTAGCCAGATACTTTCTAACGAGCTTTAGTTATATCTTTTTTTCCTAGAGTGGAGCGAGGCTCGGTCAAAATCGTTAGCCCAAGGACGTGGTCGGTCATAGATAGGTATGGGGACAAGGACTTCAAATTATAAATAGTGACTGACATTTCCCTTCCTCAAAGCTATCCACTGGGCCCTACTGAACAAATCATGACTATGAAGAACATAAATCTTGAAATATCCGAACGCACGCATGAGCGCCGAGATACAATTGTGGTCGGGACAGCATTCACTCTAGGTGAAGATATCCCTGCTCGTGGATGTGTCTACGTTTTCGAAGTTATCAAGGTTGTCCCGGATCCCGACAGGCCAGAAATGGACCGCAAGTTAAAACTCATCGGCAAGGAGACAGTGAAGGGTGCTGTCACAGCCTTGTCGGGAATTGGTGGCCAGGGCTTCTTGATTATAGCCCAAGGACAAAAATGCATGGTCAGAGGTCTCAAGGAAGATGGAAGTCTTCTCCCAGTTGCATTCATGGACATGCAATGCTACGTTAATGTGGTGAAAGAACTCAAAGGAACCGGAATGTGCATCCTTGGAGATGCTATGAAGGGACTTTGGTTCGCAGGTTACTCAGTACGAAGAATCCCCCTTTTCCTTCACCTGCATTTCTGCAATTGACTGACGGATTCTAAATGTAGGAGGAACCGTACAAAATGACACTTTTCGGCAAGGATCCTGAATATCTTGAAGTTGTTACTGCAGATTTCCTTCCTGATGGCAAAAAGCTTTACATTTTGGTGGCAGACAGTGATTGCAATCTTCATGTATTGCAATATGACCCGGAAGGTAAGTACATCGTGGCACGTCCTATCCTATATGAAAGGAACGTTTCGAGATTTGAATTACCTATATTTTTGCTGGACTTAATTAACCGAATTAGATCCACGCTCTTCAAATGGTGACAGGCTGCTTGATCGAAGTAAATTCCACACGGGCAACTTTGCATCAACATTAACGCTCTTGCCTCGTACTGTCGTCTCTTCGGAGCTTTTGATGTGCGAGCCCGACGAGATGGATATTGACAGGAATATGTCGCAGTACCAGGTCCTTATTACATCGCAGAATGGATCGATGGCGATCGTCACGTCCGTTCCAGAAGAGTCATATCGTCGCTTGTCTGCCCTGCAGTCCCAATTGACAAACACTCTCGAGCACCCGTGCGGCTTGAACCCCCGCGCCTTCCGGTCTGTGGAGAGTGATGTTAGTGCCGGAAGAGGCATGCTTGATGGGAATCTCCTATATCGGTGGTTGGACCTGGGGACGCAACGCAAGACGGAGATAGCGGGTCGGGTTGGTGCAAGTGAATGGGAGATCAGGGCTGACCTTGAAGCGATTAGCGGAGCTGGCCTGGGTTACCTATGATATTACAAAAAAAAAAAGGAATATTTGCTCGGGAAAAAATAATTGTATCGAAGGTATTGGTTTAATCTACCCCAATCCTGGCGACTGAAATTGTCATTTCCCAGCCAGAAATGTTGTTTACTTCAAACTCCATAAGTCACTACTTAAGCGACCGTTGACTTCTAACCCCTGCAGACTAAGAGAATCATATAATTCCATGCATCTAAATGATACCTAATCCAGTCTTCGGCCCTGCGCTCACGAAGTTTCGTAGCGATTCCAATCCTAGGCACGATACCGGTGGAATCCCACAGAAAGTAAACACGCGAACCGCTCCCATAGAATGAGACGAGAAAAGGGAATAGACACTTTAAGAAAGGGCAGAATTATATTATAACACTATAGAAGAACCCGCCAATGCTATAATATAAAACACCTGCAAGTCAAGTCAAGTCACAAAACGACTTGAAAGAATATCAAACATGACCATGACTTCATGACCCAAGAGGGATATCCCGTACTAATATAATAATGATAAATAAGACCAAAATAAAACCAAAATAAAACCGGTTCAAGAGGACCAAAGGGAAGGGGAAAAACGGGGTGGGGGAGGGAATAAAAAGGAAAACACCAAATTCCCATAAATCAAATCAGGTACTCCATCACGCCCAGGGTTTGCCATTCCAGAACATATACACGTACATAAAAACGGGTTAGAACCGAAGACGCCGGGATCTTCTGTCAAGGGCCCATCCTGATAGGCGAAAACGGGTTCTTTCTTCGTTGAAGAAAGGGTGAAGGAAAAGAACGGAGAATATGTAGGTTAACGGAACGCGAGAATTCAAGGGGAAGAGAGGCCAAACAAGTTAATGACCTGCACTTGAAGAGAGATAGATAGGTCAAAAAGAAGGGAATAGAGAGTGGGCATGTCCCATAGACACGCTCAAAAAACATCCTCCGCGGCAAAATAACGCTTGCTCCGACCCCGGCCCGCGACAAACTTCATATCCGGTATATTAGTATGATGTACAACGTGAGGCCGATATACTGCATCGACCGGGGGTTGCCAATCATCCAAACCCAACGGGAAGTATTCGTACAGCATATCGGCACTCTCATTAGAGAAGATAGAAGGTGCAAATGTCTGCTGCAAAGCCGAGGCACTGAAAAGGGGGAGAGAGGACGAAGGAGCACGAGACCGCTGTGACATGGAATGAGACAGCTTGCGAATTTTAGCCGGAGGAGCAGAACTGGATGGATTATGGTTATTATGATTATTATTATTATGGACAGGCTTCTGTGATGGTTCTTTCGAAGGAGGTGCGGTTGGCTTCGTCGAGTTTAGCTCTGTATTGATCACGCCATTGCCACCACCGTCCTCGTCATCGGACAGCGACAGGGAGATGGGGGCAGTCGTGATGCTCGAGTTGCGTTGGGGCTCCGTGATGCGCGGCTGCTCTGGACTCGATTGCGGGAGCTGCACCCAATCTGGTGAGGGCTGTTCTTGCGAGGTACTGCTACCTTGTGGTACCGATGCGTCTGGCGAGCTTCTCTTGGTGCCGGTCTTGCCTTTCGCTGCACCCTTGCTTGAGCGTGCCACGGATGCACTCGTCGACGGTCTGTTAATAGACCCGGACGTAGGACCTTGAGCGATCTTTCTTGATGAGGCAGCACTCCCACTCAAGGGCAAATCCTTGCGGGACTGAAAGTTTCGAGGACTGCGACCACGGACGATTACTGGCCCAGACTGCACCTCGCACACGGGGATCTTCGCGCCAGTCGACAAAGTCGCTACCACCTTCAGCCGGACGACAAAGTGCTGCTGCAGCTCTTTCCTGCGGCCATTGTTGGCCGTAGCGACGCGGAACTGAAGACGCTTCCAAGCGATAGGAAATGTGGCATAGTCGGTATCGAGGTCTTGACCCGCCATGGTGTCTAAGGGGATCGGCGGCGGTTCCCGTTCTACCTTGGGGTTGTTTTCTTCGACAGATGAGCCGTTGTTGGCAGCAGGAGTCTTCCACGGCACGGAGATGATCTTCACAGAGTTGCCCTCGACAGACTCGGTCGCGGATACAGTCAGTTCTTGCGCGAGAATGGGGATGCGATCGCCCTGGTCGGTCATGATATAGCGCAAACCACGGGGAATGGTGACCGAACCCGTGATCTGAAATAGATTGCGACGGTAGCAGGTTAGCTCAGCACCCTGCTCTGGAGGCGCATTCTCGTCTGGGGACATGGTCCAGGGCGACTCAGCCAAGAAGAACATGCCATGCAGCTGTGCCGACAGGGACAAAGACGCCCGTCGTAATGAGTAGTCAAGTAGCGCGAAGTTGTAGACAGGCATTGAGAAGCCGAGCAGTTTATTATTGCGATCGACTGACGACTCCGGGTTCGGTTCGGGAGCAGTAGGTTCAAATTGAGACATCATGTCTGCGAAAGGACCTTCATATCCGGATGTGAGGCCGTTTAAGGGAACTGGTAGGCTGCTGCGCTGGGGAAAGGATAGATCATCGCCGCTGGAAAGCATGAAAGCACATGTTAATTACCGTACATGAAAAGCCGGGGGGGCAATGAGGGAGAAGGTATTTCCACACAGGAAAAACGCACCTTACAAAGGTCTCCGAGTCGAAATTGGAATGCTGGTCATGAAGGTCCATCCCAGGAATGGTACTGAGGTAGTCAGTGCCCTGCATGTTGCCGAGAGACAATGGGCTTGCTACAGTGCCCTGCATGTTGCCGAGAGACAATGGGCTTGCTAGATAAGAGGGCATGGCCATGGTATCGAAGCCCTCCATGGCGAGGGAATGTTCTCGGGGGACCTGATGGGATAGATGTACAGGGTATAGAGGCAACGAAGAAGGGGAGAGGGCAATAAGAGGAATTTATTGATGCGATGGAAGAAGGACGACCCTGGATGCTCTGGAGAAGGGAACAAGGTTCCAGTGCCGGCCGGGAGCAGAAAGGTTTCCAAGACAAGCGGGAGAGGTGGTGCGGAGAGCGGGAGCGGCTAACACTGTACTGTATGGTACTATGGATAATAATACTGTACGGTACGCACACAAGAGAGGATCAGGCAGAGGAAGAGGGGGAGCAGAAGGAGAAAAGGAAGTAGGAATGACAACAATAAGAATAATAACGACAGCAACAACCAGTAGGGCACATGGCCATAGTGGTTAGATGGTAGATAATAATGCCCCGATGGGACGACTGACGAGGAGATGATAGACTCCTCTTAGTCCTCAGTCAAGGCGCCCACACAACTTATCTCCAGAGTTGGCCCACTAGACCTGGCCTGGCTAGCACGTTTGATATGTGCCGCTGGAGATAGTCAACCACGCAGCACAATTGGCGCCGTCGCAGGACAGAACAACGCCTGTTCATCAAGGCCAGTGGGTCGATCGTGAGAGGTTGCGGAGAGCCGACGGATCAGGATTCGCGACAGAGCGAAGGCGAATGCCTCCCTTGATGACGCGCTATCTGCCTGCATCCTGCATGCTGATGCTCGACTAGCGGCCACCGCCAGCCCACTAATGCAGATGCACGCCCATATTATCGTATTCCACGGGCGATCCGTCTTTCTAGAACCCGGAAAGAAAACCAAAGGAACAGCCCGAACGGTGGAAGGATCAACACGGCCTCCGTCCTCGCGATGATTATCACCTGTTATTCGTTGCTGGGCACCTCCCTGCCACGCATCTTGGTCATAGAGAGGCCGTCGTTCGTCCGATGAGGCTGACCTCCTTTTCCATGCTGGCTCGAGCAGCAGAGCAGCACTCTGTGCGTCTAGTGCAAAGGCCCGACCGTCAGACCCTCCTTCGGTGTTGGCACCTGCTTCTTCGGGCTAGCGTGGCGTCGACATTCTGCGCCAGCCATGATCCTTGACGGTGGCTCTTTTTCGGCGTGCTCCGTGTTTATCCACAGTCTGTGTGTGGCGCTCTGCATCCCTCTCTTCCTTAGGTACCGCGCACAGCCAATCGATACCACAGATAGCAGAATAGCGGCTACTGTCGGCCACTGGCGTGCCTTGGATAATCCCCGACCTGCACCATTGTGAACGGTCAGAGCGAGCTCCAGAGGCGGGATTCAATGATAATCATTCGATCCATTCGGGCGACGGCTCTTGTGCTAGTCAGTCCCCTTGCCTCCCCGTCCCTCGCGTTGTTTGCCCACTGCACTCTTGTGTGAGTTGAATATGCTCTAGCATTTATAATCACATGCCCTTCATTCTCATTCTCGTCTTTGGAGGCTGTTTGGCACGGTACCTGAGTTAATCCATTTCGTATCCAACAGGATACTAAACAAACCCCGTAAATGATCATCCGTATTTAAGTTTTACCCAGCGAACCACTGTTAAACGGGGCAAAACTGGAGGAAGATCATCCTGGTTTAGGCCGGGTGATTTGTGATTCCGAGAAAACGCTCCGCGCAATGAGAGCCAGTCGGTCGAATCAAGTGCGCATCCAAAGGAAGCAAGCTTCCGGTCTTCGAATAGGCTTCGAGAAGGATACGAAGTCTCAAGTCACGCAAGAGTGGACTTTTGCTCCAGCGGAGACCGCTAGAACCCTTCTGGAAGTTCCTTGAGCGACGCCGTCGAACCTTGCGCGTTGGTGAGATGATCTGATCCCGGGTGATTATGATATTGTATTACTGTACGGATGGATGATGGATAGAGAGACATCTTCCTGTTCGAAAAGCATTAACTCCAGTTCGCTACGGGCCAGGAAATCGTACATCGCTGTAAATTGCTGTAAATTGCTGTAGTGTGCTTCATCCTGTCTGGAGTGTTATCTTTTAATAGCCATCAATCCGATTCTCCACGGTTTAATGTTTAATTAAACAACCTGCGCCACACACACACACACTCTCTCTCTCTCTCTCTCTCTCTCTCTCTCTCTCTCTCTCTCTCTCTTTCTCCTTTCCTTTCCCCTTTCCCCACCAATCTCATCTTGTGTTGGATCAGGGCGGCTTTCGCGGGAGTCAACCAGAGACGGCGGATCTGTTCCAAAGGCACCATAATTTTAATTCTCCGGACGGACTACGAAATCCGGAAATCTAGAATGTGTAGATCCATATGATAGATAGGGAATAATAATAATAATAATAATAATAATAGTAATAATAAGTTAATAACTGCTATAGATATCATTACTATTATTCTACGGCATCCGTTCATAAACGGTTTTCTCTGTTTTGTTTTGTTCTGTTTTCTTTTCGCGCGCTCATCCTCCCTGAATCCACTTCAATTTCCTCTTGTGGAACCTGGCAAATAAGCCACAGGAATCAATCTCTCTCTCTCTCTGTGCTTGCCTGTTCAGGAGCTTCGATTCAAATCAATTTGCCCGACCTTCGGTAGGGCTTCCACTCGTCGGGACAAGCTTACGAATTCAGTTTACGGAGTATTATTCCTTGAGTAAATAATAATATCAGCGTGAGTCGAGGAAGAGAAAGACCCTGATTCCTGTCGATAAATCCGTTTTTTAATTATCAAAAAAAAAAAAAAAAGACGTTGCTGGCTGGCATAATAGTAAAATCAACTGCTATCGTTATTATTGCTCAACAACCTAGTTCTCATTGCGCACCATCGTTAAGGTCCTGTGTATCTCCTGTCGACCTGCAGCTCTAAGTCCATAAGCAGAGAGATAGACCCGATCCTCATCCTTAACTCTATCTGGAAGGGCCGGTCGAGGAAATGGCGTTCAATGACCACCTTGAAGTGCACAAAGGAAAACTATCCTGTTATTTAGAAAGTTGACGAGACAGGATGTACTTCTTCAATCCACGAGACCCTCCCCTGGTGAGGACGATACCGCAAGACCGCGCATGAGGCAATCGAGCCAATCCAACTAATGAGTTCCATTGGAAGGACTTGCCATTCATCGACAATAATGCAAAATCATACTCAACAAAGTGTCGAGAAGGTGGAAAAGTTAAACATAGATGGTTTGATTTGCTATCCATAATATTGATCCTATGATGGATGTAGACAGAGGCTCCAACGGTGAGTGCCGAAAGTAGAAACCTGAAAAATGAAATGGGATAACGAATACAGTTGCATATATACACTGCGGATATCACTTATTGAGAATCAACTAAGAACCAGAAGGAGAAGAAGTGGCTCGAAAAGGGGTTCAGTAAATCTGTAGACAGCATTGGGGGTATGTTGCAACTAACACACAACCAAAAGAAACACCAGGGGAAAAGTAAGCATCTATAAATCAACAACCAATCAGTCGCTCATTGGACAGTTTGATCTATCATTATGTTTGAGGCATCATCGTCCATGTTGCTGCATCACAGTTCACTTCCTCGAAGTTGTCTAGCATGCTGAAACCCATCCCCGACAGGCAATCAAAACTCCCATCGCCATCGATCTGTTTAGTTCGTTAGACGAGCCTTGCACTCAGTCCAGTGTAACTGAGGGGGAAAGAAAAGATCACTTACGCAATCCAGAACAACAGCACCCGCACCCTGCCTACGGATCTGTTTGATAGCTAGTAGAATCAGGCCTTGTATCAATGTTGCGTACTCGCCCACCAATGGTGAGATGACTGGAGAAGAGATTCCTCCCGCAGGCGTATTTGCTGCAGCAAGTGCCGGCATGAAGTCTGCCAGTACTGATCGGTTGTTATAGATCACCACACTGCCCAAAAGCGCTCCGTCATCCGGCCGCTTAGCTCTTATGATGGCACAATCTGGAGCTCCGTTTAATGCTATCTTGTATATATCCAACACACCTTGTCGCATATTTGTCTTGACGTGGTCGAGGATTGACTCCGCATAGTCCCATCCGTAAACAAGGTCATACGTCACGTCCGCGCTCCCTAAGCCATTACTAAGACCCTCGGGCGGCGTCCACTTTGGCAGGTCGCGCAGGATGACGCTGCAAACTGGCCGTGAAAGAGCCGTGTTCCAACCCATGTTAGCAAACCACTGCCGCAATCTCTTGCGCTCCACAGGGTTGGCTGCAGGGATGCCCAAATATATGCCGGGAAGACGAGTCCCAAGCTGAAACCTCTTCACACCTTTTGTCTGGACAAGTGTGCGCATGGCGCGATTGTGGAGTGAGTGACCGATGGATAGTTTCCGCCTCGAAGGGTCGACAATCAACGATCCGATGACAGCAGTACTCGTAGATCGAAAGAAGTATGTCGAACAGAACCCATATAGCGCCTGTGTGCTACTGTTCCGTACCACAAAGTGTGCCTCGTCAATATCTTCCCGTCGGAGCAAGAAATTCTGTGACCGTACGCCCACAAGCTCGGAAAGCTGGCCAAAGTCACTGTCCTGCCTGACTGCTTCCAACAAAGCATCCAGAGCATCGGAATCCCTCTCCTCATTCCAACTCTCCACAAGCCAGTGCTGTCTGGACTGATGGGGTTTCTGACTGCGGCTAATGGAGCCCGGTAGTGTACCTGTAGGGGTTAGCTCTCCATAGAGAACCTTGACCAGCGCCTGAAGAGCCGTCTCGGTAAAATCGTAAGTGCAGACGTATGTGCCTATCGATGGCTCCATCGCAAAGTCGTAAGGTGAACTGACAGAGACCACAATCATAGGTTTTCCGCGTCTGCCACCGGATTGAGCCCATTGCGACTTACAGATCATGGAAACGTGCTTCGTGAAGCCGTGCTGATATAGATTCCTATTTGCGTCGGCAGTGATAACAATAACTGCGCTAGCTCTGTCTATAAGATTTTCGTGAACAGGTCGAACACCGTTCGAAGTGTAGGAAGTATGTAGTACACGGCCGCTTCTTTGCCGCGCAAGCGACCTGCCAAACTCCTTAAAGACACTCTCTGCACTCAACAAAGAGGCCGTCCTATCCCAGGATGTAACATCATTCGCCAAAGTTAAGTGTTCAATCACGGAACGAGACACAGCAGACGCAGCCAGAGGCTTAACTAAGGGGGTTAGAAGCAACAATTCTTCGTCTGGCTCGAGAATATTGGACAACGGAAGCCAGCCATTTTTATCACGCACAACAGTGATAGAACTGTTGTAGGCTCTCGTTGAGAGGTTAGTATGTGAAGGCTGCATTCGAGTCAGTGAAGCAAGCCCCGGCGGATTAAGGGCCTGCTCCCAAGAGGTGCATTTTTTCTTCATCCGCAGAACGCGTTTCAGAGACTGCTCGATCCATTCTCTTCCAATGATACCGTTCTCCACTCCGAGTTTCAGACCGTTGATGGCTTCTTGCTGAATGCGGAATGACCTGCAGGAGAGCACAATATCACAACCTGCTTTCTTCGCCATGACCGCACCGCCCCCAACGCCGATATTATGTGTTAAAGCTTCCATCTCCAAGCACTCAGAAACCGCCACGCCATCAAATTTCAGATCTTTCCGGAGCAAGTCATCAACTACCTGTTCACTCAGACAGGCGTGCATGACGTCGACACCGGACGATGACATAGCAACACCCCCTATGAGAACGGCATCCAGACTGTGAACGATAGCATTCCTAAAGGGGGCCAAAGCGTTCAGACTGAGTTGGTCCAGCGACTCAGTGATGACGGGAACATCTGTCTGCGACCAAAGAAATTCGAGATTGCCATATGATGGGAAATGTTTGCCGCAAGTTACCAGGCCTGCCTCCTGATAGCCCTTCATGAATGCCACTCCATATTGTGATGCTTCTTGGGGATCGTCACCAAATGTGCGGACACCCAGTGGTTGATTTCGTATGTTGGTCAAGACATCCAGGACGGGACCGAGAATCCAGTTAACGCCTACGGCCTTGAGCTCCTGTGCAGTAGCCACTGCGATCTCATGAGCCAGTGATTTTGATCCGGTGGCAGCAATGCCCATTGAACTGGGAAACTGGCGGATATAGATCTCATCGAATAGACTGTTGACGCCACCATTTTCTTGGTCCATAGCAATCAGTAAAGGTACAGGATGGCCGGCATCTCGAGCGATTGACTGTAGTTCGAGGATCAGATCGGTTGCCCCCTCTGCGGCTGTAGTAGTATTGAATTAGCATGTTGTGGTACATGGAATAGTAGTACTGCTGACGTTGATGAGAGGGGAGATGCATGTAATATAATGTGAAAGAAAGGACAAAAAATAAACAAATATAAAGAATTGACTAATTAATTAAAAGAAGAAAAAAGAAACAGAAAACCAAAAAAGGGCATGGGTGGGTACATTTCAGATTTTTGGCAGACAGCAGAATCGAACCAATGTGGTAATCCTCGATTAGGGAGCGGACCTGAGGGGTGACAGAGGTCCCGTCAAACCCCATCATAAAAAGCTGGCCCATCTGCCTGTAGGCGAAAAAACGGATTCCAGGAATAGTCAGCGCGATGGTCATAGGCAAGTCAACAGACGATCGGACAGGAATAGAACAGCAGAGTGCTATTTCTCCGAGCGGATGCAACCCAGTAAGCGCGGTTGCAGCAGTTACAGAATATATGTTGCAACATACCTGTCCAGGTCCTCCCAGCCAGGAGGAAGCGTGTCCTCCTGCAGGGCCATTGTGGCCCTTCAAGAAAGGTCAAGTGGAAACACAAATCCAATCAGGTCGGCCCCAGACAACATATGCAGCGGAGTGGGAGGGTTGGTTGGCATTCACAGCTACAGTCAGAGCTTAAAGACGAGGATTAGCGTTTAGAAAGGGGTTGTGGGCGTTGAATCAAGCTTCAGGATGTTTCAAGAAGCATAACGCGCAGTTAGCAAGCAGTAGCCGCTACAGCACGAGTCTCTCGTTTGCGGCGGAAGAAAAACAAGGGGAAAAACAGAGCCGCCAGCTATGACAGCTACAGGTCATAATACCCAAGGACCAGTCCGTCCTATAGGGGCATTGACCATGCGTTGACTGTTGGAGAACTGAAGCCGGGGCCCCCGCGGGCCGGCCTGGTCACGTGGTACGTATCAGCGAGACGGTCCCATACGGCGCGGTACGTGTATCGTACATACGCATACCAGCGTCGTACGCAGCCCTATGCTCCTTAGGGCTACTCCGTCCATCGCCAGTTGGTGGTAGACTGCTGTCCGTCAAAGCACTCTGTCCCAAGGTCGCCCACAGTATTCATACTCCGAACTCGTGCCAAATGAAAATTCTACCAGCGGTACAGGCTCAGCCAGGTCGCTATCGTCAGCACCGTAATCTCCGTAGCTTCTTATCCGGCCAATGGCGTCTGTCATGCATTCCGCGGAAGCTGGGAAAACAGGGTTGCACTTCTCCGAGTTCGCCGAATGCAACTGTGGAGCTTAATCTGCAAGCAAGTATTGCAACGCCTCCTACGACATAGCACGACCGTGGTAGTGTGCTCTGTAAAACAGTGAACAAATTGTATCGACTGTTTACTCTGATTGACACATGCCTCTGCAACATCGTATTGGCTTATTCGATGGCTGATGAATCACCACCATCGATCAGGCTGTATGCCTCGTGTCGTCTCGAGACGCATACAGCATACAGCGTATATGCAGTACGTCATCACCTTTTCCTGCAACCACGACAATGCCATCTCAATGGCGGCTTTACAGCGCTGTATGCGTCGTTCGACGACGAGACTCTTATCTGATTTTCGAGGGATACTTACTAGTACTACGTAGTACTATGGATAGGGTTCTCCAGCAGGAGATGTGGCGCATGATGGGTTCCGGTGATCGATGTTATACCCCGATTACTCCGTAGGAATTCACCGTACCTTGCGAGAGCCAAGGATGGAACGATGGTAAAACCTCAAGGTCAGGTAGTCTAGAGTTAGATTAATTTTTTAAAATTATTTGAGCTGCAACACTACAATGCTAGTCAATGTGCGGGAACTCTTCCACGTAAAAAGGCCGTTGGGAGGCAACATCCATCATCATTCACTTTAGGCTGCACTCTTCTGCCTTTTTTAACACTCTTTTCTTCCCTCGTCTCTCTCAATCTTCACCCAATCTTCTCCATCTTCGTTGCCATCATCTTATAGCTCCTCGCTCTACTTTCTCCCATACCCTGCCTGATAACATTCCCGACTCAAGCTTATCAAGTGACGTATCCTTGCGGCCATAATGTATTCTTGCTCTCTCACATTGTTATCTTTATTACCATCATGGGTGAGAATTCAGCTAACCATTTTCGTTTCATATAGGAGGGTGATTATTAGAGAGACTCCCAAGGAGGTGTCCGAGTACATCGCCGATTATATCATCAGTATGCCGTGACTGGCCGTATATCACCATTGAAGAGAGAAGCGGATATAATTGCTAACCATCTCATTCCTTTTTAGGCCGCATCAAGTCCTTCAAACCCACCGAAAGTCAGCCCTTCGTTCTCGGCCTTCCTACTGGCAGCAGCCCCGAGATCATCTACAAGATCCTTGTGCAGCGTTACAGGGCAGGTGAAATCTCGTTCAAGAATGTGGTGACCTTTAATATGGTATCGTGCCACCTGCATCGTTTGTGTTTTCATCCTTGATCTCTACTTTGACTAACCGGGACCTTATACAGGACGAGTATGTCGGGCTGCCTCGTGATCATCCGGAGTCCTACCATAGTTTCATGTATAAGAACTTCTTTTCGCACGTCGACATTTCACCTGACAACATCAATATCCTTGACGGGAATGCTCCTGACCTTGCTGCCGAATGTGCTTCCTTCGAGGCACGCATTGCTCGCTATGGTGGCATTGAACTATTCCTTGGCGGTGTTGGATCGGATGGACATATTGCATTCAACGAGCCGGGATCTTCCCTGAGCAGTCGCACCCGTGTGAAAACCTTGGCTTACGACACGATTCTGGCGAACTCTCGGTTTTTCGGTGAGGATTTGAACCAGGTGCCCAAGAGGGCCTTGACTGTGGGTATCCAGACAATCATGGATGCCCGAGAGGTTGTCATTGTGGCCACTGGTGCGCATAAAGCACTCGCAGTGCAGAAGGGCCTTGAAGGCGGCATCAACCACATGTGGACCCTTTCGGCTCTGCAGCTACACAGACATCCTCTTATTGTGTGCGATCGCGATGCTACACTAGAGCTGAAGGTCAAGACGGTCAGGTATTTCGAATCAATCGAGGAGACTGGCACAGATGCGCGAACCCAAGGCCCACCTCTCGTTTACAGACCAAGGACCTATGTTCCTGCGCCATTAGGCGTTGTCAAGACACAGCAGCAGCCCACGCCGCTTGCAACTCCGGAGAAAGTGCCGAAAGACCTGAAGATCAATACACAACTCCATCGGTCTATGGAGGATGATGAACTTACGCCGGACAGCATGTCTTCCCGAATTGTCGACTCTGCTGTGGGACTAGATACATACCTTCAGGGCGATCTGAAATTTGATCCGATGAGCGCGAGAATCGCAAGTGCCAACTAAATAAATTGATGAAAAGGATTCGGGTTATACGGTTTTATTCTTCTTTTCTTTCTTGGACTTTACTTATTCACTGATTACTTTCAACTTTGCGTCCCGACATGTGATATCAGACGCATCCTTTATTCTTTTATTTTTTTTCCATATGGGTGGAATGGCTTTTGCTTTTCAATTGTTTCAATTTTCGGTACAATTTGCTTTGCCCATTTCATGGCAAAATAACACACGATACTTGCATATGTACGGAGTAGATAGGTTGATAGGTTTTATAATGCTTTTTCTTGCTATGCGGACATGTATTGTGCGCACCTGGTTACAATAGGGCGTTGATATATTATGATATATTTGAATCTGCTCTGGATATGCTTAATATTACTGGAGCATTTGAATGTTACCTCTTCGCTCAGGAAAGCCAATATATACAACATTTCCTTTATACCTACTACAAGGAAATCTACTGTAAACAGTCGAATAGGAGACCATGAACCGTGCCGTCATTGATTTTAACTAATGTATCATCGGATATCTAGCTGCAACCCGCATTTATGGTTAATAGTAGTGTATGCTTATTTGATTTTAGCAAGTTAACGTTGCATTGCAGTAATCAACCATGTAGACAAACTAAATATAGCTCAACGATAATATAGGAGGCAGACTGCTTTCGAATCATTAGGACTAACTAAGCCAAGCAAATGATTGCAGAGTACACGCATAGTAAAACTAAACCATATAGAATTATCGCTCTGATTAATATCATGGTATCTTTGTTAAAGGTGGCCTGGTCTAGCTTAGTCTGCATGTATCTATATATACTCCGTACACCATATTCCATTTTGGATTCCTTTCATTTCTTTGACGCGAGAAAAAAAAAGGCTATAGTTTTGCAAAAACAGTAGCAACAGCACCATTCATATCCACTAGGGTGCTCTTGTTTCGTACCCAGGCCTCGATGCCTTTGCGGCCATTTTCCACGCCAACGCCGCTCTTCTTCCACCCGCCCACGGGCATTTCGGCAGGGCTTTCTCCCCACGAGTTTACCCATGTAATGCCTGCTTGGAGCTGGTCGATGATGCGATGTGCAAGGTTAATGTCCCGAGTGAAAACGCCAGCAGCGAGGCCGAGTTCCGTGTTGTTGGCGCGGTGGACAGCTTCTTCAATGGTCTGGTAGTACAGGATGGACATCACGGGTCCGAAGATCTCCTCTTTGACAATACGCATGTCATCTGTGCAGTCGGTGAAGATAGTCGGTTGTACCCAGTAGCCGTTCTCCAGGTCCTTGGGGACATTGGGTTTCCCCAGACCACCATAGAGAAGTTTCGCTTTGTCCACCTCCAGTCCATGACGAATATATGAGGTGACCTTGTCGAGATGAATTTTGGAGCTCAAAGGCCCGAAGTTCGTTGCAGGGTCAAAAAGCGACCCGGGACGCACATATTGCATCTTTTCCACGAGACGTTTCTCGAAAGCGGGTCTCATGCTCGCGGGTACGAAGACTCTCGTGCCGTTTGTGCATACCTGACCCGTACTGTAGAAATTGGCCATCATGGCACCATCAACGGCGTTCTCGAGCTCCGCGTCGGGGAGAATAAGCAATGGGCTCTTTCCCCCAAGCTCCATGGTGACATATTTCATGTTCCCGGCTGCGGAGCCCGCGACCTTCATACCCGTGGCCACTTGGCCGGTGAAGGAGACCTTGGCAACCAACGGGTGAGACGTCAGGTATGCACCGACATCACCAGCACCGTTGACGACGTTGAAAACGCCGTCCGGAAGGCCAGCTTCCGTGTAGATTTCCGCCAGGGTCTGGGCATGTAGCGGGGTGAATTCACTAGGTTTGTAAACCATTGTGTTTCCAGCAGCGAGACAAGGAGCGGATTTCCACAGCGCACTATTTGTTTAAATTAGCATCCCGAAGTTACCTCAGATCTATGACACGATCCAAGTCAGAGCAGAAATTTCGACGTACATCTGAATAGGATAGTTCCAAGCCCCGATTCCCACGCATACACCCAGAGGGGCCTTTTTCGTATAGACCCAAGCATCCTCTCTCAACTGGGTTGTTTCACCATTGAGACCGCCGCCGCCAACAAGGTTGGCATAGTACTCCAAGACATCAGCGCCGGTGACCACGTCAACGACGCTGGTTTCGGAGTAGGCCTTGCCAGAATCCAGAGTCTCGACGCGAGCTATATCATCATTCCTCTCACGAAGGATTGCCGCTGCTCTCTGAAGGATTCGGGCACGAACAATGGGGGGAGTTTGGGACCAGGAGGCAAAGGCACGGTCAGCAGAAGCAATGGCAGCGTCTATATCGGAATGAGAAGCGATATGAACGTCGGCCAGCGGGGTAGCATCTGCAGGATTGACGGTCTGGAAAGTCTTTCCAGAAGAGGCCGGACGGGGCTTGCCGTCGTAGTAAAGGAGACGAGAGGGGAAAGGAGGAGAAGAAGCCATGATTGAATTGATTCACTGTGTTTGAACCAAGGAGAGGAGGAGGAGGAGGAGGAGGAGGAAGAAGACAGTCGGTGATGATAACGACGGAGACGATGACGGTGTGGTGTGGCTACTAGTGCTGGAAAAGTTTGGTAGTTTCATCCATTTTATTATTCCGTATTATGATTATAATAACTATTATCATCCATCAATGCAAGGGCGGATTCTTTCGCCTTTTTTTGCATATTTATCATGGCCTGTATAGAAAGTCCCCAAGCAGGCAATGCAACCCGGACAGATAGAGAAAATTTTTTTCATTCTTTTCCCCGAGGAATCACTCCGTACTTTTGGCTGAATTTGGCTGAAATTTCTCCCTTATTTTTTTTGTAAGATTGTGCATATCATTATATCGCCGCTGGTTGACGATGACGTAGTGCATAGTAACCAAGGTCCGTCGCAGAGCAATTTTTCTCTTCTGTTCTCCGGAGCACAAGAGGGAAGAATCATATGATTTGCCATTTGCCATTTGCATCGCAGAGGAGAAAAATGACTAGAGTTCTGCTGTTATTCCTGCGTTGATCCTCGCAGAGTCCGCGGACCCCGTGGAAGACTGGAAGCCCCGCTGGATGAGCGCATCTCCCGCCGCATCTCCACCGTCCTGCATCTGCGACAGGGCAAAAAGAAAGAATTTGCCCTGGATGGATGCACTTATATAGATTCTCTGGTTCCCGTGCTTCTGTCTCTCCCCCAGCTCAACCACGTCTTTTCCTTTGCCATTGGGCCCGTCTTTGCTGTCAACCAGCTTGATTTTCTCTCTTATTATCCCATTCACCATGGCTACCACCTCCGATCTCCCCGCCGGCGATGTCAATAGCTACGACTATCTCATCGTCGGCGGCGGCACCGCGGGCTGTGTCATTGCTAGCCGGCTGGCCGAGTACTTGCCCAACAAGCGCATTCTGCTCGTTGAGGCTGGTCCCAGTGACTTTATGGATGACCGTGTGCTCCTCCTGAAAGAGTGGCTCAGCCTGCTTGGAGGCGAGCTTGACTATGACTATACCACTACGGAACAGCCCATGGGTATGTCGACTTGTTCTCTCTCTCGCGCTCTCTGTATTCTACAATCTCCGTGCTCTAACCAGTTACATCGACAGGTAACAGCCATATCCATCACTCCAGGGCCAAGGTGTTGGGTGGTTGCTCCAGTCACAACACTCTCATCTCCTTCCGCCCCTTCGAATATGACTGCCGTGTTTGGGAGAAGAAGGGTTGCAAGGGCTGGTCTTTCCAGACCATGACTCGCGTGATTGACAATCTCCGCAACACTATACAGCCCGTCCACAGCCGTCACCGCAACCAGCTGTGTAAGGACTGGGTCCAGTCCTGCTCGACTGCCATGAACATTCCCATCATCGACGATTTCAACAAGGAAATCCGCAGCAAGGGCGAGCTGACGGAGGGTGTTGGCTTCTTCTCCGTCTCATACAACCCGGATGATGGCCGACGCAGCAGTGCCAGTGTCGCCTATATCCATCCCATTCTGCGTGGAGAAGAAAAGCGCCCGAATCTAACCATCCTCACAAATGCCTGGGTGTCCCGCGTCAATGTCAGTGGGGATGTTGTCACCGGGATCGATCTCACACTGCAATCTGGAGCCAAGCGAACCCTGCGGGCCAGGAAGGAGACCATCCTGTGCGCTGGTGCCGTCGATACCCCGAGGCTCATGCTGC
Source organism: Monascus purpureus (assembly GCA_025999795.1). Taxonomy (NCBI): domain Eukaryota; kingdom Fungi; phylum Ascomycota; class Eurotiomycetes; order Eurotiales; family Aspergillaceae; genus Monascus; species Monascus purpureus. The sequence continues at coordinate 625,325 of AP025347.1, read as the reverse complement.
TTTCCGGACTGGGACCCAAGCAGCAGCTGACCTCTCTAGGAATCCCTGTGGTGAAGGATATTCCTGGAGTTGGCGAGAACCTCCTTGACCATCCCGAATCTATCATCATCTGGGAGCTCAACCGCCCCGTGCCTCCAAACCAGACCACCATGGATTCCGACGCTGGAATCTTTTTGCGTCGGGAAGCCCCTAATGCTGCCGGTGACGACGGCCGGGCTGCTGATATCATGATGCACTGCTACCAAATCCCGTTCTGTCTCAACACATCTCGTCTGGGATATGATACTCCAAAGGACGCCTTCTGCATGACTCCCAACATCCCTCGTCCACGTTCTCGTGGCCGGCTCTACTTGACATCTGCAGACCCCAATGTTAAGCCAGCTTTGGATTTCCGCTACTTTACCGATCCCGAGGGCTACGACGCAGCCACCATCGTCGCCGGTCTTAAGGCCGCGCGAGAAATCGCCAAGCAGGCGCCATTTAAGAACTGGATCAAGCGTGAGGTAGCTCCGGGCCCCAAGGTCCAGACGGACGAAGAGCTGTCTGAGTATGGCCGTCGCGTCCACCACACCGTCTACCACCCGGCAGGAACCACCAAAATGGGAGATGTGACCCGGGACCCTCTTGCCGTCGTCGACCCTCAATTAAAGATTCGTGGCTTGAAGAATGTTCGTATCGCAGACGCTGGCGTCTTCCCCGAGATGACCACCATCAACCCTATGGTGACCGTCTTGGCTGTTGGAGAACGGGCGGCTGAGTTGATCGCTGAGGAGGCTGGTTGGCGCCGTGAGCAGCCAAAACTGTAATCTATTTTCTTTTCTTTTTTGTCATGATACTTCAGCGAGGCATTTTCTTTCTTCCTTTCTCATTGTTATTCTATTTTCATACTACAACATCATTGTGAACGGGAAACGAAAGCGGGGCCAGATAGAAGAAAAATGCATCTTTTGGTTGTTGGTGAGGCGCATTGAAATGAAACAGAAAGTATTATATATTTCAAGTTACAAAGTTACATTACAGCCAACTTATATAAGGTGATTAGGTCTTAACTAGTTAACTCGTTATTAGACAGAAATGATGATAGACACTGTGGTTACTATACATTCTATTTCATCTTATTTATTTCCATCCATAAGAATACACCTTTACCTAGTTACATGATGCATTTCTATCATTAATATCTCACTAACCCTGTTAAAGACTCTGGCAAATAAGATAAAAAGCGAAAAAGAATGGAAAACGCCGTTTGACTCAAATCTATCAAAACAAGACCCTTGCAAATTTTTTTTTTTTTCGATTTCCCACTTTCACTTGCTTAATCACTCTTCTCACTATCGTAGACCTTGACTCCGAACTTCCATACTTGATCAACAGTCAGGGTATGCCCGGAGAACGAATCGAATTTCTCTCCGAGAACGACAAGGTCGGCATCAGCCCCGCTCTGCAGGGTACCCTTGATGCCCTCCAAGCCTAGCATGCGTGCGGGGGTAGCTGTAACGGCATTTATGGTCTGAACAGTTGAGGCATTGGTCCATCGACGGAAATTATTAACACATTCGATCAAGGTGGCTGAACTACCAGCGATCTTGTCAGAGCCTTCCAGCGTCAATCGTGAGCCATCCTTGATGATCCGATCACCGTTGGTCCAGTCATAGACGCCGTCTGGCAGGCCGCATAGTTTCATGGCATCCGTAATGAGAATGAGTCCCTCTGGATGCGCGTTGTAGGCGATTTTGATAGAGGTTGGGTGGAGATGGATTCCGTCTGAGATGATACCGTAGAACGGGCGGGGATGGTCAGTCTGTCCCAGAAGACCGAAGATGCCGGGATTTCGATGATAGAAGGGCCGCATAGCATTGAAAAGATGGGTAACCATGGTTGCGCCACGTTCGACGGCTGCGAGGCCTTGCTCGTAAGTGGCGTCTGAGTGTCCAATTGAGTAGACGATACCGCGGGAGACGAGCGAAGATATATTGTCCATCATGTTGCCGACCTCGGGGGCTGCAGTGATCATCTTGATCGGGCTCCGAGTCGCGGCTGGTACGCTCTCGGATAAATTCTCTTTACCGTAGCATTCAATGACATCGCTGAGGGTCTGGGCAGCACGAAGGACTTCCAGTTTATGGATTCCGTTACGTCGGAGGTTAATGAATGGGCCTTCAACGTGGGCACCTAACGACTCTGCACCGTCCTCTGCGCGACGGGCATCTCCAGATGGACCCAAAGATGGTAAAACCTGAGAAAGGGGGAAATAATATTAGTAAGGAAGACTTTCAGCGGAGCTGCGAGTGTTAAAGCTTCACACCTTCCAGTAGACCTCTGCAGTCGAACTAACGACGGTAGGCAAATAGGATGTCACACCGGTCTTGATCAGCTCCCTATTAACTTCGCGCAAACCCTCGTCATACTGTTCTTTGGAGGCTTGAGGAACAGAGAAATCGAAGCCATGAGCACCATTCAATTGAGCCTCGATAAAGCCCGGTGCAAGGATGCGGCCTCCAAGATCGATGACTTCATCGGGGGAGAGGTGTAGCTCGTAGAATGCTTGCTGGTCTTTAACGATTTTACCAGATATGGAGTCGATCCAGAGGTCCTGCTCGATGAGCTTGTTGTCGTTGATGATGCGGCAGTTGGTGAATTTGGTGATACGAGGCGTTGAAGCAGTCTTGCCTGGCATGACGAAAGCGGAGGTTATACCTGATTGATAAGGGAGATGAGACAAAGATCTAATAATCAGATAGTCCAAGTCAAAGTTAGTTAGGGATAGCAGAGAATCTTTAATGAGAGAAGACAAGCTGCAAAGCAAACGATAGAAATAACATGTGAAGTGACAAGCCAAATAATAATATACTCCGTAGAAAAAAAAAAGGCATCTGAGATACCAGAACGATCGAGTTCGGAGTACGGAGTAGAGTACCTAGGTAGCATGGAGTATACTAGACATGCTCTGACAGGTTGCCATCCTCGTCCTGCAGAGTCACAGTCTGCAGATGTGACGTCAATAGTCGACGGGATGCCGAGAAATGCGACATGGACGGTTGCTTCAGCAGTTCTGCAGCCGGTAACACGCCGGGCATACTCCGGAGGCGTTGAAGATGGATGGAATGCAACGGAAACGCAGGAGTTGCCGCTTTGGGCCATCAGGGCTAGTCACGGACTGTCACTTACGGTATGGTATAATACCGTATGGTATGTAACAATGAACACAGGGTTACATACAGACGGATTAGTAACAAGATGCCTGAGGCTTCTTTCTCCATCCAGTGCTGCACCGCTGCTACGCTACATATACACTCTCCACGGAGCCACTCAGCATGATACAGGGGTATTGCTGCATGCAATATTCGTATTGTTATCATCTACATCATCCAATGCACCTCGAAGACTCACTTCTGAGAACTCCCAATTCTAGGTAGAAGAACTCCTGCGTCCTGCTGAGCCTGCTGGCCCAGCTGAATCTGACGGGCTTCAAGATTTCCAAATTAGGAGCTGGCTTGTGCTAATGATAGAATGCCAGGCAGACGGACCGCCGGGTCATCGTCCATGGCTTCGATCTACAAATACCCACAGTTCGTCCTCCAGTTGACCTCTGCTGATAGCATCTACGACAAGTGTCCATTCCAATTAATGTCAGATATTATCAATTCAACTCAGCTATCTCGCTCAACTTACGAAGTGCTCCACGTCACATCTGGGAACTGCTTCAATGTTTCTCTTCAGGTATCATTCATTCATCGCCAGTGTCGAGTACCGAGTAGAACATGTAGAGATAAGTAACGAGTAATGGACGCATTAGCTGTCCGTTGGGACCTTCTATTTTTCTTTTCTCAAGCTCCCCATTCCAATTGCCTCACTTTGGGTCTTCCATCTCTCTTTATTGTCTGCTGGTCGAGGGAGAATTTGTTTCAGCATTTCCCATATCGCGTGACCAGCTCTCGCAACGCCTGAAGATCGCACAAGTGGACTCTTCCCCCAGAAATAGTAAAACAATAGTCTGTCTTGATATCAAAGTGAGTTCAGGGTCTTCCTCTTCTCCATCATCATTTATTTATATTATCCCTCTTTTCTTCTCCAGCTTGTCATTCTTTCATCCAACCAACAACCCCTTTCACGGTACCCTTTTTTGCCTCTCTCCTGGACCCACCAGTAATCGATCTCGCCCAAGCAGCTGATCCACCGTCAGGAGTTCCTCCATTTCCATCAGCGTCATGGATGCTACAAAGACACAGAGCATCAGTACTGAAGCCGAGACTAATGAAGCCGTCAATGCTCCCGATGTAGAAGGTGGTGAGGACCATACCGCCACGGGAAAGCCATGGATGTATAAGCCCATCAAGATCGGCCCGCTAGTGCTGCCTTGGTTTGCGTCGCCTGAGACTCAGCTGGTGTTGGTCGCATTCGTCTGTTTTCTCTGCCCGGGCATGTACAACGCTGTCAGCGGTCTTGGAGGTGGTGGCCAGGTGAACATGCGCGATGTCAGTGATTCAAATACGGCTTTATACAGTACCTTTGCAGTCGTCGGTTTCTTCGCCGGTTCCATTGCCAATCGGATCGGTCTCAAGTTGACCCTTTCCTTGGGCGGCTTTGGCTACTTTCTATATGTCGCGTCGCTTCTGTCCTATAACCACAACCAGAATGCTGGTTTCTTGATCTTTGCAGGCGCCCTGCTTGGTGTTTGCGGTGGACTGCTCTGGTGCGCTCAGGGCGCCGTCATGATGAGCTACCCACTGGAAAATGAAAAGGGAAAATTCATCTCCATTTTCTGGGTAATCTTTAATCTCGGTGGTGTCATTGGAAGTCTGGTAAGGATGGACACATCCCTCTGCTCTTCACTTTTCTTTTCTTACATCTCGCTGATGTATTCTGCCCATCTAGATCCCCCTGGGTGAAAATATGCATTCCACTGTGGGCAGAGTCAATGATGGAACTTACATCGCCTTCATGGTTCTTATGGCGGCTGGCTTCATCCTCGCTTGGGGCCTGACAGAGTCCAAGTACATCATGCGTCGGGATGGATCTCGTGTCATCGCTATGAAGCATCCCACCTGGAAGTCTGAATTCATCGGTCTACTGGGGACGCTGCGTAGCGACTACTACATCATCCTGATGTTCCCCATGTTCCTGGCCAGCAATTGGTTCTACGCGTATCACTTCAACAGCGTCAATGGGGCCTATTTCAACATCCGCACCCGGTCGCTCAACAGCCTGCTTTACTGGCTTAGCCAGATGATCGGCGCTCTGCTCTTCGGCCAGACCCTCGACTTGAAATGGTTCTCACGTCCTGTCCGAGCTAGGATCAATTACTTTCTTCTGCTGGCAGTCACCATGGGAATCTGGGGCGGAGGCTATGCTTTTCAGGAGCAGTATACTCGTGAAACGGTGAAGGCAACAAAGGATTTCACCGATAGCGGCTACGTCGGACCCATGTTCCTCTACATGTTCTATGGATTTTACGATGCTGCCTTCCAGACATGCACTTATTGGTAAGTTCGGGGCTCCAGCATAGCCAATGTTACATCAAGATCATCTCCGTTGACTCTGTCATCTTCCCTGGAAAAAAGGTTCATGGGCTCTCTCTCCAACAACAGCCGCAAGCTGGCGAACTTCGCCGGATTCTACAAGGGTATTCAGTCTGCAGGTGCTGCAGGAATGTGGCGGTAAGTCTAGCGTAAGACAATCCAGCAGATGAATACCTTACAATGCTAACGGTGTCTTCTTTAAATAGCATGGACGCGCAGAATGCAAGTTTCATGACCGAATTCGCTTCCTGCTGGGGCCTCCTTATGGGAAGTCTTGTAATTGCAGCGCCTATCATCTTCTTCAAAGTCAAGGAGCATACTGATGTCGATGGCGATCTCCAGTTCTCCGATGAGACCCCTATGGAAGTCCTGGGTGTTGATACCGCTGACAAGGATCAGATTGATTCACAGCCGGCTTGTGAGAGTGAGAGTGTAACAGCGAAATAAATACTAGCATCTTCGGATTGGGACTTACATGGGCGATGAAGCGGGATTCTATTTATTGGACTTGTCTTGTTCGGCTGGATTTAATTTATCTCGTCTTAACCGGAGTCAGGCGCATCTGGAGCTCTGGGAATGGTGAACGGCATCTACCTGGTCTTTACATTGTGATCTATGCATTGGAGAAGGCACATGAGAATTCCAAACTGAATATTGCGACAATCAATGATATCGAGCTACACAAAGTTCATCTACACATTGACCTAGATATGACAGAAGAATCATTGGAAAGCAAATCGATAGTTCCGAAGCAAACCAAAAAGCCTACTTAGCCTATCTAATAATTCATTCATTTATTACACGGAATCGAATCTCGGGTTACTTCCGCCATCCATGTATATCCATATCTATATCCATACCTTGAATTGAATTGAAACGGGAGACCTGGCGAGTTAGGTAGTTAGGTAGTAACAGTAACATCTCCATTGAACCTACGGTAGCATCGTGTTCGTGTTCTAGTAACTGTTAACTCCACATCTCCACAGGACACCAGCACCAACATCAGGGTTGTGGGATAGGTTAATAGATATCCATCCGTAGCGTTCCTACCTATCTACTATGATGCATACATACCTACCTATTTGACAGGTGGACAATGATCTGATACATGTTATGGTGATAGATACATGCATACACCGGTAACATTTAATTATCTATAATCACCTTTTAATGTTGTTTTGATTATGTGATAAGTGAGGTGCGATATTTACTGTATACGTCTATGAAACGAAGGCTGATTCCATAGACATTGTTACCTTACATTCTTCTGCAGTGTCTGATCCTTAACTGCCATTATTTTTTGGTCTTTCAAATTAAAAAAAAAAAAAAAAAAAAAAAAAAAAAAAAAAGCAAAAGAAAATATATAATTCAATTCCAATTTGCTCTCAACCCGTACGTCGCTACGGAGTATAGTTCAATCAATTCAGTTCAGTTCAATTTCGGCCGACTTCTACTTCAATTTCTCCAGCACTGGTCTGGCACCTTTCTTATCTTCTCTTCCATTCCGAAAGGATGGCTGGTTCCGAGTCATTACCTAGTCTGCTAGTCTGCATCGGCTTCGATGTCTCCAGGTCAAAGCTCTTTCCAGATATCTACTTGTGTGCACTTCGATTGTGTAACATCTCATCCATTGAAGAAAGAACAGTATTCACATGACCGTTATCCAACTAAGGAAACCTTTGCAATAATTGGAAAAACCGCCGTTACACGAAGGATATATACATATACGTCGTTGCACTCGTCATCGACCTCGGAAAACAATGAAAGATAAATAATAATAATTCAAGTAGAATGAAAACTATTTACTTGAAAAGAAAGGGAGCAGGAAAAGAAAAAAAAAAAATAATCACGAATCAAGACTTAGCCCCAGTTTGGAGTCAACGTCAATATGGCTTGTCTCGGATTGAAGACCATCTGTAGCCGCATCCATCAGGCCGGTCGTACAGTCAGCATTGAGTGTTGCATCTCCCAGTCCAGCATAGGAAATGTTACCCAAGTCGAAGCCGTAGACCTTGCCGTTTGGCCCGTCCAGTCCATCATCGGCCGCAAACAGGTCGGCGCCAGCTTCATCAAAATTGATGAGCGCGTCGAAATCGTTCTGCGTCACCTCAGCCTCGTTAGCCAGATCCATGAGTTCATTTAAGCTCATGTTCGGATCGTCTTCGTTGGGAATGCTAAAAGCTTTGGGCTGGTAGTCCGGGTTGATGTTATTTGTGCTACCATTCTCACTGCCCTCGGAACGTGGCGGTGTTGAAGCGAAAAACATGTTCGTTTCCGGTACTTGCGGTACGGTCGGTTGTTTGGGGTAGGTGAGGTCCGGTAGTTTCTGCGCCAAGGAATCTGGCGGGGGCGTCAATGCGTTGGCTCGCATCGTCGTATCGAATCGGAACTGGCTGTAGTCGGGCTGCACCTGTGGCGGCACATCCGACTGCGGAAGATTAACTTGAATCCCGGCCTTGCGAATGGCAGCTTCCAAGAAGGATGTCGCAAAGTCGGCAGACGCGTAGATCTCCCTTAGTCGCTGGAGAATCCGCATGCATTGATAAAAGCGGTGGAGACTGGTCATTCGGACACTCGGATCGCTTGCCTTGATGTCAAGCAGGTGGATGATGACGGCGGGAAGAATTACCGTCACACCCGTGGTCGGAAGGAATCGAGTCAGATCCAGATTATGGAGGTCCTGAGCAACATTGGTTATTTCCACCGCAGCAAACCGCACCTTCTTCCGAGACGTCTCCTGCAGCTCCGCATCAACAGACGGAGTTGGCATGGCTGGCAGTACCTGAGGACGGTGGAGCGCGCTTGATGTTGAAAGATAGATCATTTTGAGCAGAGCCCGATGGGAATGCAACACCTCCTCTGCTTCTGTAAGCTTGAAGGACATGCAGGGGGCATATTGAATCTGAGGGGGAATATTGGCCAGCCAATCCTCCAACTTTTGGTCGCAGCGTCTAACTTCGATCGCTTCCGCTGACGACTTCTTCGGGACCAACATCATCGTAGTCTCCATTGTTCCGCCAAATTTGTGGCTCAAAACCGAGTATTGTGCTGATAGCACGCGGCTGATGATCAGGCAGAGCTTGGATTTCTCAATGAACATGAGGGCGAGGTGTCTCTGGTGATCCACATTGGTAAGAATCTCCGAGTTTCCGACCATATTGACAACCTCCGATGACAGGGATTTAAATTCGAAGTCATCCAGAGTCAGCATGGGGACGTCACAATCATCGTCCTTGATGCGCATAGGGCGTCTCATCCCCAGCGCAATCAGACGGTCCCGACAGTAGGTGCTCCACCAAATCCGTTTCCACAGATGCTGGCGCCGCACATCCATACGCGAGTTGGCGGGATCGCGATGCAGCCCGATGGTGTGTGCGAGCGACAAACTCACGCCCATCCAATGCCAGGTGTCTTTCTGGTCATCCGGCGTCTCGTACCAATGGGTCATCAATAGCAGCGACTGCACAAGGGATATCCGGTCCACTTCATAGTCGAAATCATATAGTAGCCTGGCGCGTTTGAAGAACAATTTCCGAGCAGCTTTCCTGGTAGAATAACCGGCGGCCTGAAGGTGTCTGAGGTCGACAAAGGCAGTACCAGCAAACATGACAGCTTGGAACAGCAGAAGGCTCAGGCGATGAACCCCATCATTTGCAACGATTGTCTGGAGGAAATCTTCTAGATTCAGGATAGGCAAGTATGGATGTACGTAATGCACAAAACTCTTGAGTAGCTCATTCCGGAGGTTAAGGTCTGGCAGGGTCAATGCGCCCTTGGTCGTTAGATAGTCAATGTCCTCTTTCTGAAAGCGCTGGGGAAGTGGGCTGATATAGTCCGGTAGCAGACCGCTGGAGCCAAAGGTAGAGAAGGGTGGGGAGTTCATCAATGGTCGTACAGGCGAGGTTGGATGAAGAGAAAGATTGGCGGGAGTTGAAGGACTGGCGACTGACTGCCCACGCTGGCAGTCCTTGGAATCGATGCGACGAGCCTGGCTTTGGTCTAGTAGGTGTTATTAGCAACGGAGAAAGAAAGGGAGGGTATCTGCAGCGGTACGAACAGAGAAGATGCGGCATATGTTGACATTGATCGAGTTTTACAGAGTTCTGAGGAGAAGCCGGAGAGATGATGGGCAGTCCATCTGCTGGTCTTCCAAAGAGGGAGCCATTCTCGTCGGACGGACAAGTAGACAAGCCAATCGAGTTGGAACTCTCTACTTCCATACGAGACTTCCTGAGGAGCAGCAAAAATTGGCAGGTTAGAAAGGGGATTGAAGTTGGTACGTGATGCTTTTTGACATGGACTAACTTTCTGCGTTTACTCTCAGTAACAACACACTCTACCTGATCCAGACGGCAATTTGTACAGGGAGAGCCACTCTCTACCACATCGCAGCGTACTTTGCGGGCTCGACAGCAGCAGCATGCCTTGGAAGCTCTCCTTTTCACGGGGCGATTGCTGGAGGAAAGGCCGGCAGTGGAAGCCTTGCGCTTGCTTTGCAGGTCGGATTCCGTTGACGGCGAATTGACGGCAGCCATTGTAGCAGTTGTGAGGAAGAAGCTGGGTTAAGCGATGGAAGTAGAAAAGAACATGTATAGCACAATATATGAGGCAATGGGAGTGAATATACTTGGAGTATAGGCGGTAGTAGTAGGAACAATAAGGATCAAGGCGATTAACACGAAAGGGAAGAGCGGAGATAGTTCTTTTTTTTTGAGGCTTTTTTATTTTATTTTTATAACCAGAAGGAAAAAAAAAGATATATGTATCCCTGGGGCCTGCAAGGGGATCGATTATAAAAAAAGGACCGGGGACGCGTTGGAGCAGTGGGTTGTTTAAATAATGACGAGAAGCTCAAGCGGCAAGCCCCAGATCCACCGCAGCGATGATTGCCGCCCCAGGATTCAGCGGGAGAAGAGAATGATTCCACAGGGACACTTGGAAGTTAGTTAATACAGACGGTCCGGCCAGTTCTGTGGGGAGCGACTCACGCTGCAGCAATATTCATAAGCGCAGCGTCGGCGAAGAGGAAGACGACGCTCAATATGCTTCGACCTTCTGGGCAACCGGGGAGGATGAGCTAGCCATGTTTGGTATAATATAGTGGGGCCCAGCGCCTCTAGGGGCTAACTCGAACGTGGTTTAAGGCCCACCCTCGAGGGATCCTTCCCCATTCGGCGTCTGTCGTCACCAGCCTGGCGTTGCTTTCCTTTTCTGGTGCAGAACGCCGGTCCGATCACGTGGGTCCACCTCCAAGGCACGCCCGACTTTAATCAGGCACCCCTTGTTTCTTTTCTTTCTTCTTTTTCAGAGGGCTATCTTCTTTGTAACTGAGCGGGCTCATTACTACTGTCGGTACCTAAAACAGCTACAGTCAAAATAAATATTTCTCTTGCTCCAGCATGGATACGCATGGAGTCTGATAGAATCTCCGAGACTAGCGGTCACTAGCCGCGTTTTTTGATAAACAAATAATAGGTAAATAAAAATTGCTTGCAGTGGGCCATGTGGCTTGAAGTGCCGTATTCGGAGCTTTATTCTTGAATTTTGCCGGACACGCTGGAACTAAATGACAACTATCCGTCAATTATTGGCCGATCCATCGGACCATGTCGCTTGTTTGGGTGCAGTCACGGGAATGGAAACCGAGAGTCACAATATTTAGCACTGTCACTTGACCAACCGTTTCATTTTTATTATAATATTCTCATGGAGACATGGACACGACACGTACGGATCCATCTCTATAGATAGAATGGACCTGTACGTCCTTCTAGATTTCCTTGTTCTCTTTTTTTTTTGCCTCAGTATATTTTCTATTATCCCTATTATCATCCCTTATAATAAATAATTCCGGTCTCGCTACTACACGTACAACCTGAGCGATTTCCATGGACAAGGCCAATGACGGAGGCACCACGGACTCCGAGTGGTGGTCATGACCGACCCACCGTTGAACTTTACTCAGTCATAGGACCCCGCCAACCCACCCCACCTTCCCCCAACATCGCTGAGAACTGGGGAAGCCACTCCCGCCCCAGAATCTGCCACGGCCCCGGATCCTGGGGTAGTTTCTTCTGTCTTGTCTTGCCCCTTGCCTCCAGGATAGAGGAAATTCAAATGCAGCGTATTAGCAATGTCTGGTTCATGTACGTCAGAGGAGAGCATATAAATGAAATGTCTGCATGAGATGAAAACCATGATATCATTCCCAGTAATAATTTGACTTTCTGACAGGAAAACCCCTGTCATTATATTGCTCTTAGTCCAGGTTTAACGTATGGGGTATGAAATTACAATACGGAGCCATCCCTTTCTTGCAAATAGCGCTGAATTGGAATGAATCCGAGGGGCAATTATTCTTACTACTCTGTACTTAAGCTCCAACTCCGCACTATCCCGATGGCGGTCCGAAGTTGAAATAATCAACTGCACAGCCATGGGGATTATTCTTCTTGACGGTAAAACATCTGACTGACTGTCGATCCCTGTCCAGCAAATCCGGAATATGGCCGGGCTTTGGATGGCTTGGCGGACTTGGCGAGGGGATGATCCATCATTTTATTTCTCTATTGAACAGATCTATGAGTACCATATAACATATTATATTAATCCATATTAATCCCTCCCCCTGATCGATCGTCGACAGTGAAGAGCTTCATCTGTCGTTGACGTCGTGTCGTTTAACTTGATGGACCTTGGTGGGTCTACAGATTGAAGGGTCTAAGCTATAAGTTATCAATAAATAATAATAATAATTAATTGCCAACCTGAAAGACATCTCAGGCCACAGTAATTAATCGGACAAGTCCAGTCTGACCATAGCCTACAAGGTAGATAGCAACAGCGTCATATTCATACAAGTATAAAGTACACTACGGATTCTTCCGGTCCAAGCTCCTGTCACCTTCGCCATCCATGCAACACGGGTCGATGGTGCAGTCCAGCCAAGTCACTGTATTGCTATTATTTGCCAATGTCATATCCCATATCTGTCAAGGTTGAATGTACCCCGTACGATGCCCCCCGTCCGGCGCTGGCTATCTACGCCGAGAACTTAGAACTGCCTACATATGCAGGCGTATGCAATGCATAGCGATTAATTACCGCGGAGCAGACGACGTAGACTACTAGACATAGTACATTAGTCTGCGCCTTTTTCATATGCCCGTTCGTCCGTGAGTCTATGCAGCTCGGTCTTCCAGCTGCAGGGTACATATACTCCGTACATCGGATCCAATAATCCTTCTACGCTACTGTACAGCTCAATCCGACTGATGCATCAATCTCAAAAGGTAAATAAATTGTGGCGGGGTTTCAAGCCAACTCTAACTACGAAAAGCAATAGAGCAAGCGAGCTGCAATGCCTACTAACAACTGAAAAGGAACTCGAATTCAACACCCGAACTCATGAATCGTATCAAAGGAGACTTGTCCTCTTGGCAACTAATACACTCCGTCTTAAAACGCCTAGGCATGGCATGGATATCATGAACGAACCAGTAGCAGCAATGTCCAACACCAACAAGAACCGAAAACAAACAAAAATTGCCTACTCCATAGGTCCCAACCTCATACACCCCGGCCCATACGCTCGATCGAGCTCATGATCCCACCCCGGCCCGGAGTGAAGACCGCAATCCCAGACTTTCCCCCGCTGTTTGTTCTGGCATATGGGCGTCCAGGAGTTCCGCCATATTTCGGTATCTTCTTCTCTCCATTCGAAATGCTGCCGCTTGGTGGCCGTATGCCACTTACACCCCCGCGGCTGACACTTCGACGGAAGTTGTTGTCTGGCTGCTGCTCGGGCTCGGTGGCTGTCGTCTCTGATTCTTGCGGTTTCTGTTCCTGCGGACTAGAAGGCTCGGAGTTCCTTTGAGACGCTTGTTCCTGCTGGGCTGGTGGCTGGTTCTGCTGCATAGCCAACCACTCGTCAACGGCCGCGACAAGCTCGCCCTTCTCCGCCCTCTCCATCTTCAACTCCGCACGTACGCGCTCACTATCCTCCTTCACGGAGGCTAGTTCTTGCTCGAGGCCTTTGATTTGTGCTTCCAGCACACGCTTCTCCGCTGCCTGCTCCTCATTTGCCTGAATGAACATGCTAGAGTTAGGGTCTGCGGTCTTAGACGAAGCAGCGTCTAGCTCTGCCTTTAAGGTCTCATTCTCCGCAAGGGCGGCTTTCAACTTGCTCTCGGCTTCGCGAACACGCTTCTCCCAGCGTGCCTCGTAGCTCTTCTTCAAGGCGGCTACTTTGGTCTCGTGTTTGCCTTTGTACAGCATATGCAGCTCCCGGGCGACTCTTTCGACAGCATCCTGGACTTCGTTTGCAGTCTCCTCAGCCGTCTTTATGCCGGAAGCATTTCCACTGGGACCACTGTTTCCACTAGCTTCCGACTTCCGCGCTGCCGAGAGTTGACTGTTGAGTTCCACGACTTTACCCTCCAACTGCTCTTTGGCCTTTTCCGACTCTTCTGCTTTCTTTCTCAACCGTTCCCTTTCCCGCTCCCCATCGATCATATCAGCCTTGATGTTTCGTAAAACGGTCTCCATCTCTTTGCTTCTTTGCATCCACTCGGCTTGCTCCATCTCCAGCGTTTCCCTGCGAGCAGACTCCGTTCTGACTCCCTCCAGAGCTTCCCCAACGCGCCTCTCTGCATCCGCGACTGACTGCTTAAGGCTTGTCACTTCAGCCTCCTTTCCGCTCAGCGTAGCTTTTAATGAAGATATTTCAGAGAGAAATCCAGATTTCAAAGACTCCAATTCGCGAGGCGTGACAGAAGGAATGGACCTTGGAGTCGGTGCCGGAGGAATGTCAAAATCAAGCAGCGAGAACTTTGTAGGGGACCTGGATGGTCGTCCGACCTTGAATGGCGACCTCCGAATTGGGGAACGTAGAGCATTCTGCATACTGTAAGACTGACGCGGTGTGAAATTTATCTGGTCTGTAAAGTCCAGCAAGTTTCCAGTTTCAACTTGCCTCATCGAATCTCTAGCCCTTCGGGGCGTAGGGGACACGACAGGAGAGCTACCATCTAACAGAGCGCCTGTTCTGTATGTCTCTCTGACGGTTCCTGGGATCGTCGATCCAATGCTATTGTTTGCTAAACCTTCATGTCGAGTTGGACTAGATCGATCATCTCGCCCAAGCATATTCGTCGACGACTCTCGTAGCTGCGCAAACGTCGTCATGTCCGGAATAGCAGAAAAGGTACTAAGGTGAGTTTCATCCATAGGATCCTGGAAGTCATCGCTCATATCGTCATCGTCGGAATTGGAGTTGCGCCCTGCTTCCTCTTTGCTATCAGAAGCAGCCTCGTGGAAAACAGTGCTTATGCTCCCCTCTTGGTTATCCTCCACCATGCTGCTTCCCATCTCCTGCCTGGCGCTGTCGTCCGCTAGCCCCTCTTCATGTCTGGTGTCATCGTCATTATCTCTGTAGATATCGATAATTGGGCTCTCCCCCCTATTAACGCTCTTTCTGGTCCTCTCATCTGAGCTCCCATCCAATCCCTGAAAATCATACGACCGCTTTCTCGAAGTCGAAGTAAGCTCACCAAGCCCAGATGATCTCCGCGAAGAATCCGAATTATTCTCCAACTTCCAATCCACTGGCGTACCTGCATCCACCTCATTCGCATCGAACTCGTCAGAGGGACTCGAATAAACGTTCTCTTTGTAATCGTCCAGATCGATGGCGGCATCCATGCCTCTTTGCACGATTACCGACTTATCGGAGGTTGCTGGCGAAAATAGCCGCATGTTCTGACTTTGGTTTTGTTTCAAAGGCGTCAAAGGGGATAGCGGCCTCGACATGATGAAGACGGACGAGAAGAGACGGTCTGGTCGTCTCGCGGGTGGATTCGAACTGGTATGTTATCAACAAAGGTAGTTGATAAATAGTTCTTGCCGGGCCAAAAAAAAAATGATATTTAAGAACTCTGATTCGGGAATTTAATGTTATACTTTTTTTTGCTTGAGTGGGTTCTCGACAGTAGTAATCGTCAAAGACTTAGCAACTGGGGAAGAACCAGGTTGTTTTATTTTCCCTGACGTCCGTTGCTGGGATGCATTGTAAACAAAGCTAGTCCTGTTTGGGATGGTGGGCTGCTGCTAGGCGGTGACCATGTCTTAGCAGTATAATATTAGCATTGGAGTGTGATATCATCAATGCTACTACAAGTACACCGTGTACACAGATGAATTCCACTAACAGCTACAGTTGCACAATTATAGCTGGCAGAGCTACCATTAATTAATACCAGCCGGGCATATATGAGAACGATAACCAAAGAAGATGAATTATCCAGGAAATCCAGCACTCTAGCGCCATACTGCTTCCAGTTATATTACCCTGATTATTGACTAGACATCTTCCACAACCTATTCAATCCGGTAAATGGGAGTATAGAAGATCGTCTATTTCCGACGAGGAGCGTTCATCCAAATTCGAGTGACGAGAGACATCGAAGGAGTCTTTAGATGAAATAGATGAAATTGACGGCTTCCCATCGATAAAACACAGCTGCAGAGTACCAACAACCGCGACAAAGGTGCTTCCCAACCATGGAATAGCGGTGGAGCCGATTTGCAAGCCGACACTGTAAAGGAATCCTGAGACGGGCGGGGCAACCGTGCGAGCAGCCGCACCGGCAGACGCGGCGAAGCCGTTGATCTTCCCCAGACAGCAGTCTGAGGGACTTGCCTGCTTGATGAGAATAAGTAAAACAGGGTAGGCGATGATGTGGAGAGTATTCCGGATTATAAGGCACACATAAATCCCGAAAGTCAGCAGTTGCTGCGGCACGAAGACGAGCAACGGGACAATGAGGTAGACCACGGGGTGTAGGATGGTCACAGCGGCAAATAATCTCCATACACCCAATAGTTTGGCCAGTGCAGGGAAGATGATACTTTGGACGAATAGTGCGATGACGCCGTCAACTGACATGATCAGGCCGACGGTTTGGGTCGATAGGCCAAGTCCACCTGGGATGCTCAAGACTGACTTCCCAGCGGCAGTATTTTTTTCATCCTGTAGGAAAATTGGCAGCAGATTATCATAGGTCATTGAATGGTAGCTGAAAATTCCCAGAGCAAGGACAAGCGTGACGACACGCCAAGTGAAAACGCGTAGCTCCTGCGACCTTGCACCAGCTTTGGGTGAGTCAATCTGCATTGCTTGCTCCTCATCCGCATATGATTTATGGACCTGGTTAAAGGTCCCATATGTACTGGCTCCTAAGCATGCCTCTTCTGCTTCAGCAGGTGGTAAAAGGGCGGACTCTGCTGGTGAGTCATAAGGGTCGACCGGAGCATTCCCAGCCTGCAACGTGGGATGGGTCTCTTGTAAAAAGAACCATCCGTTAATGATGCTGATGAGAAGCAATGCAGAACAAACAAGGTTCGGAAGAAGATAAGGAAATTTCCCAAAAAGGCCACCTGGGGGAAACAGAGAAGGATATCTCTCGGAAGGTTTTGCAAGTATCCCCCCGATTGCTGTATAGCAGGCCACGTCAGATCATTGCAACCGACGCTCTGAAGAAGCGAAAAATGACGATATACCTGGTCCTATAACCGTTCCCATCGACCAGACAAATGGCATCACGGAATAGGCTTGAGCTGGTAGAAAGACATTCATCAGCCGCCATTCGTTAAAATTATATATTTAAAAACGTTACGTTCATGCTCAGGCTTCTTGACTAATTCCCCAACCATTGTCTGAATGACACCGATGTTCCCATTCAGCGCACCTCCCATTGCTCTTCCCAGAAGTGCGACCCAGTAATTGGGAGCAAACCCCACGAGCAACATAGAGATCATGGTACCGAAACAGCCCAGAAGAAGCACAGGCTTACGGCCGACGCGGTCTGAGAGGCCGCCCCAAAACATGCTAGTAAGCGCCTCAGCCAGGGAGAAGGCCGAGATGAGAACACCAGCATACAAGGAGGCTGCATTGCTGTCAACCAGATGGAAGTCCTTGACCATCACCCACGAGTAGGGGAAGATGGAAGTCAAGGCAATCGGCTCTGCGAAACGACATATTGCTATTCGAGGCCTGTCAGCAGCGAGCATAGGTATACACAGGAGGGGAAGAAAAAAGCAAGGTACCTAAGAAAAACAGTTGTGTTGTCGGAAACTTGCCCGAGGTCGTTGGTCTTCCCTGGTGCGTTACTGCCATTTTTTCTTCTTCTTAGCTGTCTGAGATTCTTACGGAGTTATTCTCAGCTATGGCTAGCCTGTTTTTCTTTTTACCTAGCTCTCGACCTGGAACAAACAGCTTAAAAAGGATGAAATGCGTGAGAGATTACTTGGTAGCAATGGAGCTTCAGGGTGCGTCATTTCTAGAATCGTCTGTCTGCTTGCTGCCTCCACGCTTTTCGACGTTCGGAATGAGCAGCACGTACCAGGAATTCCTGTCTGTCTCATCTGAACACAAATCAACGTCATATCTGGGAGATAGACATAACGAAGGGATGCTTCTTGATACATGACTATTGGCCAGGCTGGTGTTATCTATGGTGGTTGCGACTTGCCGGGCTTCAATTTCAAGGCTTCCCGGCTTTCTTGTCGCCAGGCCAAGTCAAAAGTACTTGATCTGCGCTTCTGCACATCAGCCTGCAGCAGGTTGTTTGCTGATAGGAAAATCTCCACAGTGATCATTAACTATTGTTATTGTTTATTATGCGTTTTTTTTTTTTCACCTTTTTAGACCATTGAAAGCCTCAGCGCCCGTACTGCCTATTTGACCAGAGCCAGAGACATACTGGCTTATCCATGGAACCTACTCTAAACGGCCGCCTACATGTGTCTGTGAACATATTGGAATTCATTAAAAATACCCAAAATCTGGATCAGCCCCGTATCTCCCGTGCAAGCCAGTGATAGACAGGAGTAGGAATGAGGTATTTTCAAAAATGTATATACGAAAACGGAATGGTACTACTTGATAGAGATCCGCTAACAAAATCAACGTGGCAAGACGCTGTCTTAACTTCTTTCAATAACCGGTGAATATGCAAATAGTTATGTAGTTGCACTTTCGGAAACAGGTATATACGCCCTCCGCTCCCTTGCTGCCTGCAAAGTTATCAACAAAGGTAAGTATGCTGTCTGGAGTAGACAAAACCAGTTGAATCAATCGCGGGGCACGATGATTAATGCGCACCTCTATCCATCTTCCCACCCAAGGTTTCAAAGCAGCCCAAGTTAAAAGAGCGCTGGTCGAGAAGATGAAGATAAAGACCACGGCTTCGTCCTTCTTGGAATCCCTCTCTGCGTAAACAAGGAAACGATTAACTATCTTTTCCATTCCACCTTTCTCCAACAAACAAAGTATAGGGATGGGCTATATCGTACGGAAGCAAGTCGTAAAAATGTCATCCTCCTTCGCGCCTTTGCAAATAGGCAGATCATAATAAAGACAGAATTTCCGGTTGCAATCGTTGCAGCTCAGAGAGCGGTGTTTCTGATCTCGTTTCACGTCTATGGTATCGACTTCATCTTCGCTGATGCTGCGACTGAAGAAATAGGAGATCCCGTGGGTGTTCGATGAGGACTCCGCACTTGCCGGGGCAAGGGGAATGATGGTGCTGTTGGAGAAACATGTGCATTTGCAAAAAGATACTGGGGCTAGGCTCATGACATTCCAATCAATACACAATATCCTATATGGCAGAAAACGCCATGAAGCATAAAGACTCTCCAGATCGAAAAGGAAGAGTGTCCGACAGTTCACAAAGACGTCACGGGTATAACTTACTTGATGCGAGAGCAAATGAGACACAAGAAAGGAGCACGAGGACGACCAGTATCGGATGGAGATAACTAGCTTGACGTGACATATTTTAGCTGGATGCACACTCTTCAGTGTGCTGAAAAGAAGCCTAATACCAATGTCATTGTCACTTATTAAGTTTGGTCAATCGTGATAATCACGGCTTCATCGCAGCTTCTGTTAGTACACGTGAGGTACTGCCGTCCTAGACCGCCCTCGCTACCTATCTCACGGCACAGGCAGGCCTACCTAGTAATATGAACATACATGCGCCTATCCATTAGGTTATGAGCCCGTTTTAGCTCTACGATATTGAGCTTAAAAAAGCCTTTCAGATAGGCTAAATTGTGACCTCTCATTGGTCAAACCAGAAATCGAGCGCTTCTAAGCGACTCTGAACACCAGGACCGCCAACAATCGGCCCCTGAACCCCAGGATCCTTCGATCGATCCCATCCAAAATGGTGGTGCCTCGAACGCCCCCTACCACCGCTAGACGTCACCGTCGTCAGCCAGAATCCACAGATCCTTCATCAGATATAGGCTCCTCCGCCTCCTCAGTAATCTCTGAAGAAATGGACACCCCAACTGCCCCTAGAGCTCAAAGCTCTACTACAGCCAACACCATGGCATCCACACCAGACATCACAGCTCTGTTCCAGCAGATGCAGGAACAGATGCAGGAACAAATGCAGAAGCAGATGGACCAGTTCATGACTCGTTTTAATACCCTTGAACGCCGTCAATCCCAATCCTCCACTCCAACAGTCCGGCATAACGCTACTCCCTACAATCATATTCAAAATAATGCGGCTATTCCAGCCTCAAATCCAGTACAAAAAGATCCTTTTGATCATGTACAAGCTCAAGTTAAAGCGCTCCTACCAGACCGATGCCGAATCACACTGTCTCATGATAATTACGACCCCTGGAGTTCAGCCATTCAAAGAGAAGCCAATGTCCTGAACGCTAGTACAGTCTTGCATCAGGATATACCTCCAGCAGGATACTCAGCTTATGATGCTGAAGTATGGCATTGCAAAGCCACTGTCATGAGAGCCTGAATGCTTCATGCTATGACTGCCCAAGCCATTGACAAATTGGGCAACACATATGACCTATCAGCCCATGGTTTATGGGACCGAACTGCTACCTTTTTCGGACGTTCTACTGGTGAAGAACGAATGCTTCTCATAAAAGAGCTCAAGGAGCTCTATATAAAAGACAATGACTACCTATCCTACCAATCTGCGTTTACTAGGATAGTAGACCGCCTTCATGCTATAAAAGAAGCTTCATTTGACAACCTTATTCATGACCTATTTTTTATAGGCCTCCGCGAATGGAACAAAGCATTCATTAAGAGTAAACTTGATGAAGTATACTCAACTGGACAAGGCCCTGTCATCAATCTGGACCTACCTACCATTCAAGCTCAACTCTCTATCCGTATGGGCACCCAAGCCCGTGAATCCCGCCCCCAACACGGAGGACGACGAGAGAATCTATCCGGACGAAGCTATTCCAAACAAGCATCTAACCCCATTGCTAGCTCTTCCGCCTCAAGTTCCAACACTAAATATAAACCTCAGGACCAGGACTCACGCAAACCAAAGACCCGTTGTGATTGGTGTGGTCATTTCCACCCAATGCCTTGCCTCTACAAGAACCCTGAGAAAGCCTCTGAGCATTGGCGCCGAGCCAATAAAAATACTATTGAAGCTATTCATGCTTTACACACTGCTAAAGAATCTTCCACTGCTTCATTCTCTGAAGCAGAAACCAATGAACTGGTACTATGGACTTCTTCAGCTGCAAAAACAGCCATTGCTAAATCAGCCCAATCTCTCCAAGCTTCATGGTATCTTGATAGCTGTGCTTCATTCCATGTTACACCCCATCAAGCTTTCTTCACGTCCTATAAAACATTGAGAAAGGAGGACCTTACTCCAGCAGATTATATTGAAGATGCTCAAGAGAAGATTTCCAAACCTCATGGTATTGGCACCGTCGTCATTGATATTGGAACCGGATCCTTGATCCTTAGGGATGTACGACATGTTCCATCCTTCAATTCCAACTTAATCTCCATGGGAATGCTTCTCAAACAAGGTTTTCGTATCGAATTCCCTTCCAGCTCTCAAGTAGCACAAATCACAACCTCTTCTGGTGCAGAATTTGAAGCCATTTT
Organism: Monascus purpureus; assembly: GCA_025999795.1. Lineage (NCBI taxonomy): Eukaryota > Fungi > Ascomycota > Eurotiomycetes > Eurotiales > Aspergillaceae > Monascus > Monascus purpureus. The sequence goes on along the minus strand of AP025347.1, from coordinate 603,845 downwards.
GAATACCAACAATGTATTCATCCTATCAGATTGCATTTCTCCCGACGAGAGCTCCCATGCCTTTGTCACCACCCGGTCTGGCAAAGAGGCCAACCGACCAGGGGACCCTCCCAGAAAGAAACCTACAACATCCCCAAAGAGTAAGAGCTCCAAAACAGCTCTACCAATTATGACATGGCATCGCCATCTATGCCATTTAAACCAGCAGGATCTTTTACGCCTTGCTGCAGATCCTACATCAGACATTGAAATCAAAGGTTCCAAAGAACTACCACTTTGTGAAGCCTGCATCCAGGGCAAGCAAACTCGCCAATACAGCAAAACACCAAGATCCCATATGACTGCACCACTAGCCCGAGTCCACATAGACCTTGCTGGTGGTGGCCGAACACTAGATATAGAGAAGCTAGATATGCCTCTACCTTCACGTACAGGAGCCAAATATGTGATGCTTATTACTGATGACGCTACATGTTACCGTTGGATCCACTACCTAACTGAAAGATCTGCTGCAATTGATGCATTTCAGGGTTGGCTACAACAGATGAAGAATCACCATTTCCCTGCCCCAGCCTATATTGTCTCTGACAATGAATTCTGTTCAGCTGAATGGCAGAAAACCTACCGTCAGGAAGGCATTGAATGGCAACCAAGTTCTCCATATTCCCCTTGGCAAAACGGTGTCAGTGAGCGCAGCATACGCATACTCTTTGACCGTGCACGGACATTAATGCTTGACGCTCCCCATATACCACAGCGATTTTGGGTTGATGCTTTAAAATATGCATCAGATATAACAAACCGCCTCCCAACATCCACAGTCCTATTCAATTCACCTATCCCTGGGGGGGTCAATACCAACACCAAAATCAGCCCAAGCCCATATAAATCGCCTCTGGCTGCCTGGACCAACTCACCAACTAGTATCAACAAATACCGACGTTGGGGCTGCCCTGTCTGGGTTCATCGACATGGCTCAGATAAGCCTATAAACAAGTTCGATTCCCATTCTAAATGCTGCTTCATGATCGGCCAAATCAGTAGCCAACAATATAGAGTGTGGGACCCTAAAACAGACGCCATTTTTTTCAACCAATGACACTATATTTGATGAAGAATATGAGGATCCCACAACTACACCTCCACAAGCTACTGTTCCTGAAGATCCAAGTACTCCTAATAAAGAAGATACAAACCAACCTGTTGAAGATGAAGACCAGGAAATATGGCTTCGACCCGCCAAAGGCATGTCCCTAGCCTATCTCACTGCTTCAACTACTCCTTTGTCTGAAGATGACACGCCTACTTCCTATAAGCAGGCTATATCTCATCCTGATGCCACCAAGTGGCAAGCAGCCATGCAAAAAGAAGTCAACCAACTCAAAGAAAAAGGCTGCTGGCAACTTATCCGCCGCTCTGATCTACCACCAGGGACCAAGGTCATCCCTGGCCGGTGGGTATACAAAAAGAAAGAAATCCCTGGTACCCCTATTACAAGGGACTACCAAGCTAAAGCTCGCTGGGTGATCCGTGGAAATCTACTTGACAAGGACTTCATGGAATCATACGCCCCAGTGGTAGATGAAAATACCACTAGAACCCTTACAGCACTGGCCACTCTACTTGGCTGGCATACTCAAAAGGCAGATGCCATCCTTGCTTTCCTAAATGGAAAAATGCCCACAGATAAACGTGTCTTTATGACCCAAGTTCAGGGATTCAAAGAAGGCTCTGGAGACCTGGTTTGTGAACTCCGCCAGTCCCTCTATGGACTAATCCCATCTGCCTGTATCTGGTATGATACACTAAATGCTTTCTTACGACAAATTGGCTTCAAAAGCTCCGAATACGACTCTGGTCTCTGGATCCATACCACCCGGACCCAACTCTATGTGACTACCCATGTGGATGACTTCAAAGTCTATGCTAAGCATGAGAATGATGCCACTTGGTTTATGGAGTCTCTTTCTGCTAAATTTGACATAAAAGAAGTTGGAAACTCTACCAAATACCTTGGCATGGCCACCTCTCAATCCAAGACCACATATACTCTCTCCCAGGCCAATTATGCTGAAGACGTTGTTGCCTCTTTTGGCCAAGCACAAGCACACCCTGTTGGGATCCCCATGGATCCTAGTTTAATAATTGATGATGACCCAGACCCTACAGTGAACATCAAAGAATATCAACGTGGTGTAGGCTGCCTTACTTGGCTAGCCACCAAAACCTGACCTGATCTTAGCCGGACAGTTGGCGTACTATCCCAATATCACGCCAAACCTACCCAAAAGGCATGGCGTGCCCTTATACACGCCATACGCTATCTTAAAGGCTCCATTAACCGACAAATTACCTACCATAAGGCCACGGAACCCATTACATCTGACCTCCTCATGCCCAGATGTTATACTGATTCTGATTGGGGTGGTCAACTGACAGGCAATCGCCGGTCAGTATCTGGATATATATTTCTGCTTGCCGGGGCCCCAATTGCCTGGAAAAGCCGCAAGCAAACGTCCGTTGCACTTAGCTCCAACGAAGCTGAGTATATGGCTCTAAGTGAAGCCAGCCGAGATGCCCTTTGGCTCCGGAACCTCATCAATGAGCTCAACGTGCTCCCTACTGAATGCCCGCCAATTACTCTCCATATCGATAATCAAGGTGCACACGCCATGGCTGAAGCTGAGCTCACCACCAAGAGATCCAAACACATCGATATACGTTACCATTACGTTCGGGAGAAGATCCAAGACGGTATTGTTAAACTCCAGGCCTGCCCTACCAAAGAACAAGCAGCAGACGGCCTGACCAAACCTCTCCGAACTGAACAATTTGACCATTTCCTACAACTCACTGGCATAAGCTAAGCCGCGTATATCTCCCCCATTTTGGATATATTTTCTATTTTGATATACGGCATTCGATTGGCTAAAGCAGAACCTTCATTCCTCTGTTTATTTTTGCATATATTCACTCATTTGAAGGCCCGAATAGAGGCCGATTTCTGTATTTAGATTGATTCCATAGTTTGTAGGCTGCTCGTGCGTGGGGGGGTGTTAGTACACGTGAGGTACTGCCGTCCTAGACCGCCCTCGCTACCTATCTCACGGCACAGGCAGGCCTACCTAGTAATATGAACATACATGCGCCTATCCATTAGCTTCAACACGGTGTCATGTGATGATTGGAAATATCTTATCTTATCATATTCAACAATGTACAGTAACACAGCAGTGCGCCCCGCAATGTCTACAGCATCCATTGTTACACGGTAGTTCTACGACGAGTGGGAATCGCTCCAGGAGAGGCTGCAAAGCTCTCTGATAGTTGTCATGGTGATTTGCGATGCAGGTGCTTGAATACATAATTTGTGTCTCATGAGATAGAGAGACAGGTATACTATATATTGTTTAAACACCGAGAAAGGGGTGAGTTGTTTCTGTCTATCCATTAGGTTGGTCGTATACCATAAATATTGTTTCTATATGAGAGGACATAAAGTATTAATCATGACAGGAACAGATTTGGGTATTAGTTGCATCTATTCTCCGAATAGGAGAAATTAAAAAGAAAAACAGAACATGGGTGAATACCGTTAATACTCTTCACCCTTGTAGTTCCGATAATAATTGGCAGAAGTGTTTTCGGTCTATGTTGCAATAGTTAGCAAGGAGCTTGCTTCGAGGCCCAATGTCCAGTGGAAATAATTACCTTCATCGTCTAGAAACCGTATCTGCAGCCATTTCATTTGCGAAAGGATATCAAAATTGGGGAGAAGGTCCAACACCACGGGACGTCCGGCCTTCTTTCCGGGGTTGACCTTGTCTATGCAATTTACTGCGAACAGAAGGACAGATGGTCAGCTCTGCAAGCTCCACAACACAGCTGTTCGACAAGCAACCAAGCATGCTTACTCGGAATTGAAACATAACGTTTCAATTCTTTTCTCTGCGAATTTGCAAAGAACAGTAAGACCAGCTTACCGTTCCCGCCACGAAGGATGCGCAGGTTCTGACTAATACATTCCTCGCCACGGCCCTTGGATTTGGCCTCTGCGATACCCGCCATAAAAACTAATTTCGCTGATAGGAGAGATTCTTGAAAGCGGACACAATCTTGCGGATAGAGAAGATTTAGCATCAGCACATGCACATGAATGAGTGAGAGAGAGAGAGAGAGAGAGAGAGAGTGTGTGTGTGTGTGTGTGTGTGTGTGTTGTGTTTGAATACCTTGCCATCCGCCGAACGTGTAGGAAAGCTGTGTTGAGAATAGGGTGTACGCGGTTTGCACAGTCTGTTCCTCTAGGAACGAGACTCTAAGAGGAAGCTCATTCGGGAGCTTTGGGTGTTCCAGATGTGGAACGGGGAGTTTGATATTGTTGACTGCGGTTTTATTGTGAGTTTCATCTTACCAGACGAAGCGCAAAGTTGCTTGAATGTGTAGGACATACATGTATGGATGAAAGCAGTCTGCTGGCCGACTCCCCCGCCCAGCTCCAAACATTTTAGGGCTCCGTTGAAGTTCTTCCAGATGTCGATAAATGTGTACCGCAACTTGAAGAGTTTTCCGTTCTTGACAAATGAGCTATATGCCAGACAATGGGATCAGTTACCGCTGGAATCTGAACAGTTGAACATGGAGCAGAGAAACAGAGAGCTGATATTGCAACATACATGGCCACCCCATTGTCCAGTTCCAATCGCTCAACCTCATCGGAGACAGACGCATACGAGCCTTTCCTTGCGTCGATGGTTGGCGACGAGGCTGGAGTAGTAGAAAAGCGTGATGACAACAGGCTGGCTGATTCCGACGAAGAAATGCTACCTTCCCGATACAGATGAGGCCCCGATATCCAATCTGCAGAATCCGAAATGGAGGAATGGTTCATTGCCGTGCGAGAGGAGACTCGATGGCATTTCAAGGTGTTCAGTTCATGCCACTGTCATCAAGGACTATGGCTCTATCAGATTCGACGGGGATGACAATCGTTACCGTGCAGGTCGCCGGGGAACAATACCTAGTATAATAAGGGCTGCTTCGCGGCATGTTCCAGCGAACAGCGACATGACAGCATGTATGGAGCAATAAGAGGGCAGCAGAAATAGGGTTTGGCTAAGCTGAGAACCCGAGGAACGTGCCTCCGTTGCAGCCTGCGATTGGCACGGTTGCAGCGCTACGGTCATATTATGAGCATTCCGGGCCAATGGCGCCTCTCCACAGAACGTGCGCTCTTCGAAGGTGCCATTGGTGTTCTAGACGACATCAATGCGACAGCGAGGAAGAACTCTCCCAGTGCCAATCCCACGTGCGCGGCATGGTGGGAAATTAATGGACCTGCTCGAGCTTCCATCGCATGCTGCCACCACGCGACAAGTCCCCTCTGGTCCCCATTACGTACAGAGACAAGGGTCCCTCGACAGCCTAGTTAATTACGCCGCTTTCCTGCACGAGGCCCGGAGCATACTAATCTTCCGAATGCTGGTGCAGATGACAATCGGGAACCCGGCTCTATCTTGGGCGTCGAGTGTAACGGTTCGCCCTCCATTATTAGTACTAATACCCGATGCGCCTGGAGAAGCCGGTATGGGTTTGTTCGGCCTGACATATAACGACACTGCTCTTCTTTCTTTGCCGTGGGCATTCGAAGCGTCCAAATCATTGCTCTTGACTACCTGCGTTACCTCTGTCGCAACTGCAATGAATCTAACCAGCTGATTGTGGTCCCCTCAACAGCCCCTCTCTCAAAATGGCCAGGTTCCGTACCAGGTTGTACAAAACGGATCGAGCCCGCGATTTCGATCATGAACAGGTAAGCGCTCCAGATCGGATCCAGGGTGAGGCACAAACCCCCCATTCTCGGTGCGGTACTGACAGCTACGTCATTCGGGCCAGGATCGCTATGTTCGCATGAGACAGATATATGAGACGATTGACCGACAGTCTTACCAGTGGGTTGTGGTCTTGGTCGCAGGAGTTGGCTTCTTCCTCGATGGTTATACTGTGAGTGACAATATTCAATTTCCCCGCTCTTCATGGTAATATGACCGTCCACCAGAAGAAAAAAAAAAAAGAACTAACTATTCTCAGCTATTCGCCAGCAATATAGCCCTTCCCATGATCAGCTATGTCTACTGGAGGGATGACACGTCTTCTCTCCGATTCACATGTATCAACATGGCTACCCTAGCTGGCACCGTGCTCGGGATGGCCCTGTTTGGCTTCCTCGCCGACAAAAATGGTCGGAAGAAGATGTACGGTGTTGAACTGGTCCTCCTTATCACAGCCACCCTGGGAGTTGTCATGGCGTCGACCGGTGCCAACGGCAGTATGGACATATTCGCTTGGCTGATCTGGTGGAGGATTGTCGTGGGAATCGGAGTTGGAGCCGATTATCCTCTGAGTGCTGTCATTACTTCTGAGTATTCAACCCCTGTGAGAGTTCCTTACGTCGAGCTAATGTTGACATCTCGCAGATTCGCACCAAATTCGCAGCGTGCTCGGATGATGGCCACAGTCTTCTTCATGCAACCTCTTGGTCAGATCGCCGGAAATGTTGTCTCTCTGATCGTTGTTGCTACCAGCAGGACCAATAGTTACGCAGATACCGCAGACGTCGTTCGTATCGTGGACAGGATGTGGCGATGGGTCATTGGCATCGGCGTCGTCCCGGGTGTTATCGCAACGCTCTTCCGTTTCGCCATTCCCGAGAGTCCCCGTTATTTGCTTGACATCGAAGATGATCCTGTTAAAGCCGAGTTCGATGCGACAACGCTTTTCAGTGACATGGCTTCTATAAGAACAACTGCCGAAACGGCCAGTGCAAACAGTATCCCCTTACCTGCCCTATCTCTATCGAGACCATCTACCGATAATCCTTCATCTCCCTCTCTCTCCGAATACCCTTTACAACCGGCTACCCTCAACTCCCATTGGCGTCTGGCACGGTCAGACATCATCCACTATTTCTGGACTGAAGGAAACTGGCGCTGCCTCGCAGGGACTGCAGCGGCATGGCTCCTTCTTGATTTTAGCTTCTACGGCATAGGGCTCTCGAGTCCGCAGTCTCTCGCAAGAACATGGGGGTCGTTGAATCTCCATGGGCCAGCCCCTGTATGGAAGACAGATGACAAATCTGGGGCAAACATATTTGACATGTTCATGAACACATCTGTTCATGCCTTGGTGATCTTGAATATCGGCAGTTTTACAGGCAGCCTTTTGTTCATATTCTTCTCTCCCAAGTTGAGTGGGCCTATTGTACAGAAATTCGGGTTTCTCGCCCTTGCTGCTCTATTCATTGCCATGGGTGTTGTGTTTGTCACTGTGCACTTGAATGGGCCGGGTGCAGTTATCTTATATGTTGTTGGCCAATTCCTTTTCAATTTTGGTAAATCCCCTTCCTTCCCCCTCTTCTTATAGGTGCAATAGACACTGACAGCCCCCAAAGGGCCTAACGTGACAACCTACACGATCCCAGCTGAAGTCTTCCCTACTCGTTACCGTGCCACGTGCCACGGTATCAGCGCTGCCGCTGGGAAAATTGGCTCCATTGCTGTTCAACTCTTCTCCCATTACTACGGTTTCGGTAGCTCCGAGAGCCCCCGCTACGGTTGGGTAATGATTATTTTTGGAGCCTGTATGATTGTGGGTGCTGTTGTGACGCATTTTTGGGTCCCCTCTACAAAGCGGGGAAGATTCTGGGGCGGAGAACCCGAGACACTCGAGGTGCTGGCGTTGGGTAGGCAGGGAATGAGGAGTCGGTATGCGCATTCTGCAAGGAGGTCATCGCTGGCGTTGCCGGATTTCTGTTCTTCCAAATGACAAAGGGATAGCCTGGTTTGATTTGTTTTGTTGGCATTTTTGTGCGTATATATGGATGTGTTTTATCCTACCCCTCTTTACATATTTCCTATGTATATATTACTTTTTCTTTTTGGCATTGGTTAGGGCCGGGTACCCTATTCCATGTTATTTCTACATAGTACATATTAGACAAATGATCACTGTCCATACTTCCAGTACGCACTGTGCTGTATTGAGGCTACGTTTTCTGAAAACACCATTAAAGTCCAAATTAATAAACCATGTATATTATATCATTTACAGGTACTCAGCTATTCAAAGCCTATGATTTCCCTTTCATTCCTGTCCTCCTATTTTCCTTCTGTCTCTGTTCCTTGGCAACTTCACGACGTCGTCTTTTCCATGCTCGATTGTTTTCTCCGCGGTGCTCCCAGAACCATTTGGAAAATTCGCTCTCCTCTTTATTCAAGACTGGCGTATTCTGTTTGTGCTTTGAATCCGTGGTCTCATTGTCTCCAGAGTCCTGACTGTCGTCCGTGTTATCGGAGCTGTTCCATTTGATCCGAGAAGCCAGAGCAGTGTCCGGAGTTGGAGCAGCGCTTCTTATTCCGCGAAGTTGTATGTCCTTTTTTGTGAAGGGCGTCTGAGGCTCGACTGGCTGAGGTTCGGATTCGGGTCCAGATTCATCATCTTCTATATCTGCATCATTCCCAAAGAAACTAAACTGAGTGTTGGCCTCTGCACGTCTGCTTTCGGAAGAGTCTTGCGCTGGACGTTTGAAAAGAGCCTCCAGTGGATGGACGTTTTCAAATGGTGGTTGATTGCTTTCTTCTCTTGGCTGCGATGAAACTACGGACACGTCGGTTTCACCAGAAGTTGCATTTATGGAGTTTGCAACCTCCCTAGGGGTCTCGGACTCGGACCCTTGAGGTCGTTCGTGGCTTTCCTCGCAGCTGGAAGAGACTGAAGATTCATCGGACGAACTAGACATGTTGGAGTCACTATCTGAGTCCACATCATCTTCGTCTGATGAAGTTAAACCGCTGGATGACGTCCAATCATCTGAATCATTTTCGGAATTTGCCGTTTTCTCTTTTTCGGAGGGAAAAATTATGCCTTCAGATTCCCGTGCACTCGAGTCAAGCTGTTTCGGAGAGATCTTCGCCGACTTCCTTTTCTCCTTAGCCCCTGCAAGCTGCCCAGGCCTGTAGTTATCATTTTTGATACGGGCATTGGTAGGCTCTATGATATTTCCAGAATCGTCCAACCAGCCCTTCCCCTCCTCGAAAGTAGCCGTGCGTTTCGATCCTTCTCCATCTGACCGCAAGAAGCTTGGGTATGTGACGGTTTTTGAAAACTCATGGACAACGGTCTCTTGAGAAGACTTCTTCTTCTTTCGTCTCTTCTCTCCACTGTGATCTGGATCTGTGCTAGATGCGCGGTTCGGGGGGACCTTTGTCCGGAACAAACACTCTGCCTTCTCCGTGTATTTGGACTTGGCCTGTACCTTCGCTTCCTTCTCGCCCTTTTCCTTCTTTTTCTTCTTCTGCTTCTCCGATTTGCGCCTTTCGTTCTTCACGGTTGCCGATTCCGTCCATCCCCTCTTCACCTGGCGATCAGGCGGGAGCTCATAACCTTCAATGGTATCGTTATCTGTTTTCCTTTTCTTTGATGTTTTCTCTGTGGCAGCCTTGGATTGCGGCGCAGCATCGTCCTCACTCCGTCTCTTTTTCTGTGGACGAGCTACCTCGACTTTAAACTTCTTGCCCTTCAGGATAGAGCCATTCAGCTTCTTCCTTATTTTTTCAGCCTCCATAGTTGGTAGCGTGACGTATCCGTAATTTTTCTCTGGGAACGTGGGGATACAATGGAAGGAGATCTCCGTAGCAGCTGGCTGGATCGAAGTAGGGAGTACTGAAGGCAGCAGCTCCGGGGTAAGGGGAGTAATATGGAGGCGTGTAGTGGTGCTGACCGGGATCATTGCCGTGTTCGCCAGCCCATGAGCAATTTGGAAGGGAGAAAAGGAATTGAGCGAATAAAGACCGGTCATGCAGATACAATGATAATGATTGAAGTCAATAATTTCTGTACAACTGTGGCGCAGAGATTATGTGGCGCATGAATACCGTAATCACGTGACCACCCGGCGACTACGGAGCTCCGCAAGATCATACGAGCAGTTCTGGATGGAAGTATCGCGTTGTATACAGTCTTCGTGCTGTACTCCTCCCTCGAAGATGACACAGTGATTATTGCAATTTGCATGTGCTGAGTGTCTATCTCCACGTTCAATTAAGAGTTTTAGTCCCGGACTCCTACTTTGTTTTGGCTTTGGGGCTGCGTGATGAACGCTCTTGGCGGCCACGGGCTGATGTAATTTGCATGTCTTGGACCACCACATCCACTCTCCCCGTCTTCTCTCTCTCAAGTCAACTCTATCTCTGCTTCCATCATCCACTTCTCTCTTCGCTTGCTTGTTGTTGTCGTGAGTCAACCCCATCCCTGCTGTCCTTTGAGCTATCTTTAGCATCATCGTGGATCCGCCTTCTAACCGTCTATCTCGTGGGCCTTCCAGCCATCTCTCCGACCCGATACTATGCATTCTGCCTCATACCACCAAGCCACCGCTCACCCTCCTTTGGTTTAGGACCATCCTGTCTAACGATGTGTCTGTCTCGGCAACAGCCACTCTAATTCTTGAGCGCATGGCCACATTTGCCTCTTGTGGTCTTCTATTCTACATCCCAGAGGCCGTTATTTCTATCCCTACTCAATCCACTAACTGACGATTTGCACGGCCACATCGGAATATTATTCTTTACTTGATCCTTATTGTTATCTTGAGTCTCCCTTACTTCTCTCCATTAGCGTCACTTCGAATCTTGCTCTCATCCCCCTTCTTGCAAGGACCTACGAGCTGCGTGTGCTCACCTCCGCATCGTCCTCTTGCCCCGGCTATCTACGCTTCGGTCCGATCTGCCATGGGTAACTCACAGACCAAAGAGACGCGATCGTCTCTCTCCCAGTCGAGTCGCAGACACCATCCATCGGCACATTCTAGCAGTCGCGGGAGGTCTCCATATGGCGGTCGTTACGGAGACAGCGGAAATGGACCGGATCTCTCCTTTCTCGGAATAGGCGGAAGTTCTGACAGACATGCTGCGACACTTGAACATCGCCGAGAAACGAAACAGGAACGAGAGGCACGCCGATTGGAAAAGGAACGAGTGGCTCGAGTTAAGGAGCGGGAGCGTAGTATGAAGGAGGAACACGTCGATGGAGGCTATCTGGTTACACAAGGTGTCTACGTTGGAACAGAGGATTTTAATAAAGCTGTGGTTCGACGATTGATGGTTTGTTTTGCCGCTCTCGATATTATTTCTGCACTTCTGATTGATGATGGCCCGTTAGATCGAAAGGCGTCTGGCCCCTTTTTGGAGAGGCCTCAATGATTTCTCTGAGTCTTGGATTGAACACCAACTCGTCGCTGCCGCACGAGGCTTGCCGATCCCACCGCCGGATGAAGTCCCTCCTGAACTGGAATGCAAGTTCCCAAACGCCGGGGGCCGGGCTGAGCAATTGGAACGTTGTACCCTGCCGATTACTTCGCGGTCCCGCTCTTATAACTCTGATGGTTCCCAATCACCGGCCGCGACCCAGCCTGTCTCTGGTACTTCAAGTACTCAGTTTAGGAGCCGAGCGAAGACACTCGCATCTCTGACTACGTCTCTAAAATCTGGTTCTCAAGTCGACTTGGCCCCTCGCGAAATACAACTCCCACGTGATCCATTCGTTAATGGACAGCCTATTGAGGCGTATCTTTACAAGAATGCGGTTGAGTGCCCAATTTGCTTTCTTTACTACCCTCCCTATTTGAACCGTACAAGATGCTGCGACCAACCCATCTGTTCGGAATGTTTTGTGCAAATAAAACGCCCCGACCCTCATCCTCCGGAGCATGGGGAAACGGACCGTAATTCGGGCGCTGAGGGTGATAATTCAGGCTCTTCAGATTGCCAGCTTGTGTCGGAACCATCTGCCTGTCCGTTCTGCGTGCAACCTGAATTTGGAGTAACTTACACACCCCCTCCTTTCCGCAGAGGCCTTGCCCACGCTCTCGACCCAAACGCCAGACTAGCTATGAATGCCACGTCTTCAGCGTCGTCCACTTCATCTCTCCCACCTGGAGATGCTCTTCCCACTACGGGACGTCGACGCGGCGCTTCACTTTCCGCCAATGATCCTGCGGTGGTCACGACTGATAAGATTCGTCCAGATTGGGCGCAGAAACTATCTAACGCGCGAGCACAGGCCTCTCGGAGAGCAGCAGCAGCAACCGCTCTTCATACGGCAGCATACCTGATGAATTCGAATGGTAGTGATTCTCGTTTTGGTCTAGGGAGAAGGAGCGGCGCGAGAAGAACAGGCCGGGCCGATGGTCAGGGAAGCGCTGGTCGTTCCGGCTCTCCAGCGCTTAATGCGCTAGCATTTTTGACCGAAAGACGCCACGAAGCCGACTACCCGGAAGAAGAATCTGGGAGCTTAGCTCCACCGCGTGGCAGCTCAAGGCGTACTCGGATAGATGACTTGGAAGAAATGATGATGATGGAGGCAGTAAGACTGAGCTTAGCCAGTGAGGAAGAACGGCGTAAGAGGGTAGAGAAAGAGGCAAGGAAGGATGCTAAGAAGAGGGAAAAGGACGCCAAGAAAGCGGACAAAGTCTCTCGCAGAAACGGGTTGCTCAATAATAACGCTGGTGGCTCAGCTTCCGACGCGTCGGCTGGGAGCGGACTGAAAGAGGTGGCAAGCAGTTCTTCGTCCGTCCTTGGTGATGAAACTACATCTGCAGAGAAGGGGAAGGGAGTGGATCGCGTGTCACCGTCAGCGACGACAACTGCTGTCGATCAGAGTCCTGCAGCCACGTCTTCTAATACAGCAAAACCAGTTGAGACCGTACCCATCAATACGGCAGAGCGAAGTTCGCCTTCGGATTCCGGCACTCAACCATCCCCTGCTGAGCCCTCTAAGCAATCGTGTTTGCGGAATGTCTCAAGTGCGTCTTCGTCGTTCTCGTCGCTCGTGGAACAAAACGCAGACGAGCGCGTCAGTCCGTATTCGTCAGCGGATGGAAGCAGTGCGTCTCTCGAGCCAATGTTCAACTTCCGGAGCCTGGCAGCTATGATTGGAGATGAAGATAAACCGACAGAATCTGCGGAACACACTGAGGAGATAGCTTCGAAGCCGGAAGTCGGAAGCTCTGCAAGTAGCTTTCCTTCTGACAACCAGAGTCCTCCCAGACTGCCGCAGCTCGAGCTCGAGCATATCACGCCGTTGCAAGAATCAATGGTCTCTCAAGAGAATCGAGAATGTCTCATACCCAAGGAGCTTGAGACTAGCTCGATAGAGATAACGAATGCCACGCCGAATGCGGAAGCTACATCTTGAAGGCTCTTAGTCTAGGGCGGTTCTCTTTTTTCCTTCATTTTTTGTCCTTCACACGTGTTTTGTGTCTCTTTTCTTTCTCTACAGTCCTATCTTCAGCTACAAGTATTCGGCGTCAAGCAGTGTGGGAATGGGACTCGCTGGCGCATCAGGTTCTTTCTTTTGGTTAAAAGCGACCACGGCATTGTCTTTTTTTTTTCTTTTTCACTCATTCACTCATTCATGTCGCAGGCCTGGCCTTTCTTTTTCTCGGATAGAGTGCTTCTTTTTTGTTCTTTGACGATGAGATCGCATATTCTTACTGTCCCGGTTTCTCAACCTCCCTGGGAATTTTACCAACAGTGTATTCTGGTGAATTTGGACAGTTTAGTGCTATACGACCGTATATCAAAAATGTCTTGTATTAAATGGCGTTTGATGTACAGCGTAGATGGGCTGGAGACGCGACAGCCGAGATAGGACGCGTATTATTATTCGTTTAGTTATGCTACACGGAGTAGACTCCGTATTTAATATACGGAGATGATGAGCTGAGCTTCGGTTCTTATTATATCTCTCGGTCCAAGTCTACTCTACGTACGGAGCACAGTATGGTTATACAACGTGTGCACCAACACTGGACATGCAGCATCGTGGATTATTTCTGTCAACGGTGATAGCAACCGCCAGCTCACAACTTTCCAACAACATCGCATCCTTGGGAGACACAAGGTGGAACATCAACAGGCAGCAGAAGCCATTGCGAGCGAGACCATGTCGACTCCGATCTCGATGCCAAGCAGAGCTTTCCCACTTTCGCACGATGAACGGGACCCATTGAGCTCATTTACACCGGATCCTGATGGATCTTGGTAGACGATCATTAGATAGCTCAGGGAAAACCGGGCTACATTCGTCATTAATTAATATGACCCGGCGATCTAATTGATCGCCGCTCCATCTCCGATGAAATGGCACCCTTGCATGGCATGCATGTATCTATCCCTTGGTGATGATCTATTGATGCTAGTCCTGCCCATCACCATTCCAGGTCGTCAGGGGAAGAATCAGTTTCCCCTCCATCATCGTGATTCGTGTTGCCTGACGCTCCAAGCCGATGACAAATCTGCAAAGGATGCGGATACAGAGTTTGGACGGGGTAATTAGCGGTGATTGATTGACTTGGGCTGGGCCTTCGTTTCGTTTCACCTGTCCTTCCAGGCGAAATATTATTATTGCCTCTTTTGCCATCTACCATATCTTTCTTTTTCTCTTTCTTCTTCTCTCTTTTATTAGTATATACTGCCTTTGTGCCGGCGCTGTTTTTGTTCCTTCTTTTCCCTTAATCAGTTCCCCCGCCATCGTCTCTACTCTCTTTGCTGCAAGTGCTAACATTCACTCTTTTGACTCTCGGGCCCAGACGAGCTCCCAAGCCGATCCACTTGCGGAAGATCGGATCGATCGGTATTTGACTACAAGGCAAAGACAAAAAATTAATTGCCGTTGTCCGCCTATCCCCGCCCGTTCAACCCGTCAGTCAGAGAAAACGTGGGAAATCAATCACAGAAAAAGAAAAATTCGAGGCCGGAAATAACGGGAAAGAGAAATGGCCATCTTGGACTCCGAGAAGCTCCCGAGAGGGCTCCGCATGCCATCTCTATCTGCGATGAAGAGCAAGAAAGCCCTGCAAAAGAAAGCACCCCCAATGCCTGAACCACCCGCTCAGGAGCCGGCCCCTTCTCCCCCGTCTGCATTCCCTCCCCGAAACAATGGCCCCTCAGGGTCACTTGAACAGCCTATCCAGCTCCCAGCGCCATCGGGCCCATTACCTGATCTCCCAACCTTCTCCGCGAGCCAAAAGTCAGCCGATAGGCCTCCGGTCGATCGGCCGCCGATGAATCGCCATGACCAGGGCTACGTCGAGATACCCAGGCCGGTCCGGATGCCAGGGAAACCCCCAATCAGCACGGCAACGTCACCTCCCGAAGGAGAAGAGCCCTTAGAGGATTTCATTCCCGATCCAGAATACTCCAGTCCCCAGTTAGATACGGATATTCCCTCGCCGCGGGAGCAAGTCGAGCCAGACCCAGAACCGTTGACGCCCCCAGAGATGGTTGAAATAGCCGCTCCTTTGGCTAAAGTACATTTCGCCTGCTACCAAGATCACCGCTCGATGCCCATATCTCGCAACGCGTGGTATTCGACTCCTTGCATGGCCTGCCACAAACAGGACCGGGAAATCAGACACCGTTGTGTCTTCTGCTCTCTGCGCATCTGTTCCGGCTGCTTTGAGACGCTTCAGAAATGCCAAAATCGGTCGCTGGCACAGCTTGTTGAATCTCTTCAGTAGATTAAGAGAAAGGCTTGTGTTTGTTGCAGGACCATAAATTTTTTTTTCTAGAAAAATTAACCTGGGAATTCCCAAAATGCTTCAAGTGTATTTCACACTCGAATTTCCATCCCAAATTATGTCATCTTTTCGGACTTCCAGGAAGGAAATGGCATTAGAACACATGCCTATTTTCCCATTACCATTCTATTCATTTACGCATTCTGTACATATGAGGGGCTCATGTCTTTTTCTCCATATCGTGGGTTCGGTCTTTCGTACTGGATAACTGGGCGTTGACTAGGGGCATTCGATGTGGCTTCATGACTTGGGATAATTACTTTGGTCAAGTGATATGGATTGTGCATTGGTGGTAAATCTCGCGAAGGGTTCGTTTTAATCCATCCTGCTGAGACATCAGGAAAAGGATAATAATATACATGATCTATACTACTATTACAGCGGATGTTAAATTCGTACAAGCGCTTACTAAGTCGTTCAATCATGATCCTCCTCTGTCACCCCTGGACATCCCTCCATTTCGTCGGTCTCGTAGCGATACTTGCACCAGAAGCAGTATCGATATTTCTCGCGTAGATACATGACTAGCTTCATGAGTCGTTGTTTGGGTTCGAGAGCGTTGAAAGCATCAAGCTCGGGGTCTTCTTCGTCCAATTCCTGTTCGAGGATAGTAGACAGGTCGTGTGTGCCGCCGAGCGCTTGCTTGTCTTCTCGTTCAAGAGTTGGGTCATCATAGTCTGGTAATCGGAGGTTTGGGAAGAAAGATGATGGTAAAGAGGTCTGTAACGCATGCCGGACATGTGTGGTGCGCTCTCTTTCTTCACGTTCGCGTACTAGACCCCTGTAGAGGACGTTTATTTGCGATATCGGTTTCACCTTCACTTTCACCTTGGGTCGCGTGGTGCTTGTTCCCGACGGTTCGGAGGTTGAGTCTTCCTCTGGGGCCCAGGTTTGCTTTGCTTCACCACCATCGCCATCACTATCTTCTTCTTCAGCCTCTGCTTCCGTGTCTAACCTCTCCGCAACGCTCTGTGCCGCGCGTATCTGTGCCTCCGCCCGTCTTGTCTCTCGTTCGATCCGTACCCGGTCCCGGTAATCTCCTTCTTCGTGTTTAATTTTCTTGACTGCTTCTTCTGCCTCCTCTCTCATCTTACGCTTTTTCTCGCTGTCCAGCCCAATACCACCTCTGCCCTCCTTGAAAACCAGGTTGAGCGGTTCCGTGCGACGTCGATTGTTGGCAGGATTGGAGGGATCACCATCCATGCCAGTCGTATTAGAGCTATCCACCGGGGATGGGTGTTTTCCTAGCGCATCACCCGGTTTGAACCCTAATTTCGCCATCATGCGAAACCCCTTATTGGATGGGTCGAGGGTGCTGGTGGACAAGGCCTCATCTCGTCGGGCGGCTTCCTGAGCGGCGCGTTCCGCTTTCGAGGGGACTTTTGCGCGCTTTTCTGCCTGTATCGAGTTTAGTTTGGTTAAGCTAATAGATCAGTCTTCACCCTTTCATAGAAAAAGGGGCGCGAGAAAGCGAGGCGAACAGAATGATGTATATCGAGTGATTTAGAATTGGCAAGCTTGCTTACTTACCTCTCGCTGTTTCCGGAGTTTGCGCTGTGTAAATGTCTCCTTCTGCTTTGGCTCCTCAATCACCATGGACATATAGTCCTCCTCTTCGTCTCCTGCAGTGCCATTGCGAGACATTGCTGTGGTTGCTGGGGTGAGGATGATGAGATCTGGTCTATGGCGAGATGTTAATAAAGAGCGGTGTTGGAACTGCAGGTTCTAAAGCATATGTTGCAGTTGCTCTTTTAGATTTCCCCTTTTATTCACATTTTTTTGTATATTAATTTGTAGTTAGTTTTTGAGCCTTCCAACAGAAGGAAGAAGAGGTCTGAAATAACAAGAATAATGCGAGTACTCTTTCGGCCTTGATAATTAACGCTATGGACGCTAAACCCGATATGGAACACAACGTCAACTCCAGTCTACTATTATTTAGTATACAGTAGGGTACACACTCACAGTGATGTATCAAGAAAATAATGCATTCATCAAAGAAAGAAGAATTCTGCTACTGCTGTTCCTCAGGACTGTTGGCAGTTATCACGTCAATAAGATGAGCATATTTTGTTCAAGCCTTTACTGCTCCACCGCATCCTGCGTCTCTTGAGCTTAGCCTCTCGCCAAGTCCCAACAAACTCCTGTCCTCCATCTCACTTCTCCTCGCTGATTATCTGCTGTTCACTGCACTTCATATCCTCTCACTTGAACTGGCATATTCTCCCTATCAGCACTCAAATCACTCGAATCATGAGGCCTTTCCTCCCCCCTCTGGAGGACGTTGACAGATCACCTCGCGTTGTCTAATACCGCTCTTCGAGCCCGTCCCCTTTGAATAAAGAGGGCAGATAATAATAATAGCATGGTTTCCAAAATGTAGCCTCTGGCCCTTTAGCGACCATATTCTCGACAGTTCTCTCCATCCACTTCCCTTGTCACTAAGCTGGCGACAGATTTGTCTGTTCACACATGCTTTTCCGTCCTCTGCTGACGGGTCTATTCTCTGACATGCTTGACCTCTGCTCCAATCCACTAGCCCATTCCTTTCAATTCCTCCACTTGCATGCCGATTAGGGGCCAGAGATGGACAATTGGCTTGATACCTTGCGCATCGAGGGAAGTCAAACTCCATCTTACGACAGGCATTCTCCTGCCAATACGCCCGAACTCTGCCTGATAATTGCACTTGTCACGTCTGTGCTGGTTCATGAGTGCTATATAAATAGTCTGCAACCTTCTTGGGGTTCTCCTTCCTTCCTGCTTCCTTTCACGGTGATGTGACTTGTAGTTCCTACCCACCTGGCTCCTGGTCATTCGACTCCCTTGCCAACATGTTCCTTTTACACAGGCTATTGCCTTTGCTGTGGCCATATCTTTGGTCCTGGCGGTTGACCCAGTTGTTAACCTTGGTTATACTGTTTATGAAGGGAGAAGCCTGCTGAATTGCATCACCCAATGGCTTGGGATGCGCTATGCTGCTCCATTGGGTTCTCTGCGTTTTGCCGAGCCACAGGATCCCCTGTCCACAGAGTGTTCAAGATGCTTATAGAGTATTAGTCTTTCCTAAGCCCTCTTGCAACATACTAGCCACCCACCCTCTGTCCGCACGTGCCTACCTGCATTCCCACTGGAGCGTATCATGTTCCATCAGGGACTTCTGAAGATAGTCTCTTCCTGGATGTTTTCGCTCCTTCGCCTGCGAAAGATCTGTCAAGCCTTCCGGTCTTCTTTTGGATTCAGGGTAGAGGTTTCAATAGCGACTCCAACGCCAACTATAATGCGAGCGGCCTGATAGAAGCGTCCAATATGAGCATTGTCGTCGTGACCTTCAACTATCGGGTTGGCCTGTATAGGTTTTTGGCTAGTACTGAAGTTCAGGAGGAGCATGCAAGTCTGAATAATGGCCTCAAGGATCAGATCAAGGCTCTGCATTGGGTACAGGAACATATCGGCAAGGTTTGGATCTCTTCAACATTATTTTCTTTCTCTGCGGTTCATTTCTAATATCTTTATTCTTTTCCTCCAGTTTGATGGCGACCCTAATCATGCCGTATTGGGTGGTGACAGCGTCGGAGCAGCCTCGATTACCCTCCTCCTGAAAGCCTAGTGGGAGAAATGATGACCTCTTCCATGTTGCAGCAGCAGCAGAATCACAGGGCTTTGGCCGTATGCTCACGATGATCTAGTCAGTCGCACTGGCTGCGCTGGTAACTCCGACACGCTGGCATGCCTGCGCGCTCTGGATACGGCATCTCTACAACGAGAGAACTTCAATATCCCGTATCCCAATGCGCAGGAACCGCCATTGTATCTGTACGGACCAACAATCGATGGAAGCCTCGTAGAGGATTACACGTATCGACTCTTCGAAGAGGACCGATTCATCAAAGCCCCTGTCATATTTGGAGATGACACGAACAAGGGAACAATCTTTGTGCCAAGGAATGTCTCCAGTGTGGAGGAAGCTGACATGTTTCTCGTGGATCAGTATCCAGATCTCTTAAAAAGTCGGCTGGAGCAGGTCAACTCCTGGTATCTGACCAAGGATAAGACGAAGACATTCCGTGACCCAGGCCCATACTGGCGATCTACGAGCGATGCATATGGCGAGATACGTTACACCTGCGCCAGGAATTTATCTATCTTCTCTCTATTCCAGAGCTCACGTAAAGAGCTGGAATTACCAGTATGATGTGCAAGATCAATTGAAAAAGCTTCCGGGATTGGCGTATCACATACAGTCAAGGTGAATGCCATCTGGGGCCCGCAGTATGTTAGCGGGAAAGCGCCCTCATCTTACAGTACCATGAACGCTGCTATTGTTTCTGTCATGCAGAGGTACTGACAAGCTTTATAAAAATTTTCGATCCAAATCTATATCGTCATCCCGGTAGCCCAGAATGGGAGACGTGAGGCAGCCGGGGAGCGTATAGCCGAATCTTCATCAAGACCCGGCATACGAAGATGGAGAAAGTTCCGAAGGCCCAGAGGATGCGCTGTAAATATCCATCTGAGATAGGAGTGGAGTTGGGATAATAATGAATTGCTTCTTGCTTGGTTGAGTGCATGCTTCACAAGGGTTCTTCTTATATGGATGATAATGATTAATAAATAGTACAGGCACAATGCATTTCGTGAGTTCCTTCTAATTGTCAAAAACGAACTCTTTTTTTCCTTTCCAGCAAACCATGTAGACAAAAAGAAGCCAAGCCAGGAAAGTTGTATATAACATGAACATGCGAATTTACATAACACCCAAGAAATGCCATGATGCCTGCATACATCAGGACAATAATGAGCTAGCCAAATCCCGTAGAGACGAACAAACCGAAACCAGTCAACCCCATTACCGTTTACCCTGCCGAGCTCTCTTCTCCTTCTCGTACGCATTGGCCTCGCGGCCTTCCTGATTCTGGATCTCGGCGATAAGCCTCTTGTATTTCTTCTCGTACTCTGCATCACGCTCCCTTTTCTCCCGCAGCTTCTCACGCGCGATGAAGTTGGCATCCTTGCGCAGTTCGCGCATGGCGCCCTTCCGCTCGCGCTTGTACTCCGCTTTGAGCTTATTGAGTTCTGCGCGCTCACGGTTGGGATCGTAGTGCTTGTCTGGGTTGAAGTTTTCTTCGAACTTGGGGATCGACGATTTGATTGCTAGAGGGCGGTGGTTGTGGAGTAACAGCGGACGACGCGCGAGACGGGCCTGCGAGAGATGTCTGCCCAGCTTGTCGAGGCACGCTTGGATCTTGTCCTGGAGGGGGGTGGGGAGTTTGTTCTTGGAGGATGATTCGCTGACATGCTGGAGGACATGTTGGCCCGGTTCGAAGATCTCGAGGAATGCCGAATTATCGGACCAGATGTCGGATGCGGAGTCGAGGAGGTCGACGAATGTCGCTATTAAAGAGACTTTGAGTTGTTCCTTTTCTCGAGTTTGTTGGGATTTGCAGTCGCCCGTTTCTATTATGTCCCAGAACCGGAGTTTTCTATAAGTGACTAGCTTAGAAGACGGGGCCAATCGTAGGGGCTCCTGCGGTTTCCGCGAGGGGAAAAAGCCAGGGGTTTTCTTCATTTCTTCGGGGCAGAGATTGCATATTGCGTTCAGGATATAGTTGATGGATTCGGGCATGAACCTCTTGGACACACTCTGGTACTGAAGACATAGGCTTGCAGCATAGGCGCCAATTGCGAAATTTGCAAGAGAGTTGACGGATCCCTGTCCCAGGTAGCGTGCGAGACATAGATGTGCAGGGGTTGCAATGGCATGAAAGTGATCAGAAGTAGGGAAGATAGTCGCAATCCCGGTCAATATAACAAGATCACCAGGGAGAAGATCGAGAGGGCGTTGTGTTGTAATGTTGCGCAGATGGGTCCTAAATGCCATAGAGACATTTTCTGGATGGCTCTTTGCCAGGGAGTGGATATGCCGTAGAACGTTCTCCACGATCGCAAACGGCGGGTGTTCTGATTGATTTACCATGTATGCCGCATGCTCGACTAATATTGACGCGAATCGTCCGAGTTTGGCTTTGTTGTCCTTATGAAGACGGGGATGGTAGAGAGCTCGGATTCTCTGGATAACTGTAGGAAGTTCTCGCAACGGCACACCCTTGATAATCTTCAGAAAGCTCTGGTGATCCTCTGGGCAAGGGTATGTGAACTGCAGTTCTCCATTTGTTTCCTTTGCTTCACTAGCCGCAACCAAGTTATTTCTCTCTTCTGTAGGGAGAGCTAGCCCATTCAACAGATCTTCATCATCGTCGTCGTCGTCATCAGATTCCTCTGCGGATGACTCGTCTTCCTCTTCATCACTCTTATCAAACTCAAGACTAACATCCGACCTTGTCTCAACAAGATCATCATCAATGATAAAATCATCTTCATCTTCTACCCCTAAGTCAGGACGGGTGGTAGTCTGACTGGGAGCATGCTGGAGCCCAAAGGCTTTCGCATCATCTGGGATAGACTCGTCATCCGAAGCATCATCATCTCCTGCCTCGTCTTCGTCATCACTCATTTCTTCGCCGCGCATTCTTCGAAGCCGTTCTTCCTCAAGTTCCTTGAGCCTCTGTGCCTCTTCTTCGGCCTTTTCTTCTTCAGTTTTCGTACGATCTGTTGGCTGTGACCGCTTGTCAAATGTCAATTGCTTAAGGCGCTGGTCATATTCCTTATTAGCATCCGGTTTGGATGCCCCGTTCAACAGAGCTACACGCTCCGGATTCATTGACTCGGAATCTTCCTTCGTGAGCTCCTGTTTGGGTGGAGGCGGGACACCCCTTAACATAGAAAAAAGATTTGGAAGTTCTTTGTCAAGCTCCTCGCGCATATCTTCATCGTCCTCTTTGGCCATCTGTCGCTGGTGTTTATAGAATTTGGACTTCGCAATAACCTCCTTCATGACTTCGTGCTTGGATTTTTTCCGCTCTGGCTGTTCTTCATCGCTATTTTCTTCATATACTTCCATTCCACCATCTTCAGCGATAGCGCGTTTCCTTTTCCGGGGTGTTTCATCGCCGGATATATCTTCTTCCTCCAAATCATCCTGAAAATCGTCTCGGTCCATGGCTCCGTCAAGATCCAACGATTGCCCTTTATGGGTGAGTACTATTTCTTCTTCTTCCTCTTCCAAATTGAACATTGATTCCTTGCGCAATTTTCTTTGGCTTTCTCTGGCAAATCGTTCGGCGGCCTTCTCTTCCGGCGTCATAGTCGGATCGTTCTCACCGAACCGGCGATCTAAAATCCCGCCAACCTTGTTTCGCTGATGCATCTCTTGCAGAAGAGTTTTCCGCCTCTGTAGAAGGAGCAATGGGGTTAATCGGCCATTGCTAAATATGACAAGGCTCGGATTCTCACCTTTTCCTCGCCCAACGATTTCGTAACACCAGGTCGCACGCTTCCTCCAGCTTTCCGGGCCCCATCATCCCTTGTGGTGATATCAAATTTAACTCGTTTGGTGGCCGCTTTGACTTCGAAGGGGTTAAACTGCTCTCTGATTGATTGTAGAGCGGCATTGCGCTGGATTCGATCACGGGCATCAGCACCTTTCTTGGCATCCCGTTGTTTTTGCTTCTTCGATTTCTGCGGTCCTAAGACACCGCTATTCCGGAGGGAAGCTTTCAGCTGTTTAAGCTGAGAAGGTGGCATTGTGGCGCGACAGCTTTCGAACTTAACAGTTCCTCGTCCTTTCTGAATGATGGGTTTTTTTTTTTTTACGGGGACAAAATATTGTGTTCACCGCCTTCATCCGAAACCAGTTTCACCTCACCGCCTTTGAATCACCGCATCATCCCGCTCAGTGCTGTCGATAATCTTAAAGATCCAGTTCTAATCTTCCGATGAAGCAATAATGGCTTCTCAGTCTAATGATAGGCTTCTATGGCTGTTTCTTGGTAAGTCTGGCAAATATATGTATATCTGAAATGTAATCCGGCTGACCTTTTAGGTGTCTCTCTATTCTTCACCGTGCGCGGGATCGCCTCTAAGCTCCACCAAGTACGAGATCTGACGGAGATCAAGAATGTTGAAAAGGAAGATCGGATGATTAGTGAAGGGGCGGAGGATGGTGCGTTTATCTAGATGTTTGGGTGATTTGACCGATCAATTGACGCTCCTTTGGCCAGCACTGAAACTGGGAACTCTACTCAAGCTTTCCGAAAGCACAAGCTATGACCTGCGTGCAGCGTATGTCAGGCGACCTCCTACTGGCAAGTTGCTCGTATTTATAAACTGAATGTTTCCAGAGCACTTCGCATTATCTCGGAAAGATCTACGAAAAGCTCGACGCGCGATTTGCTCTTGAAAGATCTCGCCAGCAAGAATAAGGAACGACGAGGCAAGGCTCTCACGGCATTGCTCTTCCTAGTATCGAATAGAGCTCGTATGGATTTGGCCCTTTGATATTGATAATAACCGTCGTTACTGATTCGATCATTAGTCTCCAGGACATCAGTATCCAGTCGTCTTAAAGACCTTCCAACTTACAACGCCCTTGTCGATTGCCTTTGTAACTTTCTCGAAGAGCACGTTGAAGAGACTAGCACGACCATCTCGCCTATCTTCCCCAAAACCAGACCACTTGGAGAGCGAAAGGCGCTTCACGCAGCCAACGTGATTATTCCAGAGAATATGCCTGCTGCGTTGGAAGCCGGAATAGTGAGCCGTTGGCTTCGCAAATATCCCTTTCCATGCGCCGTTTCTGAACCGTCCCGGCGGCAAGATGTGGCGTTGCTTATGAAGACTTACTGGTCTGACGATCCTCTTATGAGCTCTATAGTAAGCACAATTGCTGCACATCCCGAAGGGGCAAAGCAGTTGCGAAAATACGACCTCATGGGTAGCATGATGGAGGAAAATGATCAAGATGACGATGATGTCGAAAGCGATGTATGGATGATAGACGGGGAAGAGACGGCTGGTGCCAGACGATTTTCAGAAAGAAGGTTCCGAGAGGAGAGCCCAGAGGAACAGGCTTTGCGGAGAAGAAGGCGAGAAGCTATGGTCCTGAGTGAGGGAGGGCGTCCACTCGGTAACGAGAATATAATACAGCCTGTCCAGACCGACTGGGACCCCATATAAAACTGTGGTTCTTCTTCAACAACAACTAATGTTGATGGTCGGAATTATTCGAGTCATGTCTTTTGTTGTATATAGCGATCCATCTTCTAAGCATCTGTGATACCCCTTGGAATAAGATATCATTGCCTGTGGATAACTTTTATTTATAGCTGGGATACTATATTATAAGCCTAACCATGCCGATTTGGCGACGTGATCGGCCTTCTTTCGGCTACTTTTGACTATTCCCAAGGTCTTCAGTTCTGACAGCGCCCTATAGAATAGTGTCATAGTCAAGCGCTCATTGCAATCATCTCCTTCGACATTCTCAAAAACAGAATGGAATGTTTGCCATAGATCATAGACATTCACCAAAGCACCAGAGTCCAGGTATAACTGATATAAAATGGCTGTGGTCGGCTGTTGTGCAGAAAGTCTGACAGCCTGCGACGTAGAGACCAAATAATCAAACGGGCTGGATAATGCCCGTTCAACGGCAAATCGGGGTCTTGGAGTAAATGCATCTTTGAGGGGACTCCTTAAATCAAATAGGAAGACTTCGTGCAAAAATAGATCCTGCGGCTTGATCAAGGTCTCTGCAAAGTACGCATCTGCTCTATCGCATAAGCGCTCGACGATCGTAGTGTATTCCGTAACCTCTTCAGGCACTCTGACTTTGCCCGTATAGAGCTTCACACGTTGTCGAACAACCGTCGTTCCTACCGTGGAATAGAGACTGTCGTATTTACTGCGAAGTGGCTCTGCACCGTGGTATGCCTGCGTCAAAGTCCTCAAATCCTCCTGCATCGCTTCGAACTCCGGATCTTCAAGAAGGTTCCCTGGCAGAACAGTAAGGAAGTCTTCGAGGCTTTTCGCATCGAGAGCTTTAACTGCCATGAGCAGGTCTTTTAAGATAGGTGAATTGTACAGATCCCCAGAAAGGGCATCGACAGATAAATCCCCAACATTCGTTCTTTTGGAGAGCTTCAAGTTTCGAAGACCGATGCGAATGACTCTAATGGCTTCGAATATAGCCTTGAGTTTCCGTTGACCGATTTCGAGGTGCTTCCTAGTCTGTTGGAGGAGGAATTTATCGTCTTCTAGCAAAGCGCGAACTTGCTTGGAATGGCCATCATAAAGCAGATTTTCACAAAAGCTAGATGAAACGGTAAATTAGAGGAGAACATAGTTATGATAAGAGGACCTTTACCTTCGGAAAGACGGCAGGTTTCTTGTTGCCTCGCAGAGCTTGTCCTGTGGCCAGTTGGCTGCAGGGTCTGCAAGGAGTACAGATAACGGATTTGCGAAGAAGTGCGACATGAGCGTATACTGACAGACCTCACTGGTTAGGAATCGACCAAAAGAGCATCATAGGGGTGTCGGATCTATTATACCTTGATCATACTGCTGAAGGCTTCCGGGCTTTGAAAGGAGTCGCTGGATTTCTCAAATAAGACACGCGTGACATTACGTCCGAGCCAGAGCTTGCTATTATTCTCCCCTTGAACAGCCTCATATATGCGATCAACGCAGTCTCCTGCGTCGTGTATTTCGAACTGCGCACCCCGAAGTAGAGCGGCGCTTGACCGGGGAAGCCTACCTTCGAATAATTCAACAGACGTGGAGATTCCAAACAACAAGGTAAAAGGTATGCGGTCAAGCCAGGCGCTGAGGATAAGTTAGGAAACGAGTCAATAAATAAAAATATATTGGGGAGCGAGTTATACCTTAGCAATGACAAAAGATCAGTTAGTACGCCCAGGTCGAACGCTTCGCTGTCTCGAAGTGCAAGAACCAATTTCTTAACTCTTTTTCTTTCGACATAGTCGCTAAGCAAGTCAAGATCGTATGCCAATAGCCTGGGACCCTGAACAAGAATCAGCAAATAGCTTTGCCCAGCTTTGATAGTCAGGAGGGCTAACATACAGCCCGGTCAGTCAACAATTCCTGGTATCCTTCATTTCCTTCAGTATTCGTAATGGCTCCTCGAATGATATTCTTCAGTGCCGTTTTTAGATTGGGCGCATCTCCCGACTCTAACACGACTACTCCGCCTTGTTCAAGACTTGTCAAATGGCTATTGAGTCTAGACAATAGCCTACTAAGTGACGAGACGTTGGAGCCAACAGTGACTAGTGCTGTAGGAATGCAGCCATCGTATCTGCATCTCATATTAGAGTCATATCGAGATCTGGCTGATGAAGACCTTACACTTCAGATGTTGTCTTGACAAAAGACAAAACGTTCTCCAACACTTGAGAGTCGACATCATCCAAGATTTCCTTGAAGGGCTGTTAGATGTATTCATGAAATAATGTACCAGAATTGCAACCTATGCTTGCTGTAGACTGACCTGGATCTTTCTCTCCTGTTCAGACCATAGAGTTTTGTAGGTGTTATACCTCAATTGCACTGACTCGAGAGCCTCATGCCCATCCAGAAGTGGAACAAAAGGTGATATCTCATCTCTTTGATCTTCGTCCTTGGCCTTCACCTTGCGCCGTTTTGAAGGCCGCTCTCCATGAGCCTTTTCCGGTTTGGATCCAGGTTGATAGACATACACGCCCTGAGGGTGGTTAGTTCTCATCCACGAGATTAAACCGACAAGTGAGTATGCAAATACCTGAGCATTCAATCCGTCTTTCAATGTATCTTGGATTTCATCCATGTTGACTCGGTGCTTGAATGCAGATGGACAGCGAGAATTGATGTCAATTCGATTTACCGCCATGGAAGCGCGTTCGCCGCTAAACCACAAACGGATATATCTATTAAGCTGAATATCTGCCGGAGCTCAGAAGTTGCTCGCTTTTTTATTTTTCTGCTTCCTTTCACTCTGGCTGGAAATCCTACACTTAAACCCTATACTACCTCTGTCCGATGCTATAATCGTTCTTACTTCATGCTCCGCCAGGCTATACGGGGAGCTCGGTGGTATCAGCATGTCGCCCACAGAAGCCCCCCGGCATCGTCTTTTCCCTCACGACGCGCATTCTCCATCGTAATCCCACGCTCGGTTGACTACGGTGGTCCTCATGGTGGGAAAGTTTGCTTTTACGAACAGAATACTATCGGAAGCAGTAAGAGGAGGAGGGTCGATCCCGAAGCCGAAGATCGGGAAGAACAAAAGGAAATCGAGGATGAGCTCTCCAGGCTAGATCGGGAACTGGAAGTCCTCCAAGAAGGCCCTTACGGTCCTAATAGCCCGTTTATGAAAAGTCTATCCGAGGAAGAAAGGGCTATTGCACTTGAAGCCTTGCGGAAATACGATACCGAGAAGGGCAAGGATGGCAACATAGCTGGGCTCAAGAATATTTTTGACAAAGAATTGGATGAGATGCTGAGAGAGGAGTTTGAAGGCATGGCAGAGGAGGAAGAAAATTGGATGTCTAAGACTCAGAAGAAAGAGGCACCACGTCGCCCAGCGCCTTTCGAAGTCATCTTACAAGACCAAGCGGCCCATTCCTATGTCAACCGATTCAACAAATGTCTAAAGAGATTCGCGAATGATAGGTCTAACGAGTTGTTAAGACAGCTGTTATGGAAATTGTACCGTCGTTGCAAACTGGCTAGTCCGAATTTTCTCCAATCCGTACCTGATGATGCAGCGGCGTTGCTATGGGAATCCCAAGTCGAGGGTGAGTCTACACGGCCTGTCCGACCGGCACATTTGCAAACCCTTATTGCGGATGCTAGGGCCACCGGTAGAACCATCCCTACTCCTCACATTCTTTCATATATCGAATCCCTTCATGATGGTGGGGAGACAAGCAAGGCCCTGGACGAGTGGGAGGCATGCCAGTCACGATTTTCTGAGGGAGAAGAGGGTCTGGAGGTATACTGGAAGCTAGGGGTACAACTCTTTGCAGCTGATGATAATCCACAGCGGGCGCAGGACATTGCATTAGCTTTTCTCGCAAATGACAGATCCCGCCAGCCACATATTCTGATTCCGGTTATTACTGCATGGGGGAGACAGCCAGGAAGGGAGGCGGAAACAAAAGCGTGGGCACTATATCTGCAACTGAAGACCATGCTTGGATCAAATATGACCATGGATGATTACGATCGCGTTAGCATCGGGCTCCTCAAAGCCCATCGCTCGAATCTTGCACTTGCGGTTTTTAAAGACATGATGGTTACGGGGAGTGACCCTGCAGACGATTCAACGGCTCTCTATAAAGCTGCTCTGGGTCTAGCAGGTAACCTTCATGCTTCCAGTATCAGCGAGAATGAAGTGAACAGGGTATCGCTATCAGCACTTACAATATTGCCCCGGCGGTTCCAAAACAGATTCTTCTATGCAAGTTGGATGAAGAAGCTTATTGGAATGGGGGAGATCGATTCAGCTGCGATGGTCATAGAGCTGATGTACGAAAGGGGCGTTAAACCAGATGCAAAGCATCTCAACGGAATAATTGCGGCCTGGATCCGCGATGGAAGCACCACTTCCAGGGACAAAGCTGAACATCTTGGATGGGCCATGATAAACCAGCGCATTGATGCGGTTGCTACTAGGGATTCCCCTTCTAAGTCAGCAGACAGTATCAATATCTCTTCTGAAGACACAGAAGCCTATCCTACCCGCATCCCCAAGTTCATGAAGCGGACAGTGCCCCCAGCGACTATCGAGACTTTCTCAATTCTGCTTCTCTATTATACCCGGAGAGGTGACGATGATATGGTCAAACATCTCACGGAATCTTTGGGAGATGCGCGAATCAAACCCAATTCGTATTTCATGAACCATCTCCTATATGCCGAATTGAGGAAACATGATATCCACACATTGTGGCATAAATACAAATTTATGTCTGCTTCAATAAAGCCGGATCTTGAGACATACGCCTGCCTCTGGGACTGCGGGAAACTCCAGTACGATGTCGGACGGACCGCGTTCGACGAAGACTTCCCTTCTGCTCGGGATCTGTATTCGGAGATGATGCAGTGGTATTCTCAGCTACCGCTGCGCGACAAGTCGAGAGTGCAGGAGGAATTCTCGAAGGGACTCTACGACCAGATCATTCGCTGCTTTTGCCTTCTGAAAGACCTACCTGGGACGCTTGTCGCCTTGCGTTCAATGAGCACGACCTTCGGGTTCTACCCGGACGATATCACAGCTCGGATATTAGTCTTGCAGGTTGCGCGTCTTGCGGGCGTCCCCGCTGGCACACCAAAGCGCAGGCTACGCCGACTATCGACGACGCCGAGGAGCAAGGAGAACATTGCCCAGGTCCAAAAGCTTGTGGGGATCTTGAGCCAACGCAAAGCGGCCGCCCTCCAAGCACAGGGTCTGAGCATCGAAGATCTCGACCCAAGGGAAAGGCAAGAGTATCAACTGGAAATCATGTCTGATCTGCTACAGATCGTGATAGAAAGGGTAGCTGATGATCCTAACCATGTCGGGGAGGAGATCGCGGCAGCTGCATCGGAGATGGGTGTGTCTGAGATTAATCTCGGATCAGCGCCGGAACACTGGCTTTAAAGCACTGGCGGTTGCGGCTGTATTATACAAAGAGTGAAGCATAACCAGGCGTTTCAAAGGGTCGGTCAGGTCGGTATCCAAAAACAAAGGTCCATACAATAAAAAATAGGTATATAATTATAGCTGCTCCACTCACATCAATTATGGATTTTGTTAAAGTACATAAGAGTGTTCTGTTCCATTGAAACAGCATGACCGATCTATCCCAGGGCAATAAAAAAAGCCAGAAAAATGGTATAGATGCTACATATTAGCTAAAACAACAAGATGTCCCTTGATTGACCCCTAAAAATCTATCATGGTACTCCGTATTGCGATGATCATTTCGTGACCCAAGGGGGGCGGGGGGAAATGTAAATAAACAAGGCTCATAAAATGTATAATACAAGGTAAATTCCCCTTCATTCATTCATTTTTTCCCTTTCTTCTTCTTCTTCCCTCCAGACGTCGACGCCGTCGCTGCAGGGCTGCTAGCGTTATCTTCAACCGACGCAGCATCGTCCACTGCATTGTCTTGAGCCTCCTCAAAGGTCTTCATTGATGCCTCTGTTGTCGTCGTCGCAGATAGTGCCGGATTGGGAGGAGTAGATGTAGAAGCAGCTGGCCCACACTTATCAGAAGCGGCTGCTGCTGATCCGTCTTCCTGGTCAAGCTCCTTCATGAAACCCTCCTTGATACTGGCCTTTTTCTTATTCCACCATTCCTTTTCCTCGCTCAGTTTAGCTTGTTCTGCATTCAGATGTCCACGGAACATGGTATTATTCATCATTTCATTGGCGGATTGGAATATCGTTTGGCCCCAATTGGGTTGGTAAGCATTGGCCTGTTTGGTTGTTAGAAGAATACATGTTCCATGACGCATAGAAAATAGAGCCTTCAAAAAAGGGCCAAAAAGAATAACATACTTCCGCAACGACATCCCTAACTTCCTCTTCCATCTCCTTCTCCGCCCTCAAAAGCCGCTGCCATAGATCATCTCCCACACTACCACGTTGCAGGAGCATTGCCAAAGCCGGCTTCTGAGTCCGCAGCGTCAAGAGACGCCGAATATCCTCTGCTGCGCGTCTTAATAGCGCAGCCTTCAGCACCGTATCAGGAATACTGGGGTTCTTCTTCCCTTTCGTGGAGGATGAGGACGCAGGAGGATCAAGATGAAGGAGCGAAAGGTAGATGTCCCGTTGCAGATGTGGAGGGAACCATGGTTCTAGAGATGAGGATTTTCCTAATATTTAAAGAAAGAAGACTAATTAGGTTAAGGTGTTCATTGTGAAAAACACTACTTTCTTAGGGTATTGTTTATGGGTAAGTAACAAGTGAACTCACTCGCTTTGCGCTTGCGATGCAACGAGGAAAAGGTAGCCAATGAACCAAGCAGGATGCCCAGGTAGGCCAGAGGAACAGTGAGACTGAGCCAATCTACCATATTGACTGTCCTGATGTGTGATTATGAATTGAGAATACACAGAAGTAGTAGTCTGTTTCAAGGTAGCGCGGGTGGACAAGGCGATTAGATGATAATCATGGTTTAAAACAGTCAGTCAAAGCAAAGGAGAGATTTAAAATAGAGCACCCTGATGCAGCCTGTTTAAGCAAAAAGTGATTCAACAGGGTGTAATTCTCTTCTGTTGCTGCTGTTGTGCTCACTGCTGAAAGTAAAAGATGAAGAAAGGCCAGGCTGGTCCCACTGCTCGCACGTCACATGTTCACAAATTAATATGGGACGGTTCAGGACAGCATAGCGTCAAGAGCTCCCTGTTGAATTCTATTTCTAGGGGCTCTGTCTAATAGCATATCTCTAGGAGACTTGACTATATTCATAAGAATGAAATGAGCAGGGGGAAATGTGTCCAGGTTGGAAGAAGATCGATTCCATGCTACCTTACAACACCGCTCGTAATAGCATTGACAACACAACCCAAACAATCAGCGCGTGTATGCAGCTCGAAGCCGAAAAGTCTGGACCAAACAGGTGGAAAGTATATGCAGAAGGAAAATGGGTAATATTGAAAAAAAAAAAAAAAAAAAAAGATCACCGAAAAACCGCCCTCAATCTTATAACAGAAGCTTTCGCAGCCACAATCAGGGAGAAAACGCAGAAAAAAGACGCGCTCATAAATCCGAGTAAATGCCAAAGCGAATTTGATGGTATAGAGAAAATCGAAGGAACCAGAAAAACATGGAGGAAAAGAAAATCCAAGCAAAACATTCACGCTGCCTCATCCACCATCATCGAGGAATGCTTATGTTCGATTCAAAAGCTTGAACTCAGCTGCTCCCTTGTATGCCGGCTACCACGCCCAAATTCCTGCATAGAGAGTATGTCATCTAGCACCTCATTAAACGTATCTCTGACCCCATCTGTTACTTTGTTCCGATCCCACTCGCCCCGCTTCAACCAGATGTAATCCACCAAGTTGGTATTTATCTGTTCCAGTTGTTCTACAGAGCATCCACTTGTCCTCTGCGTGAGATGTGTATGGAGGTCCTCGACATGTCTTGGGTCGAGAATGAACTCAGAGGAACCATCTTCATCATTATGCGACTGGGGTAAACGTGACGGCTCTCTAGAGTTGGAAGCGTCAAACAATGGTACCGGGGGCTGTTGCTTCTGCGATTGACTGCCGTTCGGTACACTTTTCTGGGAGTTTGGAAATTCTGTACTTCTTGTGAGTACTGAATCAGCCACGTCTGTAGAGAGCAGGCTGTTCTCACCTTGCTGAGTGTCCGGGAGGTGGTCTTCCTGGGATATACGGTCTGGATATAGAGTGAGGTCCGGATATCCTGTCACGGGGGGGCTCTGAGTGTGAAACTGAGGTACGGAGGACTGCTCTGATGACTTCTTCCCGGATGTCGTTTGCGTTGTCGATGCTTCATTTATGTAGTCGTTTGGTTGCGATCCAGGGGCCATGGGGGTCATCGGACCCCTTTGTGACAGACTTGAGATGCCTGACTCTCGCCTAACCTGCTGAGAGGGTGCCGTATGGGAATAAGCTGGCCTTGGTTGTGCTGATGGACCAAATGAACTGTTCTGTGTGTCCCTCACTGAATGGCCGTCTGAATTCGTCATATACGTATCGCCGTCAGCGTCCCCGCTGTTCGTAGTAACATTATTGCTAAGGCTGTTGAACTCGGAACCACCGCCGTTACGGTAACCGTTTGTCATGAAGCTCACTGTCGACCGCCGCGAAGGAGTAGTCGGTTGTGCTGGCCTTTTTGGCTCACCATCTGGAAACCGTTCACCTAGAACAACGGGGCCAGATGTCTCCGTTGATTCCGTATTCCCAACAGGGACATTATGATCGGCAACTGGCCGACTGGCGAAGGTTTCCTCTTCTTTGGCCTGTTTCGCTTTCTCCATTGCTATCTTCTCCCTCTCCAGTTCTCGTTGATAGACTGCCTCACATTCCGCTACAAGACCCGGCTCAGTCTGCTCAATGGTGGCGATATCAACTTCAACGTTGGATAGAAGTTCATTGGCTCTTAATAGCCGTTCCTGATCACCATATTGCCGCGCATCCTTGGCTATTCGTTTGATGTCCGCAAGGAAATCTTTTGGCCGCTTGTAGAACCCATTTGAGAGGCGCTTCTCGATAGTCACAATCTCTAAATTATAGAAGAACTTGCCAGAAACTGCTTCCTTAAGGCCAAGAGTACCGTGTTTGTCATACGCCTTTTCGAAAGGCCGGAAGGTTGTGCGCTGTTCAATTGGCAGATCGGAGGTCACAATGTTAGGATCTTCTTCCTCCCAAAGGTATCGTATTTGTGACTCGTCAATGACTCCTGTCCTGAAACGCTTATACTTCTTTATTTGGTCCATGATGGGCTGGATTCTAATCTTTAGAAGATTCAAGGTCTGGTGATCTTTCTTCTTCTGAGCCTTCAATTGCTCCTTCGTAGGAGGTGGTGGCCGCTTTGGTGGTGGCGGCGGAGCAACCTCCAAGGATTCAAGCTTCCGCTTTTTGCGCCGTTCAGGGTCCGGGAAGTCAGCCGGTCGAGTTTTGATATACTCTACCAGCTTTTGAAAGAACTCATACCGAGCAGAATGATCCGGAGGACTGATGTCATAGATATTTCTCTTCGAAAACCCGAACAGATTTCTCAACAATGTGGGATCCGTCCCTTCCGCGGTAGTTTCCAGGACCCCAAGTAGTAAAACTGGTTCCATTGGAGGAACTGAACGCAAGAGGCTGAGAAAGGTTGAGATCACTGTAGGTCCCACAGTCTCATACCAGGTTTGGATATTTGGTATGTAGATAACGCTGGGTTTATGCCTCTTAACTTCGGCAAAAAGTTGTATGACAGCCGCTTCGGGTGACCTAGTTGAGTCACTCAACAAGGTTGCAAGGTCGAAAGCTTGAACATGAAGGCCTTCAAAATGGTGTAGAAGAGCAGCCCCCAGATACTGTTGCCCCATGCCTTGACTTCCACGGACAAGCACCCTGGGTCGAAAAATTCGCGCCATCTCGAATTCCTGATGCAATCGCTCCCGTCTAAAATCAGCTGCTTCCTGCGGATCCTCATATTGAGCTTCTTCGAGAGCAGTGAGTCTCTTGGTCTGAGGAAGAATTTCCGATAGCAAGCGTCGGATCTCGGCCAGTGGGCGGCGTAGTAACGGCTCGACGACCTTGGGAAGCGGGGAAGCACCAGAAGACGTCGATCTCTCTGACGAGGGAACAATCTTCTTGATCGCAAGCATGAAATCCTTAGGAGTGACGTCGATCTTCTTGGGATCTATAAGAAGTTTCTTATTCGACCTGTAGATCTGGGGATACCTCCTTTGCACCGCATTAAGTGCAGCTTCTGTGCAAAGCGCACGCAAGTCCGCTCCACCGTAGCCTTTGGTTAGTTCGGCTAACTCGTCTTTTATAGGATCTGGCAGTGGCGGATCCCATCCCCTGGTGTGGATATCCAAAATAGCTCGTCGGCCTTCTGTATTTGGGAGAGGGAAGTAAAACTCGCGATCAAAGCGGCCCGGGCGACGCAGGGCAGGGTCAATGGAGTCCGGTCGATTGGTAGCGCCAATAACGATGACTTGGCCACGACCATCCATACCATCCATTAATGCCAATAGCGTTGAAACGATGGAGGCATGGATTTGTTCCTGTTTGCTCGATCTTACCGGCGCCAGTCCTGGATTGTACGTCAGTCAAAATAAGCCGGTGGAACAAAACAATCAAGGTGTCTCTCTACTCACCGTCGATTTCATCGAAGAAGATGATGCTAGGCTGCGTTTTGCGAGCTTCCTCAAAGAGGAGTCGGAGCTGTCTTTCGGCTTCACCGACCCATTTGCTGAGCGCATCTGCACCCTTCCTCATATAGAATGTCACCTTGCGCTCTTCGGTGCTGACGCTGTTCGCTAGAGCACGAGCTAACAATGTTTTCCCTGTTCCAGGAGGCCCATGGAACAAAACGCCCCGTGGAGGAACGATGTGGAAGCGCTGAAATATTTCAGGGTACAGTAATGGGAGAGACACCATCTCTTTCAACTGGTCGATATGCCCTTGCAGTCCTCCAACACTATCGAAGTTGACATTGACGTCAACTCCCAGTGAATCTGCATCGGCGAGGGTTTGCTTGTCTTTGATCTTCCCAAGATTCGCAGGCGTCCCAGAAAGCCCCTGCACGGCATCAGCTCCATGAGTCTGAACGGGAGCAACGATGCCACTGCCTGCGATGTGACCAGAAGCAGCACCTGGTGTCCTTGGCTGTGGTATTGCCTCGTCATCACTGCTATCACTTTCTACTCCTCCCGCTGCAGCAGGGGCACCAGGTGGCGCTAGGATAGCCGATGGTCCACCGCCGCCAAATGGTCCATACGTCGGGAATAAAGAGCGTTGCCATGCGCTCCCGCCACCCCGACCACGACGAGAAGGTGATTCGGTAACTTCATTTTCAGCTTCCTCGATAGGCAGAAAAAGGTCCGGTCGGATGATTCTATAATCAACATCCTTCCTACTCCGTCGAGGCTTCTCGTAGATTATTTCAGGTTGCGTCCTCCGACGAGGACGGTCAGACCTGAGATCTTCCAGCTCCTCCGCGAGTTCCTCCGCAACATCATTTGCTCCTTCAGATTCTCCTCGGTGACGCGGTTTTCTTTTACGCAGGCCAGGACGGCGGCTAGAAGTTTCATCCTCATCGTTCTGGACTTGGCTTCCCTTTTTGGGGGAACCGTTTGATTTCTCCGACTGAGATATATCATCATCTTCGTCGTTAGATTCCTCCTCTTCTGGTTCGAAATCACTCTCCTCATCATCGTGTCGCCGCTGGGAACTCCTGGGAGGCTTTTTGCGGCTAGATCGACGTAGCTGCGTAGACTCTTTCTCTTCTGGCTCTGCCAGTTCAGCCTCCTCTGAAACCTGTTGCCGGCTTTGTCTGCTTCTTCTTCTTGTCGTTGGGCCCTCGTCATCATCGTCATCATCCTCGCCATGCTGTTTCGCATCACCGTTCTGGGATTCGGGAATGAAGCCTTCCTCTTCGATCACTTCAGCCTCAGCATTAACGCTCTCGGCAGTTGTGTCTACAAAAGAACCGTGCGCACTTTCTTGGATCTCCATTTGAGAACCTTTGATCTCTGCCGTGGTGTCTGCCATCTCCTCTTCTTCCTGTTTGGCTTCCGCGATGGCCTCAGTCTCCTCCACAAGGGCATGACTTGGAGAACGAGTACCCTTATTTCCCCGACGTGTACGCCGTTTCGCTTCCATTTCCGGACTCTGGGTGCCTCGTTCGATGGTTTCGACATGGCGACCAGAGTTCGTAAGCGCGTAGATATCTTCCGATGGATCACGCGTCCGCCTAGTTGTCCTTCTGGTAACGGGAAAATTGGCGTTATTTTCACCATCTGGGTTCGCTTGTCGTTTAAGGGCGCCTACTCGTAGTTTGAGGATAGTACTTCCTTTTTTCTTCGGGGGAGAATCTGGCTCGGCTATCTCGTCATCTTCGCTTTGGCCCTCACTCGCTCCGCTGTTGGAATCATCCACATTGTAAGTGGGTATATTCCTCGCTGCCCTTCGACGAACGGTGCCTCTCGCATTCCTTTCCGCATTGAGATCTTCATCTTCCGACTCGTGAGATGAATATTCCTCAATTTCACTTGAGAGATCATCATCAGAAGAAGATAGAATATCATCATCAGAACTGCGACGTCTCCGCTTCTTCGCCGGCTTTGCCTTCCTTTTTGATTTCGCATTCGCCTTTGATCTGGAGATAGCTTGTCGAGCTGAGCGCACAGGGTGGTCGCTGTAGTCATCATCGTCGGAGTCAGACTTGTTCGCGATCTCCTCGATGGAGCGCTTTGCACGGGCCATCGTGTGCAGTTAGACGGAGGACGAATGGAGTCCCTTCCCATAAACGGTCATGTCAGCAGATGCATTTTTGGTGTTGCTTTTTTTCCCTGATAGGCTATTGAGGCGAGGAACAATAGGCAGAGAAGTAAAGTTTCAGGGATAATAGAATGAAATAGCATACCAAGTAGCGCAGCAAACCTTAGACAGAGAAGCAGCCAGTGAACGGCTTATCTTGACAGGGGACGAAGGAAAAGGCAAAAAAAAAAAAAAAACAAACCCAAACGAGCACCTCCCTCCACAGTTGTACCTAGTAATTAGCCCACATGAGACCCGAGACACGACCTGAACCTGGACAGACGAAAGTCGGAATAACACTGGATTCGACGAGTAGGCGCAAATCGCAGGTCGGGAAATGGTCTAGGTACTCAACTTTACGCGTCGGGAAATGGTCGGGGAAGTCGAATTAGAATTAGTGACTGCTAGTAAAGGTGGCAACAGATGGAAAACAACAGAATTAAGAAGTGAAGATCTAAAGAGAGATATGGCGGGCCACGTCTTCTCGTCAAGGACAATTGAGAGACTGGGGTTTGGGGTGGAGGTTGAAAGGGCTTCGAAGCGCCTCGCGCCGGAGCGATTTGCTTGTTGCTTTTTACCTAATCCAACACCAGCCACATCCAGGTCAAGGAGAGTACCCTCATGCGCCACTACTATACCCCTTCAGGTTTAGCTCAAGGCAGCTGTACAGTACGATGCCGCCCGATCCGGAAGTGCACGTGCCACAGAAGGGGCTCGGCACAAACTGATCTTTCAACCTTGCATTTCGCTTTGTTTTGAGCCAGCATCTTTGCAGCGCTCCCAACATGCTCCAAATATAATTTTTTGAAAAAATAAAACATGTAAACACCGTTTCTGGCGGTATTGACACTGATTTTCTATTTTAATTCGAGTTTTACCCTGTTCCAGGAACCCCTCTTAACCCCTTCTGGGATGGACAAATCGTAAAAACAACAACACAGCATTGCCAGGAACCGGAGCCACAAAAACCTGCGCCAAAAAGAAGCTTATCGCCGTTTGACTCTCCCCGCATACCGTCATGGCAAATCCCCAGATCTAGCCTTGTCGCCTTGATATTCGTCATGTGATTGCTGACTCAGTTATGTCACCTGACTTCCCGTTCGCCATACCAGTCTGGTCTTCCGCATGTATCCATAGGACTGCAGTAAACGATGATGATGCATTGAAGAGAGAAGAAAAATATTTAAAAAAGAGAGTGAAGTGAATTTACCAAAATGATTTTTCGAATAGCGACCAGACGTCTACCTCTGTCCTATCGTGGGCCGATTTCCCCTTCTCACCTCTCCAGACCCTTCACTTCCGGGCCCTCGGACGGCTCAAATCACGGTTCCAATTCTGCATACAGAGAAGGGGTCAGTAAACCACTTGTTTCTGATATACAAATTTCATTTATTTATTATGTTGGCATCGCTAATGCAACGGTCCATAGCTCTCCGGCTTCAAGCCCTTCGTGCGCCCCTTCGCCAAGGTCTTCCTCGGTGCCATCTTCACCTACCAGGTCATCTATTGGACCTGGCTGAAGCTAGAGATGGATGAATCAAAATCTGAGAAAAATAGTATGCTTTTTCCCCTTTTGTCTTTGCTTGCTTTTGACTAATTTACTTTGCAGAAGAGGTTGCCGCGTTGGAGAAGCAGGCAAGGGAAATGGCAGCTTCGCGGAAATGAATGTGAATCGATATTGTACATGTAAAGCGAGGACCTGTGAATTCCCGTTTCCGGTTAATTTTGCCGCTTCGGGCTTAGCTGCCCGATACCCTGTATTGTCATCCCCGCCTCGCCTACTTTCCAATATAAAAGAACCCTTCTCCTCGCCGTAAGCCCAACTTCTTCTTTCTCCCCCAGTCCCCCTCCCATATTCTGCACTCACTTGGTCACGCTTGCCGTCTTATCCGTTCATATGATCAACCCCTTTTTTTCTTCATTTTCCTCTTATTTCGCCTCGCCGGAAAATACTGCTGCGCCCCTCCTCGCGTCGCCTCCACTTCCCTGCTTTGTTTTCCCCCCAATAATCTGCCGTGACAGCGGATCTGATTTTCTTCGTCTTCTTTTTATTGCCCAGTGATGCATTCGTATTGTTTA
This sequence comes from Monascus purpureus, assembly GCA_025999795.1. Classification (NCBI taxonomy): domain Eukaryota; kingdom Fungi; phylum Ascomycota; class Eurotiomycetes; order Eurotiales; family Aspergillaceae; genus Monascus; species Monascus purpureus. Next base: position 564,235 of record AP025347.1, on the reverse strand, counting down.
TTTCCTAACGTCTATAAAAGTACATGGAGAACTCTCTTTCCTGGATGCTCTTCTGGTATCTGTCGTTTTGATTTGTTTTGATTTTCATATCCTAGGGAAAAAAGGAACTGATGCTCTCCAGCCAGCCTCCAAGGCTGATTACGTAGACAGCCTGACTCTTACCTACAGGCTAATGCACACTAAGACGCCATCGAAGCGCTGAACTGCCATAAAATTTGGGCGAGTCGGTTATGCAGAACAGGAAGTCAAATTCAGACATGACTCATAGGGCCCTTGCTTATCCGTGTTATTCGTTCACGTGGTTTCCTGTCAACTCACTACTCCAGTCTTTTGTAACATGAATCACCTAAGTTCGAAACTGCTTCCGACTCTGCTTCTACCGGTCTCTATATTCAGAACCTCGTCCCTTAATATATTGTACTCCTCATGTCGTCCACAGACGAACAAAGCGAGTTAGAGGAACGGTTCGGACCCCTGCTATCCATTAGCGACCAATCCCTTATTGCTCTTGCTTGGGATATTCGAAGGAAGTCCTCAAGGGGATTGTTTTGCGAACGCAAAAGTTATTAATCGCCTAAGTGGGTCTTACAATCTGGTCCATATAGTTGAATTCGACGATGGACTCAAATACGTCGTCCGCGTGCCAGCAACAGGATGGGGTGGTCGATTTACCGAGTCGGCTAAACGCTCCCTGGTTTCCCAAGTTCTTACCATGCGCTTGGTCAGAAAGGAGACAACGATTCCAGTTCCTGAAGTCTACACGTTTGATCCTTCGAGTTCGAATCCAATTGAGGCACCATATATTCTCATGAGCTTTATTGATGGGTATTCTGTGAGCTCAAAATGGTTCGACGGATCTGGGCCCACGCCAGTAGAGGAGAGGCGATTGAACATTTTGGATAGCCTTGCACGAGCCATGTCCCAGTTGCAGAAACTTCAGTTTGATATGATTGGCTCGCTGGTGTCCGAGGATGGGACGCCAGACACCGAAATCAGGATCGGTCCCTGCTATAGATGGGATGAGGGTGTCTTTGGTGATAGTGATTATGGCCAGAATCTGAAAGTGGACGAGCTCGGACCTTTTGAATCCTCCAATCTTACCTGAAACACCATGTCAAGCACTACAGAGACCCTACGAAGCTTTCACCTTTTGCGACCGGTTCTCGGGCTCTCCTTGATATGATAATCTCATCATTACCCTTATCTACGGATGGGACATCCAGCAAACGCGAAACCTTTGTTCTCTCTCTTCCAGACTTTGACTCTCAGAACGTTATTATCGACGAAAGAGGAAATCTTACGGGAATCATTGATTGGGATAATGCCCGGACAGTCCCAAGGTTCCTAGGGTTCTCTAGTTTCCCTGGATGGATTACAAGGGACTGGGACCCTATTATGTACTATTACCCTGTCAACAAAGAAAAAGAGAATTCACCAGAAGAACTGGAGCGATATCGTGAAAGGTATAACGGCAGGATGCAAGAAATGCTGTGTGGAAAAGGAGATTCGAGATTTGTAAATAAATCTCATATCTTCGAAGCCGTTGCTATAGCTGCTTACGATGATGTTCGTCGACTTGAGATTGTGAGAAAGATAGTGGCCACAGTTTTCCACGTAGACGACGATGATGCGCTGAAATCATCAGCGATGCAGGCAGTGGCAGGCTAACATTGGAGGTAAAAGGCAAGCTAAGGAAAGGCTTTCAGGCGCTTCTCTCAGTTCCGTGACTTTAAGTCTGGGGGATAATACAGGATGCATCGAACTATTATAAAACATGGAATATTTCCTGTATTGTGCCTGGCGATCGTCAGGATAATCCAAGGCGTCTCGCTCGAGTCGACATAGGGTCCAACAAAGAAATTCCCATTCAAATCCTCTTGCAATGTTCCTATTTTGCTGAATTTTAAGGAAGCTGTGCATTAAGACTATGTTACAGCAGGCTCTGTATACAAAGTGGTAGCCAACATACCCAACTGGAGAATAATATCGGTTAATTGTTGGTGTACTTTCCTGGCAGAAGCAAGATCCTTTGGATCGGGATCAAAACCTTTCTGTTCTAATGGAGGTAATTGGTGGCCCGGAAGCCGTTCTATAAGTATGTATGTTGCATTTACCTTATTACCCGGAGTTTTAAGATAGCTGAGCCATGGCAATAATTGTCACAAGAGGGCATACAAGACAACAAGTTCAAGGTAGCTTGCACGGATAAGCGATGAGGCAGAAGTGGTGGGTCAAGCCTCTACTTATCTTGTCCTTAGCGAAGATGTCCTCGTAAGGCATGGTCCGCAGTAATTCCCACTGAGGGCTTATCAAAGAGTGGTTTTCATCTAATTTTCAATTAGTCCTTTCCTATCGCATCGGCGGGCATAAAACCTATAGGCCCAAAGCATCGCTGAGGTGGGTTCTTTCCTCAGCGGGCCCTCAGCGAGATGGAAGGTGGCTGCGGTCACTCCCGGTTCCGCAGTGGTGGTCCACTTTCTAGGCGATAACTATAACAGAGCCAATGATACCTCATGAATGAGCTGGTACTAGTTGCCAACATTGGTTGAGGTGTGTATGTTATAAAGAGGTTTAAAGGGAGGTATCTGCAGACAGTAAGATCGCCTCTCAGGAAATGCTCTAACTGACATTGTTGTTTGCTACATCGATCCACTCCCGTGAACTGCGTTCCATCCGTTCAACGGTGTGAGACTTCTAGAATAAGCGCTTACTTAATATCGAAGTATAAAGTGCTTAGTACATGCTTCTCACTTTAAGGGCTTTTTATTTATTTTAAGCGTATTTTGACACCTCCAAGCCGCCTAAGCCGAGCTGATTTAGCTGCGCTAAGTATCCCTGCTAGACGCGCTCTTTGATGGAAATTCTCTCTAGACTCGAGGCTTATGCTGCCATTTGAACACTTATCCCTTTTTTATAAAGGCATGTATTCTAACAGTAGCGAAATGCGGTGTAAGTTAATATTCAGGTTGCATTGGTGCGGAGGGAATAGCTTGCCTCTTCGTTACACCAGTCTGTGTAACAAAGATATTACTGCCCCACCTTAATGTCGCCCCCGGCTTGAGGAAACTGAATAACAGGCTGGAAAATATAACAGTGTCGTTTCTTCGAATAATGTCCTCACACCTGCGTACCATTGCTCCCAAGAGAGACGGAGGACCGCCTAGAGGAGCTCCGAGGGAGCTCCCTCTACCTAGAAAAAATGTCCGTATGGCGTGCAGACAGTGCCGTACAGCAAGGAGAAAAGTATGTATTCCTGCTCTTACCCATGGATTTTCCCCTTCCACTAAGCGACACGGTTTATATAGTGCGACGAACTTAGACCATCCTGTTCGTCCTGTGTTCGCCTTAGTAAGGTCTGCGAATTCGACGGAGTTGACAAAAGAAAGAAAGATAGTTGGAAATATGCTATCAACGCATTGGAACAAGAAAACAAAAATCTCGAGGAAACTATTCAGCAATTAAAGTCTAACTCAGCTTCCGAGTCTGCTGGTGTTGGGCAAATGCAGAGCGAACGACTTGCAGGGGACCCTGCATGTGTAGGGCGTGGCGCTGGGCGCTTTTCTCCTTCGCTCTATCCTGTCCGAATCCCAACATCTGTAAGATATTGTGAAGCCGTTATTTCTTTGCTTTGTCGCGACCGTGGAGGTGCTTATGAAGGTTATTGGATTGTGCTGCTGACATACATGATGGAATATGTTGATGGGACGAGCATCCTCAATGAAGAAGCGCTTGCGCAGCCTTATCGGCGCTTCTACCATGCAATGAAACGTGGCGATCTGAAAATGTATCTCATATTGGACGAAGTTCGCCGTGACTTGAAGGGGTTGATGTATGATCCTGCTGCAGGGAAATAGATCTACAATGAACTTGGTCTAGGAAATGGAAGCCACTCAGTAGACCGGCTAGATTCGGATGATCATTTCGCTATCGAATCCTGCAGCCTGTGTGAAGTAATACCCTCTTTGGTTCGATACCACCCTTTTGCCCGTTTCAGCGTCTCGAAAGTCACAGTTGAAATGCGTGTGTCCAAAAGCCCATAGTTTGACGGTGTCGCGTTGCCAGCAGTTCTCCATCTTTAGATCCGTCATGAACCCGGAGGAAATGTGGCTATTTCGATGCCGAGGGTCGATCACATTCTCATGCGTAGAAGGACAATAATGGGTAAAGACAACGATCCTTCTCTCAGGTTCTAGGCGGGAGATGGAATCGATTTCTGTATTCAGCCAGGCAAGATCCGCAACATGTGCTTCCTTATGCTTCTCGACGGACCAGTCATCAATGTGATAGAAATCGTTGAGACCAAAACTGACACTCTCGGCTTGTTCTGAGGTAACACGAGAGAACAAGGTGCAGCCGAGAATCGTGGCAGTCGCCGAGAGATCGAACCGTGTCTGGTCGAGAAGAATGAACTTGCCAGTTATCTTTCCCTCCCGAAACATATGATCTGCATCGTCCTTGAAACGGAGCACTTTCGACTTCGTCTCAGTCCAATTACTATGATACGGTTCATGATTGCCAAGGACGAGGAAAACAACCTGAAACCTTTGCAGCTGCCTGCGAATGAAATCAAAGAATCCATCGTCTTTGGTATAGCCAACGTCTCCCAGCAATGCTAAGAATGGCGCTTTAGGGTCCACGGTAAAAACATCATAGGCGGAAGGCTTTTCCAAATGGAGATCCGATAGGATCTGGACTTGTATCTCATCCATGAATGATTGAGTATTTGAGAAGATTACCATGCATTGCCGCCGAACGGGCGTTTCTGTGCCAAATATATATATGTGATGGTTGCCCCTGCTGTGTGACCATTAGGTTGGGGGCCCGTGATGATATCTCCATACTAGCGCCCGTGGCTGGACGAGCGACTGGTCATCGCTTTCAATCTTACCGAATTGTTTGAACATAAATAGCATGTTGAATGCAGCTTTTCTACACTTTCTTTTCATCAACCGAGTGAAGTCGCCTATCTGTGCTGTTCCGGAAATACTCCTCATTATGTCTCTACCCTCATTTTCTGACGAAACGGCTGCCCAGGCTGTCATTACTATCTTGAAACGCTTTCCCGAGTTCGCCAACGCCAAGACTGCCATTATTGGCGGCCTGAGTCTATGGAAGGATATTCGAGAATACCGCTTCACCGAGGTAAGCACCACTGCTGCGCAAGACCAGGCACGGTGTACTAAAAGTTTTGGAAAAGATGTCGATTTCCTGATTACTGTCCAAAGTGCCCCGCAAGCGGTGAAAGATAAGCTACTTGCCATGCCTTCGAGCCCTTTTCAACAGCAAGCGCAGATTTTCTTGTATAAAGATCCAAACGGGAAGCTCATCCAAATCGATTATGTGACCCCGGATTGGCAGGTATGTCGGTAACCGGTTTCATCCACCCGGCACGATTAACGCATTTCTTTGCGCAAGTCTCCGTACCTCCCATCTGCGGCGGTCGCGATCTCATCTGTCCACGCGGGGTCTCTCCCGTACATTTCGGAGGTCGACCTTCTTGTTTTCAAGATCAACAGCTGTGGCCTGCGACCGACTCCAGCAAAGAAGATACGTGATGCAAGAGATGCTCTGTCTTTGCTGGATGATCTTCGTTCGAAGGGACCGTTAATTCTATCGCCTCTACAGAAGGCCGCTGTCCTTCAGGGTCTAGATGATGTGGCTCAGCTCTCCGGGAAGGATAAAGACTGGTGGCAGTCTGCACTGGCATTGAATCATGAGTAATAATACAATCTTCAATTTCAGCATGTAGTAAGAGAAGTGTCCGCCTGGTGACCAATCCATGATTCTAGAAGCCTCATCCATAGTTGATTGCCTTGTCTTGGTACCTATAAAACCCCGAAGTGTATCTCAGGTGTTTCGAAGGTCAACCGTTTTCCAAGAGTAGGCAGGGCCGCACCGATTTCTCTTACGTCCGCATGCTGTCTGAAGGCAGTATTGAGAGTTACGCGCTGGGCGACCCAATGGACAGCGATCTGGGCTATGCGATAATTCCGGCGGAGGCACCGCCGAAAGAGCTTTACGCTGAAGTCGAGAACTCGATCCCGGAATTTCAGAGTCTGCGACGGGCCAGTTCGGATCAAAGTGGCCGAAGGCCCTTAAAAGAGTTTCAAGGAGGTCATCTGCTACATTACGTAGGATTGATTATTGGTTCCGATACGAAGTATATTCATGGATACACGATGCATACTCGAAGAGAGTGAAGAGAGATACCAGACATTCAGCTTGTAAAAGAGATACATCATTCAGTGGGTCGTTACGAATCTCCAGGCCAACACGCCAGATCGTCAAGGAAACAATGCAAAAAGCAAATGAAGTAGTGAACAAGATCCAAAACATGTGGTCAATACATAGCTCCAGAATATCAAAAGTCAAAATATCTCCCGGGTATCTTGCTGGATGAAGATAATGGCTTGCTTATCCTCTCAAGGGTATTGTCGATCAAACCCGGTATATTGGTTGTACCCCGTTGAATAAAACTCCTGCCCATTTCCCGTTACATTTACTGCTCCTGAATAATAACCCATGGTCGGACACTGATTCTGCGGCATCGTCTGTGCCATGTGGTTTTGATAGATCTGATTGCCTTCAGCCGCAGATGTCTGCAGTTGTCCCTGCAAGTCAGAGATAGAGCTCATCTCGGTGGGAGATGCAGAAAGATTGGGCAGATATGATTCAACTGGTATGTTGAGACCGGCCAGATCGGATGACCGTGGTCGTGGGGGAGGGTACGAGACTGAATTCTGATGCACGGGCGTAGGCTGCAACAGGTAGCCTTGCACACCAGCCTGAGCCTCATGGCTCGCCCATCCATACTGAGACATATGACCATGCGCATGCGTTGCCCCGGGTTGCACGGCCTGCATATTGTTCGGGACCTGCAGTGGGTTGGGGTAAGTGTAGGAAGAAGGAATGCCCGAGTCCATGGTCCTCACGAGATCAACAACTAGGTTCTGAGTCTGGTTGGCGTTGGATACCATCCTCGATTTGGGTCCGGTCCCATCATGATACTGTGGCTGCTGCATAGTTTGCCTCGGCGTTGGTTTTGGCGTCGACTGCGGCCCAGATTGTTCAGCGGAAGTAACGGTGCGCTCTTCCACCAATCCGAGAATAGGCAAGGCAATCTGTTCCAGGTGTTTAGCCAGATGGGAACTGAGCTTTTTCCAACTGGGACAAAGGTTGCCGCAGAATCGACAAGGTTCATCTCTGGGGTTTTTGTCTGTCTCATGCCGGCAATTCTCAACCATCTCGGCGGTAATCAGGTTGGCTTTATTTTTTGCAGCTGTCCCGCCGTTCTTTGCCTTTCTGGCATTGGGGTCGACCATATCGTGCTCTTTGATTAGATGCTGTACGAAGTTATGCTTCCGGTAGCATTTATGACTGCAATCTGCAATCGTGCATGTCCACCACTCCAATTGCCTGTGTCGCTCGTTCTCGTGTCGAACCCAATCCGCTTTTCGCTTAAACGACATGGGTTCGTTGCAATTTGGAAAGGTACAGGTGAACGGCAGCACATCTTCATGGACGTGTTTCGTCCAGTCAGAGGGTTTATGGAACGTCACCACCTCGAAACAGATCGGACACTCGAATTTCGCCGGTAAGCGCTTCACTGGCGGTGGGTGCACGCCCTGGGGAAACTGTGCTGCAGCGACTATGCCCTCACCAACAGTCGTCACGTCTCCGTCGTCTTCAGCGTTTCCACATATGTTGAACTGAGTGCATGTAGCAGCGTCGGATTCTTGTGGATTTGCCCGAAGTGGCAGCAATGTGGCCTTGCCACCTTGCATAATGCAGTACTGGGCAGAGGCACAGTTCCTTCTGGTCACACTACGAGCGTGTTTGGCTTTCAACTCCACAAGGGTTTTGTATCGAATGCTCTGTTGCTTTGCAAAACAATCTATCAAACACGGGAGAAGTCGCGGATTCAACTCCAAGATCTGAGCTTTGAACCCCTCTGGAGTTGGAACCGGAAGACGTGGTGGAATTAGAAACTCCATAACCAGTCTCTTCTCGTCTGTGCCTTCGAGGTTTCCCTCATCATCTGCATCCGCATCACCGAAATCTTGTCTCGGGATGTCTGCTTGGCTATGTTCGGATTTCAAGGGCCAGGCAATAGTTGAGACGGGTGGCCCGCCCTGCTTGATCATTAGCTTTATGAGTTCACTCGGAGGGGTGGAAGTTTCTGGCAATGGTAATTCGCTGGAGCTTCCTCCGAGACGTCTGTTTCCTGGCAGGCTTGGGACAGAAGTCTGAAGTTGATATTTCCCAGGGAAGGCTAACGAAAAAGATCCGCGTGGACTCCGACTAGGAGACCGTCCTCTACTGAAAGGAAAATGTCTCTGTGGCCGGAATGAAATGCTATCTCGCTTTTTCTTGTCATTATCATTGTTGACGGGATCACTCTTGGGTTGCGTTATAGAGGTCGCCGACAACTGTCGCTTCAAACCGGAATCGTGTCGCAGACGTCTCAGAATGCTGCCCCGTCTGTCAGGCTTTTTACTGTTGTTATCGGAATTCTTCTCACTGATAACGCTTCTGATGTCTGTGCCCCAGGTTGCTTTGCGGGACAAAGCATCGGTCTCCTGGGCGAGGCGTTCGAACTGAATTATAGCCGCATTAGAATGCAGGGGCTGGGTAGGTGGGAAAGGATATAGATCCTGCTCAGGTATGACGGATCGAGGGGATCCTTCTTCAGCCTTAGGGCTCGGCGAGTCCAGTACGGAAACATTCTCGTGACCCCGCCCATTGAAGAGCGAGGTGGAATGACTTCCTGACGTTTCGGAATCATAGTCCTCGTCACTGGGCTCATCGAGAAGAGCGTTGGGACCGGGGATATGTACATCACCGGCCCAAAATTTAAGATCAAAATAGCCTTCCTGAAGGGATGGGTCTCCGGTACTCTTTGCCCTGGGTCTGGATTCTGGTTTATTCTTGTGACGCCGAGAACGGACCTCGTCTCCTATTTCACTGGCACTTAACCAATCCTCGATATCCGAGTTTTTCTCTTCTCGGAGACGTTGGTCCTCCAGTTCCTTCGGGCTTTGCACATATAGTTCTGATCTCGACGAAGGGTCGACGCCAGCCTGGCCTGTTTCGGAATTGGGAACCCAAGACCCGTTAGTTTCTCGGGAAATAGAACCGTCGGACACCGAGAGACGATCCCCAGATTCGCCGCATAGGCTGTTGGCGTCTTCAGGAGAGAGATAAACAGAAGAATGGCTTTGACGTCTGTCGGTAAGGGTAGCATCCCTTTGGGGAGAATCACCACGAGAGATAGTCTCAACCTTGATGCTGGGGCTTCGAGTCCTCCCCGGAAAAGAAGCCAGATGTATATTTAGGTTGTCAGCGGCCAGGTCTGCTATTGGGGGCGAGGCGTGATGCGGACTATGCGTGTCATCATGGTCGTCCTGCCGCGAACCCTGCCGTGGTACTTGCAATCCCATGTCCCCCATGGAAGATGGTGTATGTGGGACGTCAGAAGGTGGGGTTGTTACCGTGAAGGGCACTGGGTTCTGCCTCTGAGGCAGTTTCAGCACTGGCTGTGAAAAAGGCAGATTGCCTTCCATAGCCCCGGCGTTCTTTTCGCCCGGATCATTGATCTGCAACGGTCCCAGATCAGGGGGCCCCTCGAAAGCCCAGCCAGTGCTCATCATGTCTATTGACTCCGGTAAGCTTGCGCTTGGAGGGACGCGTGAACTCCAACCACTGTAGGGACCACCAGTAGGTTTATGCGCGTGCGGGGAAGATGGCGAGGAATCCGAAGGGCCATTGTTGTGGACGTCGTCGGACACTGGTGTCAACCTGATCGCGGCATTCTTAAAGTATTCCGTCTCTGGGTCGGAGGGCGCAGAGAGATACGGGTCCTGATAGTTTTCTTGAAAGGGAGAAGGAGTAGCAGATCTGCTTGCGGCAGATCTAGGAGACAAGGTCGACATGCTGAAAGAAAACAGGCAGGAAAGACAAGAAGTGATTTAAATAACAGCTGATACTGGTACGAGATCAGTCACGCTTGCTGAGGCGTATTTACGGGCGGAGACCAGAGAAAGGTCTTGGAAGCCCAGTAATAGCGAGATTCATGAGATGAAGAAGGGGAAGTTGGTTAGATACATAGGCGGACAGGAAACATTAAAAAATAAATCAGAAAGGAGACAAAGAGAATGCCCCTATGTCCCTATACAGAGGACAAACAGGAACACCAGAAGAGAAATGGAGGGATCGAAGCGAAGGAGGAAAGATAAGTGAGGTAGACGCGATGGAGCGAGGCTAGTAAGAGCCGCAGAAGGTCGTGCCCGGAGACGACAAGAGACGACAAAGGGCCGGAAGGATAATATAATAATTCCTTCCCTCCGTATAAATAATATTAAATAATAAAAAAACTACTATTGTTGTGTTGGCCCAACAGCAGGAAATCATAATAACCCCTGCGGCTGCTTCGACAGCGGGGGTGGAGAGCTGCTGGTTGCAGTCAGCCTGGTGTTAATTAAGTACTAGTACCTACTAATAGGAGTAGTTGGACGTACATCAGTCGGTGTGGCTGTATACCAGCATCTGTGTATGATGTCTACTGTTTCTGCTAGGAAATCATCGTTACCATTTCCTTCAGTTCAGCGTCTTCATCGTACTCTGTAATGATATGGAGAACAGCAACAATAAAACAAGAATATCGATGCGGCTGAGTTTCCCGAAATGCAAACACGGCAAACCGCAGTGGATATTGGTTCATTGCTACCAGACAAACTCGAGGCTGTGCTCTGTCAGAACACAACTCCTGCGCCCCATCCAACTTGTCCAAGGCTTGATTGACTCTTCACTCCCACGGCTCCTTGTTCTAGAAGAATGGCGTGTGGCTGTCAGTCGTCGTCGAACTGCAGTGGCTGTGCTCAAGGCTGAAACGGCAGCGCAGAACAGACCCGTTCAATCCCAGCCAGGTCAGCGAGTCGGTGCGATATCACGGATACGATGATACTACGCCCTGAATATTACTCTGTATGCCCTGGCCTTCTCATTGTTCATCTTCTCATCTTCTCATTAAGCTTCTAGGCTGGGCCTAGAACGGTATACAATGCAGGGTGCGGTGTGGCCCAGGGCTTCGAGGCATATGGCTGGAGCAGGATCCAAAGCCTAAATTCAACCGTACAAAATAAAATGGTAATAATACAATGATAACATAGGAAATTGGCATTAACGTATGTAGAGTAACATCAAATACAGTCTTTGTCTTGTCCATCATTGGTAACCACTGTCGTCAATTTGTGAATAACGTTGCTGAAAAGAAGGGAAACAAGAGAGAGAATAGTCAAATATATATAAAAGGAAAATGCAAAATTACCATCTGTAGATAAATGAAGAGAAGAAAAGGGAAATGAAAAGGAAACGAAGGAAGATAGGGTCGGTAGCAAGACATGCAATGAATAAAAACACAGGCAAGAAGGGAAAGGAGTCGTCCAATTTGGTACACTGTCGTTCTGTCAAGCCAAATAGTCACCGAAGATCGGTAGAGCGTCTTTGAATACTGTCCCTGCTTCCACTCGAACTGATCGAGTGTCTCCATCCGCTGCGAGGCACGTCATCTCCACTGCCCATGGAATCGTACGACCGCCTCGAGAGTTCCTTACGCCGCATTGTGATGACAGGCGAGTCGGCATAGACAACGGTTCCACACGTGTAGACGCATGGGCTGGCCTTCTCCTCATCATCCGCAAAGTCTTCATGAGCAGCCTCCCGGATGATCCGGGGGAAGGTCCGTAGCACGACATGTCGGCCACGGCTATGATATCGCTGGTTGCTTCTCTCGTCGGCACATCCATACTCTTCCCACTCGTCGTTGAAGACGTCTTCGGCGTCCGCGGCGGGGAGCATGGCTAACACTAGCTCACGCTCCACACGGGCATGTCTCCAGGTCTCCGCTGCTAGTTTAACGATCTTCCTCACGCCTGTGAGTAGGGCATCCAGCTGCTTGGGATCGGCAAAGTGCCGGATGTGGTCGATAATCTCCTCGACGATAACGGCCGCCACGACATTGATGGACTGTTTGGCATCCGATGTTGTGTACGCCGCTTTCAGCGTCTGTTGGCGCCAGAATGCTTCGCGTCTCACCGACTTCCGTCGGATATCCATCGACAGCATCTGGAAGAATGTATCTGCTTTGTCGTATCTCTTTCCCAGAGTGAACAGAAACGGCTGGAAGATTCGGTAGGTCAAGGTCTTCGAAACAACGTGCTGCACGTACACGGATCGCAGTTCGCGGGACGCCCGGGTGTTATCAAGGAAAGACGGTAGCTCTGATGGGATCTTGGACAGAATATCCTTGGGGGGATCAATAGGCAGGTACCCAAAGTGCTCCTTGGATAGGTCGACAATAAGACGGGACAGTTGTCCGAAACAGTCCAAACTAGAAATCGGAAGAAGGAATATTATCAGAACCTGATAATTTTATAGGATTATCCGTATGAACTCCTATTAGACAAATAAGAAATAGAAAACGGAAACAAGAAAGACAAATGCAGCATAACTCGTTACATGCGGAGTCGTTACATGAGGAGTGGAAGATGAAACAAACAATCGTTTAAAGACAAAGTCATCAACAGGAACGTCCACTTTTTTAAAACGCATTCTCAAAGCGCCAGGTCACTTACAAGAATGAGTCACCCTTCGTGGACTTGAGATCAGTCGCCTCTCCTAGGCTGTGCAGTGTCTTTCTCAACCTTTCGCGGTCTCCGTCCAAATTATCAATGGTTATGCGCATCTCCTCCACAGCGCGTTGGAGCTGTTGCTCCTTGGTCAGACAGACCATCTCCAGCTTCTCTCTCTCTCTCTCTTGGCTGGCCAGCTTGTCCGCATTCTCCAAGAGCTGCTTCTCCAGTTCGGCCCGCTCAGCCGCCCAGCGTTGTCCCTTTTCGGTAGACTGTCTCTGCAAGGCGCTCAATTTCTCGTCCAGCTCTTTCGCAGCGGAAACTTGCTCCTCATGTAGGCTTCTGAGAGAGTCTAATTCGCCGGCATGCGTATCACGAAGTCCTTCTAATTCCGTCGAGTGGGAAGCCTTCAGGCCGTCCAGCGCATCTGCATGCGCTTGCTGAAGCTCGGCCAATTCTTGGCTATGCTTCTCGCGGGTATCATCCAATTCTTTCAGCTTCTCTTCCAGTTCAAGCTGCTTCGCTTCCATTTCGGCGCGCAACGATTCAAGTTCCGATTTTGTTGACTCAAGCTCGGATTGTTTCGATTCTAATTCTGATTGCAGTGCATCGTAGGATTCTTGGAGCTGCTGCCTCTCTTTTTCCCAATTGGCCTTCATCGATTCTTGTTGGTCAAGCAGCTCTGTTTCGCGAGCCTTGAGGGCTTCGGCCGCCGCTTTCTCATCCTCCTTCTTGATTTCCTCGAAGACCTCCGTCAGTTCTTGTTTCTGCGCCGCAAGAGCATCTTTTCGTTCCTGGATTTGCTGTTCTATTTCCTTTTGGTGGTGCTGTCGTGCTGCCTCGATTTCAGCATTTAACTTATCGACTTGGCTTTGAAGCTCAGCTTGCGACTGAACAAGCTGCTTGTTGGACTTCTCCGATGCCACCAGATTCTCTTCAAGATCTCTCTGCCTTCCCTCAAGGTCCTCAACTTCGCTTTTAAGCCGGAAAATCGTACTTCTCAAGTTCGTAGTTTCTTCCGCATGCTCGCCGGCTGTCCTTTTCATCTGCGCCTGCAGTGCTTCGATGTAGTAGTCCTTGTGTACCAAATCCTGCTCGTGTTGGTTCTCAAGCTGCTTTATTTCAGCTTCCCGAGTAGTCAACTTGTTTTGCGTATCTTTGAATCCACTCAGCAAGCGATTGATGTCGGGAATAGCATTCTGGATTCTTTGTAGAAGCGCTATCTCATCTCTCTCGTACTCGGGGGGAGATATAACCCCATCCTCGCGCGAAGTCGCTCTGCTGAGAGACAGCTCCTTGACTGCCTGATAAGATGATGCGTAGTAAGGATCGAATCCACGGGGCGTTGCGGGTCCATTGTTTGGGGGTGGCTGATACGATTGAAAAGGATACGGGGGCGCAGGCCCTGCAGGGCTTCCTACTGGGGAGCGGAGAGCGGTTGTGAAGCTTGGTGCAGTTGATGGGGCCGCACTGTGAGACGTGGGCACTGCTTGCGGCGTCCTCGCTGGAGACACCATGGGGGACATCAGGGAACGAGCTAGGGGGGTGCTAGGCTTCTGCGGCACAGGAGAGACGTATCTGGTGGATCCGGACGCTGGAGAACCAGAACGGGAGCCATGCCGAGACGGATCATTTGCCACGCGGCGAAATTCACTTGAAGACGGTGACGGGGGAACAACTGGCGTAGATATGGGCGAGGGTTGACGGGGGGATGTAGCTGCAGCCGGTTCCTTCCCCGTAGGCTGGGCTGGATCGGTGGTTTGGTCCAACACATCAACAGCTTGTTCACTCGCATCACCGCTCTGGGTAGGTGGATCCGGTGCCTTCTCGGTTTGGGCTGGGTCCTCGCTATTATCCCATGCATCAGTAAACTCTTCACTCGCTTCAGCATCGTCAGCTGACGGTTCTGGGACCTGCTCTGTTGCTTGCGTTAGGCTTTCGCCTTCCTCCACTGGACTGCTGGGGTTTTCGCTTGTTTCCCAACCCTCAGCTGCTATGTCCGGCTTCTGGTCGGCTACTTGCGCTAAATTCTCCTTTTCTTCCACGGGACTACTGGGCCTTTCATTTTTTTCAGCGTCTTCAGTTGTCGGATCAGGCTTCTTCTCAGTGTCATGAGCGGACGTCTGATTCTCTTCCACTGGACTCTCCGGATTGTCAACCGCTCCAATATCCTCAGGAGACGGTTCTGGAGCCTGGATTGGGGTTTCGTTTTCTCCCTGAGGGCTGTCGAGTTTCTCACCCTCTCCACCATCCTCAGTTGCCGGATCTGGGTTCTGTCCGGTTTCCTTAATTGGCGTTTCGCTTTCATTGCATGCATCGCTATGCTCTTCGTTTACATCATTGTGTTGAGCGGGTAATACTGGCGTCTCCTCCGCATGTTCGGCCGGGTCATTCTTTTCATCTGCCGGCGTGGTGTCCGACTCTTTTGCTCCGGCACTCCCAGCACTAGGTTCCAAGGTGCCTTCTGTCTGCTCGGCCAGTTTGGCGTCTTCGTCAAATTGGTTTGTGGCTTCTTCGCCCACTTTAACCTCCTCGGCTGGTGATTCTGATGCTGCTTGTTCTTCCGAAATCGATAGTTTGGGTGTTTCAAGACCGCTTTGGTCATCCATCATAGGAGATTGTGGAGGCGACGCCATACCGAGTTCAGCTGGTTGGGAGCTGCCCTCGTTGATGTCTAGAACAGCTTCTTGGGCAACTTCCGGGGCGGCTTCTGCAGGAGTCAAATCCTCTAAAGTCGAAGGCAAATCGGCAGGCTCGACAGGCTGTTCTTGTTGCTCTGGAAGAGGAGACTCAGCTTGTGTCTCCTGCTTCTCTGATTTCGCTTGGTTCTTTCCCTTATCATTCTTGTTGGCCGACTTGTTGTTCTTATCCTTCCCCTTCCCCTTCTTCGAACGCGGCGCCATAATGGCAGGATGCTAGTGCCCAGACGGCCTAATGGAATAGAGGGTAGGCGTGTCTCAGTAGGTGGCAATGGCAATGGCGAGTTGATTGGGTGCACAGATGACTCAGAATGGCACTTGGTGTGCAAGCAGGCCCGAATATGTCAGGGATATACCAGAAAGAACAATGGGCAAAATATGATTGAACAAGGAAAAGAACGTTGGTTATTCTAGACTGACAAAGCAGCCAGGCGATAGGACAAACTGATATATAACTGTTGGGTATAGACGGACTCTCGAAGCAGGCGAGCAATGCGTCAGACGTCAACTCATAAGATGAGGCACTGAAGGGCCACGAATTGGGCCACAGGGAAAACGCCAGCTAGTGACCTATTTCAAGTAACAAGAGAATAGTCACGAGGCTGGAGTCCTGAGATAATGAAAAGTGTCAAAAATAGATTGAAAATAAAATAAAAGATAATATTCTGTACACTATGTTGGGACAAAGCGGATACGGTCCGAACCCAATGGCACCGCTATTCCAGCAGGTAGCACTCTGCGTCACTCCACGTTAGGCTGGAAAGCAAAAGTAAAAGACCATAATCGAGGATGAGAAGCAAAAGGAAATACACGGCGAAGAACCCAGAGTGCTCCGTGCCGGCAGCACATTGGGCATCAATGGGGCCGAGAGAAGGGGGGATGAAGGACAGCAGCGCGTGGAGCAACGCTAAATGCAACTTCGCTGACATGTCTTCTTAATATCCAAACGTTAGAGCCATATGAGGTATGAAATGCCAGCAGATGCACAGCTAATTGATCGCTTTTATCAAGGTGGGGGGCGGAAAAGTAGCCCGGCGAGCGCAGCATGTGTGGGAGTTGGCAATTGGCGCAACAACACAGTGACCCGCCATTTGAACAGCTGTTTCAAGTAGGGGCATCATTCATGCGGCTAGAAGACTAGACCGAGGCCCAACGCCGTGGCAGCGATAATAATTTGGGGGCTGGGAGACAGAGCAAAAGACGGTGATGCTTGCATGTCGGGAGAGTTGAAGCGTTGCGGATTCTGTCAGCACTTTTGCGCTAGTCCCGATCAGGCCACAACGTCACGTGGCAGCACTGTTCGACCGCCGCCTTGCTCCAACCTCATCCGCGCAGCCAGCGGTGATACCTAGCGAAGAAACGAGCAGAATCCCCCATTGCTCCCTCCCCACATCATGTTTGCTGCCAGGCGATCAGTAGCTCCGGTGAGGCAACTGCTGCGTCACCAGCCTCGTCGATTTGACTCGCATGCCGCCCATCATGCTGCTCCCGTGAACGAGAGCTTCGGAGTACGTCCTGCACCTCTCTTATTTTGCTCCTCCAATTGGATTGCGGGGTTAAATGGACCCAAAGCCTTATCTTTGTCGGCTCTGAGTTGACACTAATCTCCCCCTGTCTTTGTCTTGTTTCATGAGACGTACAGCGCAGCTTCTATGTGACTGTTGGCACGTTCGCATTCGGCTACGTCCTTTACCGAATCCATAAGTCCTACGTGGACTCCGACTCGACGTCGTTCATTTCCAACCTCATTGCAAAATGGACACCGGATGAGAAGATCTTCGAGGAGAGAAACGCCGTACACACGGTTCTGATGGAGAAGGCCGCTCATGATCGTCACTTGTTCGAAAGCCAAGGCGGCGGTCCCTCCATTCAGCTGAGAACGCCCGAGTACGTTATCATTCCACAAAACTGCGGAGAAAGGGATAAAACAAAGCCAATGCTAACTTCGCTTTCCAGGCTTCTCAATTCAGGCTCGCAGATGAACGTGACACCCGGCTTCAGGCCCGACATCAGCGCAGTTGCTGCACACTACGAGCGGCAGAACCAGCAATTGGAGGAGGCTCGTGTTGCACGGATGAAAGATGGCAAAGTTGTTTCTCCTTACGAGTAAGGGAGTTGTTGGTAATAGACTTGTGCAATGAAGACCGGACGTGCTGTATATGTACATATGCGAGGAAAGATGGTGCGAGCAATTCATTACTTTTCGTTTGGACACATCCGGATATACCGGTCATATAAGATTGGAAACACATCTGTGCAATTTTTCAGATGCAAGGCGGTTTTCATCTTTCAGATTCAGTAATCTCCAGGATCAGCCTGCCAACTCCCTCCATTTTGATATCTCGTTTCTCTTGGATATCCAACCTATCACCCCCGACATCCTTTAATACTGACAAGAATTCATCCACACCACCGCCAACTCCAAAATAGACTTTCTTTGCTGCTACTAGTGCCCTACTTGTGTTTTTTGCCGTTGTAGATCTGTGCAACAGCTCTAGTAACGTTTCGGAGAAGGCACCAAGCGATGACGGTGAATATATCGTCTCACTGGCGAGAATTAAAGTCTGAAATTTCTTCCCTCTGTTGGTTGAGGGTAACACCAAGTCCACAAATGCCGACGACCATGCGCCAGATATGAAATTGACCACAATGTCTCGGTCTGCTAGATCTCGTTGAAAACTTTCTACGAGTTCTGCCGTGATGTCTAGTTCATCCTCTTGCTTCTGGGGATGTGTCTCTGGATGATGACCTGTGGTTGATGCTTCAGATGCTTCCTGAGATGAGATGCTATTTTTCCATGTCAGAAGAAGATTTGGCAGAGTGACAAGGTGAAGAACGTCATCATTGTAATCTGCAAAGGTGAAATGGGTTCTTCTTCTGCGCGTTCCTTGCCCACCTGGATGCGGCTGTGAAAGCAATTCCGCAAAGAGTGCAAGTGATGGCACTGCAGTCCCTGCGCCTAACTGTTGATAACATGTTTTTAGCATGTATGAAGGAGATGCTAAATTACAGGAAAAAGTGAGCTACTCACCTCGATAATATGGAAATCTTCTGGTCCTCCATTTGCATCTTCTTCTGAGGTAGTCGCCGTCACTCCTCCAAAGTCCTCGTCAACGACCAATTTCGCCAGATCCAACGCACATTCCCATGTCTTGAAACCGCCCTCATAAAAATTCGGTTTAAGATCGCCTTCTTCAAGACCGGCGATTAGTTCCCCATGATCCTGGCCAACGCTGTCCTCGGCCATGAGTTGGGCACGGATGTCAAATACTTCACGGCGAGCCACTATCAGAGATCTTCCCTTGGAGGTGCGGATAGGGAGTCTGTTGTAGAATATCTGGGATGGAAGATCCGACAGCTGCGATGTTGTTACAAAATGTAATCATAGCAGGTATGAAGAATTTGAATGACGCTTCTTCCGTTCCCTTTACTTCAAGGAAAAAGGGGAATAAACGAGGAATTTTGAGAGACATGACTAGTAGAAGAAAGACAATAAATAAAACTTACCCATTCCCTCATATTATGCTTCTCAGCCTGTACCAACCTAGGAAGATCAGCTGTAGCCGATTGACCTTGAGCTGGGGCATCTCCGGCGCTGAGATTATTCAACACAGCGTCTTCTTCATCGATATCATCACCGGAGAAGCCGAAACTGAACGTAGACGCCATTTCGGATGAGGTAGATAGTGTTGTTGTAGATAGTAGTCCACGAAATTGAAATTATGTAGAATGATGATATATGCAGAAAGAAAGGGAAGAAAAAAAAAAAAAAAAAAAAAGAGAAAAGGGAGAATGTTAGTAATATGAGTAGAACAAAATTTGATCTTACAGAGAGCAGATATACGACGATTGTTTTCATGTCAGGGTCGGCTATTATTAAATATATCAAGAGATGAGAATTTACTTTTCCGTGGAGTCGTTCCGCCACCGCATAGAGCATTCTTCTAGCCTCAACTTGAACTCATATAGAATCAATTAACATGACAAATTATTAGACTCCAACACTACAGGCTTCGAGGAAGAGAGCCATGCTAAATTGGACTTTTCCAGGTGACCAATGATTCTATTTAGGCATTGGAATTGGGAGATGAGATGGGTCGTGGATTGATGGAAGCCCAGCGCGAGACGTCAAGTCTATAATATTAGACTGCCTTTATGGAAAAATAAGGCAAACGAAACAATCATAACAACATAAACAATGCCTTCCCTTTTTCAAACAATGGATCAAAAGAGATTCTAAACTCCGTACCCGAAAAGTTCTATGTCTCTAGGCACTTCCATTCTGTCCATTCTCTGCTGCAACCACGGCCTTCTCCAATGCCTGCAGCACATCTGCCTTGAGATCCTCCACATCTTCGATACCGGAACTCATACGGATCAGGTCGTCAAAGACTCCTGCAACTTCACGTTCTGTTTTCGGGATGCCTGCATGTGTCATGCTTGCGGGAACCTCACACAGACTCTCGATGCCACCCAAGCTCTCTGCGAGGGTGTAGACCTTGGTATATTTACAGAATCGGTGGGCAGCCTCCTGGCCACCCTTGATACGGAAGCTGAGCATGCCGCCGCCCATACCGTCACGGTGCTGCTTAAGGGCGATCCTACGTTGAGGATGAGAGTCAAGGCCAGGGTAGTTCACGAAAATGACATGCGGAGAGGACTTAAGAGCCTGCGCGACGGCTGTGGCATTCTTTGTCGCTTCACGGGCGCGCAGGTGGAGAGTCTTGAGGCCGCGGTGTGCAAGCCAGCAGTCGAAGGGAGAGGGGACAGCGCCAATGGCATTTTGAAGGAATGTGAGTCGCTCTTTCAATTCTTCCGAGTTGAAAGCCGCAACGCCCATAAGGACGTCCTATCCGATTGTAAGCTAGTTTGTTCCCATCTGTAGAGCACAAAAGCCGAAGAGGAAGTGGGGGTGGGGGAAGGTACATACGGAATGTCCATTGATATATTTTGTTACAGAGTGGACCACAATGTCGGCACCGTGATCCAGCGGATTTTGAATATAGGGACTCAGGAAGGTATTATCCACGACCACTGTGATCCCATGGCGATGCGCCACGGCTGCGACATTTTCGATATCGACCAACCCCAACGTTGGATTCGACGGGGTCTCGATCCAGACCAGCTTAGTCTGATTCGGACGAATCAATTTCTCCACGTCCACTTCAATGGTCGGAGAGAAGGTGACATCAACACCATGGGCGGAAGCAACCTTGGTGAAGTACCTGTGGGTTCCGCCATAGACATCAGATACGGAAACGACATGCGATCCGACGGGCAAGGACTGAAGAATCGTAGCTGTGGTGGCAGAGCCCGAGGAAAAGGCGAGGGCGTATTTCGCATGCTCGAGGGCCGCGATAGCGTGCTCGAAGTTATCTCTAAGCACGAGATCAGTAACAGATCGCCAAAACGAATAAGAGCTTCTAACTGACCGGTTAGGATTCGAACTCCTTGTGTATTCGTAAGTGCCAACGGGCTTTCCGACGCTGGTCTGAGCGAAGGTAGTCGAAAGAGAGATCTGATAGACAGGCGGCTTGTAAGCTCATGATTTCGGCCTCGACACCAGACGTTCGCAACAACTCACAGGAGCTATCACTGCACCAGTGGCAGCGTCATGGGCAGCTCCCGCATGGACGGCCAACGTGCCAAAGCCGCGCGCAAGAGATGTATCATGTCCTTTGCTCAGCGTGCCATTGTTGAGTCCGGTCATGTTTACGGTTCTTGATCGTCACGGGAACGCAATCTTATCAAGAATCACAAAATTTTTTTTCCTTTGGTGGGGTTCTTCGAGGAAGTGAAAACCCAACAACGACGGCAATCTAGGGAAGATCTATGACAACACTACTCAGAAACGAGAGTCGTGATGCGGAAGAAAAGGCCTTCTTTATACCGTAACACCTTGGAAGGTAAAAGTCAGCAGAAGAAATCAAATCCCAGTCTCTGCAACGGGTTATTTATTATCAATGAAACCCGTTGATCCACCAGAGCCTTACCGGGAATAAGCGCGTTATAATCTTCCGGTAAAAATGAGTAATAATAGTGAATTGAACATGCGATGAAGCAAGAAGCCGTATGGACTGACGATATGAAAAGTAGGGTCGGTGAACGTTGTACAGTCTATCTAATCACTGGGCCGGTCACATCATCAGGGAGAACGATGATGGGCTACACCCCTGTTTTCCACAACGCAGGATCCGCCACTTTGCCGGCTTTTTTTGGCCATTTATCATTCTGTCTGCGTCGCTGAGGCACTAATACCACCAGGATCGGGCTCCGTTGGGCGTGGCCGCTGGTTACCGGGGAGAAGAACTGCAGGGATAATTTTAAGGTTATAATTTCTTTTTCGACTGTTCGGTTCATTCGATCTACGGTTCTAATTATGGGATCTGAAATCTGAAATCGGGCATGTCTCCAAGATGTCCAAGAATCTTTCTATTCAATAATACATTTCCCTGTTGAAGTCGAATCCAGTTCATTGCGCCCTGACGATACATCGTAAGTTGAACATAACACATTCCTTTCCCTTTCCAGGTTCCATCGAATCCAGAAATCCTCGCTACCACCACGAGATGGGGCCCAACCCGGCCATCTGCATCGAGCCCTACACGAGTCAAGTTAGTAAATGGTTCTAAGTTGGATGGCAGATTGAAACCTGAGAGACACACGATGATAGAATAGGGTGGTTCCCTCTCGGTCACTGTGCCATCCCCACGGTCTGGGGCGTTGGGGATCTGGTCGTGCCACTCCTCTGTTTCAACTCTGAACCGAACTACCTCCCCTATATCGAAATAGAATGTTGATCCTTCGTTCTCCCAGACCCAAACCTGATCTGCGTAATCACTGGTGCAGGTTAGTAGGCAGATGCACATAATAGAGAGCCTGATAGAGATAATCTCACAATCTAGCTCCGTCAAGAAGCAATTCCGGGGGTACGAGAATATCGTTGAAAAATTCCACTCCAACTGTTGCCGTGTCAGTAACAGACAGCGTCGACAAATAATCAGACCTTGCTGCCTACTTTTAATACCATGTTCAGTAGCACTGGAGATCTTTCCTAGGATAATCTCTCCCTTGAAAGGTCGGAATACAATGAGCCGGAACCTGACTGGACTCACGGACCTAGTCAGATGCAACTGTGTATGTCCAAGTTTCTTTTAGACAAAAAGCGTACCGTTCACATGTACGAGACCAGTCCCGTGGCCAATTAGTCCGTCTGATGATTCCAGCAAGTCATAGAAACCTATGCATAGGCCTATCTTTTGAATGACCTTCATGAAACAGTATCGAGTCAGCAATCAATAGTATTCGACTCTCACGGTGAAACACATAATAGCCCGTAACCGTACTTTATTCGCATACTTTTCATTGATGTTATCCTCAATGGCAATGGCACTGAATTTGGAAAAGTCCTCGGGCGAGATCTGAATTAGATCCGAGATCGTGGTCTGGTAGGAAGAGTCAGCGACCGTTGGCTATAATAAGAACGACCATGGCAAAACCATGGGAAAAAGACATACAAGAATAAACATGATGACCTGAAATATTAGATACTATGTCTTCTATTGGGACATGAACATAAAGCTCAATGAGTGTAGATGTAGTCTAATTTCCATGTTAAAAAAAAATAGAAAGAGGCAGCAGTCCCAAGAAGGTTGAGGTTGGCGCCTGTACGGTAGTTACGCGCGAGGGGCATCCATGTCCAATGAATATGACAAGGCTCAGATCTTTTCTTTTATATCCGTGAAAGCATGGATAGCTTACTATTATTTTGGAGGATCGACTGGAAATTTTATTCGATGGCCAGATTGATCATCTCCACGTGACTTCGACGCTTTTCGGAGCGGAATAACAATGATAAAATAGCAAGACGCAGCATCAGCCTGGAAATCCGAACGACGACCGGCAGATAATTCTTTGAAATTTTACTCTAGAACATCTTTGGCGATGGCATGAGAATGGCTCTTTTTTATGAAGGTCTACTGAGACTTACAAAATGAATTCCCGCGGATTCTCCTTTCCTCCTCCCCCCCCTCCTCCTCCCTCTTCCCAGCAGCAACACCATCCCACATATCCTCCCGCGGCCCAATATGGGCAGCGTGGCCATGGGCAGCGCGGCGGGAGACAGAAGTCTCGTGGAAGGGGATTTGGGAATAGAGGTGGACGAGTAGGTCATGGGGGAAACTATTGCGGTGCTCCAGATACCGGACACCATCTTGCATATTCCGCAAATGCTACTTCTGCTCCGCCGATGGGCTACCCTCCGATTGACTACACCGGTTTTGCTTCTCAACCCCTCCATTCCCCTGCGAATGTGTCGCCATCCTCCTTTCTGTCATCGCGATCACCGGATTTCCGACACCCACCTAACCCACCTAACCCACCTGCCTATGGATCTCCGCAGGCGCTGTTTCCACAACCAGCCGCGGCGCCTATGGAATCATACCCTCACCGGACCGACTACGAGACAGGATACAATGGTTCAGGTTCTCTTCAACAATCTACTTCTTATCATCAGGCGCAGACGCCACCAACGTTCCCTCCTGTCGTCCCTCCGCCTCAGCCTCCTCCCCATTCCCAGGCGCCGATGATGGGCCCTCCAATACGCTGGGGGTTCGACAATACATCATCTCCCACGTCCTTTCATGGCGCTCAGCGCGGACATACACGCGGCCCTCGTTCGTTCAATTCACATGGGAATCATGCCTCTGATGGAGATAAGACAGCAAAGTATGGGAATAAGCGGGACTACAGTTCCATGTTTGGGAAGCCTCAGTCACGAATACCAGCGCCACCTCCTGTGCCCAGCTTTGGCAATCCCTTACCTTTGAAGCCACCAGCACCAGTAGATGCTTCTCGGAAACCGAAGAAAAAGAAGCGACGATACAATCAGCTTGGCCTGACCCCTAAAACTGAAGAGCACGAGTCCAGTGAGGAAGAAGATGATGCAGATGAAGAGGCGAGGCTAGCATCCAGTGTGAATACTGCTGCTGCACCACTTCAATTTTCATACAAGGGGCGAACGTCGATATTGCGGACCCCATCAGATATCGCAGCGTGGATCGAGGAACGGAAAAAACGTTTTCCTACTCAAGCTCGCGTAGAGGAGAAGAAGGCGGCCATGGAGGAGGCAAAGAAAGCGCGCGAAGAAGCCTTGAAACAAAAGGAATTGCGGAGACAGGAAGCAAAGAAACAGCAGGAGAACCAAACTCGAAAGGAGCGGGAGAAGCAAGACGGACGCAAAAAGCAGCAGGCAGAACCGACAGACCCAGTGGATGCAGCTGAAAGGGCGAAGCGGAAGGCAGAGAAATTACGTCGAAAACTGTTAAGAGAAGAAAAGAAGGTTGCAAAAGCGGAAGAAGACGCCGAGCGGGCTCGGCTCAAGGTGGTGGAATTAAAAAGGGGTTCAATGGAAGCTGGCGGAGTTGCTCAGCCAGAGCCGGTCAGGGACGAGATCTCCGAATCACCGGCTAAGGCTGTTACCTCAAAGACGCCTGACGTGCAAGTTGATCAGGATGATATGGGCGATGTTGATGGTGTTACAAGCCCAGCCGCTTCTGATGCTTTAGAGAGTAGTGACTGGACATCGTCGAGCGGGTCCAGCGACTCGTCATCGTCGGAATCTGAGGAAAGTGATGACGACTCGGCGCCAGAGGAAGTAACATCTCGTCGCGAGGGACCCGAACGGGTGCCGCCCCAACCCCGTGAAGGTAAAAAAAGGCTATGCCGTCATTTTGCGAAGAACGGCCGTTGTCAACGTGGGACCAAGTGCAAATTCTCTCACGAAATGCCCGAGAGAAAAGTCAAAATGAACCCCGTAAAGAACGGACGAAAGGGATTATTGCAAGCAGTAGGTGTTCCCTTTTTTTTTCTTCATTGATTTTCTTTCTTTTGCCCAATGTCTGTACTAACGCTTGGTGATTCAGCTCCTCGATCGCCAGCAGGCGGAGGACGACCAACGGGTAATGCAGGCCATCACGTGGTTAGGCGAAAACGGGTTGCTGGATGAGCCCACGGTCAAGGAAGAGCAAGGGCAAGTGAAAACCGAAGATTCTGCAGCACTTGACAACTAGAAGACGGTTGATACAGTAGTTACTATCCACAGCGTCCAGAAGACCTCGATGACATTATGCTCAGTTATGCTCAGCATCGATCGACGATCTGCATGCAGATCCGCATCGCGCGTCGCCGTGTTGCACGCTGTGTAACCTGACCCTAATTTAAATATTTGACATGTCACTGCAGCGGCTGGCAATGGATGGTCTGTTGCTTGTATTTATGCGTAGGCTAAGCTCTGGAATGCCGCGGTGGACTGATCTTGGATGATGGGGTGTTCTGAATGGCGATGTCTGCGAAGTTCAGCTGACTTCCCCGCTAACTCAATGTAGTCAAGATCTAACCTCATGGCCGCTACTCCTAAACAGGCTAGGGCAGACCGGACTCCGGCTGTCACTTGAAAATCTGGGCAAGTTCGAGAAATCTGGCTGAGGCTCGTATCGACCATGGTACAGTTTATTATTAATAGCGAAAAGTAAAAGGCAAACCGAGAAATTTTCAAATGACGGACCGAGGCTATTGGGCCAGTGCGCTTTCTGCAGTGGACCGGACCGGATTGCAAGACCCTGCGTGTGGCCGGCTGTCATGGCGGCTTGTTATAGTTCACTCAGAGTCGGCGCTATTTGATGGAGAACCATCAATCAATGTTACTTGCTACGGTATGGGCGATACGGTATGCTTGCCTCGGATACCGCTAGTAGCGGCTGTTCTGCTCGTCCATCACGCCTGCTCTTTGCGGAAATTACTATCTTGCCCCCCTTTCTTCGCTCTTACCTGCGCTTTTACACCCTCGTTCGCTCTCTTTCCGCGTTCTCTTCACTCTTTTCTTTCTCACTCTCTCCCACCCTCGCTCTCTTGCCAGTCGATCCTCGAACGTCGTCCATTTCGATCTTCATCCTACTCTCGTTTATCCATTCTTTCCGAATATCTTCTTGCCATCCCAACTAATATTCCGTCTTTAAGCCCATAATAATATTACACACTTCCCGTACACAGAATCAATATGCGTTCTGTTCTCTACCTCGCCCTCAGCGCCCTGGCCGCCGTCGCTGTTGCTGACAGCCCAAACCCTTTCAACATCCCTGGCCATGGCTATACCTTCACGGTTGGAGAACCAACCACCCTCAGCTGGAGTCCCACTACCGAGGGAACTGTTACTCTGAAGCTCCTGACCGGTGCTGTAACCAACCCCAAGGATGGCACTACCATTGCCTGTGAGTACCGTCTCTTCCCGCGGGCTATATATATATATGATCGAGTAAAGAGTCGATATCTGACCAGAAGTAGCGAGCATTCCCAACTCCGGAAGCTACCAATGGACCCCGCCCAGCGACATCGCCGCTGAGCCTGACTACACCATTGAGATCATTAACGACAGCGACCCTAGTCAATACAACTTCCTTCCTCGCTTCGTTGTTGCTGGTGCTACTGGTACTAGCACCACGTCTGCGGCCACTACCGCTTCCCCGACCACTCTTACCACCAAGGCCAGCACCACCTCGCCCACTTCTGCTGCTTCGACCACTAGCGGTACTACCAGTCCTGCTTCATCCACTACTGGCGCATCTACCACTACTGGCTCTGCCTCCACTACCTCTGCTGCTGCGTCGACCACTTCTGGTGCTGCCGCCTCTACCTCCAGCGCTGCAGCTTCATCCACGACCTCTGCCCCCAACATGAACGGAGCCGGTATTACCCGCGTTTCGGTTGGCATGATGGCCGTCGTCGCTGGCGCTATCGCATTCATCTAAACTTCGAAAATTAGTGTTTAATTTTTTGGCCTGCTTTTGTCTCGTCAACGCTGGTATAGAAGATTTTCACTGTTTTGGTACGTACCGTTTGGACGGTTGCCACTCTTGTCTGGGATGAGACAAATTGTTCCCACTTTGGGGGTTTCTTTGCTTTGTTTTTTTTGTGGA
Source organism: Monascus purpureus (assembly GCA_025999795.1). Taxonomy (NCBI): domain Eukaryota; kingdom Fungi; phylum Ascomycota; class Eurotiomycetes; order Eurotiales; family Aspergillaceae; genus Monascus; species Monascus purpureus. The sequence continues at coordinate 536,935 of AP025347.1, read as the reverse complement.
GGGATACAATATAGCCTTTTGCTCTTTTTTACTACATCGGAACGGACCCTTTCTTATGTGGATTGCCGTTTCTGAGCCTTGTGCTAATTCTTATTCTTTACCTTCATTGCTGGGATATTCACAGATCATTGTTCTTTCTGCTCTGTGGTATGTATGCCATTCAGTGTACGCTATGTATGACTACCGGGGATTGATTGTCCTTTTGTGAATGACTATAATGGTATAAATGGCTGGATCGGAAGCCTGGTCAATAGCGCGGTAGTACGGAGTAATTGGTAGTAATAAAATAAAATACACAAGTGGAGTGGTGGTGGATCTCCAGTGTATTTGTAATTTAAACATGACCCACCACTTTACCTATGACTGTAGAATAGAGCAGATGCGATGCTCAGAGTAGATTAATCAACTAATAGTCTTAATTGTGCGAGTGGTATGACTCGAGTCATATTACTGGAAATTGAAGGGAGGCTACTTCGAACCAGGCAAGGGAAATGAAATAAATGGTGTGAACGAGGCCTGCATTAGTCTATGCAGGCACCGTGTAGTATACGGACTGCGGAGATTAAGGCCCATACTGGCTGTTACCGTACTGGTTATTGTGGCAACTTGCAGCTTTAGACAGTACATCCTACATAGTACTTGTAATAAATTATTCTTGCATCAGGTACGACGCTGTGTTAATGCGCGAGGTTGTATCGTGGATTAACTTTATGACTCTACCTGCCCTACTAGTAGTATCTCCGTATTGGATGGACTCTATGCGCTGTACCTCATATTGGACCTAGCTAATAAAACCATAATGGATCAGTAATAATAGAGATAGACTGAGTAGGAAAACACTCAAAACCGCTCGCAAATGGAAAGGGGAGCCAACAGAAACAAGAGGTTGGAAATAGCTAGCCTACAGCCACGTCGGGCATACTCGTCGGATAAACGTCATAAACTTCCAGAAGCCAACAGCATACTCCACATTCCCGTTAGGATCGGTGACTTGTTCAGGGAACGCAATACCCGCACCATACAGACCTGGCACCGGGCGTCCATCTTTACCCATGAACCCGCCTGTGTGATGGTCAAAAGCCGGTTCGAGCAGTGCCTGACCGTCGACAGACAACTCCGGGAGTGGATTCCGCGTGAACCCCACTGCCTGGACGATATGAGTGCACACCGGCAAATGTGCGCGGTACTGCTGTAGCTCTTTCCCGTCGCCGCAGTCGATCTTGCTGATGAAGCGGCCCGCTTCGGAGGTCGGGAGGCGGTCGTCTTCGAGTTGCTGGCGGGCGAAGTCGGCCGCCATGCCCTTGAGACCTGTATTGTCGCGGAGGATCCAACCGTCTTTGTATTCAGCGTAGCGGAGTGGGTGACGGGTGAACCAGTTGATGCGGAGATGGGAATAGGAGGGGGAAGAGCGCGCTAGATCGACGAGATTGAGTAGGGCTAGGATGGCGCTGTGTGAGGCGCCAATTACCGCGATCACGAGCGGGGAAGTATCCTGGGGTAGATGGGTGGGGATTTCGCTGGGTTTCAGGACTATGTCCAGATCTAGTCTTTGGATGTTGAGGTCTGAAATGGAAATGGGAAGGAGCGTTGGGTACGATCCTGTGCAGAGGATGAGTTGAGATGTTACGATTTCCGTCTCTTCAGGCGAGTTTGGGCCCTTGACGCAGACGGTCCAACTTGCATTCTATACTGACATGTTAGTAAATGATAAAGTTGATATTGACGATATCACTTGAAGACGGTGACCTTCTCCGATAAGTTGGCAGCGGTAACCATGCCCTGATACTTGTGGACTTGCTCGAACTTCCCCAGGCCATTTGTGAGCGCCTGGATCATATCCGCAGCGTGGTGTAGATGGCAGGTCTTCTCCTGGTCTAGTTTCGCTAATTTGGAGAATGCATTGGGAATGGGCGTGGTGTTTATCACTGTGCGAAACGGCTGCAGGACCGTCGCATACTGCTGGAAAAGGCCAACCTTGGTATTGCTGAGACCCAAGTCAGATCGGATGTCTGGCCAGAGAAACACTGCAACACCTACCTTGGAACCTCGCGATACTTGCACAGACGACCAGCCTGGAAGGAGGGATCGATCCAGGCGATCTTTGCTCCTGGTTGCTTCTCCAGCAGATTTCCAACAACGGCCACGCCAGCCGGACCAGCGCCCACAACGACGGTGGCACACCTCTGAGAGAGATTCATTGTCGGGAATAGCGATAGAGTACAACAAAATGAAGAGCACAAGAAGGACAGGGTTCTTCCAACAGAAGAGAAAAAAGGGCCAATTTCATTCAATATATAACTGGAGAGGTTTCACAGCGTGTACAGGAAAAAGAGGAAGGGAAAACGACGTTGGGAGGATGTCCATCCAGGGCGGGGTTCGGGAGCAACTGGCCAAGTGTGCCGTGAGTTGAGCTTCCCTCTATCAGGGTAACCCGCCATAACCGTTGTGCCGTATTTCTCGGGCGACAAAGGAAAGGGAAAATCTATTAACTCCTCAGGATCCCCCATCGTCCAGATAACTGCAATGATTATCCTGCGTGTGCATGTAACTTGGCCGATATCAAAGCCAACGGTGGCCTCCCAGGGCTGCACGTCGTCATCTCCATATTGGTTGCATGCTTGCTTCGCGGCGATTTGCCGGTTTTAAACTCAGATAGCGGTCGGGGAGAATGGCTGGTGCAGACGCTGTTGCAGCGGCGTCTCGACGAAGACAGGAGGCAGTATACACCTCATGGCTGATGAGAGTGAAGTCGACAGCGGACAGAACCGATTAGCAGCATCTGCCAGCATGCTAGAGAGGAGAGAGCAGGAGACGGAGGGCGACAAGGATCTTCTTTCCTTTATACAGAAATAAATGACGCCCGCTGTTTTCTTGGCAAAATTGCGTGATTGCTGCGCGGGATGAGCACACTATCCGCCTTTCCGCTTTGGGATGGTCTGCTTTGAGCTGATAAGATAAGGATATCATCTCAATGATCTCATGATGTCTGTAGTATTTATGTAGTATGTGCTATGTACTACTGTATAGAATGATTTTACACTGCCCAGAACACCCGGACTGACAGCCAATCTACATAGTTGGACCACCCAGAGAACCTCGTCCGGCCCCAGATCGATATTGCATCCCCAACTTGGAGCTCCCGCACTGTACTCCCATCAAGTGTAAAACGACCTCTTCCCTGCCTCTCTTGAATCTCCTGCGCCTGCTCAGAGTCTGGCTGGATGTCGTCCAGATAATGCCAGACAATTGTGTATGGTTCCGTCTCGCCGATCGCAGTCCGGTTCGATTGTAGGGCAAGAGAATGTATTTCCCCGTAGTTCGTCGGAAATGACCGTTCCTCAATATCGTCACCATCATCCTCAGGGTTGGTACCTTCCAAGGCTCGGATTTTTTTAAATGCCGCTCGGATAACTACAGCATCGAACCAAGTCCATGATTTTCCGTAACTTCCTCGATAATCACCGCCCCAACCTTGGTCATGTGAAGAGATGTGGAAAACGATCTTGCGACAAGGATGCGTGCACCTATGCGGGAAAGGCCTTACAGGTGCTGAACTTTTAAGGGTCTGTCAAAAGTCAGAGGAGCTTTCGCTTTGATATCTGAATATCTATATGTGTACACATCTGTGTGTAGATGAGGCAGACAGTCTTACCTTCTCGTCATAGCATAACGGCAATGTTCTCACCAGCGACCGATCCGCATCTTGACGAATTACCGCTCTCTTGTCCATCATCACTTCCACCGAGGGCCAGTACTCAGCCTCATCAATGATCAAATCCACAATCTCGAGGGGAAGACCTTTCCCATGAACAACCTTGTACTGTAGTATGTACCGAGCTTTCAGCACGTAGTCCAGGCTGGGATGGAAGGGTTCGGGTCCAATTGGAGGTGCCGGGGATTCATCAGCGCTTCGCCTACTGCCTCGTAACTTGGGAGGAATACGATGAGGTCGATGGAGAAAGCGAGCCATGTTGTTATTGAATCAAAAGGGGGTATCACTTCAAAACTGATAATACAAATGAGAAATATGAGATAGACGAATCGAAGGATAGAAATAAACACACTTGTATCTTGGGCAGTATGCCGTCGTTGTCAAGAATCTGAAACTAGGCAGCGACGTGAGAATAGGCGGAGTAACGAACTAGCCCCGCGGACAGTGTCTATTGGGGTGAATAGCTCAGCTTTCCCGATGAAATATCACTAAGTAAGCTAGTTGAACTATATCTCCGGGAATAACATTGATGATTTCGTCTTCAGAGAAGGGATGAAGGATGAAGGAATGGTTGAGAGTCAGGAAATGGTAGTCAAGGCTGCGCACCTTCGGACGGCGTAACGTGTGCTGTACTACGTGAGACTGTAGTCTCGATGGGAAAGTATGGTGCAGAGGAGTGTCTAATGCGTCACAAATAAAGAAAAGAGCACATTCTGGGAATCTTAAATGCGGTGCAATTCATAGTCTGACATGATATTTATTGGGCCCGGATGCAATGACATCAAACATCCTCATCGACTGATTAGCGTGTTCCATCCATATCCATGGCTAGTAACAATAGTTACAATAAATAACCGCCGAAATTAGGCATAACCCAAATGTGAGTAGTAATGACAGATGGATATCCACGCTTTTTTAACAAAACATGAACCTTCACATTCGAGCCACAGCTCTCTGCAATTTGAACTGATTATTTCCCCGCCTTGGCCGTTTTACCCCTGGAAGCCCTGTACGCCGCTGCCCTTCTGCTGCTCCTATTTTTCGGCTTTCCCTTCAAACCACGACTCTTGGTTTTCACTTTAATCGCAGAGCCTTCTGAGGACCGGTGGCCTTCAAAGATGAGTGGTTTACCGGTTCCTTCTCCATTTTTCAATTTCGCTGCGCCAGCCCTACCGAATAGCCTTGTAGCACGGCCCTGTAGCGTCTTGCGAGCTTCCCCAGCTGCTCCGTCGCTTACAGGGCCCTCACGCCTCTTCTTGACCTTCTTCGCCCGCATAATTCGTAGTTTTCGAGGGAGCATAGGCGGGAATTTCTTCCCATCTAGCAAGAGTGCTTCCTCAACGCAGTTCTGATCATAAAACTGAACGTAGGCGAAGCCCTTGCCTATGCGAGTGGTGCGGTCACGGACGACCCGGACAAACTCGACGCTGCCTTTGCTCGAGCCATTCTCTTTCTTGGAATCAGTTGTGTGGGCATTAAAAGTACGCCAAAGACCCTCTTCGATATCTGCAGCCCCGATGTTCTTTTTCTTCTTCTTTTCAGCCTGCTCGTCATCTCGATCCGTCTCCTTGTCGACAAAATCGAGGTTCCCGACAAAAATACACCGCTTGTGATTGATTTCGGAGGGGTGAGCAACGCTATCAACGCGCAGATGGCGGTCTAACACAACAGTCCCGTTCAAAGCAGCAGGGGCCTTGCGAGCCGCCTGCACCGTGCTGTAGACTGCATACGCATTAGTGCTCGGTGTGGTTTCATCCATTACTTCCTTACGCGCAAATGCTGCTCGTTTAGGAACATGGCCACCGCTCGCAAACGCAGTGGAGCGGAACCGAATCGAATCGACTCTATGAGGACCCGTAGACTCTGGAAGAGTAGCAAGGAAGGACCCGAGGTGCCTCATCAAGGTTTTCTTTGCCGCTTTGGACTTGATGGCCTGTGTCGACACGTTCCCGAGAAATACAGTGCGGTTGGACTTTTCGACCTCTTTGTCTTCTGCCTCACCAGTTAGACTCTCATGTATCGGTATGGTCGTTATCTCCTCATCCTCGTCCGTGGATTTGTCTTCATCAGACTCATTCGTTGACTGCTCATCGTCGTCTTGCTGATTCTCAACTTTCTGCCGTTTCGCTTTCTCTGTTCGACGTTTTTCTCTTTCTTTCTCCTCCTCTTTGGCAATCCGGCGCATATAAGAGTCCTCCAGATTGTCATTATCAGCTCCCCGCTTTCGTTTTCGGCTTCGTAATTCGGAATTTTCCTCCTCAGAGGTTGGCGTGACCTCATTGGGGTCTTGGCTACTGTCTTCAGAAGCATCTTGCATCACTTCGTCAGAATCTGGGGACTCGTCCCTTTGCTCTGCGTCGTCAACTTCCTCCGCATTTGCCTCCTCAATGACATCTTGTTGCTGATCCTTTTGTTTCTTTGTTCCTTTTGTAGAGGCAGTGGCTCCACTGATGGGGAAAGATGGGGCTTTCACTGGACCGGCCTAGAGAACGAACGACGCGGTCTAAGTTAGATGAGAATTTCCTTCATGGCTTTCTTGGTGGTCACATACACTCTTCTCAAACAACGAAGCCAAAGCTGGGTCAACATGAGCACTCGAACCCAGAAAGGGAAGTTTCATAGTGCTGCTGTCATTTGCTGTATCGCTGGACTTCACTGCGGACCCATCGAGCTTTTCAGGCTCAATGGGCTTCTCTGAGCGAGATTTATTCTTCTTGCCCATATTGACTCTCTCTTAATAGAGAATATGACCGACTAAGGGAATACTTCTGCTTCAATTGAAGCTAGGGTTAAAAGCAGTCGGTATCCCTCTTTCTTTCTGACCTTGGGTATATTTTTCTGTTCACTTTTTTTTAACTTTTTTGCGGAAGGCGGTGAATCGACCTTCTCTGGCTCAGGCGCAATCTATCGGTCACGTGAGACCAAAAGTATTGACATTGGAGCGTCTCATTCAATAGTGCATAACATTATGGATGGAAGCACTGGAGAATGGGCCTGTCACATTCTAGAGATGCCTCATGTTTGCGATTGTTACGTTGCACTTCAGCTGCTGTTTTGAAATTCCTGGCAGCAGGCGGGAGGCCATAGGACATGACATCAGTGGCTCGGCGCCTTAAGCACGTGACCCTATCCTGCCACTGCATCAAAAGGCGGTGTTGCAAAAGGACGGCAGAAAAGGCTTCGCGACGGTCCCGCGCGGCGTGCCGTAGCGGTCACGACGCAGTTCTGCCCCGGCTCAGGAACGACCGCCCGGGCAGCGCGCCCTCGCTCGCTCTCTTCTCTTCCTTTTCCTCTCCCTCCTGCTCTAGCCTCTCTCTCCGTCTGTGGTTCCATCCATGCTTCGATCTCCCTGTCGCATTCTTTCATGGGCCTTTTTTTTACATCAGTGCCTCCTCGCTTCATGCTCCGTCGATCCTCCCGCATATTTGCACTGGTAGCATTACCCGCCTCTCGAGCCCACCATCGTCCTCATATTTTCTGCCAGCGCACCCCCTCTGGCCGTATCTCCCTGGCATAACAGTGGCAGCACCGTCTCCTACTCTCTCTGATCCTTGTTCTCGCGCTGGATATCGAAAAACAAAACGGACAAGTGGGATCCGTGCTCGGTCGCGAATAATCCTGCTCTCACGATCCTCCACACTGGCGCATTAGGGAAAGGTACGTCTTTTCGTGGTCTACAACGTGTTTTACTGTCTCCATCAGATCATATTTTATTTCAAAAAATATCTACCATCTCTTGACTTTCAGCGTGAACCTTTTGACTGCTGTTGGACGAGCTGGCCATATCCCTCACCATCCTGTGTTTCCGGGCACATGGGCAACGATCAATCTCCGCACCGCCTTCTGAATCCCAGCCATCACCTCTCGCTCTGCCAACCCCAAGTTCTTTTTTCTTGTTGCCCTTTTCCATGGTGTGTTTACGATCTGCTATATATTATTTGGCGCTGATTTTTATATCAATTATCCAGTTCAAAAACCATTTCGTCTCCTCTGCCGACCCACCCACGACCTTTTCCCACACGTCTCTCCTTATCAGCTCTCCGTACAATTTTTCCATCCCCTAATTTTCTCCGCACAACAATTTGAGAGATAGGTGCAATTGCAGATGGAGGTGGCCGGAGGAAGGGAATCTGCATCGGTCGGCCCGCCGACAACACAAGATTCTGCAATCGCCAATGGCGATGAAGATTACCTACTAACCGACCCGTACTTCATGGATGACGGGCGGTCTAGCAGTCTAAGTGAAATCGATGACGTTTCGGACGATGAACCGTTAGATTACGATTTACCTAAGCCTGAGAAACCTGCTCCTGAAAATGATTCCGAGGCTGAAACGGAGCGCGTCGATGACTCCCCGAGCAACCTTCGATTGAAACGGGACATCGTATTGAGTGCGGGCGGCCCGGGACCTAGCCCGAGCAAGCTGGCACAATCGACCACTTACGATGATATTGAAGATGATGATGGAGACCGGGCCGTAGTCGATTCACCCAGCAGACCTCAACGGCCATCCAGAAATGAAAGCGCCGCGCAGGCAGCCGAAGACACACCTGCGGCAGAGGACACTGTCCTGTCATTAGACGGCGTCGGTAAGAAGCGAAAACGTGCAGGATCTGACGATGATACCGGGACAGATCTTGTGGAAGAGGAGCCGCTCAAAAAGCGTCGTGGCTCTGTCAAGAGTGACCTGAGCGAACCAGCTTTGGCGGAAACTCCCCTTTCGCCCCAGCAGAAAGAGGATCATCTGAAAGCAGTTGATGAGGGCACCCCCGCAGAGGATGTTCCCGAGCTGGATTTGCCCGCTATGCCCGCGAAAAGCAAAAAGGGCAAAAAGAACAAACGCAAAGGGAAAAGGGCTCGGGAAATGGATGAAGAGATCGAAGCTGGTGCTAGCGGTGAACACCCAGAAGATGATGAGACCGCTGACCGCGGAGAAGAAGCAGAAGATGCCGAAGCTATTGCGAAACATGAGGAAGAGGGTAAGTCTGATTACCCGAACACAATTGTAAGCGTTTTCTGACTACTTGCAGCAGCAAAGAGGATATCTGCGATGGAGTCCTTAGCGGTTTTGGAACGGGAATTCGCGAGCCTACGCGACAAGTAAGAGCTTTCTCTGATACGACGTTCATCGAACCTATCACTAACTGAAGACCATAGAATCTATGACGAGAGAATCTCCAAGCTCAACAATGAGTTGGACATGCTCACGGGCCCGAATCCCACTCATCCTGAATATCTCCGGCAGCTCGAAAGCGTCAAACGCTATTGTGATGCTAAGATCAATTATGAGCATACCTTGTTCAGGTATCGCATCAAATCTTTACTGAATAAGAGCCTTGCAGAGCGCGCTCAGATACATAGCACGTATTTCCAACGCGTCAGGGATGCTCGCGAACGGCATTCCAGTGCTGTCAGCAGGCAGTTCTACGCCATACAGCACGACCGATTTAAAACCGAGGAACTTAGTCCCAATCAGTCCATCCCATTTCCCACTCGTCGTTCGCAGCAGATTGCCCAACAAACTGCATATAACCAGGAGGTTTCGATAATGGCTGGTGTTGCCAAATACATTGGTTTCCCGGCTGCGCCGAGTTTGACGAGCGCGCGTCCCTCTGAGCTCGACGAAGACCTAGAAAAGATGGGCGTGAGTTCATTCCGCGAACTTTTTGCGTTGCTTTAGGCCTTTAAGCTGATAGTAGTGCCAGATCTCTGTTGAGCCAAGATATTCAGCTCTACAGTCTTCAACTGCACCACGTGGCGCCATGTCTGCTATGCCGTCGAACCTCGCCCGCACCGCTGCCGAGGAAGCTTTCCTGGAGCACACGCCTTGGGCAAATCCTCAACACCCGATTCACCAGCAGCAGGGGCAGCAGAGGGTCTACGGTCGGGTTTTTGAACACCCCAATGCTCTGTCGGTCACGACCCCAGCCGCTCAGAAGCGCGCGGTTGATATCAATGCCCCTAATGGATCGGCTTCCACGATCCCGGAAAATATGTCAGCGGCTAATTCTTCAGCGGCAAATACTCCCTTTGGGACAGAGCAAGAGCAGCGTCTTCATAGCCATGGGCAGTTTGGGAATCCCGACTATGAGATGGACAGAAGGACTGGATTTCGGTCGTTAAGCTCCTCACCTCTAGATGTGCGCAAACCACATCCCCACGCCGGCAGCATTCTTGACCACCACAGATCCCATCAAGGCATCCGATCAGACACGGGGGCTCGGAATAATGCATATTCACCGCCGGCATCCCGCCTTGGGTTATTTCATTCAGCTGCTTCGAAACGAGACACCTCGCCGCCGCCTTTATCTTCAAGACAGGTGAGCACTATTCACCACCCAGCTGGGGTCTCTACAACTTCTGGTTCAAGTATGGCGGCTCGGTAACTAGGGTAACTATGCTCATCAAGGTTAAGAGACCAGGGGGATAGCCACTTCGAAAATCATATGTACAACTTGGGAAATATTGCTCATGAATAGGTGAAACGAAAGAAGGCAAAGCTAGTTATCATGCTGAAATTAGCCTTCACTACCGATTTTACTTCTTATCTCTTTATTGCCTATGGTTTCATATTCATATTTTTTTTTTTTTTCTCGTCAGTTTTCGCATGACTCCGATGGCTTTCTATGTTCAGTCAACATGGTAATGGAGAGCGATCAGATATATTGGATGAGACTGCACGTGCAGTTGGTAATTGGTTTTACGGTACATATGGGACTATGGTGTCACGTCTTTGTCGGATTTCCGTCAGATTACGGGGGAGTGAATGGGAGGATTTTCAGTTCTCATTTCTTTCAAAAGGTGCAAGCAGGTTTAATGTACATTGGTATTTGCCGGACGGCTGGATCTGGGTGCAACACGGTGTTCAGGAGCGTATGTGGGATAGCGTTGAGAGCTATTCCCTTTCAATTCCCTCAAGCGATGTGTCTGTGTCGTTTTGTCACTGGTGGTGCCCTTCGAAAAATATTACTTTTCTCTTGGTTATATACATCTTGCATGACTTGCTATTGCTATCTCATATCATTCCTCTGCTTCTGTCCCCATCTGCTCATTGATAATCTCGTGGCTTCCTAGACAAGGCGGCTGCCTGTCGAACCCCCAAAGCCTGCTCAGTTCATTCTCAGCTCGATACCTAACAGCTCACACCAGCAACTCTCTCCAACCAAGGCGATCCAGGCCCTAAGTTGCTCGGAGACCCCCTACCGGAGGGACCGCGAACCACGAGCGTTTCTTTCTGCTATTAACATCATGGCCATTGATTTGACTAGGAACTCATTCAATTTCGAATTGAAAACTATGCAGTCCATGTGGATCTGCGGCTGAGATAGTGGATTGGGGATTGTAACAATCTCTGGTGCCGAGAAGCTCAAAGCACAGTCAAAATGGGAAATAATGAACTCAACGATCCTACGCGAATAAAACCAGTCGGCAATATTGGATTTAAAAAGATCGAAGATGCTCTCTTCTGGACGTACCCAGGATTTATACAGATTTGCATGGCGCTTGGGTATTTATTTTTCATGTTTTGAACTTGTTTACCATCTTTTCTTTTCATCTTCACATTTCTCGTGCGGCCTGCACAGTAGTTTGTTCCTCTCATGAATAGAAAAGATGATAAATGGGATACTTGGGAGGTTGGATGTTATGTTAACCTTCCGGGGATGTAACGTATTTCCCGGTCGAGCGGGCCACCCGGTCGAGCGGGCCACCTCCTGCTAATTCCTGCCCGCGGGCTAAATACTAGAGCCTCTACCAGCCAAACAATTGCATTTTTATACAAAAACTAATTGCTAAGGGGATTGGGACATCTAACTCTAGTATGTCCCCGAATATGACAATTAGAACACTGTGGTGGAGCTCGTACGCGTGGTCCAACTGCAGAAAGTGCTGGATCTCTAGGAAGCATATCTTGACCTTCAACAACCTCATTCTCATGCTGAAATTGCTCTAAACCCTCCTGAATCGCTGAGCCCTCTGGAATAGCTAGCTGCCTAGTAGAGCGCTTTTGCTTTTGACCTTTCCATTCATTATTAGCGCAAAATTTGCGTATTTCTTCACGTGCAAGAACAAGCTCATTAAGTGTCAATTCATGACCTTTAATAATCTTGTCTAATCGCAATTCTAGCAAAGGTAAAGGGCTGTGAGCACATTCCCTAAGCAGTTTCTTTGCAGCTAATGCCTGCTTCTCCAGCTGCCTAGTAGTATATGGTGTTTTAGGTGCTGAATTAGTTGACTGACTAGGTGGTGGTGTAGGGGTCTTTAGTTGAATGTCTAACTTGCTAAACACCCTATCTGGATCAAATGGAACTAATCCAGCACTTGCAAAGCTATTTTGAATAGTCTCTGCTTAAAAAGCACATTCACAAGCATGTGGAAAGGCCTCTAAGAAATCAAGCTTATCAATATGATTGATTCCTAAGCATGCTTTCTGCTCCACCAAGGTCCTATATGCCTTTTTTAAAGGCGCAAAACAGCCCACATCCAAAGGTTGAAGCTTGTGGGAAGAATAAACAGGCATACAGATAGGAATAATATTATTCTCACTGCATATCTGATCAAATTGAGGTGTAAGATGGCTGCTATGGTCATCCATGACTAGAAGACGGTATTTCCCAGTCATATGACTAGAAGTAGCAGGAATGAAGAGATTTTTAAGCCAGTGAAGGCCTATCTCATCAGAAGTCCATCTATTAGGACTAACTTCAATTCTGCTATCACGCAAGAGCTTAAAATCTTGATACCAACCCTCTATATAGACCTTCCCCTTGAAGATAATGCATGGAGGAAGTGCCCAGCCAGTAGAGTTGATACACTCAATTGAAGTAACCCATTCCTGATTGCCTGGCTGTACAAGAGAGGCTTTTCCATAATAATCAGCTCTAGTAACTACTCAAGCAGTAGCTACTAGGCCCATAGCAAAGCCAGTCTCATCAAAATTGTAGATATCCTCCTGTACAATCCCATGTTGCATTATAATGATTTGTACATGATCAAACCACTCCTTGATAATTTTAGGATCTTCACATTTTGCTTGTTGATAATCATAGTATCAAGAATAGCATGTTTTCATTTCATCACACTGTTTAATGAAGCTAGAGACCCAATTCTTTCCAATTGATTGGATAGGTGTTGTACCACACTCTGCAAGAAGAATATTGGCCATTTCTTGTATTTAGGATGGTCAGGGGCCTGCTCCACGTTAATCTAGTGATAGAATCCATCATACAAGGGATTCCTCTTCATTTTGAGTCAATTTATGGCCATTGGCGCGTGTTTCTGCGCGTGAAGTGATTCCATTAAGTTGTCGCTGGAGGGTTGTATGAGGGATATTATAAACACGTGCCACTTCACGAATATTGCAAATTTCCTGCTTTTCTAAAGCAGAAATAGCAAGTAAGATCTTTCCCTCTTTCTCAGCTGAATTTCTTGAATTTTGACGCACTTTTGGAGGCATGGTTGGTGGTTGAATTAGTTGAAGCAGTAAAACGCGTAGAAATTTGATGAGGTGGCCCGCTCGACCGGGTGGCCCGCTCGACCGGGAAATACGTTAGTCCAAAGTTATTATTAATTCTATGTCCATACTCCGTAACACAATACAATAAAAGTGCAGTGGCAGCAGCCAGATTTGAAATGTATGAAAGAGAATAAGACCTAGGTAAAGTACATGTCTTTCCTTATTCTATGAAAGCTTCCCGTTTTATCTCCTCCGTATGCACCAAACATATTATTTTATGACCAGCCGGCTCATATGAACTGACGATTCCCCATCTCAACTGACTGCCGACGAAGATTCGAGCTGCTCTGTTTCTTGGCCTTGTTCTTTTATCTGTCCGTGTTGAGTAGCTGCTTCATCCTTTCCTGTATGGGCTTCTTCTACCCCAGCCCGAGAGGAATCTCTGGCCTGAAAGCCGTTCATTGCGGATTCATTGCTGCTGCTGGTCCTGACTTCCAAAGAAACAGATGGCGGCCCTGCTGTTTGTTTTTGCGCCTGCTGCTGTTCTTCCTTGCGTGGTCTCCACCTAGATAGAATCTTCCCGGCTGCTGGACGTGATTCTTCGTCTGTGGAGATAGGAAATGTATGAGATATGATAATGGCTAACAATGGATGGAAAGAGGGAACATACAGGTCTGATAAACATCTTCCAATGTATTTAAGCAGAGTTCCCTCGCGGGTGGTCGGAACATGATTAGATACCTATCATTACCAGGTAAGTCAGTCAGTTAGTCACACGCTTCTCGGTACGGACGAGATTTTGTCAATTCAACATACAGTAACGTTTGAACGCAAAGATTCACTCTCTCAGGATCCCTTGCAAGGCTGGCTATTCTTTGTGCAATGGGAACGGTCAAATCGGGAATTTCGCTCAGGAATCGGATTAGTATTTTGGTGTCGCGTGAATCTAGATATGGAAGGATTCCATCCAGGAGTCGTAGGACCCAGCGGTCATAATGTAGTGGCACGGTTGATTCAGAGTCATCGTCTGAACGATGAGTAGCTGTAAATTTGAGCTGGATTCGGCCATTGTACCATTCCTCATTGAGCCACGTTATTCCGACGTTCAGTCGTGACCTGAAATCTTCGAGGATGTAACGGTACAGTAAATCGCGTATCGAGTCTGATATATTCTGTTTTTCCAGGATGCCTCGATCGGTCTTCATCTGACCGTCTTCGACATCTAGGTTGGCAGATGCCCTCGTGGCAAGCCTGGTAAGTAATACAACCCATGCGTCCTTGTCACCCGAACTCCCGGCTAGCCTGGAGAAACCAAGCCGTTGTTGGCTTCTCGCTTTTGCAAGCTGGGCAGGAGATTCGGTAGATACCAACGTGCCGAAGACTCGTGCCACAGCACTTTTGCCGACCTCTGTTGCTTCTTCTTCGGATAAGGGTGGAGGCTGCGGTAGTACGAAGGGCCCTAGCGACACCAGTTCTGGTTGGGTATCTGCCACTTCGGTAGCCACAGCATCCGTCTGTCCGGAGACAGTGTCCGCAATATCCATGGGTTGGTATTCTGGTTCGTAATCGTCATCTTCCTCCTCTGCTGGGGGTTGCTCTTGCTGTTGCCGTTGCGCTTCGGCGGCTTGTTGCTTGCTTAAAGTCTGATAACGGCTGCGAATAGCCTGCGATAGGTGTCGTTAGAACAGAACTAGCTGGGTGTACAGGAGCCGTTTTTGACCCCGAGACTTACACCAATAGCTTGGTTGAAAAGAGAAGCATCAATGCGCGCAAGAATAGGAACCGCAATCTTCACAACTAGGTCACTGGGTAGTTGTTTCACGTCAAAAGATGAAAGACCAACATCCTCTGTCAAAGTATACAGCTGCGCGTAACTAATTGGTCCCGATGGTAGAGGAGGTATTTTGAGCAATGGAGGCGTCTGGGCATCAAGTCTCGCTCGTTTAGCATTATCAAGGCCGTCCACAGGCTCTGCTGGTAATCCGCGTTTTCGGGATGTGTCGTCCAAAACCTCCAGACGGGCCTGCTGCAATCGATCGATGTAATGCTGTATCTTGCCCGTAAAAGGATGACCAGGCACCCTAGAAGTCCCAGTTAGTCCTACCATCGAACGCTATTCATATATACTGACCTCTTCATTATGTTCACCAGAACTGCCTTTACTGTCCGTTCCATCGACTTGATGCAGACACGCTGGGTTGGAGTCAACGGTGACACCATTTGCTTCATGGGGTGGAACTCTAAAATGGCGGCGATGATCTTATTAGCAATAGATGATCTGGTTCGGACAAGAACTGCAAGGCAGTTTAACGTCGCGTTCACGAGGAGAGGATCGCTGGCAAACGATTAGCGGCCACCCTGCATGTAGCGAAGGTCGTCGGTACCTTGGAGTATCTTGTAGGACAGTCAACAATCTATCGAGCAGACCAGAAGCCTCAGCTTCAAGGTTAGGAAGCGAGAGAATAGAATGGTTTCTGGGAACAATGCTCAAGGAAGTCTCATTTTGCTCTGGTCGCTGCAAACGTTGTTAACATGGGTTAGTATAGATTTTCAGAGGTAGTGCAACAGTACGTACTCTCGGATCTGCTATCAGACCTGGGGTTTGCACTTGAACAATGCGCTGGCCAAACTTGATGCAGCATATCTTCACCGGACACTGGAAAGAGTCCCATCTCCGTAGAATATCCTGCTTAATAGCGATCATCTTCTCCCAGAGGCCACTATCCTGCGGGTGGTTTATGCTGTCATTTGCAAACGTTAGAATGAACAATACTGCGCTCGAGCATCTACGATTGCGACGTATTATTGACCGCAACAAAGAGAAGCAACAGCCACGTACATATGCCTGAAAACCAGCGGATATAAGCTAGCAGCCGTCTCAACCAGACTCTTTAAAATCGCTGTATCATTTTCCGGCAGTTCTAATATCTCCCGTATTGCTTGCAATACCTTGTCTGCCATCTTCTCTTTCTGCGCCGCGGCCAGCGCGGGACTGGCGAAGGTCTCCGCAAGAAACTCTGCACCCCATCTTCGCAATTCCAATCGCGCGTGTGCACCAACAATAGGTAGTATACCTTCCACGATCTGAGGGTAAAAGGCAGCGTCGCCTAGGACAAGGTTGCGGGCAGCATTGAGCTGGGCGATTTGGTCGACGAGCTTGCCCGCCGAGTCGGCCATTGCTGGCATTGAAGGATGAGCGTTTCTCAGAAGGATTCGAAAAGCAAATGTATTGTTCTGCCTACGCCAGTTGAACTCCGATAAAAACGGGGTTGAAAAGGGTAGTTTAGGACGCGCAGGTGAGGCTCACTTGACTGGAGATTCGGAAGCTGGCCGTGAGTGCCTGTATTGCACGAAAATACAGGTGCAATTCAAAAATGGCAATGTTGAAAGCAGAAATGTGGTGAAAGTATAAAGGGGACCAAGGGAGTGACTACGTTCAGGACTGCAGGATGGAGGAAGCGAAAGAGAAAGGGACAAAGTAGAAGAGTAAGAATAGAAGAGGAAGACCGTCACTGAGAAGCTGAGCAAACACGCGTTAGCGTCATTGGATGGGCTGGAGATACTCCCAACGAGGACTGAAGAATTGCTGGTGGCAGTTGACTGGCAGTATGCGTAAGGGTAGCTGGTATTATTAGACCAAGACTCCCTACAGGACAAAGCAGAGACAATGATTTGGCTTGGTGTTGTTCGTCTTGAAGCAGAAGTGTGAAGCACCTGACGCCAAGACCGACTTCCCGTCTTCCGGAAGAAGTAATTCGGACGGATTCATCTTCGTCTTCGTCTTCAACTGTCGCTCTCCCGTCAATACTCAGTTCTATCGACTCTCAAAATGCCTACCGGAATGTACGTTCAGAAGTCCAATCCCCAGTAACTTCCTCTGTGCTCACAGCAACGCTCACTAATTCCAAATTCCAGCTTCAATTCCACCTACTATGGAAAGGACTACCGCGCTGGGTCCGCTCTCCTACGTGCCCGTCGGCCATATTTGGTCAAAAATACCGTGACCGGATTATCCCTCGTCGCACTCACGATCGGCATCTGTAAGTTTTAACTTCCGATTCTCTTCTTCCCGACCCGACGACATTGTCTACCCGGGAGGGCTAGCTAGGACCTTGTGACTGATTTCAACTCCACCTTCCAGATGCATACACCCTCCGCGCAGTCGGACAGGACGATTTCTCCGATGTCAAGGTCCCTGATGCTCCCGCAACCCCCAAGCAGCAGCCGGAACAGAAGTAGGACGGCCTCTACGCTTGTGATGAATGACTCCTAGCGTGGTGTAAATAGGTTTGGAGTATATGGATTTGGGAATATTTTTCTGGGTTTGCCGCATTCAAATGATCCTGGTTAATAATTTGAGTGCGAGAAAAGGTTTCAAGGAAGAGGAGGGTGCCAAAAGTTCGCGGGTTTAGCTGATGCTCCAAGAGATACCACGAAAAGAAAGAACTTTCTCGGCTCTTCTCCTTTTCCCACCGTCTGTCTCTTGTGCTGTTCATTTCTATACATGTGTGATGCTTCTGCACCATAAAGCAGCACCCCCAGCCAAAAAAAAATAATAGCACCTGCCCGAGCATTCTTGCAACCATCGTTTGGGCTTAGCAGGATCTATATATGGTACTAGACCTACAAGCAGATCAGGGCCTGAAGAGATATGAGAGATCAGAATACCCTTCGAAAACCTTCGACCTATCTACCTAACTTAGACTATATAATACGAAAAGAAGCACGGGGATAGAAGGCCAAGGAATACATGAAGGGAATCCCGCAAGGACCATGCAATCGGAAAAGAAACATTTTTGGGTTCATGAAGTATAAAGCAATCAACGAACCCGAGAACCGCATTCTATTCAGTCCGCAAAACCCGGGCTCCCTTTTTCCCAGTAGCCCGCTTTTTCTTCTGACCCTTGTCAAACGCTACTGCGCGATTGTGATCACGGCCGAAATTATCAAGATCTTTAACCTTGTAAATCCGAATGATCCAGTTCTCGCTCGTGAAAGCTTCCTCGAGTGTTGTAAGTTGCGGCCCCTCTGCGGGGAGCCTAGCACCGCGGACACGGTCAACAGCTTGCCCTGCTGGGAAGAGAGAATTGTAGTTGTAATAAGACATTTTGTACCTGAATGATACTGTTAGTATAGGCCAATGGAGAAAATGGAAGTAACAGGAGGGCCATACATCAAACTATTGCGCATGGTGGGAGTAGCCGCATCATCGACGCGGTACTCTCCGCGGGCTGTAAAGTAGTCCCGTTCTTTGACCTCGTCAGGCCAGATACCTTGAGAGATACGGACCATCCAAAGGAACTTGTTGATATCATCACCAGAATAGCCGATAAGTCCACCAAACACGACAAGCACGTAGTCAACGTCATGCTGTCGAAGGATCGGGTAACTGACCTCCTCCCGTGAGCTCATCGCCTTTCCAACGGTAGCAATGTGAGTGTTATTCCACGTGTTGTTGTCGACCAGCGTGGGTCGGTCGGCCATACCGCCGATCTGGTACCCATAATCCCACCACGACATGATCTTGGCGTTCGAAGGAGTGTTCTGGCGAAGCCAGTAGTATGCTTCGCGATAGTCGTCAATGATGAATTGACTTCCATCCGGCAGCCGACTAGCCAAGACGACAGAAGGAGAAGAATACGCGTTGGAAGTAACCCAAGTACAATGTGCAACAAACAACAGGAGATAGACTGTCATCGCAGTTGTCGTGAACACCTTTGAGAAGTGGGTGTATATCCCCACGAAAGGAGCTCGTACAGATCGAAGAGATTCCGATGAGCCATCACCGCTGGCTTTCGCCTGAGAAGTTGGCGTAGGAGATGCGGCAACGTATGTGTCCAAGATCTGTGACAAGGCCAGGGCAGCTGCAACACAGACAATGGGTGTGAGCGTTAACATTAGTCGGACCATGACTCCAGCAAAGTAGCTCGCGAGCACGGCATAGATAACAACGAAGACATGCTCATCTCTCAATTTCTGGAAACACATATAGACTCCCGCTGGAAAGAGCCAGATGAGAAAATTCAAGTCAAAGAAGAATGCTGGCCATGCCGTAGGCTGATGTTCGGAGACGGATGCAATGATTGGAATGTGGATTTTGGCGTAGTCAGTGTCCCACAGCGAGTAAAAGCGGCCGCTCCACGGTGCAATGACGCCTGAGATCGAGAGCAGAACAAGGCCGAGGAACGCAATGCCAGAGAAAACCAGTATTATGGTAGTGAGAAGTCGTTGGAAATGCTTTCCAGGAAGGAAGCCTCTGATAAACTCAGCAAACGCCACAAATTGGAGTAAACCAAAGACACCTGGAATAGATTAGTGAGACGACCCTAGACAGTTTGCGCTAGAACTCTTACCTAAAGCGGACATGTGGTCACTGTTTCGAATTGGTAGGAAACCGACAAAGGGGATTTGCATGCTGGCTAGCGTTCCTAGGGCGTACCATGTCGTATAGCTGATGTAAATCCGAGAACTATATCTTCCCATACAGAGGAGGACGAAGACATGGAGCGGGATCAAATTGGTGATGAAGACATATCCACCCCAAGCCGATACCATGTAGCCGTAGAACAAAGCTGTCAACGCACCCCACATGATAGAGCCGTTCTTAATCGCCTTAATCCACAAGAAAAAAGTGAATACGAGGAGAAAAATCGCAATTGCCTCGTTGTCATAGCTACCCGCCACGGATCGGGAGATGTACCCAGGAGCAATTCCCATGAAAGCGGCGGCGAGGAGACCAGCAGAAGGGGAAGTAGACATCTCGCATGTCAGAAGATACATCGCTAGAGCGGTTAGACCGGAGAATCCTGGCGCAAGCAAAACACAGATATTTCGGATATCGACCGGAATCGTGAGAAAGCGCAGGATATGGTAGATGACGCCGCTAGTCACCATGAGACCGGGATATAGGGTGCCACCTGTGACACGCCCCAAAGGATGCCAGGTTCCTAGTAACATTCTCTTGTCAGAATGATGATTACCGCACTTAACTAAACTGAATCGAATACATATCGAATCGAATTGGCCGTATCCAGGGCGACTCACGATCGTCAAACCAATCCCAGAAGCTGTAGAATCCATTTTGCACCAAGTACTTGGTCGCTCTGAAGTTGAACCAAGGATCGACTAAAACAACACAAGTATTAACATTGTTCATTTCTTAAATCAACAACTCCAACACTGTGTGCTACGACCGTTGTAGAGAGGTAGGAGTTAAGTAGAACGGCGAGAAGCATACATTCATGGATGATACTTTCAAATCCTATTTATCTACAGATCAGCAAACAATCCAATCGACGCGAAGGACTATATCAATGGACAACAACGTACGGATGACACTGAAAAGTCGACTCGACACGGCGGCGGCGGCGATAGTACATAGAATGATAACCCGCAGGACACCGCGTGCATTGCGGCCGGAGCTACCCTTCAAAAGAGGGTCAAACGGGGATTGGGCCATAATGGCCAGAGAGACAAAAAGGCAATCTTCCCAACGGTGTCAGAATGAACGAAGGGATGGTCGACTCCGAGGTGCAAGCTGACGAGAGAGTTGGAATGTTCTGCGGCCGACGAGGACAGCTTGGTCTCTCTGAAGTCTTGGCGCTTTCATAAGAGCTGCGGGAAACGTCTCCATCTCCGAGCGGCTCCCCGCAACAACTGAACAACTGAACGATCGCCTAGTCTACGCTCTCTCCTCCTCCGCTGTCGTTGCTTTCTGCTGCCAAGGCTACTGTTCCTGATGGATCTGTCGCCTCTTTCTGCAGAGCAGCTCTCAGAAGTTATCGAGTCTGCTTCTTCTTCAGAGCAGCTCTTCGACAACTTATCTCAGTATGAGATGAAGGCCTGCTTTATGTCGTCAGATCCTCCTCGGAATGAGGACTCTGAAGTGCTAAGCTTCTTTTATACGTCGTTCTTCATTGCTCATCTTCTCACGGATCAAATGTTAGTCCCTCGTTTCATTATTTCCTGTCTGACCCTTCCTCAAAATGGTAACTAACGTCGTGAGAACAGCGATGAAGCTCGTGCATTGACGAAACGGATGCCACAGTTCTTGCTACAACGCGATTCCTCTCTACAGAACTGCCTTAATCTATTACGTGCTCTTTGGCAGCATAAACATGAACAGGTTTACAGTATCCTCAGGGAACTTCCATGGTCAGAGACTGTCAAACCTCTAGTGCAGCAATATGAGGGTAGGGTTTATGGACCAACATGCGTATCAACGCCTAGCTGACGGTTTTGTATAGTCTACTTCCAAAACAAGACCATAAGTGAAGTCAGCAGGGCCTATGGGGCTATCAGACCTGCAGTAGCAGCAAGCTATCTTGGAATCGACCCGCTCGCCGCAGAACGAGGCGATCCGGCCGTGATAGAGAAGTTTACATCATGTGGATGGACCTGGGATGAACAGACTAAGTTGTTGCACCCGAAGCCGATCGATGCTCCACACGCAGCGGACAGTCATTTACCCAAGGGTCTTAGTGAGATTATGGCGCTCATCGGAGACCCTGAAAGCTGAGCAGGACTTGCAAGATTGGAATATCACGCAGCTGGCACAATAATCTCTAGGTCATATTAATTTACAGGAGTGATATGGTGTTTACCAGCACATTGCCAATCCGACGAACATCTCTCTGCTTACAGATGTCTAGATTATGGAGCAGAAATGGGAGCTTCACGCAAGACAACCCAAGCACAACCGTTCAAAGGACGGTCAGCGATAAGATCCAGGTGTGCAACGAAACCTTGCTCTTCTTATCCAATTGAAGTATGCGCTTCGGCAACAGCCCGCGATATGTACAAGACAGTGGTTATGTCTATAGGAGTCGGAAGAGAAAAGGAACAAGAATTCTTTCGCTTGAAATGACACAACTCTGCCATGTTAGACGAAGCAAAATAATACATAACTGGGATTGACCCAAGTCGTCGTCTTGCTTATATCCTGGGGAGGTACAACCTTCCGCAGCAAAGTAATCCCTAGGCAATTTCCCCCTCGTACATTTAGCCACATTTATTCCGCCGCCTCCGCCGCTTTCAAGTAAGCCTCCAGATCGAATCGGCTGTCTGAGGGATCTGTGATGACTGCAGGATTGGAGTTAGCACAATTCGCTTCAATAAGGCCATCGGAATAATAGCGGGTGCTAATTGAATCAGAGGAAGACGTGACGTACGTCCAGTGGGTTGCTTGGTAGCCTCCGGAGGTGCAGTCTTCTTCCTCCACTCTGCCTTGGCCTGCTCGATTAGACGCTCCTTGCGTGCATATTCGCGGTCTATCTCTGCGCGCTTGGCCTGGGAATTAAGTGACGATTGGTGGTAGACACCGTAAACAAGGCCAGCTACTAGAGCCGAGTAGCGAAGAACCTGGAGGGCAGCGAGATAGATTCCGTCAGTACCTATTTACGGCATTGTCCTTCCAGCATAACCCGCGCCCGGCAGTCACTCACGTTGACGCCCTGTGTAGCCATTTCGAGAATATCCTGGTCTCCAGACCGGCAATCAAAGCGAGCAATTGAACAAGTGGAAGAGGTCCCGGATACCGAATGGCTGCAAGAATGGTATCGACTGTCAACAACTGGCAATCGGACGGGATATGGGACATTCGATGGAGACGAAGTTTCGCTGCTCGCGAGTTTTTCCGGGCCGTGAGAGACGGAGCTTATGTCATCCATCTGCCCGGTTTCAGGAAGGCCGAAAGGAGAAAGGATGAAGCATCCGCCGACAAAGCGCGTCTGCAGCGCCGGAACCACCAAGAAAAAGCCGTTGGGAATACTCTCATTAATTTATGGAACTGCTATCATCTAGCCGATTTCACTGCCATGTCGACCATCCAGCAGCGCAAAGCTGAAATCCTCGCCAAAAGAGCCAAGCTTGCTGAGCTAAAACGGCAACGCGAGCTCCGGCAGCAGGAGTTCAACCAGAACCGGGCCAACGGTGGTGACACTTCAGAGGTATATAGCTTCGATGCTTCCTGGTCTAGTCTATTTTTGAATTTTGATTCTCATGTTTCTGAATATAGGCCTCAACTCTTGTTCCCAGCCGCTCGGATAGCAGAGCAGAGCTCGATGACCTGATCTCCCGTCTCGTCGACCGTCCTGCGTCGGGTTCATTCAGTCATGGTGGAGATGGCCCGTCGCGCAAAGGGAGCAGGCCGAACTCTGTTCTAAGTGCCAGCCAGCTGAGTGGGGATAACGTGGAAGCATTTTCGTCCCCTACGCGACCCCTATCCCAGTCGATTGCCATTCAAACTGACGCTACCGATTTCCTGCCTGTTGCTACTGAAGCACGACCCCCCTCTGAACCAAAAAAGGAAATTGTCACCTACAGCAAAAGCGTACAGACAGATGACTGGAAACGGCCCCGTTCAGACTCGCCAGATGGCTCGGTTGATTTCGAGAATGAGGATTTGTTAGAGACGTCGCGGTTAAGCAAGAGATTGAGCAAGAGAGAGCGCGAACTTCAAGAAGATATTCGAAAGAAGATACGTAAGGAAATTGAGGAGGAGCTACAGGCATCCCAACAGTCCAGTGGAGAAGAACCGACCAGCCAATCTTCGCAGTTGAGGTATCCTCTACGCACACTGTCAGAAGACGAATTGAAGGCCGTCACATCATCCGAAGAGTTCTTTGACTTTGTTGAGAGGTCCACTAAAGTGATTGAACGTGCTCTAGATGAGGATTATGATGTCTTGGCCGACTACGAACTCGGTGGGGTGGATGGTGAATTAGATGAGGATGAAGGAGATGGAAAGAAGAAGAGGAGCATTAAGGAAGTCTGTCAGTTCTGGGATGAGCGGTGGAGCAAGAAACGCATGATCAGCGATCTGAGCTTTTCTCCAAAGGTGATCATCGAACTTTGAAGATAAACGAGCACTCGAAAGCGACTAACTGGTCCTCTTTAGTTCCCAGAACTTGTTCTCGCTTCCTACACCAAAAACCCCTCCGCTCCCCATGAACCAGACGGCCTGGTACAGGTTTGGAACCAGCATTTACACTCTCGTCCGGAGTATATATTCCATTCGACCTCCGATATCCTTACGGCCAAATTCTCACCATTTCACCCCAACCTCATCATCGGTGGTTCATATTCTGGACAAGTTCTGCTGTGGGACACTCGTTCCTCTCGTGCTGGTGGGGGTGCACCGGTACAAAAGACACCCTTGACGGGTTCCGGACACACGCATCCGGTCTATAGTATTGCTATAGTGGGAACGCAGAATGCTCATAATATCCTGACTGTGTCAACAGACGGCGTTGTGTGTGGCTGGACAGTTGACATGCTCTCCCAGCCGCAAGAATACCTTGAACTAACTACTCCCCCACCGTCCAAGACTGAGGATCTAGCCCCCACGTCACTGTCTTTCCCACAGTCCGACCCAACCTTCTTTATCGTTGGTACTGAAGAAGGGAGCATCTATCCCTGTCACCGATACGATAGGGCGGGCTCCAAGGCTGGGATAGACCAACGCCTTGCATACCGTGGCCACGCGGCTCCGGTCATGTCAACGGCTTTCCACCCAGCGCGAGGTCCAGTTGATCTAGGCGACTTGATGCTCAGTTCCAGTTTAGACTGGAGTGTAAAACTTTGGCGCATACGTCCACCGGCAACCACGACATCTGCTACTTCTGCCACAGCTGCACCCCAGGTTGTTTCGCCGATACTGGATATTAATCGCGAAGATGTCGTCTACGATGCCCGCTGGTCTCCCTCCCGTCCTGGCGTATTTGCCCTTGTCGACGGAGCGGGAAATGTGGAAGTGTGGGACCTTTATACGGATACAGAAATCCCTGTTGTGCGTACCACGCCATCGAGGGGCCGTGGTGGGATCTTAACAAAGGGCTTGAACAAGGTAGCCTGGGAGGAGCGCGAAGGCAGACGCCTAGCGGCTGGTGGCCTCGATGGTGTGGTTACTGTTTTCGAAGTTGGAAGGGGCCTTGGAGGTACTTTTGAAGAAGTGCCTTCGGAAGAATGGACAGGAATGAAACGTTTAATTGGAAACTTGGAACAAAAAGACCGCGCAGCTTGAAATTCGAAGGTCGATTTGATTCCACTCGTGACTCTCCTCCATAATACTAACTCATACATCCCTTCTTGGATTTCGATGATCGTCTATCATACTCCTTGCAACACCCTCTGAAAGGCACGTTTACGCTTTTATTGTCATCACTAGCCGGTTCTTGTTGGTATGTTACCAAGTTATTGTGGGAACTTAGCGGAAGAGCTCTCGACTTCTATAATTTCCTTGTTTGCATGATATACCCCAATGATGTGCCTTTGTATATATCTGTTTATTTAGCATTGGTAGATATGGAATGAGAGGCCGCAGAGCCATAGTTAATATATTTTCTTCCAATGACTACATAACTACAATCGCTGAATTCAAGTAAGTAACATCTTTATCTCAAGCAGTCGGCCATTGAATAATACTGATTTAGTTCTTCAATATTGCTATCAAATACTATACATAAATATTGTTCGATGGTCTCGCTACTTCCAGATTTAGATGAGTCGTTTTGAGGCATCGCATCTTGATTTTATTATACAAAAACTGCAGACAGAATCATACTTATCTCTATGTAATAATAAAATCGTCATATTATAAGGAACATCTAGTTCCCTGCACAGGAAATAAGAGAAACGGCAGCTTTTCCCCATGCTTTTCTTTTCTTTCTTTTGCTCTCATGGTTATATGATCCCCAAGGAAAATCGCATTTCGTTATTAATAAGTGTACCGGAATCCGGGCTGTTATGGACAAGTCATTAGATGTAATTAATTTGAAGTCGAGCGAGGAAGATGTCTTGTAGGCTATGAAAAAGAACACAACATTACATACCAGACCCTCAAGAACCCTTTTACCATGTTTCTGCTGTCTATTGGACATATGGAAGTAAACTGTGAATGTCCCTACAAGGCAAATCATAAGGATGTGTGATCTGAGACCCCAATAGCGCAGTCAGTTAGTTAGCCAACACCATCTAGCAATATAGCGGATTAGAAAGCAATTTCTCGTTCAGTATATCTTGAAACTCACCCAATGGAAACCCAGACTGCAGTTTGGTACTCAGGTACTTCCTTTTGGCGAACAATATAGCTCCCCGCAACACCGCCAAGGCCATTGCATGCAGTGACTGCTGCAGCGGTAGTGGCACGTTTCCATTGGCCGACAACATTGTTGGCCTGAAAGGCATTTAGGGCTGCCCAGTTCGACACATAGGCACCAGTGGCGAGAAAGGTACCAATGTAACGAACAACGACTTGGGTTGAGGTCGGAAGACCGAACATCAGGAAGCCCGCGATGAGGCTCAATGCATTGAAGATGATGAGTGGGCCCCGGATACGGTAAAAGTCGCCGACCAAAGAGGTGAGAAGCACAGGGAAAACTGCGTAATAGTAGGGCTGGGGAGTTTCCCAGTTAGATGTTAAATGGGGACGAAACACAGGCCTGTTTACATACCGGTGTAGAAAGAAGGATGGATTTATTGCTTGAAAATCCCATGCCTGACTGAAGAATGATCGGGAGAAAGTAGGACATCGACGTCGAGACGAGATTGAGTAAGAAAAATAAGCATGAGAATCCGTAGATCTTTGGGTCTGCAAAGGTCTGTAGGATCTTCTGCCAGGAGAATGGATCCGCAACGACATCATCCCGATCAACTTTGATTCTCCGTGCTGCCAATCGAGCCTCCCAGTCAGAGAGGAAATAAAAGCTTTGGTGTGCGTTCTCTGGGAAGTCCACCATCCACCAGTACGTGATGATCCCCAGAACACAAGTAATTAGACCTTGAACGAGAAACATCCAGCGCCAACCAGCCAGTCCAGCTTTCCCGTGTAGATGGTTGAGGCCATAATTGACAATGCTGCCAGTCGACTGTACGATTACTTCGCCCGACTGCAGGAAAGCGAACCGGAGCTGTTGTTCGTCCCGCGTATACCAGGTGCTGATGAGATATGTCAATCCCGGGTAGATACTCGACATGGAGATACCCAAGAGAATGCGCACAGCGATCATTTGGCGCCATGTTTGAATGAACGCCGTACACAAAGTGACCAATCCGAAGCAGAAGGTGACGGTAGCAAACCAGATGCGCGGACCGACAAAGCGCACTGCAATCGTGGATGGCAGTTGGAATACAACGCTAGAGATGGTGAATATAAAGATGCAGACAGAGTAACGATTTCCGAAGAGCTCCAGGTCATTGAACATGGTCGTAACCGATGCTGAAGATAGGATGCCCGAGTCTAGCAGATTGAGACTGCAGAGGAGACCCGCAATGGTACAGAGACGTAGGTCGGTCTTCAGTCTGATCTTCCTCTCCAATTCCTTCAGCCCAGAAAATTGAGGCGTCTCTTCATCATGATCAACGCCTATGTGTTCCACCGCACCAGCCACTGGTGAACTGAACGTGAGCGCCGATTTCTCGACTGCCGTGTCAGTCTCACGGAGGCGCTCGATCATGGCTGGCAGAGATTCTCAGTTTCCCCTCGCAAAACGCACACGCTGCAGCAGAAAAGAAGATACCGGCCCAATGCACCAGTATCCCTTCCTACGCCACTGGGGAGCCGGTCACCTCGGCTCGGTTCGATCGATTCATTAACTGTCGTATTCAACAGCGGCACACGTGATGCGAGAAGCAGAGGGGGAACCTGGACAAGACTTGGAGTGCATCGTTGACGCTCCCAGTGCTGCAGTTATAGCACCGGCAGGCTGAGATAGATTGCCCCAACGTGTTGATTATTGACAATTGCCCATCGCTTATCAATCATTCGGTAGTTTCGACTATGGAATCTGCCGGAACCAAACAGGACGGCGGAGGGCAAGCAGCGACTCCGTATCCACCAAGATGCAGGAATTCTCCTGCTCTCACTGATGAAGCTATTCTGCGGAGGGAATATTCCGGGGAAGTCGGAGCTGCCGAGGGCATGACTCCATGGACCCGTGTTCCTCTCTGTCCCCTTCTTCCCCGCGTCTGCTCGGACAAATGGAGGCAGAGGTGATACAAATGACGGCCTGACGACGACCTCGCACGTTTCTCGCTGGATGCCATTTTCATAAGTCCATCTATATCCTTGTTTCTTTTCTTCTACCCTCGCATGCTACCGTATCACATCTTGCTTCTTTATTGCTCCTATGCCGTGATTCTCCACATAGTTTCCCCGTTGCTTCCAACTCTTGATTTAAGGAGGAAGAGAGGAGAGAATTAATCCTGCTACAAGGAAGAGAGACCAGTTGAGCGTCTAGTGAGAGTAGACATGGTCGCACTTATCCCACCGGCGGATCCTCGAGTTTTACTTCCGCCGTTGCTGGCATGTCTTCCCACAGCCTTCGTATCGCCACGTCCTCCGCCTGCTCTTCTGCCCATCCTCTCCCCCATTCTACGTCAGCGCGTGCAGGTCTTTAGCTCGGTCTCACAGTCTTCGACAGACTCGTGGCTTCGATTCCTCTGCTGGGACGAAGGGAAAGCAGAGCGTGTGCAAGATCTGGTTGATGGCGCTAGTTTCGAGCCGCACCCCGTGTCAGGAGAAATTGACCTTCCTGGCGATCTTCCCGTCACGTATAAACGGCTAGATGAAGAAACGTTACAATCACAAATTTCGCTTCCGGATTACGGCTTAAGGTTCATCTATCTCTGGTGTCCGGGTGACAAAGACGGCGGAGGACCTGGGTGGAGAGTTGCGGAAATCTTACCTCGAGATGGTCCTTCCGACCGTGGCGACACTTGGTACTTCTCAATCGGAGAGGCAAATGCGAGTGCAAGGGAAAGATTGATCGAGGACATCTTGAAGGAAGCGGAAGAAAAGCAGCAGCCAGAGTCCGACGATGACGATGATTACTGGGCCAGATATGATGCGACACCGGGGAGAACACCAGGGAGGACTCCAACTGCGAAAACTCCAGCTCCGTTGTCCGAGGCCTCCTACTTTGACCGATACAATAATGTGCAGCCCGTGATGGACAATGAAGACCCATCGGAAGACCACAACCAGCTTGGTGAGTCTTCCCTTAACGGTAATCTGCTAGTTAGTCTCCTCCAAAGGCAGATACCTGCATCGGATTCCCAGGGCCCGGCACAGACAAATGGCGACCTGCAAAGCATACCGGCGAACGAGGGCCTAACCAGGTCGCTAAATCACCCACGACCTTCGTCCTCCTCATCAGGAAGCTCGCACGCGGTAGCGAAACTGGAGCAGGAGGCGGAGGCGCACTCTGCCTTGGAGGTGGGCGTGAAGCAACACATCAGTGCAAATATTAAGAGCCTCTTCCGGCTTGCTAAAAGCACAGGCATTTCTCGCACGGACTTCCAGTCTCTAGTGACGACAGAACTGGAGTCGCTGAACCTGTCTGATGATGAATAGTTATGATTTGATTCATAGGCGCATACTGATGCTTTTCGATATCCGTTTTGTAACTAAGGAGAATAGCCGATTTCTATTAAAGTCTGGGTCTATGTAGCTGGGTAATATCGAAGCCATTATAAATTGTCCCACCCTTAAATTCGTCTATAGTGATGAAAGGAACCCGAAGTCTTGCTTCTTACTGTCCATCATCCTCCATTGTATCGTTGATTCCTGCGCAGTTGTAGCCGCGCGTACAGTCAAATGAGATGGGAACACGTGAGCCTGTATTTCCAGCGCAGGAAATCAAGTCGCTGCAAGCCTCCTGCTCCACTGCAAATTATTTGACAGGGGCTTCGAAGAAGCTGCACAACCAAGGCAGTTCCTGCGTCTTTCTTCGTTCCTGGGTTTTCTTCATTATAATGTTCATACATTGATCCTTGTGAGTCGACGACCCTCCTTGGGTTGGTTATGATACTTAAGTGCTAATTCAACAGCTTGCAATAATAGCATAGGTTCCGTCGCTCTCTAGCCTTCACTTCTGTCATGTCTTCAACTTCTCCTTCTCTGCGTAAGAGGGGCGGGAAAAAGGAGGCTTCTTTGCGCCCCGATGATGTCTCCTCCCCCTCCTTGAGGAAGTCGACCGTTGTCCGCAAGCCATACTCAGAATGGGACTATAAGCTGGCCTTAGCCGTTTTGACCGTGTTGGCTTTCATTACCCGATTTTACAAAATCTCCTATCCCGATGAAGTCGTGTTCGATGAGGTCCATTTCGGAAAGGTATGTTCTCTCTTGGTCCTACGTCAAGAGCTTCAATTGCGAAGTGCTGTTCCGTCGGAGCTCCTGTCTGACGCCGGTTACTTTTTACAGTTTGCTTCCTATTACCTGCAGCGCACGTATTTCTTCGATGTTCATCCTCCTTTCGGAAAGCTTCTTTTTGCGTTTATGGGCTGGTTGGTTGGATACGATGGCCATTTTCTGTTTGAGAATATTGGTGACTCGTACATCACCAACAGGGTGCCCTACATCGCCCTCCGTGGAATGCCTGCGACTTTCGGCGCCCTGACCGTTTCTGTTGTGTTCCTCATTATGTGGGAATCTGGATATTCATTGCCGGCGTGCATCCTGTCTGCCGGGCTACTTCTGCTTGACAATGCGCATATTGGCGAAACGAGACTTATCCTGCTGGATGCCACCTTGGTGTTGTCAATGGCGTTGAGTGTCCTTTGCTATATCCGTTTCTACAAACTGAGACACGATCCATTTGGTCGCAAGTGGTGGAAATGGCTTCTCTTAACTGGTGTTTCGCTGAGCTGTGTCATCTCGACGAAATATGTGGGCACGTTTACCTTCGTCACCATCGGTATCGCTGTCCTAATTGATCTGTGGAATCTTCTCGATATCAACCGCCATGGGGGGGCTCTCAGCATGGTACGATGGGGCCAGCATTTTCTCGCCCGCTTGTTCGCCCTTATTATCGTACCTTTCTTCTTTTATCTCTTCTGGTTCCAGGTTCATTTTGCCGTCCTCACCCGATCCGGCCCGGGTGATGATTTCATGACCCCGGAGTTTCAAGAGACCCTTAGCGACAACCCGTTGTCTGCCCAGTCCGTTGGCATTCAGTACTATGACACCATTACAATTCGGCATAAGGATACCAAGGTCTTTCTCCACAGCCATTGGGACAAGTATCCTTTGCGCTATGATGACGGACGCATTTCTAGTCAGGGGCAACAGGTTACCGGATATCCCTTCAATGATACGAACAACCACTGGCAAATCTTGCCCTCTGTCCCCTTGCCAGAAGGTGAAACGGAAGGTCACAGTGTGAAAAATGGGGACATTGTTCAGCTTCGCCATCTGGGCACTGACACTATTCTCCTGACTCACGACGTTGCTTCTCCATACTATCCAACCAACCAAGAGTTCACTACTGTTTCTCATGAACAAGGCGATGGCGACCGACACAACGATACCTTATTCGAAATCAAGATCGAAAACGGCAAGCCGGATCAAGAATTTCGAACTCTCTCCAGTCATTTTAAACTCATACACGTTCCAACTAGAGTGGCCATGTGGACGCATACCAAACCTCTGCCGGAGTGGGGATTTAAACAGGCTGAGATCAATGGAAACAAGAACCTACAGCAGTCTAGCAACCTGTGGTTCGTAGATACGATTGAATCGTTGCCAGAGGACAGCCCTCGCGAACAAAAGGAAGAGCGGGCTGTTAAGCAGCTATCCTTTTTGCGGAAGTATCTCGAGCTCCAGCGAGCCATGTTCTACCACAACAATGCCCTGACTAGCAGCCATCCGTATGCAAGTGAACCCTTCCAGTGGCCTTTCCTCCTGCGTGGTGTCAGCTTTTGGACCAAGAATGATACGCGGGAGCAGATCTATTTCCTCGGCAACCCGATTGGATGGTGGATCGCCAGTAGTCTCCTGGCAGTGTTCGCGGGCATCATCGGTGCTGACCAGTTATCTCTGAGACGAGGTATTGATGCGGTCGAAGAAAGTGAGTAGTTACTTGTCTTTCCCAGATCTGTGCGTTGAGGACTGTTCAGCTAACAAAGGAAAACTAGTTTGGGGCCCTGGATCCCGTTCGCGTCTATACAACAGCACAGGATTTCTCTTCATCTGCTGGGCCGCTCATTACTTCCCCTTCTGGCTCATGGGCCGTCAGCGTTTTTTGCACCACTATCTCCCGGCGCACCTAGCGTCTGTCCTGGTAGCGGGCGCACTAGTTGAGTTCATTTTCAATATCGATCCTGTCCACAATAGAGTCCCGGCGGTGGAAGTTACCGAAGAGGACCCTTCCGGCAAGTCCAAGGCCGCAATCCCGTATGGGAAGTACCATTTTGTTGCCGCACGGGAAAGGTTGGGCCGCCAGTCATACATTGCAATTTGGCTTGCTACGATTATCCTTATGGCAGCTACGTTCTGGAGTTTCTATGTCTTTGCGCCCTTGACGTATGGTACGCCAGGTTTGGACGTGGAACAGGTCAATTCGCGGAAGTGGCTTAACTATGATTTGCATTTCGCCAAGTAGATATGCGGATAATGCATCGTGCGATATGTGTGTCATTAGAAGGGCTTTTTAGCTTTTGGCCCCGCCGTTCTGTTGACAGTTGGGTTGGTCCTCTTTTTTTTTTTTTTCTCCCCTTTTTTTTTTCTTCAGCGAAAAGGGCGTCATCGTATTCTTAATATTCATACTATATAGTGGCGCACTTTTGGATTACCGAGACAATATCATTCTCAGAACCAAAACGGGGTTTTTGCCCCATGTACTGGAATCGCAATGGCATCCGTTGGACCTACTGCGCTTATTATTCTCCGTAGATATCCCAAAAATTGTCTTCGTAGGCATGCACACAGAAATATTGGCAACGCCCAATATTATTACATTCCTGGAACAACGGTCTGGGGATGTTCATGGCGAGCGGAGTAACCCTAACACCCTTACAACACCAACAAATCCATATTCCCAAACGTCAGCATAATCTCCCAAACATATAGCCGTGCTGGCCATTGTGGCATATCCATGATCATGGATTGCATTCAGTGACGGAATAGAATCCTCGCAAAAGAACCAAATCCGGTCCCTCGAGGCGAGCACTTCTACCATGAAGTCGCAGTAGAGGAAGCCACTACTGCAGATGATATCGCTTGCTGCTCCCTCAACAAGATCGATTTTGTCGAGATGGAGACTAATCGTCGTTCTTCTTTTCAAGCTATATCGTCTTCAATTCCAAGGACCAAGATGCGAGTCCGGAGCACTTGCAGGATTTCTACCGTTCTCCGACTGGCGTGTACGGGTTTTCGTTGGCCCAACAGGCAATGGTCAGGGAGACTTATGTTGACGCTTTCAATGTCAGCATGCAAATCTTATGCATGCGATGAGGCAGAGTTTGTTATTGCCCCGGGCCGGGGGGAGGGGGGCAGGTTTGAGGGATCTGTAAACTGGTCCGTATGATGGTAGTAGTCTACAAAATGGATCTTCATATGAAAGCAATGTATTCCGTAAGGATACTGCGTCTATCAAACAGAGTGTCATCAACATAAGATCATCGTAGACATACTAGAGGTATACAATGAAAAAATCACATAAACCAAACCAGATCACGCTCATAATGCGAACAAAAGCAAGCAATACCACATCTTTCCGTCATCTACCAAGCCATTCTCTTCCCTATTTCACTGACCCAACCTCTGGCTTTCTCAAATCCATTCGACGCAGTCTGGTAGTCAAGCATAGCCTGGTAAATGTCCTCTGTGGATGTCACGACAAACGGCCCATATTGGACAACGGGCTGGTCGAGCGGCATGCCCGCGATGATAACAAAACGTCCCTCGGACTCCGCATTATCCGGCACAGAAGCCTCGACGAAATCACCATTCTGCTCGAAAACGACGTTATGGAACTGCTTGACGGGACGGGTCGAGTCGTTGGACCCGAACACCGTCGTCCCTGAAAGCGTATATGCGAAAGCATTCCATCCCTGCGGAAGCGGCTGGGAGATCCTCCCACCAGGCCGAATTGTGACGTCCAAAAGCCAAACGGGCGTGTATGCAAGATCGCGCACAGAGTCGACACCATGAGATTGACCCGAAATGACCTTCACTGTGACCCGGTCATCATCTACCTTGACGGTGGGGATCTCGGAGGCTCGCAGATCGCGATACCGCGGCTCGCACGTCTTCAGCTTCTCGGGCAGATCAACCCACAACTGCAAACCGACGTTGGGGGAACCGTCGGGGTTCTCGTGCGGCATTTCCGCGTGCATGATGCCCTTGCCGGCGGTCATGAATTGCAAATCACCCGGTCCGATAGTGCCCTTGTTTCCGGCGAAGTCTTCATGATCCACACCTCCAGACAAGAGGTAGGTGATGGTCTCCTGGCCGCGGTGCGGGTGGTCTGGGAATCCCGAGCCAGGGCCGATGGTGAAGTGGTCCAGCATGAGGAAAGGTGTGAAGTTGCGCAGTTTAGGAGTACCGATGGAACGACGAACACGGGCGCCTGCTCCTTCGGACTGCTCAATGGCAAGGAAGACGGTGCGGATTGCGCGGGGGACAGCCATATCTGACAAAGGTGATTTAAGATTGATGGTGATATCGTTGAATTCTTCGATAGAAGGCTCCGAGTTCGACACTTGCGGGATGTAATCAGAAACTAGATTCTTGATTCTGATGGTGCTGTGATACCAGGAAAAGACGATTGCTAGAATGCAAACTGAAAGAGAAAGGATCAATCTCATGGACTCGGGGAGCGCTGGCTTTTATGTTCGCAGTCTCAGGGATGTAATCTAAGCAAGAGAATGAAGTGGAAAATCCTGGACGCCTCCGTGATGAGCAACGGCATTTTATACGTGGGATGGGGCCTATAGAGCGGGAATTATTGATCCTCAGTCAGTTCTTATAAATTGGCTGAATGATGCTTTTGCCATTTCCAATTTCGGCGCGATTACCAAGATCCCCGTCATCACGCGCTAGTCTTTTTGTGGAATAGCCAGATCTGTCTGTACTGCTTATGTAATTAAGTTAAACGTGTTCTATTATTGGAGGTGTGTTTTATGTTGGATCCCCATCTAGGTGCGCGAACCAGCTCTGCTAGACCAGACGAGGGCGGTCTAACTGGGAGTAGTAAAGCTATAATTGACATGCTTAATGCTCAATCGCTTGCTTGCTTCTATATACAGGATTCGGGATACTCGGGTGTAGGCACCTTTCCTCCCGGAACATATATACTCCTGATCCCGGGTCGGATTATTAGATAATCCACCTGTCCGAAATAGTAACTCTATCCTCATCATATTCCATAAACGACGATCACGTAGCTCCTATCTTATTCCATAGCAGTCGATTATTATTACCAAGAAGTAAATATCTCATGTCCTTCTGTCTTATTTGGCTTTTGTCTCTGCGGGAATCACCCTACTGCCGTAGGGTAAGCGGAGCAGACTGTCTACAGAGCTGTATTCATTAGACGTTGTCTAATTCAATCCGCCGAAGCATATCTATCTGCTAAAAGTCCACGGATTCCTCTACATATGTCATGTTGCATGCGCGCCAGTAACCTGACTGCAGGATTTCCCCTTCCTGGACTCTTTTCTGGTTAATCGTCTACACAATTTTTTGACCCCTTCACGTACTTGGCAGAATTCCTGTTGCGGAGCCGCCGTTGATCTGCTTTCCCCGGTGCGCAGCTTAAGCTCGCATCCGGCGCTGACGTTTCAGTGCCTGCCTAGGGAAGCAACATATGTACTTTTTATTCTACTTACTAGTTGTCAAGATCTACTCTATCTTGATGAAATCTTCGGGCAAATCGATCCCCTCAATCCACGCGCCGGCAGTATCAGCAAATAATTTGGGCGCCTGCCGATTCCACGGGTGTCACATGGCAGGATGCACATAGGCAATCGTATCGGGATTCCCCTGACGGCCAATGCGCATCAAACGCTCTGCGTCCCCGGGATGATCATCAGATGGGACAAGACCGCCCTTCGTAGCGGCGACAATAAGCGTGCGCGCAGGCTAAGGCGCGGGCCACCTATTCTCAGGCTCCAGTGCCATAACACGTCGACACAGATCGAGTGTGCACTGGTTTTGGGGATCTCCACGGGGAATGTCGGCGCCTCCATGCTCCAGGCCACTAGCGATCGTGGGATGAGATTTTCCACGCGGATCAGCATCCATACTGCATAGGGGATGTACCGCGTGAATCGCGTACGAGGGAAGAGCCAGAATCCAGAGATGAAGAGCGTGTCCACCGTGGACAAGGACGATTGTTGAGTTTCCTTTTGGGTTGTGGCTAGAATAATGGAGCTGGATATCATCGTTGGGTTCCATAACTTCTGAAAAGTGCCATTTATATGGCATACAGAGGTTGATTGATTGATTTGATTTGATTTGAATACTATTTGTTGTCGGGGGTCAAACTCGCTGAGTTGGTTGATCTAGCTAGGGAACCAACGTAGGCTGTCTTTAGCGTAGGCTGTGTTCAGCGTCTAGAATTACATTCCTCAGGTACACTGGTACACTAACATGCTCCGAATACACTTATTTAAACAAGGTTCTACAGGATGGTAATCTATCAACGATGATGGCTGGTCTTGTTTTCGCTTCCTTGCTTTCACTTCATGGTGTGGCCCAAAAAGAAAAATTTACTGGAATTTTGGAGCCTTAAGGATCTTCAATACTTGTTCAATATGCCGATCGATCCTGATATTGTAGACGAACTGAGCGTTGCTCCGTTGGAGCTGTCCGACTACATTGCATCGAAGGTTGGCCTGTCGGATAGGCTCACGAGATACCAACGACTTGATTCATCTTCGTCTGACGACACTGTGCATGTATTAAGCCTTTTTTTGTTTTCAGTTTCTACCCACAGACGGGGCGGTCAAATCTTGCAGAAGATGTTCTGGGATGCGTGAGACAGATGATATGTGCAATCAACCATTTTCTAGACTGGCACGCATTGCAGCTTCTGTGCCAACTTGCATCCACCCTAACCCAAATATCAACATACACTTTGATAGAAAGATGTCTATCCGCGATGGGAGTGCCGGCGCCTCCCCCCCGAATGCAAGCCCTATCAAAGGCCGAGTGGACAGTTGCAGCAAAGGCATGGCAGGAAATCTTCTGGGTTATTCATCAAAACCCGTCCTCTCCAACAATGGCTCAACCATCTCAGTGCAGGTTGTCGTATGCTTTCTCTGGTGATATTGATGAAGTGTTCCCCATAGGTTTCACTCTCAATGTTGACACTGTTGACAATGTCAAAAAAAAAAAAAAAAAAAAAAAAAAAAAAAAAAAAGCTAAATGGATGAGGCATGCAAGATTGCTCACTGGACTTTGTTTAAGGAAGGTTTAGTCTCAGAGACTTCTGAGGTTATTATAATGAAATGGGAAGGAGGAGTGGCCTACTAAGCTTTTGAGTGGTTTTATTTGAGGAGCTACTTTGTATCAAAATTGAAGATGACGGCAAAGAATGTAAATTTACATTTAGCCAACAAACAACAAAGTGGTATTAACTTTGCCAGCCGACTGTGGACTTTTTCATCAGATTGCAATTCATTCATGATATCCTTTTTTAGTATGTACCTACTCTACTACTTAGTGGTCAAAATGTCCCAACATGTTTCATATACATTCAATGAGCAAGATTTCCCCCATTCTCTACTCTCACTTACTAAATTGATATTAATTCTGAGGCAATTTCTTCGAATTTCTCCATATTTGGGACTCAATTTCAAAGATGGATATATTCCATTTTTTCATGGCTCGAAACGGGCATAGTACGGAGTACTACCCCCAGTCTAATATTTGCATCCCTGCTTGACAAAAGTTGACCACACAAAAAAGTAACCAACCAAAAAAAAGCTCTCTCCAAATAAATCACTTATGATGCTCCAACAAAGTAGACTAACTTTAAGGATCTGCATCGGTACAGTCAGAAGATGATTGCGGTTCAGCTTTGGTATCAATATCAACCCTCTCACCCGGCTCTTCCTTGTCGCTACCGTCTTCTTTCTTTCGAGACAACAAGAAATACATAACCACCGCAATCAAAACTCCCAAACCGGAAAACCCAACCGTCGTGTACAGGGCTGCATGATACCCGTCCATGTGGGCGGCATGACTCTTTTCACCACCGTGGTTGGCCTCGACGGAATCAATTATGACCGTCATCACGGCGGTACCGAGGACGGCGCCTCCAATATTCAATACCATCTGTCCCAATCGCGGGTTAGTAAGTGGGTAATACAAGCTCAATTTGGACTAGGGAATTGATTTTCTTACATTATAAACCCCTGCTACGGATCCATGATGCTCCTTGGGCATCGACACGATCGCCATGACCATTGAAACAAAATAAACTGTGCCAACGCCCGCGATGTACAGGATCATGCCTGGGAAGCAGAAGCGCCAGTAGTCTGATTTCTTGTCGATAAAGACTAGAAGCAGTACTCCGGCCAGGGCGAGAATCCAGGCTATAACTAGAAGCAAGCGGGTGCCGACGGGTTGGAGGAGATGTGGGACGATCATGTTCACTAGGAGAGCCGTACCGCCGAGAGGAAGAAAACGGATGGCGGTTTGAAGAGATGAAAATCCAAGATCTGATTGATTGATAAACATGCTCGTTAGTCCCAGTCCCAGTTCCAACCCCAAAATTCGTAGCCGTAGAAAGGTGCGTACCTTGAAGCTCAAGCGTCAGGACGTAATTTGCTCCTTGCCACACGCCATAGGTCAATGCTGCCATGGCACAACTAAGTTGCAGGGTATTGCTAGACTGTAGGCTTCTGGGAACAAGGGGGAATGTTGACACCTTGATCTCCACTACAACAAAAACAACCAGAAGGACCACTGCGATAATCAGGGGCGCCAAAGTCGTCGCGCTGCTCCAACCATACTGGTTTCCTGATGTCAAGCTGAAAACCAAGAGGATCAGACCCGCAATGGAGGATACTGTTCCCCAAGGATCCAGACGTCGAACTATTTCTGCTAGCGAAGAGGTATTCCGGGATTCTGATTTTGGCTGACGAAAGAGGAAGACGGATAATACCAATAGGGTTCCTTCGACGATTAAAGTGAACCAGAATATCTAATCTGGTGTGAGTCCAAGAAAAGAAAAAGATATAGACTGATGTCCAACTCACCCAGCGCCAGTTTACTAACGACGAGAAGAGACCACCGATAATGGGTCCCAGACTGAGAGAGACCATGCATGAGCATACATTAACTCGCAAATGGGCGATATTTCAATCTGAAAGCTTACACAAATCCCAAGGAGCCGCTCGCTC
Organism: Monascus purpureus; assembly: GCA_025999795.1. Taxonomy (NCBI): domain Eukaryota; kingdom Fungi; phylum Ascomycota; class Eurotiomycetes; order Eurotiales; family Aspergillaceae; genus Monascus; species Monascus purpureus. Next base: position 497,639 of record AP025347.1, on the reverse strand, counting down.
CCCACCCGCTGAGAGCCAGGGCTTGACGTTTTGGGTCGGTAAAGATCTGCGCGACGAGAGCTTGTGCTGACGGGATGGTGCATGCGGCGGCCACGCCTGGATGGGGAGACAGTATTCGGATCAGCTACTCTCCATACAAAACCGTTGAGATTGCCAAATCGATCCGAGCATCAATGTTCACCCTACCCTGCAAAGCCCTCGCCACTACCAAGCCAACCTGATTCGGACTGAGCGCACATGTCAAGGCGAAAACATTGAAGAAGAACATGGCGATTTGAAATGTCGTTACTTGGCCAAAAATATCTCCCAGGCGTCCTCCGACCATGAGGAAACCACCGTACTTTATATAGGAAGCGGTTAATAAACGCAATGCGACTATGCAGTCAGATGAAACAAAACAAAACATACAGTCAGAGAGTAGGCAGTCAGGACCCATTGTAAGGTCTCCTGAGTGAATCCCAAGTCCTTCTGGATGGTGGGCAGAGCGATCGTACACATTCCCATACTGCCGATGTCGATGAAGAAGGTAAGGCATCTAGGGCGATGGTCATTATTAGCAATTCTCAATGGGTGCTCTTTGTATCTACATATACTGACATGACAACCAACCGAACCCATCCCAACAATTTACCGAGTCGGGAGCGAATTATCTCTTGTCCTGATTCAAGCGCCATCATGGTTCGACCCCTGATGATAGATAGATATATTTGCAATGGATGAAGTTATTCTTGATCACACAATCGAGGGAAACTTGATCATTGTCTTCTCATCCAAATCACGGAAAGAGAATGGATTTTAAAGCTCAGATCTGAGCAGTTGGCTACAATAAATACCATGGTGCTTAATTCAAGGCAATTATCCGCTTGCATAGACAGGTGTTTTCTACTCTAGGTCTCCGATGAAATAAGGCTATCCATGTCACACAATAATAAAATGACTTCTGGTTGGTCATGACTCATTACCTAGTTAATACTAGGACATTCGGAATCCCCATCCAGTATAGTGTCTCCGCTGCACTATAATAAGGAAATGGACCTGGCCTGTGTGCCAGTATAAAAAATATGAGAGTATTGATTCAACCAATGAGAGTTGCTGAAATGGATGGAACATAGGACCTTTTGCAGGTTACAGAATACTATTTAGCAACTGTAAGGACAAGATGGATTGGTATTTATATTATTCCCCCCTTGTTTCGCCTGCCACTTCTCTTAAAGTTGGACTCTCCTTTTGAGTTCTACTTAGCTTCCTAAGCAGAGGCATATAACTATTCTATATATACTTTACACAGCATTTTTTTTGTTTGCCTTCATAAAAAATTTATTCTAACTGATTGTAACAAAACGACCAGAAGGACCACTGCAATAATTGGGGGCGCCTTACTATACACTGTACCCCGTGTTGAGGTGGTAATCCACGAAAACCGGTATAGTAGGAACCAGTCATCACGTGAATCACCTCGGGGTAAGAAGATAAAAGAACAAAAGAATATAACCGACTAAATCTCTAGAAATTAATGAACAAACAGCTCTAAATATCAATCTCAATGCTCTTTGAACACTCAACCCCACTAAACTCTCTATCACCTCTATGTCTTTGAATATTTAAAGGGACAGGAAAGGGGATGTAGGGCTATATCGAAGAAATCGGCCCCAGCTACGGAGTAGTAATTACCTCCGCACTTGGCGGCCCATCCCGAAGTACTCCATCCTGGACGATCTAGCGGGCAATTATTAATCGGCTATCTACGGAGGACGGAGTACCTTGAAGGCAGTGGCGCAGGAGATTATTGATCAGATTGGCTGCCATTACCCGTGCCAAGGGCGCCTCCACGTCTCTCCCCGTGTGAGAGACGTGGAGGCGCCCTTGGCACGGGTATTATTATTAGGTACCAGGTATTTATGTCATTTCAAGGAGGAAATTAGATCAGCCGCCAGCTTCCAGTGAAATGAGCACATATTCTAGGAAGAGTGATTATTGGTGTCTTCGGGCCGCTACTTTAGTATATACCACTAAGTACTTAAAAAATCAGTATGCACATGCACATACAGTATCACGGTGCTGGACCACCGTACGTTATGGTGGCCCTGTTCTGCCTGTACTGACCGCCTGTCCACGTGACTCGCGAGGAAGATATCTTCAACTTCTGTTTTGATCCTGTTGTAGCTCTTCGAGCTACGTCTTGTCTATCTACCTGTACTATAGCTTCACCGTAGCCTGCCTTCATTGCCTGCCTGTGTGCTCTTTCCAATCGATATCTGTTTCCTGACCTCCCAAACCCGCACCTTGACATACAGTATGGAGTACATGCATCCTTTCCAGCTATAACTGCTACTATGGAGCAGCAAATGGAATCCATCAGCCAGTCTTTCATCTAAAGTCACAGTCTGTCATGGAGCCAAGTGCACAATCTCGGTAATTTATCCCTTTGATAATAATAACAACCAGGCCTGCTTGGCTGAAGACTACTGCTACTACACATGGCCTGAACTTCAGTACTTTGTATAAAGGATTTGCTAATAGCAATCCATTTGGGAGTGAAATACTACATACATGCATTAGTGTCTGCAGAAATTTCTACCTTCACTAGCGTGCTCCGAATATTTTCTTGTTCCGCCACTTCTACTCATGCTGGGTTATTCTCTGACCATACTAAGCTGTAATCCCTAGCATTTCAAATAGGTAGGTGGACTCATCTGGCCAACAGTCACATTGAGTGCAGTGAGGGGATGTGGAGCGAATTACCGCACATTGCAAGCATCATCTGTGACTATATAAGATCATTACAAACTTCACTACACTGCTGTTGCTTCTTCTATCCAACACCTCCTATGGCTAGTTAACTGATATTAAATCAATTCCTTCCTGCTGTTGCTTTGCACATCATTATCTTCCTGTAGGAATTGCCAAAATGTCATGCTTCAAAGGTCCTATGAGGGTCATTTCGGGTCCTTGCAATGGGTTAGATCCTTTGTGTGACGAACCTGAAACAGCTGCAGTAAAAGCAAAATACCCTCTCACTCACAATCAGCAGGGTATATGGCTAGAGCAGTCCCTGGATCCATTGAGCACCCAGTTTAACCTGATTATGGAATGGGACTTATCCAAGGAGGGACAACATTGGGATCAATGCACAGTCCAGGCATTGACTGGTAAGAAGTTTTGTAACTTTTTGATTCTTTGCAGCTTGCTTTTGAAAAAAAAAAATATGATTGCTGATCATGGTGAGCAAACAGCCATTCAATTGTTAACGAGAAAGTACTCTGTCCTGCGGTCGACAATTGTCGTTGAGAATGGTACGCCATACATGCAAGAGTTTGAACCCTCCTCCACCTGTCCTTCAATCCAATTTGTCACCAATGGAGATGCGCATCTGGATACTCGCGCAATCATGGGCATCTTAAGACGTGCTTTTCGTTTCCCCGAGGACTTGGCTGTGAGATGGTGCATCGTTCGTCTGCAGTCAGGAATTCAGCTTTACTTAACTGCACACCACATTGCAGTCGATGGAGGAAGTATGAGTCTTCTTTCCAAGGAGTTCCTTGAAATCTATCGAGGAGGCTCAACTACGACGGATGACTCGACGATGGACTTTAGCCAAGCTCACATAGCAGAGGTATTGCCCGCAAAAATCGACGAACAATTTTGCTTTTTTTTTTTCTTTCTTTTTGCTGACCAATCCCAAGCAAAACTGGATGTCCAGTGACGAATGTAAACAAGCAGCAATGACTTGGATGAGCCAGATGAGCAATACATGCCTTACCCGGTGGTCTTTTCCGGATGTTGCATCGTCGGAAAGCTGCCCACGATCGTCCAATTCGGATTATCGCGGTATAACAACATGGGCAAATTTCTCCAGAGCCGTAGGTAAAAAGAAGACAGGAATTCGATACTCATGCTGACTTTTGCTACAGGAATTGTCAGCATGGTCTGACACGTATCGTACATCTTGGTTTCGTGTTGCCGTAAGTATTATCGGGCTTCTGGTCAATTCATTCAGTAAACCGTCATATCGAAAAGATCACGTTTTGGGTGTCGCATTTGCTGCACGTCCGAAGGGATTTGAAACTTCACCAGGACAATTCGCCAGCCCGTTGCCCGTCAAAATCCCGCTTTGGGATTGCCTTCTGAGCGCAGAAGATCGTCCGTCCTTGAAGGAACTTGTGACAGCCGTGTCTCGGACATTCAGCCAGGTCAAAAAGCATGAGAGGCTCTCTCTCCTGGACATCGCCAAAAATTGTCGAGAAAATGGCATTGATTTCCACCCATGTAAAGTAGCTGTCAGCTACTCTCCCAAACTGGCAGAAGACAGCTGTCGACTCTTCCCTGTTGAAGGGAACTGGGATCTCTTTTTCGTTTTGTTGGAAAATGACCTGGGAATCGAACTAGGGGTATGTTCCACCCGCAACAGCATGGAGACGAATCGTTCTCGCTGATTGCATTTTTCTATAGGTGGTGTATGATCCTCTGATTTTCTCCAACGACGCTATCCTCGCAATGAAGGATCGCTTTCAACAGCTCGTGGGAATCAGCTTCTCAAACCCCGATGTCAGCCTGAATTCACTTCCCTCTATACCAAAGCATGTTTCACTGCCACGCCTCGATCCAATTGACGATGACCTCCCCGTATGGAATCTATTTGAATTACATGCGACCACAAACCCCACGGCTGTCGCGTTGCTCTGTGCTGAAACTGGAGAACAAATGACATACGGTGAACTTTTAACAGCGTCGAATGCCAAAGCATCTGGTGAGTATCAGAAGAATCAATACTGTAATTTGCGCTAACCTACCCAGAATTACGCTCGGGAAGTGTTCATGCAGAAGTTCCAGTTCTCCTGCATCTCCGTCGAGGGTTTCTAGTTGTTGAATGGATCTTGGCAGCCATGAAAGCTGGCGGTGCATTTGTCTATGTGGATCCGAAGTTACCAACGGCACGCAAGGAATCCATTTTGGCCACGAGCAAACCGGCTGTATTGGTAACTGATGACTATCTCGATGGGAAGGAAACCTGGTTAGCCAACTTCTCGGGACATGTTCTCTCGAGTTCTGTAAACCCCACAATCCCGCAGGACCACTATCAAGAATCATTGTGGCCGCGAAGCAGCCCAAGCGACCTTGCTTATATCATCTATACATCGGGCAGCACCGGTAGGTCTCTATTACATTTCTAGTTGCCCTGGTTCAGATCTGATTTGCCTACTAGGTCAACCCAAAGGAGTGATGATCGAGCACGGCCATTTGACCAGGTTTGTGAAAGCTAGCACGTCTACATACAATGTCGGTTACGGCTCTCGGGTCTTACAGTTTGCCAACTTCACATTTGATGCGTCCATCTTGGAGTGGTCCACCACGCTTGTCACTGGAGCCACACTGTGCTTTGCGAAGTATCCCCAGGCATTGATGGGAGACTACCTAGCCGACGTAATCGACAAGAATTCTATTACATTCATGCAAATCACGCCGACCGCTCTAGGAACCATACCTGCATCGAGATCCTTGAAATCTCTTTCATGTATCTCGCTAGGCGGCGAGCCCGTTCCTGGCCAAATGATACAAAAGTGGCAGGAGCAAGTGGATGTCGTTAATTCATACGGTCTGACGGAAACAACCATAGCAGTCGCATTCAAGAAGTACAGGAAACGGCAATCGGCAAAGAGCTTCAACTCTGTCGGCACTCCACCAGACGGGACCAGCCTATACATCTGTGACCCGAAATTTACCGAGATTCTTCCCAACGAACATGAAGGGGAGATCTGTATTGCTGGCTCCCAGGTTGGTCGAGGCTATCGCGGTCAACCGGAGCTTACGAATCAGAAATTCGCGTTGCATCCCACTCTGGGCGAGCGTCTATATCGAACCGGTGATCACGGAAGGATTACCTCCACCGGAGAATTGCAAGTCCTGGGCCGGATTGATCGGGAGTTGAAAGTTCGAGGTTTTCGAATTGCGCCCGAAGATATCGAAGAAGCCATGCTCTGCAGTAATGCAGGGGTAGGTATGGCATCCGTCCAACAATCCCAGGACGGTCTTGCTCTCGTTGCCTTTGTGGCGCCGTTGGAGTCGGATACTGAAGCCTTGTTGGGATATTTGAGAAGCAAGCTTCCGTCATACATGGTTCCCTCAACGATCCATAAATGCAGATTGCTGCCGTTAAATACAAATGGGAAGGTTGATCACAAGAGAGTTAATCTCGAATGCCGAGATACAGTCGAGCCAGATGCTTTGGTGACAAAGCCATCTCATGGGACGGCCAGCACTCCTGATGATGCAAATCCAACTAAAGATGGAAGCAGTGTGGAAAGTGATGTGAAAATCGTGGTTGCGGAGATTTGGAGAGGTCTATTAAATCTGAGCGAAACACCTGAATACAACATAAACTTCTTCGATATTGGTGGTCATAGGTATGTTCTGACATTTACATTAGGGCATTTCTCTTTTTGGAATCGTGTGCTAATAAATATTCAAGCCTACTTGTTCCACGTCTTCTTGAGAAACTCAATGTGTCATTTCCTGGCAGTAATCTCAGAACCGTTGATCTGTTTCACCAGGCGACTATTCGCGAGCAGGCGGCGCTTGTCGCTCCAGCAGCTGCGGTTCCATCTGTCAAGCCCAAAAATACTGCACGAATTTTGAATGGGGAGGATCCATCAGCCCAGGCAGCGCCCCCCAGGAACTCTCCAGTAAAATCAACTGATATCGCTATTGTTGGAATTGGGGGCAGGTTCCCAGGAGCCAAAAATCCGGAGGAATTATATGCGAACCTTATGCAGGGCCAGGTATCAATTCAGAGAAGCACGTCAACCTCTGCGAAGTCTCATGTAGATGGTTGTCTTTGGGTACCAAAGGCCGGCACACTAAGTGAGGTTGAAGATTTCGATTATCGCTTTTGGAAGTTGTCCAAGGAAGAAGCGACGGATATGGATCCCCAGCAACGGCTATTCCTTGAAGTCGCCCTGGAGGCATTGGATGATGCGGAACTGGATCCCTTTCAGAGTGCACGCAACAATATCGGTGTTTTCGTGGGTTCGGCTCAAAATAAATACCATACCTTCACCGATCCGGTCTACGGGTCTCCCTTTGAGAGGGCAAACAGAGGTTTTGTTGCACCATCCATTTCTGCAAGAACCGCTTACCATCTCAACCTTCACGGTCCTAACATTACACTCAACACCAATTGCGCAAGTAGCACCGTTGCGCTGTCGCTAGCAGTTGAATCCTTGAGGAATCATAAATGTGATGCTGCCATAGTTGGTGGAATTTCGGTTCAATTATTCGAGTAAGTTGAAAAATCCACATTCTGAGCGTACGATCGATAATCGGCTAAAGAAAATCGGGGGGAAAAAGTGGTGGGTACATCACTCAAGAGGGCCAGATATTTTCTTCCAAGGGTCAATGTCGTCCTTTCGATGCCGAGGCAGATGGGACTGTTCCCTCGGATGCGGTGGTTGCTCTTGTTCTCAAACGACTTCCAGATGTTCTGAAGGAGGGAGGAGGAACGGCATATTCGGTTATCTTAGGGACTGCCATCGGCTCTGATGGTCGGACACAGAAAGCTGGCTATCAGGTCCCATCGCCTCGAGGTCAGGCGGAGGTAATAAAGAATGCATGGAAGGATAGTGGAATTCCGGTCACGCAGTTGTCATACACTGAGTACGTTTTCTAATTTCTGAGAATTGGTGGGAACATTAGCAACTTACAAGTCAATTTTTTTCTTTTTCTTTTTTTTTTTTTAGATTACACGGAAGTGGAACGCCATTCGGGGATGCCCTCGAACTTGAAGGTCTTGGGATGGCTCTGAGAGAGCTTGGATACTATTCCTATTCTACCGAACGTCGTCGTTGCGTTGTTGGTTCAAATAAGGGCAATCTCGGTAATACACAGGTTAGATTATCTCTCTCTCTCTTTTCATTTTTCTTCTGGCCTACAACACAACTCGAGACTAACTATCCTCCAATTTAGCACGCATCTGGCTTAGTTTCCGTGGTCAAAATGTGCAAATCCATTGAACATGGTGTCGTTCCAGCAATCGCATCCCTCCAAACCCTCAACCCTGTTATTAACGATACTAAACTTCAGTTCGAATTCGCTACAAGCTCCTTCAAACTAAGCCCGAAGACAGTGGTAGCAGTTTCCGCCGCCGGATGGGGAGGAGTTAATTCTCATATTATTTTGGCTACGCCAGCTCCTGAGATCCTTCGATCTATTGTCACCCGGGAAAGGTTGAAACCTCGAAAGTTCAATCGTGAGACACTTTCCGCTCCACGGATGAAGCAAGCTTCGTTTTCATCAAATAATATCATCCCGGATACCGATCTCAAAAGCAGCCGGGATGAAACAGTTAGAGCTATCCTTGCTCTGTGTTGTTAGTTAAAATAACATTCCCGAGATGTGAATTTGAAGGGAGTTGGAGAAGGGTCGGTTTTGGATCTCTTTGTCTCAACAGTCAGTCTTGGGGTACCAGGAGCAGAAATGATGGATGCATCTTGGAATTTCTAGATGCGTTGAAGGCCTTTCCGTTTCGGTGCTCACCTCCTGCTCACTGAGTAGATCTGAGCACGCCCTGAGCATGAGTGAGTAATATGGAGCCTCAATAAAATGCACCCAGCTCTAAGATGTCTTGACCAGCGAGCAGCCAGAAGCCAATAGAGAGTCTTCGTCCTGCCCAATAAGCAACTATTGTACATGCGGTGCTTGAGCCCTAACACTAAGCCACTGTGCCAAAAAGGCAACACGAAGTAGTAGTAGTAGTGTCAAGTTTAAAAATGAAGATGTGATTGTAACCACCCTCCTTCTTTTCATAGCTGATCATTTTTGTGGCATCCTTGATGGTATTCAATGCAATCTGGCTTAATCTTGAAAAATTGAAGTCCAGCTGGTGAGCTTGGCGTTGCTCTTTGTCGCGGTGGAGCCAGTGACCGTCAGTGTAGGCATAAGAGTCTTCACTATTGTAAGACGTAAGAAGCTCATTAGCAGGGACAGCAGCTGGCAGCTGGTAGGTATAGTGGAGGACTTGCCTTTCAATTAGGGCAATGCAGCCTTCACTACCTTGCTCATTGTCAAATGCGCCTTGTTGTGGGATGAGCCCATGGGAAGCCGGTGAATGTGGAGAAATGGTAGTCTTGAGGATATTCGTAATGCGGTGGAGAAGATGCCCATGATGTTGAGAACTCCCCGTCCATGTCGCAATGAAGGTGAGTTGCGACTTGACGGCTGTTCAAAGACGAGAAGAGCAGCGTGCGGTCATATGAGAAGGCGCTCGTTGTCAGCCAATTGGGCTGCTATACTCCGCATAACTAGCCTTCCCTGCGTCGATATCCTTTATTTGGCAATACTCATATCATGGAGATGATGCAAACATGGAACCAAATCCACTCATTCATCATTCCGTCGGCGCTTAGGTGGGACTGGGCCGCTCTTTGGACGCTTACAGCCGCGCTGGTAGTAACATGTAACCGCCCGCCAAACCAAAAGAGTTTCTCTCCAATGCCTCCGCCACTACCGACCTATGGTGTTTGTTTCGTGTGACACCATGCTTATATCAGTGAGCGGTGTAATAAGAGTCATCTGTGTCTTCCATGCGAGTCTCATACCCCGGTTTTTCTATTGGATTCATTGGGATATGTAATGAACTCGGACTCCTGTCGCCATGGTGTCGCTATCGTGTCCTACGCGAGCATGTATATATTAATCAGCAGGCATGTAGATCATGTGACACAACGAGCACACTTTTAGCAGCGCAGGGCACCAGCGATTAGTTCTCATATAATAAGACCCCTAGTGTAACGGTCTCAAGGTAGTTTATTCACCTAGCTAGGCCACTCTACGAGTACATTAAATCTTGAAGAAAGGGAGGGAAAGAGGTGGTGTAGCTCCTAGGGGTTTGTTTACCTAGGGAGCTTGGGACGGAATAACATAATCAGGGCGGTGAATAGTGGCAGAATAAAGTTTGTAGACTGGTCTGCAAACTTCTAGTTGCTTGCTGTTGGTGTTAGCTGAGGGTATCCGAAGCCCTATATCGGGCCTAGCCCGTCACACCTACGAGCTACGCCACGAATTCCTGACTATCGAATAACTTCAATTTTATCCTGTATATAGAAATCTATCGAATTCATTGATCATTCTACAGCATTTCCATGGGTGCCCAGTGAAAAATGGGGACTTTCGGTGTCCGATTACCTCCCTTATACTTGATGTGGATCAGGGTGACGGGTTGGACGTGGTTGTCTTCATAAAGGGGTCGGCGGAAGTCGGTCCCTATCTAGCTAATGGAGATCACGTGATTACTAAGTCAACAAGATCGTACCCTTGTACAAGCTATATACAGAATTGAAGCAAAAGCAGTTACCATAATAGGAGATAAGTGAGTAGGAAAGCAGGCAGGTCAAGATATAGCAAATTAGAGCCCAAGCAAAAGGAAAATAAGCTCAGATAAGGTGTGAACGAGGCTGAAGCTCTCAGACCTAGCTCCTAGGGTGCATTCTAAGGACTAAACCGCTTGACGTGCCAGTGCCAGGGTCATACGCTGACGGTCATAGCTCTACTTCATGCTTCGGTTGGAATCCTCTACCATATTTGCTAACAGTGGTGCTAGCTTCGTAGGAACAGTTCGAGGCATGTAGTTAACGCTCCCAGGACTAATAGCTGTGATTTCGGGAATCCGATCGTCATTCCTGAAGCTCGTTCCAATCCTAGGAGCCATTGAGAAGATCAACAGGATGTCTCTACCATAGAGGTCCTGAATCTCGTTCATTCGACTTTACTTCCTCCAAAAGCAATGGCGTACGAGTCATAAGGCCCCATCCCGCGTCTCGACTTCGGGGAAGATCCCAATCGTGGAAACTGATGGAACACAGTATACGGATTCCAATCTCTTTTGTTTCACTTTTGATAACGGTTAACGTCTTGACTCAGGATCATAAATGCTATTGGTGATCTTAATAAAAAACAAGAGCAGAGCAGGTCCCTGCTATAGTTTGTATTCTGGGCACTGGGTTTTCTTCTTGTTCTATCCCCTGATTTTTTTTTGATTTTTATTTTATTCTATCGGAGATGGATGGCTAATTCTGCAACGCTAACTATAAGTCCAAGTCCTGTCCTACCAACCTCATTAGTGCAGCTTGGGGAACACATGGATCGAGGATTCTTTCCACCTTCTCAAGCCAATCATCCGACCAGTCAAAATAAGTGAAACATAGCGAGTAATCCCAATAGCTAGGATACCAGCCTGCAGATTCCCAATCTAGAACAGCAGCGACTTCGAACGATCTCTTAGAATCTCCTCCATCGATGCTGCTAGACGAGTCGCACCGTTCTCGAACAAGAATGTTTTTCCGCTGAAAATCCGCGTGCGTAAATACGCTGTTATGACCGCTCAACATAGCCTGCCGGTGGCGATCGAAGAGCTCCGCCACGTAAGCTCGTCGCGCGCACAACTTCCAATTCTTCTTAGATTTAAAGACAAGAGCGCGATAGACATCATCCTCCGTGTTAAAGGGTCCGATAATATGCGGGTCTTTCTCGGAGGAGAAAAAGTAGCGGTGCGGAAGTGGCCCCCCAAGAACACCGCCGAAAGTCCCAGGAGATGGGAGGGCCCGTAACTTGTCAAATATCTCGCGCAAATGGTTCACGATGGATGATTTTCCATTTTCTGATAAGGAGGGCCATATATCACTAAGTCGGTGACCAGGTATGTACTCCATGATGATATACAGCTTCCCATCTTGTCGATACATGGCATAGAGACGAGGAGCAGGGATGCTCTGTGTCTTCTCTAAAGCTAGTAACGCGTGGCCTTCATTCTCAAAGACTGCGGGTCCATATTTGACAACAAAAACTTCGTCGATCCGGATGATCCGCCGAGAACTTGAATCGAATATGCTAGGGAATTCTATGGAAGCTGCTTCGATCTCATCTATCGTTGGAAGCCGGCGCGGCAGTTCATGCTCATCGCGAACCCAAGGGAGAGCTGGAATAGTCCCTAGTGACATTCAACAAACTCTCAGCGGTAGTCTGAGCTGGATACAAGACATATGGGAGCTGGTGCTTGAGGTGAAAGTAAGTTTGAAAGTTCATCAGATTGATCGTGCTGACAGGCGACATTAATGGAAATAGTCCTAGCTTCTCGAATGCCAAGCATCACTAACTCATGTGATCATAGTAAATGTCTTCTCTCAAGTCTTTTTAACCTCTAGAACCACGTTCCAACTGATCTTCCCCCCCATAGCTGCTCTGCCTTGAGGTGGTAGCACATCTATCTCCCTACTGATCCCTACTTTTCAAAATCCGGCACGGACAATGTTTTCAGGTCTCCATCGCATAGCGATACCTGGTATAATTCGGCATTCTTGCAATCACCGAAGATTTTCATTTGTATCCGTGCACTCCGTCTTTCCAGCAGCTCTATATCGCTTCCAGGTATATCGCGAATCTAAACTGTTTGACAAAAGCTTGGGCAAGGATGATTGGGATCCCGAGGACAGTGTTGAAGTTTCCGCAGATGGATTGGTCTATCCTAAAATAGCTGTCGATGGTATGTTACAATGTACTTTCCACTATAGCTGCCACTTAGAATACACTAGTTTCGAATGGGGCTCTGTTTATGCCAAATACACATTTCATGCAGGAAGTGACTCGGAGGTCCTATGATTATTATCTTGAAGGTTTAGATGATGGCAAACCAGCAGCTAGTCCTCATCTTTTGTGTATCTCTAAAGGTTTGTCCAGCTACCATTGAGATCGAATCAATAATAACAGCTTTATGTAGGGACTGTGATACCGGATAGCCTTTTGCTCTACCGAGAAAGAGATTCCCGCTTCCTACTTCAACCATCGCGTCCAATGTCATTGATGGGTACACTCAGGCCGTTGCATCAAAATCACCATTCTACTAACATGGCTCTGCAGACCTAAACAAGACTCTTACCGATTTCTACATTAAAAGTGGCACCATTCTTGATCCGGATGGGTGGCTTGAGAAGCATCCCTACCACGAAGCATACTTTGATGATTCAGAGGAATGGATGAATAAGTAGTGGAGGCCTGGCCATTCATTATGAGCAAAACATGACTGCAAAACTGAAATGAACTACCATGACCTGATCCATCAAACTGCATACAAAGGAGACACGCAATCTTAAGAGATTACAGGAACGAACGGACTCGCTGCATAATCCCAATTGAAATGATCCATCAGAACGCAGCTCTTCTTCATGCAGACTCAGTTGCTGTGGGGTATCGCTGCAGCCACTCTTCCTTGGTGAAACGCTGCGCCTTTTTCTGAAGAAAGTCGGTAATTTTGGCGTTTAGGTCTAGGAATATCATCAATGATCTTTACATATAATCTCCGGAGTAGCAGTCTTACCATCCACCGACATCTCCTTCCTTGCCTGCAATGAATAATGATCCCCAAACTCATGGACCAGAATAAGATCATCTGGAAGTCCAGTTCCTGTCTCGCTTCAGCATCACTTTATTCTTGGGGTCGGTTAGCTAGTAACCAACCAACGATACACCTCCATTAGAATGCAGTATACGGCAGGTGACATCACGTGATGCTCGAGAGGCACAGTCCTGAATGTGGAATTGGGGGCGGGGGAACTCGGCCGATGCCGATTGCTGGGGAGATCTGCAAGCGCTTACGCGGAACTTCGATTCCCGAGTCTGTTCTCGTTTCTGAACCTGCTCTCGATTCAATTCTTGAATTCGACATACGATTGCGATTCATGACTGTAATTTTGGTTCCTTGGACCAATTCTCTCCTGCTGCATCAACTTTCTTTACTGCACGTTTCTTCATCTCCTGCAAGGTTAATCGCAAGGCTGATTTGCTTGATGGCATCAGAAGAACGGAAGCGAAACAGGAAAACATGCAAGGGAGTTCTATGAACGTCAAAAAGGACTCAAAAGCATAGTCTAACAGGGCGAACGGCTAAATAACCTTAAGAGCGCCCAGCAGATTCACATACACGCAGTTCATCATTCAACCCTCGCCCGAGAACAGCCACATCGCTTTCGCCTCATCCGCAGATTTCTCTCCTGTGACTTTTTTGATATACAGTGCCATGAGCTCCTCATTATGCCTTCTCTTCTCATTTATATCCAACTGCGGAGCAATCCAGCCTTCTGCATCAGTATCAAGGCATTCTTCCGCAAGTGCTTGAACCTCGTGCCAGGCTTGGTATTCTGCGAACTGATGTTCCTGGCATTGACTTCTTCTTGGTTGAATGAATAAGGGCATTTGCCAGTAAATCCAAGGCTTGACCAATTCTGGAAAATTTCTATCAAGCATGCATGGAACGGAACAATGCCTACTTCAGAGACTTCTCCGCACCAAGTGAATAGTTCCCGGAAGACACAAGGTACATTCATAGCATCATGTGCTGCCCTGTTTTTAAGATAGGTTGAGATCTCATAAGCCTTCGCCAATTTTACCTGAGACCATTCGCGTGAAGCAATAACTTTGCTCTCTTCATCCAATTCGTCAAAATTGTCAGGGAGTTTCGGTTGAAATATTCCCCTCGCATAATTGTAATTTGGCAGATGTTTGAGAAAAATCGGCCATTGGGCCTGGAGAAATGCGGGAAGTATCGACGTTGACTGGAAATCAATGAGGGACACTATTCTCGAGCATTCGTCCGGGGCAACAAAAATTTTTCCCATATGAAGATCGGTGTGCCGGAGTGTAGGCTGACAAGCTTCCCTCAGTATTCGGTTTGAGTCTAACAACTTCATAAGGCACATTGGTGGTTTCCAAGAGCTGGACCTGTTGCTCAGAAGTTCCTTTGTAGAAACTCGGTCGACCTCGTTGGTGGTCGCTTGGTATTCGAATCAACTCTCGCTCTGCAATGGAGAGTCCAAAGCTTGAAATTGAGTCCCCTGTGAAAGTACTAGCATGTGCAGTGTCATGTTACGCAAGTAACGCACAAGGCCCTTGATTGAATTCCAAATTCAGTTCCGTATTGAATGACCGATCGCAAGAAGGTCCAATGCAAAAGGACTGGGATGGATCGATATCACTGTCGAGTGGCCTGTTTAATCGGCTCATGTCTGTCCGAAGGTACAGTCCTCCATAAGCAGGGAATCTAACAGCCAACAGCTGAGCCTCAAGTTTGGTCAAGTTCTTGATTAACTGCAGTTTTTCGAATTCCGTCATGTTGCTCCATTGTTGAAACAGAGGAACCCCGGCAGCTTTCTCCATAATGATATATTCGACACCAACTGCATTCGAACTATCTGACGACCAAGAAAGGACACGGGGCACAGGAATGCTAGTGTGTCTCCTGACTGGGTTGTATAACCTTAGTTAACCGAATCTCCCTGCGGTAGAGACCACATACCGTAATTCTAAAACTCCTACTTCACCAGCCGTTGTTAATGAGGGCGGGCCAGCAATGCGGCACGGAACCTTGGCAATTACTTCCATTCCGTCTGCTTTTTTCATCAAGAAAGCCTTGCTGAAACCCCCTTCCATCTTGTCAATAGCTATGACCCGACTGGAATCTCCTCCAGCTGTGGCAGCAGTATTGCGGAGCGCGTCCAAATTGAATCGGACATATCGTCTGCTAAACTGGTGTTCTTCGTCAACAAGAAAATGGCCATTGGTGTAGGCGAAAAGATCCTGCTGGAAACTTCAGAAAATGTTTTCGCAACAAACTTCATCTCTTACCTCGACAAGTCGTCAATAAAGGTGCTCCCGGCTGGCCATAACACGACTTTGAAATTTTTCTGAGAATAGACAGCATTTCGCATGGCTAGTTCAACATGCGATCAAAGAGCAGGATACAGGGAGTGAAGTTAGAAGAATTGTCTTGACTGGGAACTAGCAAGCTCAGATCGGCGCGCGTTTGAGAGATACGATTGGTGTTGGCGTGATAATATTACATGTATGCAGAAGTATGCCTCCAGAGAAATCCAATTTAATCTATTTGTAGAAGTGCATGATGCACTGGGAGGTATTGTCTGAGTGAAAATTATTCTCTGTAGACTCTGGCCTTTATCTGGATAGCCACAATATTGCAGGCTCCAGCATGTCTGTCAATGCCACGTCTTTCCCACTGCGCATATGTTCATCCTTCACTTCTTTCATAGTTAGGCTCGCCTATACAGGGTAACTCGAACTTCCTCTGAATAAGAGCACTGTGAAAGACAGACCACACCAACTTCCTTGAACCCTTAGAAATTACCTGATTGTGTGTCACGGTTGTAGGTCCGAGTGACCCTTCGTTGACCTGGTCCAGTTATATAGATAATCTAACCGCTACTGACATCCAACCGGTTCATTTGTTACCAGAGCAGAATTCCTGCTCTTGGAAACACATGGCATCTTAGGGTAGACGGATCGACTCCTTTAATAGGCCAATACTGTCACCAGAATACCCAAACGGCTCGCCAGAGAGTGTTTGTTCTGCGGATGGCGCCGGTGGTTCCTAGGAGGGTATGCTTGCCAAGACCCAGCAGCATCGATCGCGCTAATCGCACCAGGTTATGTTTACTTCTGCGTAGTGAGCGCCGCACCTCCACTCCGATTCCTGCCCATGGGCTAATTACTAGAGCCTTCATCAACCAACAATTGCATTTCTGTATAAAAACCAATACTAAGTGGATTAGGGCATCTAGCTCTAGTATGTCCTCGAACATGACAATTAGTAGAACACTGCGGTGGCGCTCATATGCGCAGCCCAGCTGCAGAAAGTGCTGGATCTATAAAGATAGTATCCAGCGCTTCCTGAACCTCGTTTTCGCGCTGAAATCGCTCTAGACCCTCCTGAAGAGATGGGCCCTCTTCCACAGCTAGCTGTCTATTAGATTTCTCCTGCTTTTGGCCTTCCCATTCATTATCAGCGCAATATTTGCATATTTCTTCCTTTGCAAGAACAAGCCCATTAAATGTTAATTCATGACCTTTAATAATCTTGTTCAATCACACTTCTAACAAAGGTAAAGGACTCTGAGCACATTCTCTAGACAGTTTTCTTGCTGCAGATGCTTGCTTCTCCAGCTGCCTAGCAGTATAGGGTGTTTTAGGCACTGAGTTAGTTGACCAACTGCCTGGTGGTGTAGGGGTCTTTAGTTGGATGTCCAACTTGCTGAGCACCCTATCTGGATTAAATAGAACTAGGCCAGTGCCTGTGAAGCTATTTTGGATATTCTCTGTTGTAAAAGCACTTTTGCAAGCCTGTGGAAAGATCTTAAGGAAATCAAGCTTATCAATATGGCTGATTCCTAAGTGCATTTTCTGCTTCACTAAGTCGCTGTACACGCCTTTTAGAGACTGAAAACAGCCTACATCTAAAGGCTGGAGATTGTTGGAAGAATGTGCAGGCATGCAGATAAGAATAATATTATTCTCATTGCATATTTGATCAAATTGAGGTGTGAGATGGCTGCCATGGCCATCCATAACTAGGAGACAGTATTTCCCAGTTGTACAGTGAGTAGTGTGCTGGGGGCACTGCGAAATCCCGGATCCCCCACATTGCCTATCTTAGAACACCGTAGAGCCGCGGTCTCCGACATACTAATTTCTAGGTTGCTTCGCTAGTATCGTCATCATCGTATAGAACGGAGCGAGGCTCCATCGTTGTGTTTCTTCTTTTATTATATCGTTTCCTTATTAGATCGTTCAGTGTGTCCATCCCTGAGATCCCTCGATCACAACCCGGTTCCTGTCGCAGGGAACAACGCACGTACGCCGCCCTTTACAGTAGTAGCAGGAATAAAGAGATTTTTAAGCCAGCAAAGGCCTATCTCATTAGTAGTCCATCCATTAGGACTAACTTCAATCCTGCTATCCAATGGGAGTGTTGGATCTTGATACCAACCCTCTATATGGACCTTCCCTTTGAAGATAATGCATGGAGGAAGCACCTAATCAGTAGAGTGTCAGGGCCCTTGCCATGTAGACCAGGACGAGCACGTGAGCTTCCTTACTTGGATTAGCGTGGCGCGTGGATAGGAGTACGTCGTCCAGCTTCACGTAGACCTCTTCCTTTTTCCTTCCTCTTCATGCTTGAAGTTCTCGTCGATAGCTGCCTAGATAGTCGAATAGCATCCTATTCATCGTCTAGTTGAGCTCCGTGACATAGAGTTGATACACTCAATTGAAGTAACCCATTCCTGATTGCCCAGCTGTATGAGACGTGCTTTTTCATAATAATCAGCTCTAGTAATCACTCAAGTAGTAGCTACTAGGCCCATAGCAAAGCCAGTCTCATCAAAATTGTAGATATCCTCTAATATGATTCTATGCTGTATTATAGTGATTTGTATGCAGTCAAACCACTCTTTAATAACTTCATATTTAGTGTGTTAATAATCATATTATCAAGAAAAGCAGGATTTCACTTTAAGATAGCATTTAACAAAGTTAGTAATCCAGTTTGCTCTAACTGATTGAATAAGTATAGTACTGCAGCTAGCAAGAAGAATATTAGCTATTTCTTATGTATCTGATAGCTTAGGAAGCGCTCCATGTTAATCTAGTGATAGAATCCATTGTATGAGCAATTCCTCTTCATTTTGAGTTAATTTATGATTGTTGGCGCGTGTTTCTAAGCATGAAGTTGTTCCATTGAGTTATCACTGCATATTTTTTTCAGGGATATTATAAGCACGTGCTGCTTCACAAATACTGCAAATTTCCTGCTTCTTTAAAGCAGAAACTGCTAGTAGGGCTCTACCCTCTTGCTCAATTAATTCTCTTCGATTTTGACGCGCTTTTGGAGGCATGGTGGGTAATTGAATAAAGGAAGGCAAAACAACGCGTAGAATTTTGATGAGGTGCGGCGCTCGCTAGTGAAATACTTTATGGAACGAATTCGCGCAGATTAAATAAGCAGGGAGAACAAGGAGAGTAATGAAAGTTGGCAGTAAGGTTGGATGCTAGAACAGGAGATGTGTTTCTTATAGTTAGGTGCCGGAACCAGCTCTATTAGGTCAGGCGAGGGCGGTCTAGTAGGGCATAACGCACGTGACCTCCAACACGAACTTGTTGGATCACGTGGGATTCTGCCGCATAGGTCCGCCCTCGCTGACCCTTTTCACCACGTAGGCCTATCTAGCTAGTAACCAACCAACAATACACCTCCATTAGAACTCCCTGTCGGATTGCTGACTAACCATGCGGGTTCTTAACGTTATGTCCTAGATCCTCCGAACAACACATCAGATTTATATTTGCCTGTTCTATCGTTAGAATCTCCCACGCATAGCAGCAGAATCATCTATCTTGCCTCTGGCCCACTATCTATCCTCTGGCAACTGCTTACAACGGCTGTTATCCGGCCAAATCCCCTCCAGAGGTAAATAATCCGTAGCAGATACATCTTTAACCAGTACAATCACGCCAAGTTTCATCTGCCTGCAGCAGTAATGGCTGGCAGAGCTATTCCTGGGATTATGGCGTGCAGCAGTTGGTGATAATGTAGCCGAGGTGAGGCTGCAAAGAGATCGGATATACCTCTGAGAGAACCGTTCGACATAATTCCCCGACTTGTTTTCTGATTCAATATGGCCATATAGAATCGTAGTACTGCCAACTATTCAATCCCCCACAGCTTGACCGTGCGATCATGGCCGCAACTGGCAATCCATTTCGCATCGTCACTGACATCCACGCTGAGGACATTGCCTGAGTGACCGCTCAGCGACTTCACCAGTGACCAGTCATCAGCGCTGAAGACATTGACGTTCTTGTCAAATCCACTCGTTACGAAGAAAGTGCCCGACTTCTTCGGCAGGATGGATGCCGGTTGTGGAGGCTGCTGCTCAACCGGACCGTCGACATCCATGTATCCATTCTCAGTAGACGGGAGATATGATGCTGTAGACTCCGTGCCCTTGTACCATCTCAGATCAGACACAACACTCTTATGTGCTCCAATTCCTCCCGTGTTTCGCACCTGCCGCAGATCCCAGCACTTGACCCATCCGTCTGCTGAGCCGGACAGCACGCGATAGCCGTCCACGCCCCAATCCAGCCCGTAGATTTCTCGAACGTGGCCCTCGAGGATCATCACGGTACGACCCGTGCGGAGATCCCAAATACGACCAATGCTATCCAGACCACCGCTAGCCAAGAGCGACCCATCGTTGTTGAACGCCACCGTGAATACCTCTCGCGAATGCCCTTCCTGGAGGAGTAACTCTGCTGTCGTCTCTACATCCCACAGGCGCCAGGTGGTGTCGAATGACGCAGATGCCAAGTACCGGCCAGAAGGGTGGAATTCGGTGCGACAGACACGGCCGGAATGGCCTGAGAGAGTAGCCAACGGCTTGTCCTGATCAAGAGACCACAGCGCCACGTTTCCCTCCCCACCTCCGGACGCTAAGTTGACAGTAGATTCCGAGACATTGGAGGAAGGTAGAGTAGCACCAGGGAACCACGCCAGGCCACCCACGCGATCGGAATGCCCCTTCAGATTAGACTTTTCCTCCAAGTTGGGAACCGTGAGCAATTTAATGCCGCCCCCCCAGTTTCCTGCTGCGATGGTCTGGCCATCTGGTGAAAATCGACAAATACTAACGGGACGATCCCCGGCTATCTGAGACCCATAAAGGTCAAACCCTTGTAGCTTCTCTCTGATTGCCTTGCGATGTTTGATATGGGTACGAAGTGGAATAGTCGACTCTTCTCTCAACCTTGCTACGCGGGCCTTTGCGCGCGGCAGAGAAAAGCGCGCGATAGCCCTGCGCGCCTCGAGTAGTTCCTGGGTGCCTTCTGTGTAGAATTCCTCTTGCTGTTCAGCTTCAGCTTCGCTTTCTGCCTCGGCTGTCGCCTCTTGCATGTCAATATCCCCTTCTCCTGCCGCTGCTGCTGCCGCATCCTGTTTCTCTGCCAGGTCCGTCAAGAGCTCCCGTAGGCGATCTCGCCGTTCCGCTGCGCCTTCCCCGAAGAGAGTGATCGGTTCACCTAATTCTCGCAATCGCATACGCACCCGATTGTCGTCCGTTGGAACCGCCATCGCAGCCGCTCTCCGTTTGCGTTCGAATTGTGACAAAATGGCGGAGGCCTTCTCAGCCGGGATGCCTGCTGCGGCAGAGGGAAGCTCATAGTCTCGATCGACGGCTGTTTTTTTCGAAATTAATCAAGTCAGCGATGCGTCCTTCGGTGATAAAGCTGCACTGTTCTCCTTCCTCATGTAACTCACGTATATTGGCAAGATCAATGCCCTCTGGGTCCTAAGAATCCGAGCCATGCGACGTCAGTTGGGTTTGCTCAGAAGGGACAGAAGAAGCCTCAGGAAAGGTTTTAAAAGAGCCACGAAGCCTTAAAGCAATGATCTATGGTCGATAAAGGAATTTGGAAATCGGCATTCATGGTCTGCAATCGACCAGGACCAAGGGAGGACGCTTCTTACCTCCGACTCCTCCACGTACGCCTGCCTGGAAGGGTGCATCATTTTGACGGTTTCTCTCAATTTCAGCGGGAAGCGCGTCTAGCAGATGTCATTAAAACAAAATAGAGCAATTAAGTTGGAGAATGCGGTTCCGATTAGGTTGGGGAAAAGAGCGAAAGGTTGAACAGAGCGAAGTTGGGAGAATCGAGCTCCTCCGAGAGAAGAGAAACGACCGCAATTCTTGTCTACGCCTTCACAGCATCCTTCTCCATGGAGCTTATCCCGGAGAACAGGCTAGACATCACAGAATGTTCCCTTGTGTCTAATATTTCTCCGACAGTATTCTGATTCCCTGTATCGTCTATTTTTATAGGCCTTAGCGGCTGACAAACGCCCCAGGTAAGCGTACGATGACGCAGGTCGTGCTTCTGCTGCTCTTTTATCTTACAACAGACTTTTCAACTGGCGATGTTTGCTGACGCTGGCGAAGTCTACAATGACAGTGAATGATAATTAATGAGAAGTCAGCCATGGACTCTTCATCCTGCTCATTGTCAAGTTCGCTGCGTTGAATTCGCCTTCTCTTCGGCAGACGTTAGCTGCGCACTTTTTCCATTATAAAAAAAGGTGTCGATTTTCATTCTCTAATCTCCCGTCGCCGTCCTCTTTCCATTCGTTCATATCTATTGCCAGAGTCTTGAGTACGTCCAAGACTCGCTTCAAGTATATTGATCTCTGTCGATGAATCCACTAGAGTCTTCCTGCAGAGCTTACTGCAGATCCTTCTGCTGCAGCACTCCACTGCATCATCTACACATGAAGCGCTTCTCATTTATCTCCGAATTAACCCAGACCCGACTAGCATCGCGACAATTTCACTCGTCGCGCTCACTTTTCTCATCCTCGTCCTCCCCCCCCTCGCGCATCACCTACCGTATCGCCGTCTCCTCCTCGGGCAAAAGCCGCCGTTTCCACCCCTCCCACAACGTCTATCCCTTCGACCCAGCCCAACATGATGCGCTTGGTTTCACGGCAATAGAAGAACGGAACCCCGTCCTCAGGCGCAGGAAAAGGCCGGACAGCGGCGAAGATTCGTTCTTCGTGAGCAAAATTGGGGGCCAGAATCCTTCTTCGTTGGATGCCGTCGCTTTCGGCGTTGCCGATGGCGTCGGGGGATGGGCACAATCCCGAGTCGATCCGGGCGATTTCTCGCACGGATTATGCGGATATATGGCACATTCGGCGCTGGCGTGGAAGGGACCCGCGGACAAGCTACGAGCCAAGAATCTGTTACAAGTAGGGTATGACCGAGTCCTCGAGGATGAGGCAATTGTCGCCGGTGGATCGACGGCAAGCGTGGGCATCGGTCTGAATGACGGACGGGTAGACCTGGCGAAGTATGTATCATCTAACGAGAAGGATAAGGAAAGGGGTTGTTTTTGGTTCAATGATATTAATATCGTCTCTGGTAATAATTAAGTCTAGGCGATTCAGGCTCAATCCTCTTCCGTCTCGCAGCCGTCCACCAGTACTCCACGCCGCAAACGCACTCCTTCAACACTCCATACCAGCTTAGCGTTATCCCTCCTCGAATGCGTCTCCAGGCCTCCATCTTCGGTGGTGATTACCTCCAAGACCAACCGAGCGATGCCGCCGTCACAGGCATTCAGATGCAACACGGTGACGTCCTCGTCCTCACGACGGACGGCGTCTTCGATAACCTCAACAACCAAGAGATCCTGAAACTAGTCACGAAGAGAATGGTCCTAAGCGGCGCTTGGACCGCCACAGACCAAATGGGGATATCTGTTTCAGATGATCTGGATCAATTGACCTCGTTGTCATCAACAACACCCCAACAACATTCCGCATCTACATCTCCATCTCCATCAGCCATTGATACAGACGACCCAACCAGCCACAAGCCAAACAACACAGTGGATCTCCTAAAGAACCCAATGCATTCCCTCCAGGCCCTCCTCGCCACAACCATCGCTGGAGAAGCAAAACGCGCCAGTCACAACTTCCGCCGTGATGGGCCCTTCGCGAAAGAAGTCCAACGCTACTATCCCGGCGATTGGTTCCGAGGGGGGAAAGTAGATGATATCTGCGTCTTGGTAGTCGTGGCCGTTGAAGAAGGCCGTGGTCAACGCAGACAGGGGTGAACTGAGTTGATTGCGCAGTAAGTCAATTGCCTACTGTTTGGCGCAGAGTGTGCTATGTTCAATGCAATGCATAAAATTTAATTTTTCTTTTCTTCTGCATGTACAGGGTTTTGGCTTTTCTTCTTGCTTTTGTCTCGTAACATTAACATTACTATATGTCACTATTTACTATAGACTATAAAGACTGGATGGTGGGAGTACAGGATGGATATAGGGCATCATATTTTAATCTTGGAGGGATCTGTGAATTTGAATTGACAATGTAATATTATTCTGTGCTTGCTTAAATGGACATGTACTCTGTTCAGAGTATACTCTTAGGACTGCTTCATTATAGTGGCAAATACGGAAAACTCCGCATCTACTATGTCCAGACTACGAAATAAGAGAATCAGTAACTAGGTACTAATAGCATCAAATTCAAAAACTTGTTCCCTGAGAATACAAATGAGTTCAGGTAAATAAAAACGCAAAGTAACACTGAAGAAACAAACTGAGACAGACAGTAGGAAAATAAAACCACAACAGCAGAGGCAAAAAAGGGGAAATTTGGAAATACACAGGCATAGCTGTAACTCTCTCTTCCCAGTTTGACCGGTAGGTGCCTACCGGTGAAGAAAGGATCTGATCGATGAACTCTTTAAAGTCAAACATTCCCCTTTCCTTCGAGTGACAACAAATGAACCACCTTGACCCATTAAAGCAGAAGCAGGAAAAGAAAAGAAAAGAACAAGCGATATGAACCATCTCAACCCTGCGAAGAAAGCGAAGCACCACGATGTCCCCTCCTTATGAAGTCTCGTCCCGTTCTGCATCGCGACTGGAAGCACAAGCATGTTACAACACTCCATCTGCTCAAAGTAGCGGTTGACATTCGGGGCGCTCTACCATACTTTGTGTGCTCGCGATCGGAAGGAAGGGAAGACTAGAAACATGCCCAAAAAAAAGAAATACTGGAAACGCACTTTTTCACTTCTCCATTTCCCCTGTCTTGTTTCCCATCTTGTGGGTAATGACGGAGGAGATGGAAGGTACAATAGAGAGAAAAATCCAAATAGGAGAAATAAGAAAGTTTGAAGGAAGAGTTTAAGAAAGGGAATAATAAAGATATTAACAAAGACAAGCCACCCTTTATGCTGCTGTCTCTGCCAGCTTCTCCTCAGCCTTGTCTTCCTTGGGCGCCTCAGGGGCCTCTTTAGCCGGCTCTGCTGCCTCTGTCTCCTTGGTCGCCTTGGTCTCCTTACTGGGCTCTTCAGCTGCCTCGAGGGCTGGCGTCTTCCCGCTAACCTCAGCACCGGCATCGGGCATCGGCATATCCGAGTCCGCGGGACTCTCGCTTTCCTTGGCCTGCTTCTCCTCGGATTCCTTCTTCTCCTCTTCTGCTTCCGTCTTGTTTGGTGTCTCAGGGGTCTTCTCATCCTCCTTGTGAACGCCGTTAGCCGTAGGCTTGCCCTTGTGCTCAGCAGCTGATGCAGCGCCGGCATCCGCATCCAAAATGCTCTTCCACTTGGACAGGATATTCAAGGAACGGCGGCGGAAATGAAACTCCTCATCACGTGGGATGAACGGAAGCTTGACGATCATCTTGAGGACTTTGTTGATTCTGGTAGCGCGAATAATCGAAACTTCCAGGTCAGGATAGGCTTCCAGTCTGGTGAAAAGGCCAGCCATGGCATCCATTTCCTTCTCCTCCGGCGGGCTATCGCGGGAGATGAACCCCTTCTGGAGTTTGTGGCGAACAAAGAGTACTGTTGTAATTTGATTAGCTGTCGGTTACCAAGTGGGTAAGAAAAGCAACATACCCTCTTTCTGTCTTTTGGCCTTCTCTTCCTGAGGATCGGCCTGCTTTTCTGGCTCTTTGGTCTCGGCGCCTGTATCTTCTTCGCCCTCATCACTAACGGCAGCCTTACCACCTTTCTTGGCGCTGGTGCCCTGTTTGGCCTTGGTGCTAGATGTCTTCTTCGTAGTCTCCTCGGAGACAGGAGTCTTAGGCGTAGTGAGTTTCAATTTGGTTGCCGTCTTGGGCGTCTTCGCGGGCTGTGAAGGTACGGTTAGTCTTTTTTCTCTCGGCATCCGCGGTGGGATAGATACCTTCTCAGATTCCACATCAGTATCAGCAGCACTCTTCCTTCGCTTCTTTGAGCTCTTGGGCGTCTTTCCTCTGTCATCGACGTCTTCCATATCCACGTCTTCATCATCGACAACATCCATGCTCTTGCGCTTCTTTTTCCTAGACTCCTTTTCTGCCTTGGCAGCGGCTTTAGCTTCCCGCTCCTCATTTTCCAATTGCAACGCTTTCTCATGTTCTAGGAGCAAGTCCTTGAAATATTGAAGATTGTGATTCTCGGCAGCAATGGCGTAGGCAGCCAGCAGTGACTTGGATTTACCCTTTTCCGGCACGTCCTTGCAGTCCTCGGGATTAAGAGGTTTCAGGTCCATGTTCGGCATCCAAGCACTTAAGAGGTGGAAAGCGATATATTAGTTATGCGTAAAGGAATAGAAATCTCACGCGAAACTCACAATTCATTGGTCTCGAGGAACATAACGGGAAATGTCCTCTCGTGCGCTCTCTTGCCGCTCTCGGCGTAATCCTCCCTGATTGTTCCGTCCGCTCGCGCAGTCGACACTGGACGCGTATCCGACAGGGACTTGGGAAGAATCTCCTCGTCGCAGATAATAGCCGGCCATGGGGGGAAACTACGGAGATGCGCGAGATAGTACTCGCCGGGTTTGGCGTGCAGATTGGTAGGACGCGCCTGCGACTTCCTTCGGCTCGCCTTAGCCTTGCTCTCTGCTACACCAGTGGACTTGCGCTTCGCTTTCTTTGACGCGGATGTTCCGTTGGGTGCCAGCGCCTCCGAAGTCTCCGGTGCTGTGGCAGCGCCAGAATCTGCCGGCGCGGTTACGGCGGTCTCTCCCTGTTCCTTCGCGTCGGAAGGCTCGCCAGACGCGTTGGGCTCCTCAACCTTGGTTTCGGACGACTGCTCCTGCTTCTCAGCTTCGGGAGCGCTCTCTGGAAGCAATTCGACATCTCGCAGTTAGCGACCGGGAAGACATGGGGCAAACACGAGAGCGAGGGTTTTTTTTTTAAAAAAAAAAAAAAAGGAAACTAGAGAATAGCGATACTCACGAGTTTCTTTCTCTTCAGAACCATTGGGTTTCTCTGTCTCTTTTCCTGAAGGAGTTTCTGTAGGCACGGGAGCATCCTTGGGCTCAGCAGACGGAGCGCGCTCACCAGCCGGGTTCGCGGTGCCGGCAGCGGGGACAGAGTTGGCAGGAGTATCTTCGGCCATGGTGTCGCGACGGAGCTTATGTGATGGATCTGAGTTGAGAGGGAAGTCCAGATGCGGCGTGGTGGAGGCACAAGCTTGGACAGAGCAATGTTTTGAAGGACGGTGGAAGAAGCAAGGTAGGCCGGTGGAGACGGAGTCGCGAGAAACGGGACCGTGGCGGGCGGGCGAGTAACGCGTGAAGTGGAAGGGGGCTAGCAAAAAAAGAGGCACGGCCGGCCAACCACAAATGACGCAAACCTCGACGTCTTAAACCACAGATTAGTTCAGTGAGTTCAGATCCCGGTCGATGCTTGCGTTTGCCGTCTCTCACTGCAGACGGTTTCTGCTCTTTCGTGAACGAGGGCCGGGACAGTGAATTTGCTGCTAGCACTGTGCCACAGCCGGGAACCCCTCGGAGAGTAAAAATGGTGCTGAATGAGCGCGGAGGAGCAGTGTCACTTTGCAAAATGCCCAGTGCAGTAAAACTGTAAGGACGATTGAAAAGTAGAACAAGAAGGATTGTCCGGCAGAGGCGTAGATGGAGTATGAGTCCCAAGCTGCCAACGCAACACCCAGGAAACGAGAATGACCCGCGAAACACCCCCTCTTCTACTGATGACAGTAGACAACGGAACTTTCTTTCTGTCCCCTTGTTTTTTCTTTCCCCTCCCTTTTGAAGGGAAAATACAGTGTAGAAATTAGCGGATCGTCCGCAGCCCTGTGTTAAAAGTCAGCGAAGATGCTTTAACTCCATCTAGTTCGAAACAGTATGGAAAAAGAAGAACGGCGGGAAGACCAAACCAACCAACAACGACGAGTAGAGTCAATAATAATGGCTATTGCAGATTTCTGCGTGCTGTAGAGTCTCCGTCTCCTTGCGGGGCGTAGTCTTGTCGCTGGGAGAAATCGTGAAGATAGACGGAAAAGGATCGCCTGCAAAGACGATAGACAGGCAGTATGCTGAACTACTGCCTGCAGTGTACTAGTCAGGAAGATAGTATATTAGTATACTCCGTCGTATAGTACTTAGATGGGAGGAAACTCGAAGAGAGCGCGCGACCGCAGGATTCCGGAGCGGGAAAAAGTTGCTACAAGTAGGACGGACTTGAGGAGTCCCAACAGCCCCCTACGTTTTCAGTGTAGACTACGGTGATGCATATCCATATCTACCTTCCTGCATTAACAGTGGATTACTGGGATACATTGCAACGAGAGTGAATTACTTGTCTGCATCGGACCAGTGAAGACCAACGGAGTGAAGACGAGTCCAACGTCCAGTGTCTTCAATCTTGAATGAAGGTGCAGGGCTGACAATGCCCTGGATATCCCGGGAGTCCTGGAACCCATCAAATATCGTCTTGCAGAGATATGGCGCGCCAGAAGGTCACCAGGAAGTATTTATTCTCTTGATTCTCTTGACACTGATGATATATGGCTACGTACTGGATGTACTACTTCTTTTTCCATCACGTGACCACGGGCTCCAACGAGTTACTTGAGCAACGAGGATAGTTCTTCAACTACGCCTTTCACATGGCATAACCAGAATACTATCGAATAACATGAACAAGGTGGAGGCAAGAAACAGACAGTTGTCCAACGCAACTCATCCTAGATCTGCACTGGATTTCATCCGACATACGGAGGCCTCTACATGACGTCACAGCTGAGGAGCATCGCAGTGCCTGTATAATTATTAACTATAGACAGACGCTGCTGAATTCACGCTGCAGCGAACCTCGCCCGTATCTGCCCCCTGATGATATATCCCTTGCGTCAAATGAGAACGATCTGCACGGGACGTTGCTAGCTCACTGGTCTTTGCTCCAGCAAAGTTGACAATGGGGAATTCGGATCGATGATATATAATCGAGTCCTGGTCCTAAGAACCCTCGACTGAAAAGACTCGATTTTGTTACTCTCGCAAGATAACTGTAAAATCAATTCAGAGCAGTTAATACCATTAACAAAATGTCCACGGCAGTTCGTACTGTTATTCCCTCTTCTTCCTTCAGACCCGCGTCAAGTCAGATTCCTCGAGCGGCGTCGTCGGTAGCCTCGAGAGGCTTGTCTACGATAGTCCCCTTGCAGAAGGGAGTCACCACCTTGCTCCAGGACAAGAAGCATGGCTTTGGTTTCGCCAGGTCGAACCCTAGACCTCCTAAGCCCAGAACCAAGGGGGTCACGGAGATCAGAGGTCCATACTACTCGGTCATGGGAAAACGATATCTAGCTGATGTGCTCGAGACGTGAGGGCTCAAATTTTACTATGCATTATTCATCGAAGTGGACACTGACGCTGGATCCATTCAGAATGGGCACACATGTCGATGGTCTAAAATTTGCCGGAGGTTAGGGATTAATCTTTTTTTCTCTTGTGATAAAGTATAGGAGCTGACACGTCTTCAGGCTCATTTTCATTGTTCGAGGAAAAGGCGTTACGAGAACTGCTCGACCTTGCCCATGAGTACAATGTCTACGTCTCGACTGTACGATTTCCGAACCTAAGTATCTCTTAGACAGCTATAACTAACCAAAACAATCGCAGGGTGGATGGGCCGAACACCTCTTGACACACCCAGACCCGAACAGCGTATTCGACAAATATCTCAGCAAGTGCAAAGACCTGGGGTTTGTCCATTAAAACTATACGAGAATACAAATATATATACTAACACATCCAGTTTTGACGTTATTGAACTCTCCTCCGGTTTTCTCTCCTTCCCAGCAGACGACTGGCTCCGCCTCGTCGATAAAGTTCACTCATACAAGCTCAAAGCCAAGCCAGAACTAGGCATCCAATTCGGCGCCGGCGGCGACACAGCAGCCTCCGACCTCGAAGCCATCGGGACCTCCGACTCAGGCAAACTAGTAGATCTGGGCCACAGCTTCCTCAACGCTGGCGTGGAGCGTCTCATGATCGAATCTGAAGGTATCACCGAGAACGTCGCGTCGTGGAGGACCGATGTCGTCTCGACCATCATGAAACAACTCCCGCCTGAGCGGGTTATGTTCGAGGCTGCTGATCCCAAGGTGTATAATTGGTATATTCGCGAGTTTGGAATTGATGTCAACCTGTTCGTTGATCATAGTCAGATTGTGCAGTTGAGCTGCTTGAGACAGGGGATTTGGGGCATGGCGGATACATTTGGGAAGGTGGTTTCTTTTCGGCCTGAGTAGATTGCCTTAGGCATTATATACCTGGGATGAAAAGGAAATGAGATAAAATGAGATGCCATGTCTTCGTTTCTTTACACCTATTATATCTTCCCTTGCTAAATAGGGCTGTTGTTTAATGGCGAGTCGAAGTGATAATAAAAGTCAGTGTTACCCTGCACTTCATATGATAGTTGTGGAGTCATTCTGCTTCAAACATGGCTACAGAGCCAGTAACTACAAGATCCAATAACTAGAGTCACAGCTACCCGCGGATATACTATATTGCGTGGAGACCTATATGTACTGTACACAAATGTATGCAAAAAATCGAAAACATGAAAACCGACTGCAACAATAATATAGGGGGAAAGGGGGAAATAAGCACCAAGGAAAAATCAGGCTCGGGCTAGGGGAGGGGAATGAGTTGCGCGCAGGAACGAAGAAAGAACACGAGCTGAACATCGCAAAAGAGGACAAGCAAAAAAAAAAAAAAAAAAAAAAGCATTGGGCCTATCTTGGATGTATAAATTAAGCTGATGTAAAAAGTATGTGCATCTTCAACGAAGGACAGAAATGACTGCGACTCGGGTCGAAGAAACCTCTGCCGCATCGGACAGAAAGTTCCAGTGCGAACTGGGGATTAACATAAGAGAAGCTTGAGAAAAGCGGATAGGCTCATTCTCTAGTAGTCCTGTTAAGCCTCGGATGGGACAATCAGAAGAGAATGGAGATAGATATGGGGAATGATTAAATAAAATTCCCTGATGAGTGAGGCGTGCTGGCAGGGATCGAAGACGACGAGAACACCACTGAGTCCACTTCTGGAGTAGCAATAACGGGAATACAAAGGCAGATATAGTGACGAATAAACAAATTCTATTCTCGTTGAATTGTGAACGGTGAAGGAAGATGCTGAAGGTGACTGTTTAGAGACTTGCCTCGTCGTTTTGAGGTAGGCAGAGTGAGGGTTGACCTTCACCACCCCCAACGGCATTAACAGGACGGAGAAAATGGTATGATTATGCATCTCCACCAGCAATGATGGTCATGTATACCAATAGTACGTCATGCGCATTCAAGGGAAGAAGGCGTAATTACGTCATAAAACGAAATTAGCACCGGCACGTCAGAAGCCAAAGGGGTTCGTAGGAGCTAATGGTTGCAAGGGAAATTAGCAGTTGATAGCAACAGCATGAGCTGTATATGACAGATGGGACTTACTGGCTTGTGCAAGATTCGCTCGGAGCCCCGTAGGCTGGGGTGTGAGCTTATTAGCAGATGCAGATTTGACTCCGAAACGAACAGGAGGAGCAGGGCCCGTTTTCTGAGGAACCAAGGGCGCGGCTGTTGGCTGTTGAGGAATTGGTGGAATTGGAGGCGGAGAACTCATGAAAGGCATACTGCTGCCAATTCCATTCGCACCCGTGCGCTGAGGTTGAAGCGGAGGGGGAAGGGAAGTGTTGATACCGGTCTGCATTGGCTGCTGTGGCTGCATGACAGAGAACCCTGTGGGCTGCGGGGCAATGGGTTGAAACCCAGTTTGATTCTGAAAAGGCTGGCCATTAAGACCTGGTTGGGATTGCTGCTGGAAACCAAATTGTGGCTGCTGTGCAAATCCCGTCTGCTGTGGTATAAATCCGTTTTGGAATTGATTCCCAACGAATCCGCTTTGCTGAGGTTGGATTGACTGCTGGAAGCGTTGCTGGTTCAACTCGGACAAGCTCTGCCCAGGAGGAGCAAGGGGGGGGCCTGATAGTGGCATGCCCGTCAGCTGGGGCTGCAAGGGTGGGGGAGCAAAGCCATTGGGCTGTGGGAAGTTCTGAGGCGCAGACAGTGGTCGCTGAGGAGGAGGGGGAGGTAGAAACGAGTTTTGGCCCAGGTTCTGAGGGGGCTGTGGACGTTGTCTTGATGGGATGTTCTGCTGTTGGAAACCAGTCGACTGGGGGGAGAAAGTCTGTACACCAGTCTGCATGGGCTGCTGGGCCGGTTGCACCAATTGTGAGAAGAATGCCGGACTGGCTCCTGTCTGCTGCGGTGACTGCACGGCTGCTGGTACTGGCTGTGGTCCAGTAGGAGCGGCAGGTGTGATTGTTGGTGCTGCTAGTGGAGCAGTATGAGCAGGAGTCGGTTGTAGAGGGGGGTGAAGCAAGGATAGATCCGCCATTGCTCCAATTAACTGCTTTTGCGCAGGCGGCTGACTTGTCGCCGGCGATGCTGTTGAAGGTGCTGCTCCTGGTGCTGTTGATGAAGGGGGCGGCGACGATGAGGGAGCTGCCGGCGTAGGAGTAGACTTTGGATGTTTAACTTCCCAAGCATCATCATCAAACCCGCGTTCGACTGGCTTTTCATCGGTGGCGGCAACAGGGGACTCTTTCTTGTTTGCATCCTTCTGTTCGAATGCTTTTGGATCGACCACGTCACTTGCTTGGACATTTGGAACTGGCCGACCTTTTCTAGTATTATTATGCAAGACGCCACCGGGGCCTGAAAACAGCCCTCCTGGAGACCCATCCTCTCCATTACCAATGACCTCCTCCCCGCCAAAACTCACATTCCTCAGCTTAGACTTGGAACCGGTTCTGCCGAGAGTATTGTCCAGGTACCGCATCACACGCAAGATGTCACCCTCCTTCAAACCCAGGGTGCGGAGAGTGTCAGGAGTGATATCAGGCAATACACTTTCATCCATCGAATCTTTGATAAAGTTTTGTGAATATCTCTCACATTGATGGGGACCGACACCAGCCCTGAGGAAGAAGTCAAACCAATCATACTCCGGAACCTTGGGAGCTTCTACGGAAGCTCCTGCTTTGCCGTTCTTGACGACGCTTCGACGACGAACATCAGACAGGGGTTTGTCTTCGTCAAGGGAGACACCTGTGACTTTCTCCACATATTCTAGGTCCTCAACAGACATTTTTGCAATGGGAACTGCAATTTTGACACCGTTCACCTTGTGAAGATGGATCTTACCGTCATGAAGGCCGATGAACTGTGCATCCACAGTAAAGGTCTTCGTACGATCTGTCCACTGTCTCGTTTGGGCTGGGTCAGGTTCTGAACTCTTGGTTAGCATATTGCACCTTCGGCCAAAAAAGAGCCTGGAAAGTGAAGAGATAGCCAACTTACTAGGCTTGCTTTTGTCGTTTCTGCTGTCGCCGCGCTTGTGACGCTGTGAGATATTGTTATCAACTTCTCTGAACTTCAAACTACTACGCCTCCGGGGTATCTTGACTCTGGCGCCTACCTCCGAAGCCCGTGAATCTATAGAATCCGTCCGCGATTTGCGCATCGTAGCCTTTGCCAAACGTGCCTCTTCGAGTCTGTTTCTCTCTACCAGCGAAAGGCCAGACTCAACTCCGGAGGACTGCGCAGGAACGAACCCCGTGAATTCAACGTAGCTACTGGGAACAACTCCCTCCTTTCCGTTTCTCAATCGTCGTACCATCCACCACTCACTCGATTTGGTATCGTCGACGATGATCACTTCATCGCCCACTGCGACAGTCACCTCATCATCGCCCTGTGCCATAAAATCGTATAAGATCTGGCCCTTCTTCTGGCCTCCGCCGCCAGCCCCAGCTGCAAGGACCTCCCTGAGCCCCTCAGCCCTGTAGCCTCCAGCAATCTCACCAAGGGCAGCAACAATTTCCTGAGCGGTGTCCTTTGCTCCAGCGTGGAGATCAACGCTCTTACTGGGGCGGACGAGATCCAAGAACACATGCTTCCCTTCAATTGAGTAGTGTGTTAGTCTTTCTGCTGTCCATTCCTGCTGATGATCGTCACCTTCGGGAGAAATGAATATCGTCCCCGTAGCGACATTGATGCCTAATGTCGTAGGCATCTTCTTCCGTCTTCCCATGACCTCGACCATTTCATTGACGTTGTACAAATGATATCCCGAGGGGGAGCGTGGTACTGGCTCTCCGACTCTGTTATAGGGTGGTGACTCCTGCACATGGCCATCTTCCGTAAGTCTGGAAATATGAGTTCGCGGGCGTGAAGAAGCGTCAGACGGCGAAGACGGCTCTAAAGCGGAGATAATCACTTGCGACGGAGGGCGCCGCGGAAGAGCCGGAGGAGGTCCCTCGTCGTCATAGTCATCTCTAGGTTCAGAAGACGAGTGCCGTCCCGGCAACTCTGGAGGGATAGACTTCGAAGACACTGGTTCTGGGACGGCAGAAGAATGTTGTTGGTGAAGAATATTCGCTATAGCTGCAGCGGCAGGATTCTGGGCAGTTTCTGCCGTGGGAGAAGATCTCAGTACATCAGGTTCATCTGCAGCTACTTCAGCAGGCCGTTGTGGAAGTGCTGGCGCTGGTGGCTCTTCGACATGGGCGGGCGTGGTAGCCACGGGGGATGCGGCGGCAGCGTAATCTTCGGCGATCTCAATGTAATTCGACGGGGCGAAACCAAAATCCGAATTCACACCGACCAGAGTCCAGTCCGGATCTGAAACATCATATACCATGAGGTCTGCATCTTCCGAAAATGACACCTCCTCATCAGTCTGGCGTGTGTAGTCGTAGAGCGCTTTTGCAGAGTTTATCGGTTTAGCCTGTTCATTCAATCGGGCCAAGTGTCAGCAATGTGCATTACCATAAAAGCTGAAAGGGGAAAGAAAAAAGAAAAGAAAGGGAGCATGGTTATCTCCGTGGATCCGTCGTTCAATGCCGAGCATTGCGGAAGGCATAGCTAATGGCCCAGGAGACTGGAAATCCATAGCCATTCTCCCCCGAAGCTGAAATCAAACCCGATCCCATTTACTCATAATGCTATTAAAGGAATACGTTCCGACTTATGGGATTCCTCACCTCCTCAATATAGTTATTCGGCACTAGACCTTCAGGCTCATCATCATCCTCTCGCTCCGCCTTCTTCTTAGCTTTCCACCAATCATCCTCGCTGTTCTTGTCGAGTATATAAAGCAGGTCGCCCTCCTTAATTTCGAGTTCACCATCTGCCTGCGGTGTGTAGTTGTAAATGGCAGTGTAGACGCCGACGAACCCCATCTTCTCGCTGGAAACAGATTCTAGCTGTCACTGCTCCCGCTCAAGACCAGAAGCAGCTTTACTGCCGCGGGAACCGGTACGTGTCCCTTCAAAGACGTTAAAAGGAGATGGACCAGATGACAGGTTCCTGGGGGGAGTTCTGGCGGTTGGCTGGACTCGGCAAGCTGACCGGGAGCGGCCTTGGCGACACGACTGCGGCACCAAGGGATTGGCGGAATTGAGCAAACACAAGTGGGAGTGTTCGACACTAGAAAAATCTCTTCGGTCCAGGAGATGCGAGGGAGGAAAGAGAAGTGTCTAGAGGGAACAAAGATGTTGGTTTTGGACGATCTCGAAGGACACGACGGGGGTGAACGGGGTTGAGGGGCGGATGGCGCAGACGATCCTTGTTGACTAACCCTGGTCACGTTCCTGCGTGCCTGCGACGACACAACTGCATTTCCTTTTTCTCTCTTCAACCTCCCTTGACTGGCTGCTATCAGTGTTGGCGATGAGCAGTTCATTATATGTACTCACTGATCTCCCTCTTTTATCCAAATATATATGTTCGCCCTTGGCTATAGGGAGGACGTGCATCTTTCGGAATTGGTACCTGACTAACCACCATTGAGTCAATGGACATACTGATCTCCCCTGTTCGGAGCCAGAGAGGAATAGTTCAACCAATCTCCTCAAGACAAAGGACTCGATTTTCCAGGGGAGAGACGGACAACAATGTATTTTCATAATACTCGCATGGAATTAATTCAAGTCTGTCCCTTCTGTGGGAGAATCACTGCAAGACGTTACTACCAAGTCTATCACTTTTGTTTATTTAGCCTGGGAATATTTTATACGAGACAACACGTTGCCGTATGCTGTTTGAGGAAATTGGACTAGCAGATGGTTATTGTGCTGGACATCTCTCTGTTCAATGCCCATTCAATTTTAAATCACTGCGTAGGGCATACTCTACAAAAAAAAAAGTAGTACTATTAGTATACAGATTCATAGATATATCAAATATGCCATTTCTCATCTATTGAACATAGATTGGCACAGCTCATATCATAACTCATCTTTGAAGATTTCTTCGCTGCCGGTTTCTGGTTCCTCAGAAGAGGAATCCTCATCGGCCTCACCTTGCGCATATCCCTGTTCATCCCCAGTGTGTTTCTGCTGTCCTGATCCTTCCTTCTTTTCACGTTCTTCCGCAGTCGTGTCCTCGGAGTCATGTCCTTCCTCCTCATCCTCGTCAGGATCGATAATCCAACGCAATCCGCGTTCCCCATCGGATTCGATGACCTCCAGCACCCAATTCTTACCATTGGCCACACTTTCAAGTTTCTTCTTTAGAATTTCTATCTTCTCGGGATCGAGATCGAAGCGTTTCAACTCTTCTGCGGATAGCCGGACGATTTTCCCATTCTCGCGTTTGGCAACCACTTGGATGGTCTGGTCACCTACGGACGCAACTCGTCCCTTTTCTATCTGTTTGCCTTCTTTCCCAACGAGTTTCTGCGCCCCGACCGCAGTCCCACCAATGATTGGAAACTCAGGAGAGGCTGATTCGACGAGCTTCTGGGTTTGGCGGTACTGCTGCATTGCTTCCCACTCAGGAATCTCCTGCGGAGGGATGATCTGACGGCATTCGATCGGATGGACTTGGTCCTGCTGGGGAGGGAGGAAGGCAACGTCATTGCACAAGCGGGGGGTATAGATTACCATCAAGTAGGAACAGGTGGTAAGCTCCTTGATCCAACCGATACGATCGGTCGTTTGAGGATGGCAATGGAACTGCACCTCAATTTTTCGATTTCTCCCTGTGAGATCACATTTGGATCCACCTGCCAGCCGCTGTACAAGGTACCGTGAACCTCCCTTTGTTTGAAGCTCAGCTGACTCCGTTGCCCTTTTCTTGTGCTCCGAGGCATCCCCCTCAGTTGCATCGTCATTATCTATCTGTGGAAACTTGCCGAGTATGAATGACTGCGTCGCAGGATCTTCCATGGGAGGATAGGCGGGGACTCCGTTCCCGGAGGGCAGCGCGTGAAATTGCTTGATCTGGCTCTTGTAACAAAACGAATATGACCACCATCCTGACATGTAATACATACAGTCTCCCTCCATTTCACGTAACAGTTCGAGGCCGCGGCTCGTGGCCCTCGCCAGTTCCTTCTGTTCCTCTGTTTTGTCCGTCTCTTGAGCTTGAGTTGTCGTGTTTCCGTCTTCGATCGTGGCTTGCGGTATTTGACAGAGATATCGCCGTCCTTGGAGAATCATCTCTTCAAATTCCACAGCTTGTTCATCACTTGCATCTTTGCTGTCACTTCGAGCGGATTTCGTATCACCATCCAAATACGCCTGTGAATTCCCACGTCCTCCATTTTGTCGGTCTCCAGAAAATGCCGGCGATTTATTGCGCGTTTGAAGCAGCTCTTTCGCGTATGATTCAAGGACGTAGTCACCAGGGAAGAATACTTGAAACTATCGCCAGGGTGATGTTAGCAATGCGGGTAATACAAAATTGAACAAGAACAAGGTCCACGATGGAAGAGCAAAAAGAAGGGTAGTATACTTGGGGAAAGGCCAAAAGGTCATCATGAATACTAAAGGCTCTCTTGCTGCCCCATGTGCCGGACGCAACACACGCCAAAACTAGCCAAGCTGCTAGTCTCCGAATTGACGTTGGACGACCCATGTTCTATCTTAAGTCTCTGAAATAGTTCCTTCTGGAAAAGAGATAAATTTGGAATATATATGCTACTCGTGCCAAGCCCACCTACACGCACTTCCTGTGTAGGTGGGCTTGGCACGAGGAGTCCGCCTGACTGGCCTCCCTAGATAGAACAACTCAGCGAGTTCGACCCCCATCAACACATTATAGCAAAGCCAGTAATTAGTTCTTGAGCAATAAGGACCCTACGTTTTCCTCCCTTACTATCGCACTTAGCAGTCTCTGTATATTGATTACCTCTTCACACCATAACTGCCATCCATCCCTTACAAAGACATAGCTCAAAGAGTTAGAAGTTGGAGATGCAGGTCACGTGGACAGGCGGTCAGTATCAATGGAGGCATATATTGGTTGGTAACTAGCTAGATAGGCCGACGTGGTGGAAAAGGGCAGCGAGGGCAGTCCTAGGAGGCAGAATCCCACATGATCTAACAAGTATTGATGAGGATACAGTAACGTAATCAACTACTGAGTCGGCACTACCACCGAGCCGGCAGTTTTTTTCACGCGCATCAACATTTAACGCGCCCTTTCCTTCTTCTTTACTATATAAAATGCCACTTTCTCAAGAAAATTGTCTTCCAAATATATCTGCCTATAAAGCTGGAAAGATCAGCTCTCAATTAAAAGCTTCAGAGATATTTGGGGTCTTAAAAAGTACACTTCAAGATCAGCTACACGGTATTAATTCACAAAAAGAGACATGTGCCAATGGTCATAAACTGACCAAATATGAAGAAGAATCACTTAAAAAGCAATTATTAGATGCAGATATGCAAGGATTTCCAATTCAGTCTGAGTCTTTATATAAAGTAGCCCAAATACTGCTTTGCAATTATTTACAAGATCTCATTGCACTTTAGAATCAATTAGCTCTACAAATTTATTAAATACTATCTTAAGTTATATACACAATATACAAAATAAATGACATATTGTAAAGGGGGGCGCACGTGCGTTGTTCCCTGCGACAGGAACCGGGTTGTGATCGAGGGATCTCAGGGATGGATATACCAAGGTGATGCCGCTATACCACACGGCACCGAACGATCTTAGCAAGAAAACGATACAACGATAAAAGGAAACACAACGACGAAGGAGCCTCGCTCCGCTCTATACGACGATAACGATACTAGTGAAGCAACCTAGAAACCAAAAGAATGCTCTATTTCTCGTAACTATCTGGGAGGGAACCCTCCATTAAGTACTCCGGCCGCGGGCTCCACCATACATTAGTATGTCGGAGTCGGCGGTTCTACGGTGTTCCAAGATAGGAAATATGGGAGATCCGGGGTTTCGCAGTGCCCCCGGCACAATATCAACATGCAAAACAGGAAGATCCAAAGATTATAATATCTTAATTTCAGACTGTACAAGCAGCTATTCAAAAATATAATATATATAAAGATAATATCTGGAACTTTGATAAAACTAACTTTATAATAAGACTTTACTGTTACGCCCGGGGCCCGTCCTATCCTGACACATACGTTAGTGGCTTCAGTTGACTAGGACTTACTGGAACGCGAGGTAAGGAATGACTAGATACATGGTAATGTAAAGGAGATATGGGAGATCCGGGATTTCGCAGTACCCCCGGCACAATTCAAATAAGGACTAGAAGAATCATTTTAAAAAAAGTGAAAATATAGCTCAGCTCAACCACTGGATAAAGGCAATCATAAGGCTAAAAGGATGCTCCCTTACAAATGGTGCCATTTCTGTGTTGTACAGGTTCAAAAGGCAAAAGCCCAAGGTCATACTGCTCCAAAACAATTCTTTACAGCTTATTATTGCAAGATATGTGGGATTCCCTTATACAGACCTGACATAAGGTCATGCTAGGCTGATTTTCATACACCACAGCCTCTACTGGGTGAGAAAGATGTAAATTGCTCATAGATAGCTCAAATATTCATATTCCATGCCGATTTATAGGTGCGTAGTGTTAGATGATGTGAGCATGCCATTTGTGGCAGAAAAAGGACGCTAACAAGTTAGCGTCTTGCCAGACAAGGGGATTAATGGAGGTGTATTGTTGGTTGGTTACTAGCTAGATAGTCCAACACAAGTTACACCTCCAATATCTTCTGGGGCATGCGGATGACGTAAGGCAGCGGAAGAAGAAGGTTTAGCTCTCAACTCCATCTCACACTGCATCTTGTCTTCTCCCCCAAACTCCTGCATCTTGCATCTACAAGCATTGCATTAGAACGATGGCGTTGCTTTTTCGGCCACGAGGACTGCAGCAACAGCTCATCAGCGCAGTCCGTTGCCAGCGATTCACACCAGCGACAGCAACGTGCCTGACTGGAACATCACCATCGTCCGGCCCAGAAAACAGCAATTTAGTCTCATATGGGTCCTGTCTCCTATGCCAGTTTCGACTCGCAAGCACGAGTGCCCGCGGTCGACAATCACAAGCACTGCAGAATAACCAATCTCTACGGGCTCAACGCCAGTGCCGACTCGCCAGCACGAAAGCCAGCGCATCACAACTGACACCAGAATCTATCAGCAACAGCACCCTAGTCTCCAGGGCCCCCGATATAACCGACCACTACACGATATTCCCAAATACACTCCCCTCGGGTCCCCCACCGCACTCGCCCTTCGAGATCCCGGTGACCCAGCTCCGTCGCGAATTCCTGCAGCTTCAAAACCTGGTCCACCCGGACAAGTATCCGGCAGGGGCAGCCAAGCAGCACGCGGAGGCCCTCTCGGCGCGCATCAATGAAGCCTACCGCACACTCACTGACCCGTTGACCCGCGCGCAATATCTGCTACGGGAGTATCATGGGGTCGATGTAACGGCGGAAGATGGCGCGGCGAAACACGCACTTGATCCGGAGACGCTATTAGAGGTGATGGAGGTGCAGGAGACAATTGAGGAAGTAGCGAATTCTCCGGGGGCGGAAGAATCCATTGCACAGCTGAAGCGGGAGAACGACAGTAGGATTGCGGAATGCGTGAGAGCGCTGGGGGAGGCGTTTGACCGAGGGGACATTGAGGGCGCCAGGAAAGAAACGGTCAGGCTACGGTTTTGGTATAGTGTTGGCCAAGGATTGAAGGAGTGGGAGCCGGGTATGGCAGAGATCAGGCTTGTCCATTGATTTTTTCTTTTTTTTTTGGCCGGGAATATAGCCATGTATGTCGGTTACCGGCGACTACATGAGATAGATCCTTACCCTACTACATAGATCTCTCACAATCCTTGCCAGCTCGAATAGATAGATACTAGATAGACATCATAGACCGACAGAACGAAAGCGAAGTACGAATCACTATGCCCAGACCGCCGGGACTTTTGCACGGAAGAAAAAACCCCAAATCCTATTGACGATCGTATCGCTGGCCCGCAGTTGGGTTGACGAGGCTGTCTTGATTTCCATCGGGCACAAAAGTGAGCACGCCGTCCTCTGTCCAGCTGGATCTCTACGCTGGAGGAGATATCGATATCCACAGTATCGGAGCAGTCAGTCTTTGCTCCATAGAAATGCTGTAGCTTCTGCACATCCATGCCGGAGGCTGGAATTCACCGTCACCATCATTTTTAATCGAATATTATGATTGTCGGAACAGTTCGCAATAATCCCTGCCTCCCCCTTTTTCGTTTTCGTAGCCAAAACACAGACCAACACTCGAGCACTAATCAGAACACGCAAAGGATCGTAATCCATAGCGGCTGGCAGGCAATAAAAATAATAGCGCGGAAATAACGGTTAAAATAAACGGTTAGCACTAGTTTTGCTGTCGCGCGACCCTTTCTCGGAGTCTGAACTAACCTAGCCAGAAGCAGCGTAATAATTAAATCTCGTCAGATCATGTTCTCACACGTAGCCGGCTCTTCTGTAGACTTATCTGTCGCTTGTATGCTGGTTGATCGTGTAGCTTTTTTTTTTTTTTTTTTGGCTCATTGGCGTCCACGAGTGTTGGTGAGTTGGGGGTGAAACGGGGAAGAGGAGGAGAAGCATAGAGAGAGATACTATATTATCGTGGTCTCTTTCTTCTTACCCGAGTCCAAGAAGGAAAAAGAAAATCATCATGGAGGATCCAAGGGATTACGCCAGGTATGTCTGCGATCAACCAAATCGTCAGGACCAGGACTCAAGAGAGCCTGGCTATAACCACTATAGTATAATGACAGATATAAACTGAGAGAATCACAGAATCGTCTGTTCCGCACCGTTTACTTTCCTCATCGGCCCCGAACACACCAAGATCACCATTCAATCCGGCCTTGCCCACCATGTCTCCCAGCCCCTGGACCATCTCATGAACAATGGCCAGACGAGGGAGTCCAAGCACCGCATCGTCCTCCTGGAGGATGAAGATCCTGAGACCTTCATTGCCTTCTGCGAATACGCGTATACTGGTGACTACACCGTTCCTCCCTCGGGAGCCAGGCCTGTCGGGAATCCCAGAGGCAAAGACAGAGACGGAGAACAAGAACGGCACAACAGGGTAGCCAGCCCGGTATCCGTTAACTCGGGCCCCTTTAAAGGGCACTTGAGACGCGGGTCGGATTGGTTTTCGGAGAATGTACCTCCTCCTGTGCCATCACCTCCACCCAGGTCTGTTGGGAGCTTGGCCGGTGATGCGGGAGCTGAGAGAGAGGGTTACAATGATGGTAATGATGACAGCGCTCTGTTCAAGGACGGACCGGAAGATGCTGGTGACAAGGAGCTGGGGTCAGGATTG
The DNA here is from genome assembly GCA_025999795.1 of Monascus purpureus. Taxonomy (NCBI): domain Eukaryota; kingdom Fungi; phylum Ascomycota; class Eurotiomycetes; order Eurotiales; family Aspergillaceae; genus Monascus; species Monascus purpureus. The sequence continues at coordinate 455,280 of AP025347.1, read as the reverse complement.
AAAGGCGATGATGCCGAGGGGCCGGAAGACGGTGCTACGTCTGCCGCTGTCGAACCTCAGGCTTTCAATGCCCGGGGCTCCTCCCGCAAGAACAAGAAGAACAAGAGGAGACAGAGGGCGGGTGAGTCCAGAGACAATATCACCCCCAGTCTGACTCCCCCCTGGACTCCTCCGGAGAAACCGGCGGAGGAGGTTCAAGCTCAAGTCGAGGACAGAGCTCCTCCCACCATGGAAATGGCTGCGTCGACCACGATGGTCAACGATTGGGAGCAAGCCGTGGTGTCTACAGCCGCTGATGAGGATGAGCTCCTCGAACGCAGAATGAGACCTGTCATCGACACATCATTTGTGGACGAGCCACTCCCGGAAACGATGGATGAAGGGAGAAAGGGCAATCTATGGGACGAATTCGTCTCCCTAGATTACGCCGATCATCGTTCATCCCGCGAGAACACGCAGGCTGGGCTGGGACCAAGACCGTCTCCGACCCATTGCGCCATGGGATCTGCCCAGATGGACAACATCCCCTACCTGGTGTTTCACGCCAAGGTCTACGTCTTCGCGACACGCTATCTGATCCCGGCATTGGCACAGCTGTGTCTCAGAAAACTCCACCATGACCTCGTCAACCTGTCCTTCCCCGCTCCTGGATCCGAGTATGACGATGAGGAGGGGGTGGCTCTCACGACAGCCAAGGGAAGAATGGTTCTCGCCCTTCTTCACTTCACCTATACGAAGACAGCCCGGTTGGAGCCCATCTCCCCAACCTCCGCTACGCAACTGCGGGACAACGAGCTGCGCAAGCTTGTTTGCCACTATGCTGCATGTAAAGTGCGAGCCTTGGCTGAATATTGTCCTCCTTGGGACGGCACGATGCCGTTGCCGGCAGATGGGAAGGGCAACGATAGCATTGCGCGCCAAGGTCTTCAAGGCCTCTTGGACAGCACAACAGAGTTAGCGTCTGATTTGGTATACCGCATGATGTAAGGCTGATCTTGGATTCGTCAGATTCAGATTGCAAGGTAAGATGGAGAAGATAGGAGGGATTATTCTGGTTATAATGTGCATTTCTTTTGTCTTAATTTTGTTTAACGATGGGATGACGAGACGTGTGTTTTGGCCAAGACTGCATTCATGATGTCCTTTTTTATATCTCTCCTATTCCCTTTCATTTCCAGTTTTCATGTCCAGACTGGTTCAGACTGCAGTATGATGGACGTTGTGCATGTGTATCAGGTTGCATGCAAGGATACCCCTGCAACAACCCAACAACAACACCAACAACAAAACCAGATACATCACATTCCTTGCATAAGTACAACTGTAGAAAGCAAACAATACAGAGTCGGAGTCCTATGCATTCCCGGCATGCCGCCAGGGGGTACGGTTTCAATGCCGACGATCAACCGGCAACGGCTTGGCTGTCGACCCGTCGCGATGCCGATTCAGGGTCTGGCTGCAATCAGGATCATATTATTTATCATGAGCTCCCAGATCGGCAGTGTTCCGGGTTAAAAATAAAGTGTTGCCGGCAACGCCACCCGCAATAGTTACCGGCGATTCCTCAGGGGTGTGGCTATGGTTATCTGGACCTGGTTATGATTGCTGAAGATGGGCCGCTGCCAAGAGGATAGGCAGGATCGACGACCAGCGCCTGTTTTCCAGTCGGGAGAGGGGAGTGTGCTGGTTTCTTTGCTTTTGTCTGGTCCCTTTCATGCTGATTATAACTATCTTCTCAGATATATTCATCAATCCCACGCTGTCTCTCCCGTGGGAGGTCCGCCCATGCCCGATCTCGTTGTCCTCGACCGGGTGAAGAAAAAAAAAAAAAAGGACTTCATCGGGAAGATCCTTGCATCTTGGCCGCCACGGCAGTCCGGCCATTGCAACTCTCTCATCATGGCCGTGCCGATATGCTGGCTATACTGATACCTGACGGTCCGAATCGGAGTTTGCTATTTCAGGACAATGGATTGCTCGTCACTGTCTTGGCAATGGAGCTCTCAAACCTCCTCTTTTCTGGGCATGCCTGATTTTTCCTATCTATCGTCACAGACCCGTTTGAAACTGCGCAGGCCTTGTTCTCTTTTGCTGTTGCTCTGTTGCTGTGCATTCTTGGGGGGTGCTTTGCTTTGTTGGCGTTCTTGGCCGGTCCTCTGCATTGCCCCTGCTGCGAGACTTATGCTCATTATGTTTTTCATTTATATGGTTCTCAATATGAGATCTATGCTGCCTAATACCTAATTTTATGCTGAACACAGCAGGGTTTTCGTCGATGTTGGGCTGTGTCTGGTCTGGGCTGGTCTTTTATAAGGCTCCCGTTTCTGTCCTCCTTTTCATATACATATCTATTTTTTTTTGTGCCCAACAGGCTTTTCATGATTTTTGACTTCTCATTTTTGATTCATGATTTATTTTGATTCGATCTCTGTGACTATCCATTTATTTGTCTTGTCCTCTGTCCAGTGTTATCGGCTCTTTTCATCTCTGAACAACATCGTCTTCTATACCCACCTGCGTCCATCGCTATATTCCCTATTTTCCAGACAACAATGTCTACGCAACAATATCTCACCATGCCTGATCCTCGATCCAACATGATCCATTCCAGTCGTTCATCCTTTACTCTCAATGAGGGTCCGGGGCTGGACCCGGAAGCACAGAGCTTGAAGTCCCACCCTGAACATCTTCAATTTCTTACAAAACCCACCTTCAAACAACGCCTCCGTCACTTCACCTGGGCATGGTACACTCTCACCATGAGCACAGGAGGTCTTGCCCTCCTGTTAGCCAGCCAGCCTTACCAGTTCTCCGGCCTTCCCCAGATCGGGCTGGCCGTATATATCTTCAACCTTGTCCTCTTCGCTACCGTATGCTCCTTGATGATCTCACGGTTTGCCATCCACGGGGGTCTGGTGGACTCCATCCGTCACGAACGCGAGGGCCTCTTCTTTCCTACCTTTTGGTTGAGCGTTGCCACGATTATCACTGGGTTGTATCGGTACTTCGGGTCAAATAACACCCTCACCCTTTACAGCAATGGCAACGAGCCCTCGAGGGGGTTCCTACTTGCCCTCGAGGTCCTCTTCTGGCTCTATTGCTTCTGCACGCTCATTGTAGCCGTACTGCAGTACTCCTTTGTCTTCTCCACCCATTCCTACGGCCTGCAGACCATGATGCCCTCCTGGATTCTCCCGGCCTTCCCTGTCATGCTCAGTGGCACCATCGCCTCTGTAATCGCAGAAACCCAACCTACTCGGTCCTGTATCCCCATCCTCACTGCCGGCTTGACCTTCCAGGGCCTCGGTTTCTCCATCAGTATCTTCATGTACGCCCATTACATCGGCCGTCTGATGGAATCTGGCCTTCCGAACCGTGAGCATAGACCCGGCATGTTCATCTGTGTTGGTCCCCCGGCTTTCACCGCGCTAGCCCTCATTGGCATGGCCCAAGGTCTACCAGACAACTTCCATCTCGGAGCCGCTCCTACGCAGCACCCATCCGCTGCCATCGTCCCAGATAGCCACATTCTCGAACTTCTCGCCGTAACAGCCGGTGCCTTCCTCTGGGCTTTGAGTTTTTGGTTCTTCAGCATCGCTTTCATCGCCGTCATCCGGGCTCCGCCGAAGGCCTTCCACTTGAACTGGTGGGCTATGGTCTTCCCAAATACAGGATTTACTCTTGCTACTATCACATTGGGAAAGGCCATGTCCAGCAATGGGGTCAAGGGCGTCGCGTCGGCTATGTCGATCTGCATTATTTGTATGTGGATTTTTGTTGCTGTCAACCACGTTAAGGCTGTTTGGACGGGAGAGATCATGTGGCCTGGTAAAGACGAGGATGTCAATGAGTAGCTGTATATCTTTCTTTGGGTTTCTTTTTGCTTCCTTTCTTTTCGATTGGAAAAGTACTCGGTTTTTAGTATCCTTTTGCACTTGGTTTAACTTGACAACCACTTTTTTTTTTTTTTTTCATGAGATATCATCATCCCTTCTCTTGTTTTCCCTTGGCCGCTATTTGTCTTGTTTCCCTCTTATTTTGTCCTCATACCCATTTGATTTAGACAGAGCTAGAATAGATAGTATCAATGTATGAATAGTGCAGTATACTACCCAAGCTGGATCTGGAAACGGACATCTACTGAGAACTCTATGCGTATGTCTGCTGCATACCGGTCTTGCCCAGATCCCCGGGCTCCTAAAGTTCTCACTCCAAGTATCAACAGAATCTAGTTTGCTTTTATATTATTGATTCTATGCCAGTACATCAAGTTCACCTCCTAAACGGAGCAAAGGGGATAAACTGCTGACAGCATGGGTATTCCAGCAGGTATATTCTCAAAGTATGAGACAGCTTCTTATTTTTGCATGCTGTATGCTAATTTGTCAACTTACACAGCCACATATAATGCATCCTCTGTCCATCAAATGATATTTCATTCTTCATGGAGTCTCTGCGCTGCAGCTGTCCAAGCCTGGCTGCCTGGACCAGTTGACCACGTGATGCGTTATAGCCCTTGTCTGAACTGCTAGGGTATCCTGATTAAAACAATGGGACGCCCCCACTGTATATAAGTGGGAGAGACATAGCCAGCACGATGCCGATCTATAATCGTGCAATGGACTTCGTGAGTTGACGGGGACAAGGAACCTGAATGGCGACCGTTTTATTGATTATTCATACATCCTGAAGGACTATTACAGACTTTATGGACTGGGCTTACACAAAGACTATACTCTCCACAAGGTCGAGTGAATATTGTTCTGTTTGCAATTGTATCTCATTAGAATGCTTTTGTGTATCCTATTATTAGCTATAGGAATGGCTATTTCTCTTAAGTTTTTATCTTCACGATAGTGGAACTCCACGTACGGAACCATCTATTGCGTAACTACCCAGGCATCAGAGGGGCATAGCACCCATCATTGCTGGAGAGAGAGTATCAGGTGAATCCCAGGGTTCCTGATCGAACTAGAGGCTGGGTCTTCGCTCCTGTTTCAGGTTGGACGACAAGCATGGTTAGAAAGGCTTGAACCCCGAGCTCGCGCTAGGTCAAGATTGCGCTTTTTGGGATTGCGCTTGTCGATGATCCTTGTTGTCTCACGGAGGTGGGTTGGGCTGCTATCGTTGATGAGTCGGTCAATGCCACCCGTGGGTTCAAACAACATGGCGCCCATCCATGTGGCTTCGAAGCCAGCGACAGTTCAGAACTCATAATAGGGAAAAGGAGCAGAACTCCTAAAGCAGGTGCAGATTGAAACCAGGACGCACGTGAGTTGCTCAGATTGTGTGTATACTCAAGCAACCTTCCTCCCGACATTACCAATGCCTCTTCCAACCACGCTGACAATAACATCGCTGTTGCCGTTTTCATCGCTGGCGTCCCTCATACCCCACCCTGGGGCGCCAAACTTTGCCATATCCCTAGCTAGTTGAATCAGATTCTCGTCTGCAATCACCTCTCGCCCAACCTGTATGCGACCGACATCTTCCGAGCCCATGGTCATAAGAGTGAACATCGTTGGTGCCGCGGCCGGGGCGACACAGCCTCCCTTGGATATGGTTTCAAGCAACTGATACGCACACCGCTTACCAATATCCTCGGGCGGCTGACCACCTGAAGGCGGGCATATAACGTCCGCAGAGAACAAGCACCCGGTTGAAGACTCGGCAACCAAAGACAGACCGAAACCAAGACCGATCTTTTTCTTCGCTGAAGGGTTGTTCTTTTCAGGGGCTGGAATAAGGGGCGCAGATGACACGTCGGAGAAAACGTAGGTGTCAGGAACTAAGGGATTGAGGATCCCACGGGCTGTTTCGATCATTCTTGCATTGTTTGATCCCGAAACACCGACGGAATACGCAACGCCACGAACTCTCTTTATTCTCCCCGGATTCATCAAATGAAGGGTCTTAGGAAGACGGACTTGATGACCAAAGATCAGCTGGACTTCGCCGCCCCCTCCCTTACCATTCGGGCCCGGATTGGATCTTCGTAGAACACGAATCTCGATGTTATTGAATATACCGAAGTGATTGTAAAGCGGGAGGATAGCGGTTCGCACGCTGTCGACAGACATATCACCCGTCGGAGTGGCAGAGGTAATCACCCCGGGGCCGGTGAAAAGAACTTTCATCGGCGCCTTGGAGAACGGCGCTAGAAGACAAAGAGGAAGCAGGAAATAGCTGACTCCGCGTGTGCATCCTGCTGGAAGCTCATGCTGAACCACACCGCCGCTTGTCGTGCTTCCCGTGATCAGACCAGGTTTGTACACCAGAATGGTACCCGTGTAGGAGATCTCCATTTGCGAGCCATTTGTAACGGAATCTAGAAGACGCAGAAAGGAAATTTCGTAAGGCGCAAGACCAGGATTCGTGGGAGATGAAGACCGGATTTGAGAAATATGCACCGTGCGACCCGTAAGTGTCGCAAGAACCAGGCGATACGCAAAATTTCTGTGGGAAGTAAAGCGAACGGGGGGTTGAGATGTTGCCATTGTTGAATTTTGGAGACTCTGGGTTTTATCACAATTGCCAACAGAGTACCGAACAGATCGTCTATTGAACAACTGCTGTGCGTTGGAAGCAGAAGCTCTCGAAGCAAAAAAATATCAAGGTCAAACATTGATCCGTTCCGGAGGGCTGCCGTTAACTCCGAGCCATCTCCGTGTCTCGTGACTGGCATCATCAAGTTAATGGAGGTGTATCGTTGGTTGGTCACTAGCTAGATAGGCCTACGTGGTGAAAAGGGTCAGCGAGGGCGGACCTATGCGGCAGAATCCCACGTGATCCAACACCCCCCACGCACGAGCTGGCCTAAAGACTAATCTAAAGAATTTAAATACAAAAATCGGCCTCTATTCAGGCCTCCAAATGAGAGAGTAAAAGCAAAATTAAGCAGAGAAGTGAGAGGTTCCGCTTTGGCCAATCAGAAGCCGTAAATCAGAATAGAAAGTATAACCAAAATGGGGGAACAAGCGCCGCTTAATGTATGCCGGTGAGTTCCAGGAAATGATTGAATCGTTCAGTTTGGAGAGGTTTTGTCAGGCCATCTGCTGCCTGTTCTTTGGTAGGGCAGGTCTGAAGTTTAACAATGCCGTCTCGGACCTTCTCCCGAACGTAATGGTAGCGTATGTCAATGTGTTTGGATCTCTTGGTGGTGAGCTCGGCTTCAGCCATGGCGTGGGCACCTTGATTATCGATATGAAGAGATATTGGTGGGCATTCAGTTGGGAGCACATTAAGCTCGTTGATGAGATTCCGGAGCCAGAGGGCATCACGGCTGGCTTCGCTTAGAGCCATATACTCAGCTTCGTTGGAGCTAAGGGCAACGGATGTTTGCTTGCGGCTTTTCCAGGCAATTGGGGCTCCGGCAAGCAGAAAGATGTATCCAGAAACTGACCGGCGGTTGCCTGTCAGTTGGCCACCCCAATCAGAGTCGGTATAACATTTTGGCATGAGGAGGTCAGATGTAATGGACTCCGTGGGTTTATGATAGGTAATTTGCCGATTGATGGAGCCTTTAAGATAGCGTATGGCGTGTATAAGGGCACGCCATGCTTTTTGGGTGGGTTTGGCGTTATATTGGGATAGTATGCCAACCGTCTGGCTAAGATCTGGCCGGGTTTTGGTGGCTAGCCAGGTAAGGCAGCCTACACCACGTTGATATTCTTTGGTGTTGACTGTAGGGTCTGGTTCATCATCAATTATTAGGCTAGGATCCATTGGAATCCTAACAGGATGTGCTTGGGCTTGACCAAAAGAGGCAACAACATCTTCAGTGTAGTCGGCTTGAGATAAAGAAGATGAAGTCTCAGACTGGGAGATGGTCATGCCAAGGTATTTGGTAGAGTTTCCAACTTCTTTTATGTCAAATTTGGCGGAGAGAGTCTCCATAAACCAGATGGCATCATTTTCATGTTTAGCATAGACTTTGAAGTCATCCACATGGGTGGTCACATAGAGTTGGGTCCGGGTAGTGTGGATCCATAGACCAGAGTCATATTCAGAGCATTTGAAGCTGATTTGGCGTAGAAAAGCACCCAGAGTATCATACCAGATGCGGGCAGATGGGACCAATCCATAGAGGGATTGAAGGAGTTCACAGACAAGATCTCCAGAACCTTCTTTGAATCCCTGAACTTGGGTCATAAAGACACGTTTGTCCGTGGGCATTTTCCCATTTAGGAAAGCAAGGGTGGCATCAGCTTTTCGGGTATGCCAGCCAAGCAGGGTGGCCAGTGCCGTGAGGGTTCTGGTAGTATTTTCATTTACCACTGGTGCGTAGGATTCCATGAAGTCTTTATCAAGTAGATTGCCACGAATGACCCAGCGGGCTTTAGCCTGATAATCCTCTGAGATAGGTATGCCGGGGATTTCTTTCTTTTTGTATACCCACCGGCCAGGGATGACTTTGGCCCCTGGTGGTAGGTCAGAACGGCGAATGAGTTGCCAGCAGCCTTTCTCTTTGAGTTGGTTGACTTCCTTTTGCATGGCAGCTTGCCATTTAGCAGCATCAGGATGGGATATGGCCTGCTTATAAGAAGTAGGCGTGTTGTCTTCTGATGAAGGAATGGTTGAAGTGGCAAAGTAAGCTAGGGACATGCCTTTGGCAGGTCGGAGCCATATATCTTGGTCATTGAGAGGTTCATCTTCAACTAATTGAGTTGGGTTTTCTTCGGTAGGGGTGCTGGGACCTTTGGGAGTGGTAGTTGTAGGATCTTTGTAATCCTCATCAAATATAACATCATTGGTGACAAAGACGGTGTCAGTTTTAGGGTCCCAAACACGATATTGATGGCTACTAATTTGGCCAATGAGGAAACAGCAGTGAGAACGTGAATCAAGCTTATTTCCAGGTTTATCTGGTCCATGCCGATGGACCCAGGCTGGACACCCCCAACGGCGATATCCGGGGAGTGAAGAAATGGATGAATTAGTCCACGCTGCCAACGGAGCGCGATAAGGGCTGGGGTGTATGTCCTTGTTGATATTCACCCCCCCAGGAATTTGGGAATTGTATAAGATGGTAGATGTAGGGAGCCGATTTGTAAGATCTGTGGCATATTGGAGAGCATCTACCCAAAAGCGTTCTGGTATATATGGGGCATCAAGCATCATAGCTCGGGCCCGTTCAAAAGGATCCGGATGCCACGTTCACTAACGGCATTTTGCCATGGTGAATATGGCGAGCTTGGTTGCCATTCTATGCCTTCCTGACGGTAGGTTTCCATCCATTCAGTGGAGCGGAATTCATTATCAGAGACTAGGTAGGCAGGAGCAGTGAAGCCATGGTTCTTCATATTTTGAAGCCAGTTCTTGAAGGCGGTAATGGCTGCACTTTTTGTCTCAAGGAAGAGGATCCATCGATAATGTGTGGCATCGTCGGTAATAAGTAAGACATATTTTGCCCCAATTCGGCCAGTGACAACATCATTAGGGTTGTCAAAATCAAGAGTTTGTCCACCGCCGGCGATATCTAGATGGACTCGGGCAAGGGGTTTGGTAACTCTGGACCTAGGGACCTTGCTATAATAGCGTGTCTGTCTAGCCTGTATACAGACTTCACAAAATGGGAGTTCTTTAGAGCCTTTGATTTCGATGCAAGACTCAGGATCTCGGGCGAGGCGGAGGAGATCGGCTTGATTGAGATGGCATAGGCGTCGGTGCCAGGCCATGATAGGTAGGGATATCTTAGTAGTTCGCGGCTTCCCTAGAACCGGGGTCTCTTTTGGAGTAGGAGCCTCAGCTGGTGTCTTAATTGTGGGAGCCTTTGCAGGTGGCTCTTCTGGGCGGTTAACTTCTTTGCCAGACCGGGTGGTGACAAAGGCATAGGAATTTTCTTCTTCTCCAGGAGATAGACAGTCTTCAAGGAGGTAAACATTGTTTTTGAACAATCGGGCTTGGAATTCAGCTCCAGATGGTGTGGTAATCAGCTTGACTTCACAATCTAGTGTATATTGAAGCCTAAAGCCTTGTCGTACAAGCATGCCTTCTGAAATGAGGTTGGAAGTAAAGGAAGGAACATGGCGGACGTCTCTTAGGATCAGAGATCCGTAACCAATATCTATAATCACGGTGCCAATGCCTTGAGGCATAGAGATATGGCCTTGAGCACCTTCCATATAATCTGTCTCCACCAGATCATGCTTCTGCAAGGCCTTATAGGTTGCAAAAAGTGAACGGTCAGGTGTAGAATGGAAAGAGGCACAGCTGTCAACAAACCATTGATTGGAAAATGAGAGAGTCTTTGCAGACTTCACAATGGCAGATTTGGCATTGGAGAGTTTCTTATGCAAGACAAGTTCCTGTGAAGCAGGGTGATCCTGGTTTGATTGTGGGTTTGCTTCAGATTGTTGCTGAACACGGAGAGCATTAGCCATAGTAGTATAGAACTTGCGTCTATACTCTGGTGCTTTCTCAGGATGTTTAAAATAGCATATAAGTCCATGGCGATTTCCGCAGTGATCACAGTCTATAAGTGTATGACGAGATCTATCTTGGTTATTGGAACGTTGAGGAATTGTGTATTTGGTTCCAGATGCTTGTTTTGAATAACTGCGGTTCTGGGAGTTCTCTTTCTGTTGGTTTGACCGGTCTTGAGAATGAGTATCACGGAATTTAGTGCCGGTTCGAGTAGATAATTGGGTCTGGATAACCTTAAGATCCAGGTTGGTAACCGGAGCACGGCCAGTAGAGTAGACATCATCTAGTTTACTCTTGATAAAGGCGCGGTTCCAGTCCCGGAGACCTATAAAGAAGAGGTCATGTTTGAGATTTTCAAGAGATTCTTCTCCAATAGCGTGTAGGCGGTCAAAGATTCGATTAAAGGATGACTGGTAGGTGAGATAATCGTTATCCTTTATATAGAGCTCTTTGAGCTCCATGGTAAGGAGCCATTCGCTCTTCACCGGTGGATTTGCCAAAAAGTGTGGCAGCTCGGTCCCAAAGACCATGGGCAGAGAGGTCATATACGGTGCCTAGTTTATCGGAAGCAGGGGTTGTCATGGCATTGAGCATACGGGCTCTCATGACAATGGCTTTTCTGTGCCAAACTGCAGCATCAAGTGGAGATGATCCAGCAGGAGGAGAGTCCTGGTGAAGAGTTGTAATAGCATTGAGAATACCAGCTTCTTTTTGTATGGCAGAGCTCCATGCATCGTAATTATCCAGTGTCAAGATGACACGGCATCGGTCAGGCAGTAGCGTATCGACATCGGCTTGGACAAGGGCAATAGCATTGCTGATATTTGTGTCTGAGGCATCACGCAGAGGCGGTTGGATATCCATTGGTGTAGTATCTTGGGTTGTATTTGAAGGCAAGGAAGCTTGTGGAGTATTAGACTGGATGATAGATGCCAGTTTTAGCTCCATTCTAGCTTCACGGTCTCGCATATCTTGTTCCATCTGATTCTGGCGAGCAAGCATTTGTCGCATCATATCAGCAAGATCAGGGGTAAGTTCGTTTGTGGAAGCCATGTTGGCGGTATTGGTAGAGCTCAGATTGGCTCCGGAAGGCGTTGGGGTCTCTATCTCTTCAGAGACAACTGATGAGGAGGTCTCGTCTATATTCGAGGACCTGTTTTGGAGATTTCGGCGACGTGATCGTCGTATAGCAGTAGCGGGAGGCGTAGTAGGTTCTCCTGACATGCTCAGGTTCGGACCGTATCTGGGATCCTGGAATTTTTGGAATCTGGGGTATGGAATTTTGGTTCAGCCAATCAGAGGGCTTAAATTGACCACTTATACGGGCCTAAAATAGCTCATATTTCCGAGCAAGAAACGGGCTCATAACCTAATGGAGGTGTATCGTTGGTTGGTCACTAGCTAGATAGGCCTACGTGGTGAAAAGGGTCAGCGAGGGCGGACCTATGCGGCAGAATCCCACGTGATCCAACACAAGTATTCCGTAGAAATAATTGCAATGACTGTCGAGTTGAATCATCAATCAACCCTGCAGAGTGTTACGCTACGCGGGAGTTCCTCTTGATATATTCGATTTTCACGGAAACCAAGGAAGGGCCATCCGAAACTAACAAAATGCTACCCCCAGCATTGAACATCCCGAAATGGTAATGACATGCCCCACGTTCTATTCTATTCAACTTCTATCACCGCAGACGAATTCTGCTCAATGTAACAGAAAAAAGAAAAGAAGCAAATATCTGACGCATATTCTACAGGCTCGAGGCAAATTCCCACCTCCTCCAACCCCCTGTAAATAATTACTGCGTCTACCACCCCTCTTCACCCGCTACAGCCGGCTACACAGTCATGGTAGTCGGCGGTCCCAACGCGCGAACAGACTACCACATCAATTCCACACCAGAGTTTTTCTACCAATACCGAGGATCCATGCTTCTGAAAACTGTTGACACCTCTGTGACACCGCCTGTCTTCCAGGATATTCCCATCCACGAGGGTTCGCTTTTCCTTCTGCCTGCAAATACCCCGCACTGTCCGGTGCGCTTCAAGGATACCGTGGGAATTGTTCTAGAGGTGCCTAGGAATGACGGTATAGTGGATGCCATGAGGTGGTATTGTAAGAATTGCACAAGCATTGTGTGGGAGAAGCAGTTCGTGTGCACCGATTTGGGAACGCAGGTTAAGGAGGTAGTCGAGGAGTTTAAAGCCGATCAAGAGAAGAGGACTTGTAAATTTTGTGGAACCATTGCCGAGTCAGCGTTCAAAGAGGGAGAGGTCGTGCAGCCCCCGAGGTTCTCAGAGTAATAGTTCAGTCTGTTCTTTGTCTCAATTTCTCGGCTTCAGTTCCAACCTACTAGGTTGGGAGTGAAGGTATTTTGTGCCTACTTTATGATCAGTAATGACTCTCTTCTCTTGGAATCCCTTCTCCTGCTGCTGGCACCGGCAGACAAACTGCCCGATCGAAGATGATGATGATGATGGTTGAAGTGCCTCCCCCTAGCTCCACTAGGTATATTCCCTTTGCAACAAAAAGACGAGGCCGTGAACAGGAGATTGATGGAAAGATAAACAACAGCTTTTTAGGTTCCTTGAATTAGGAAGATTTATCCAACACGCCTTGAAAAGAATCCCAACGAAGTAAAGGAAAACAGAACCCCCAGAAAGAAAGGGAAGAGGAGAAAAGAGGCAAACATCCTATTAAGAGTGTTAATATGGAAACAGTACATGAAAACAGCACAGAAGGATAAACAGAAGAAGGGAAACAAAAAGCATAATATCCCTCATCAAGCAAAACATAGGACTGTAAAGAGGAAAATGTCTGCAAAGGACTCCCAGCCAAATCATAGGATAGCCACTTGTGCCGAGAATGGGAGAGCAGGATCAAGAAAACAGGCTGAATAAACACAAGGAAGAAGGGCAACGAATTCATATTTAAACATCCAAGGGTCTACATGCCTTTTGGGTATTTCAAAGCAGTAAAAAGTAGTCTAAACTGAACTTCCCGTCACTCATCAAAGGGACAGTCGATGCTCTCATGGCCGTCCCTCTCGCAGAGAGCGCACCACTTTGATTCATCGATAACTCCTGATGCCTTTCCTGCAACGGGGGCCATGGAATTAAGTAGGCCCCCGATACCTCGCAGTCCCCCGATGGCAGCATCTCGACCAGTCTTCCGAGGGGTGGAGCCAATTCCGAGATGGTCAAAGCCATTGGGCTGGGTTGACCCGGGCGGAGTTTGATCACTAAGAGGAGAGTGCGATCGACTCAAGGAATTCTCATCATGGGGTCCCTGGACGGGACGCAGGCTATTGCCATTGCCATTCCTTCCAGCACCAGGGCCGAACATATTGGTGCAGTTCAGGATATCATGGCCGTTCGTTTCGCAGATTTCACACCACAGCGCTGAGCCATCGTCCGAGCCTGCAGGCACATGCACGGGTTCCGCACGACTGAAAGAACCACTCAGATAATGGACACTATCACTGCGAGTGAAATCTTCTTGGCTATTCGGCACCACGGTGCGATCGGACAGCTTGTGAGAATGGCCGACGCCCATGCTTTCAACATACCCTGTTGACTTGGTTGACGCGTGCTGATTCGAGGGAGAGACGGTGACCGTGGAACTGCGGCTGTGCTGGCTGTTGCTGTTCAGCTGCAGCAGTTGTAGTTCCCGTTCCAGTTCCTCGATGCGGTGGGATTTAGTTTCAGTGGCGTGCTCGAATTCTTGGACGCGATGCTCCAGTTCAGCAATGCGTTCCGCATCATGGTTCCCATTTTGAAGCAAGGCCGTCACGTTGGTGTCCCCTCTACTCAAGGAATGGATTATGGCTTTGAGACCACGAATCTCGTCGTCCTTCTGCTCTAGTTCCCTTGCGTGTCGGTGTCCGTTCGCGTCTTTCAGTGCTGCAGCTGAGTCTCCGCGCTCCTTCTCCAGTTCGAGCTTTGTCCTTTCCACCTCGCCTCGTAGGAACTCATTTTCGGCTCTTGCTTCTGCCTCCCCACGCCTTGCATCTTCCAGTCCTTCCTCCAATTCAGATACCAGCTCTTCAAGTTGCTTGAGTTGTCCAGCAACAATCTCGACATCCTCTCCGTGGTCCATTAGCTCTTTGTTCTGTTGCATGAGCTCCTCAATACGCTGTTCGTAGACTCGCTCCGTCTCTGATGCCGCCACTTCCAGCGTGTCTAGGGTGCTCCTGAAATCTGCCCGGTGGTTATCGAACTCTGAGGTTAGCTGAGCGATCTTCTCATTCTTCTCGCGCAGCTGTGCCCGAATCGAGAGAGCATCTGATCCCTCCAAGTCCTCGATAGTCCGTTGAAATTCGGCCAGGGTTGATGCCTGTTCGTTCAGCTGCTTGTCACGCTCCCGAAGTTGCGTCTCCAGAGCCTTGACCCGCTCCCTTAACTCATGCACTTCTCCCGGCGCAGACAGCATAGAAGAAGGATCAGAGATTCGTAAAGATGTTGGAGTCTCCGATTCCGTGCTTACTCGGGATGGTGGGCGAGGGGTGGCTAGACGAGAAGGTGTTTTCATAGGACTGCGTGGACGAGAAAGCGTAGTGGGACTGGCACCTGGTCTTGTTCCCATGGACGGTGTGCGCAGACTTCCAAACCCAGGCTTGGGCCGAGAAGTTGTGGTTGTATGGGGGGAACCATCTCGGGGCAGAGAAGGTCGTCTGAACTGCGGTCGAGGCACACTGGCACCAGGCCCGACGGATTTGCTGAAATTCACCGTAGCACTTCGCGTAGGCGTCGGCGTAGGGGGAGTCCCGACTCGT
The DNA here is from genome assembly GCA_025999795.1 of Monascus purpureus. Classification (NCBI taxonomy): domain Eukaryota; kingdom Fungi; phylum Ascomycota; class Eurotiomycetes; order Eurotiales; family Aspergillaceae; genus Monascus; species Monascus purpureus. The sequence goes on along the minus strand of AP025347.1, from coordinate 440,080 downwards.
TTTGTGATATATCTATTGTTGTTAATGGGAACGAAGATACCTGATCCTGGAACAGACGTAGCAAAGTATCTTTTCCCATCCACATCTCCGCTGTTCTTCCCTCGTTCGGCATGCTCACCAGCCAACTCGACACCGGCAAACCGTCCAGGCTTGCCTGCTACAGGGCCCAGGTATTTGACGGTCCCATACATGCCACCTGGGACATTCACCAGGTCACCAATCTGGATGTCGTCGACTGGGGGCATTATCGTGGACTGGGTTCCTGCAAAAAGCACCGGTGGCCGTCAGGGGAGGGAGAAATCGAGGGCGTGTTTCCGTTTGCCTTTTTCTGTTCTGTTTTCCCGTTCTCCTCTATCCTGTGAAAGATGACAGGAGGAAAAGATCAGGCAGAAAGAGGATGCAGGGATGGAAGAGAGGGGAAACAATCGGGCGGAATGTGGAGTTGAAATCATGAACTCATCGCGATTAATTGGGTTCGCATTTATTTTTAACGCGCTGGGCATCAGCTACGGTCCACATCTGGGGAAGCAGCAGCGGCCAGCACAGGAGACAGAAACGAAAGGATCAGAATATATATATGGCATAAAGACGCGCTGCAATGGCCTCCAGCCAGCCGCGAGCAGCTGGGTTGATCCAGGGGCTTGCAGAGATGCAGCGCAAGGCCAAGGAAACGTAAACACGCCCGAACCATGGATGATGCGTCCTCTCGCCCGTCAGCCTTCTCCACTGCCGAGCTTCGAGATTCTTTCAACGGCACCATCCTCGCTCTCTTCTTTATATATCTGTCTGCATGTGTCTTGAGCCGTTGGGTCACTTACGTCGTCTGCCGCTCGATTCCTGCATGCACCTCGTTGTCGTGGTGAGACCACGTCTCTGGAAGCTCGTCCGCTGCTAGTTACCAGTCTGCTCAGTTCATCCCACGCCCGCAACATGGCGCAGTATTTCTTTGATCTGCTCTACAACTTCACGGATTGTCTCTGTTGCTTTCCGAGCTCTCCGCAGCTCAAAATCAACAACCGCAGTTTCAAGCTGCTACGCCTGCTAGGTGAGGTATGGAAGAGAATGGCTTCTGAGTGTATTCGACGAGCTCAAGCTCATGCTATTTCAATAGGGCGGTTTCTCCTACGTCTACCTCGTCCAGGATAAGTCGACCTCCGAGCTCTTCGCGCTGAAGAAGATCCGATGTCCGTTTGGTCAGGAATCCGTTTCGCAGGCCTTGAAGGAAGTGGAAGCCTATAAGCTCTTCTCATCGCAGCCAAACATCATCCACTCCATAGACCATTGTGTGAGCTCGGAACCGGGTTCGAAATTTCGTTCTGATGGAGGCGATGCGGGTTCGAAGACGGTCTACATCTTACTACCGTACTATCAACGCGGAAATCTCCAGGACGCGATCAACGCCAATCTAGTCAACCACACCAAGTTCCCGGAGAAGCGGTTGATGGTCTTGATGCTCGGAGTTGCAAAGGCGTTGAAATCGATGCACCAGTACCGTGTCGCACGTGGTGCTCCTACTACGCACGCCGCACAGGCTGTCAAGAGAGAGGGAGAGGAGGCGGATGAAGACCTGGCGAGACAGGCGGGGAAACCGAAAAGGCGAACAAGCCACCGGATGGGCGAGGAGCCAGAGAATGAGCCATTGATTGACGATGAGGTCACACAGAGTCAGGAGGGTGTCCAGGATGGCGGTCTCCGTCCATACGCTCACAGAGACATCAAGCCAGGTAAGCTACCTACTTGCTGCAATAGGTTGGATGCTCAGGTATGGGAATAAACTCACGCATTCCTGTGTCATTAGGGAACATTATGATCGACGATGATGGTCAAACCCCCATTCTCATGGACCTTGGCTCGCTGGCCCCGAGCCCCATCGCTATCACCTCGCGTTCGCTCGCCTTAGCGGTGCAAGATACTGCTGCTGAACACAGCACGATGCCCTACCGAGCACCCGAATTGTTCGATGTGAAAACAGGATCTATAATTGATACCAAGGTTGACATTTGGTCGTTTGGGTGTTCATTATACGCCTGCCTGGTCGGAAAGAGCCCGTTTGAGGCGCGTAGCGAGGAAACTGGGGGCAGTTTAAGCATGTGCATTCTCGGTGGGGATTGGCGGTTCCCAGACGAAAAATCTGGTGCAGCAAAGGGGAAAGGCAAGGCTGCGGGTCAGCCAGCTGCCAAAGATACAGGCTCTTCGATTGGCGAGCCCGTCAAGGATATAGTCCGGAAATGCCTCCAGGTTGAACCGGCAGAGCGGCCTGACATTGACGAGCTCATACAACTCATCAAGGATGCGATTCGTACCCTTCCAGATGACGATGCTATTCCTAGTTCATCAGCATGAGAGGCTCTAATCTGGATTCTTCTCGCGCCTTTTTATGTTTTATTCACCTCGTTGCCGGTTCCCGACTTTGAATGGCTGTCGGACTTTGCTCGACAGGGATTGCACAGGTACACATTTTCGATGGTATAGCCTTCTGGCGCACGCTTGATCTGTTGGATTGCATTGATTGCAAGGTTTACGAGATTGTACATTATTTTTGACTGGGCAAAGCAATTCATTACCTTTTCCACACTTTGCCTTCTTTGGTGACTCGATACAGCAACCTTGAACAAATACCATTACCCTGTCAATAACGGCTGGCGCAGGATTTTTTTCCAATGTCCAGTCTTCTACTGACAGCCAGTAAATAAAATGTACTAGATCTGATAAAGTGAACCAGGGAACAAGACACTGTGAAAATACGTAATGGCGTGCGGCCTCACGATGACGAAAACCGATCCCATAAGACTCGATGTATGCTAAATTCCACAGAAAGACTGAAATTGAACCTTCAGATTTCTTCAACCGTTTGGTTTTCTTTGACTGCCATTGAATTTGTCCCGAGATGGGTTTCGACAAGGGGATTGACGTCGTCAACGCATTCCCAAATGAAGTGAAGAACAAAATATGTATGACCTCCCCGCTGCTCTGAGCTTTACCAAACCTATCAATTAAAGCGTTTTTCATCATCTCTTACAAACTAACGATCATCATAAACAGTCCTCCTAACCGGACCAAACCCCGGTGAACTAGCTGCAACAACAGCCGAAGCTCTGGCCCACGGCGACGCAGGCGCACTTATCCTCGTGGGCAAATCGCAAGATGTCGCGAAACCAGTCATGGAAGGAATAAACCGCAAGTTCCCCAAGGTGAAGCTGATATTCATCACGGCCGATTTCACCCGGCTTGACAGCGTGCGCAGCGCGGCGGAGACGATCCGACGACTCGAAACCCCCATCGACGGGATCGTGGTGACCCCAAGCCTGATGGCTGTGCCGTGGAAGCAGACCGTGGATGCGATGGAGTCGCATTTCCAGGTTAATTATCTGGCGCATTTCCTTTTGGTGAACTTGTTGGTTCCTTGCATGTCCCCGGGGGGCACTGTTGTCATGGTTAGCACCAGTATTCGACCGGAAACTGGGGCTCCGGGGTATGAGGATATTAATTTCTCGGTGGGTTTAACGTCCAGTCTGATGAGTAGAGAAAGACTATGGAGCTGACTGCTGGCTATAACCTCTTTTTGTTTCTAGAATGGCCGTGTCTATGATCCACTCGATGCATACGCACAGTCTATGTTCGCCAATATCCAGTTCGCCAAATCCCTGGCGAAATCCTGTGCCGGGCGTTCGCTCACAGCATTTTCTATTAACCCAGGGAGTGGGTGTTATTCAGTATCCAGAGATATGAATGAACTGGAAAGCGCTGATGGGATAACTCTCAGATATCAGGACCAACCTGCTGACATGCGTCTCGCCAGACCAAGTCTCGACATGGCTCCGGAAGAAGAGAGATGGTCTGTAAACAGCAGAATGAGCATGAGTCCGAATGTTTCAAAGAAATGGTTCTAACCTTGCATGTATTCGATGATAAAGCCGGACAGGAACAACCGTTGCTTTTACAACAAGTACCCAAATCCCTACCGCAGGCTAGCGCGACTGTTCTCCGAGCGCTTCTGGATCCGATTCTTGAAGGTCAGCGAGAACTGGTAGTTCCATTTGCTTTGATTCCTTCCGCACTTCCAGTTCAGGCAAAAGAACCCAGGAGACTAATGAAGGTTACAATCTCCAACAGGCCAGTCGGGCGCATTCCTCGATAACTGCCAGGTTCTCGCATTGCCAAATATGGACTTTCCTGCGGGGGAATCGAGTGCAAAGAGACTGTGGGAGTTGAGTGAGGAGCTGGTCGGGGAGGTGTTCAAATGGTCCTAGCTATTACTACTATCATACCATACAATGCGGTAGTCCATCTTCCCATCACATAAACATGAACTGTCTACTGTTCTCGGAACTCTCTCGGAACTCTCTCAGAAAGCTGGTAATCTGTTATCATGCAGCTGTAAGTACAATATCAACGCGATCTGCACGTCCATCGGCTATGGTTACTGCAAGCGTTATGCGTCGATAACAAGCGCCCAATTGAAACTCAACCCCCCTTCGGCCAGTCCGTCGTTGATAGCATGGGGATCAATATACTTTGCATTATCAGAATCCGTGATATAGCGTATCATGACCGACATTGATAGTGACGCTGGGCTGCATGGTACTTTATGTAGCACCGTCTGCTCTCCCGGTGGAGAAGAAGCTGCTTGAGGGACCTGGAAAACGCGTCTCCCTCCCACTTTTCAGAAAGTCAATGATACTCGTGGCAGTCATGGCTCCTAATGTGGACACCAATGCCATCCCCGGCACCGTCACCTTGCTGGACCTACAGCATGTTATGAGAACGCGCCATCTCGACAAGGGCGACCATGACATCGTGCTGATTCCCCAGCCTTCAGAAGATCCAGATGATCCTTTGAACTGGTCCCCGCGGCGGAAGCTGTTGTCTACGATCTGCGTGAATGTGTGAGTGAGCACCCCCTTGTCGATGTCGGTGCTCTGCTTACTCTGGGTTGCTCTACGGATTCAGCTACACCTGGTTCGCTGGAATCGCTACTTCGGTCGTGTATTCCGTGACTGTGCAACTCTCCGAAGAGACGAACATGACGATTACCGATATCACGCGCGGAACAGGCTACATGTTTCTTCTCGCGGGATGGGGTCTGTTGTTCTGGCAGCCTTTCGCGCAGCAGTATGGCAAGCGATTGACTTACATGCTGTCTCTGCTTGGGTCACTGGCTATGACGGTTTGGGGGTGAGTCCGTTCTATTCGACTCTGGATTGAATCTATGCGCGGAGAAAGACGTTCTAAACGTGACAGACCCTACAACAAGAACAACGGACAGTGGATTGCCAGGAACATTATTCTCGGTTTCTTCGAGGCTCCTATTGAAGCTCTCCCCGAGACGTCTGTCACGGACGTGGTGAGTTACTTGCTTCCCTCAATAGGGAGCCATGCTTATATGCATTGCATAGTACTTCACGCACGAGCGCGGAATGTACATGGGCCTGTACGCATTCTTCCTAGCAGGAAGCAACTTCTTCGCACCGATTATTTGCGGTTTCATAGCCGAGTATCAGGGCTGGAAATGGGTGTTTTACTGGCCGAGTATCTTCCTCGCCGGCGCATTTGTCTTCCTCTTCTTTTTCATGGAGGAGACCAACTACGTCCGGGACAAGCAGCCAACAGCGTCAACGTCAATAAAGTTGGATACCGCCGTCAAGACTTCTTCCGCCGACAGCTCTGATGCCGGCGAACGCGAAAAAGAACCAAGCTTGGACGCAGATCCCGATCCGGGAAAGGCAGAGAAGCTCCCACAGAACATCTCTGCGGAAGAACAGGGAGTTGGGTCGGCAACGGTGTACCGCAAGAAGTCGTATATCCAGAAACTGGCATTGCTGGGCCCGAGACAGCCCCGGAACAACATGTTTCGAAGAATGTGGCAGACCGTGTATTATCTGAGTTGGCCGGTGATCTTCTACGCTGGGTATCCCTTCTTTCGAACCGTAATCCGATGTGTTCTCACTGACCGTCTATAGATTCTCATATGGGTCATATCTGATCTGGTTCAATGTCCTAAACGGGACATCGTCTGTGATCCTGGGTTCTCACCCGTATAACTTTGGGTAAGATGGATATTCAACCCCCTAAACGGGACAAGCAAGTCGTGAATCTAACGTCTACTTCCAGCTCATCAATGGTCGGCGTAAGCTACGTCGCATGCCTCTTGGGTGCGTTCATAGCGTAAGTACATGACGTGAGCATCTACATCTGCCCATCATACTCATGCATATATGCAGATCCATCTTCACCGGCCGCTTTAGCGACTGGCTAACCATCAAACTCGCCCGACGCAATAACGGAGTCATGGAAGCCGAGCACCGACTATGGCCATTCGCGCTGTGCTTGTTCGTCCTGCCCGCCTCTCTGATCCTCTGGGGTGTCGGCGCAGCACATCACGTCCACTGGTTCGGCCTGATAGTAGCCATGTTCTTCACGGCATTGTGCAATACGACCGGTATCACGCTGAGCGTCAACTACCTGGTTGACAGTTACCGGGAGTTGAGTGGGGATGCGATGGCCACGGTGATTCTGGTGCGGAATACTATGTCCTTTGCTATCGGTTACGGGTGAGTTTGCTGAAGTCTTGTGTTGGACGTTTTTCTGGATACTTACTGGCTCTGGTTTGTTCTAGTATAACCCCCTGGGTCGACAACATGGGGTACCAGAACTGTTTCATTTCGGCTGCGTTCATCGGCATGGCATGCTCGGCCGCGTTCCTCATCATGATTAAATGGGGCAAGACATTCCGCATGCGAAGCCGGGAGACGTACTGGAAGATTGTCCTGGAGAACTGGGAGAAGGGCATGGGGCATTAGCTGGCTGTTTCCCATCAATATGGATCATCTATTAATTATAAGCATAAATACATACAGAAAATATCACAAAGGGGGGGAAGCATCTAATAGAACCCCCATTTCCTTCCCAAAGCCCTGTTCCCATCCTCCTCTCTCGCCCGTCCCAACGCCCTATTCCATTCCTTCTCCATTTGCTCCAGAACCCGCTGCGCATCTTCTTCCATTCGATCATGTCCATCGGCATGTATATCGAGATGGCTATAACCATCACCATCGTTGTAAGAACCAACATCAATCTCCTCGTCATCATAACTCGAAGAAACAGGAGACTCACACCCCCTCAACCCAATGAACCTCCCAAACCGCCTCCTCTTCACACTAAGATCGACAGTCGAATCGATCCCAACCCACGGCTTGATAAGCATCGGATACCGGTATGTCTCTGGAAGAGGCGGGTAGAACTGATGGTAATGTCTCGCGAGGGAATCCAATTGTTCATCCGTGAGTAAATGGTACTTGAGCAGGGACGTGGGAAATTCTGGATGCGGAAGACCCGTTGTCGTTGAGACGAGGGGATGTAGAGGCGTCGAGAGATGGGAGAGTGTTAAGGTGAAGGCGCGGCTGAGACGGTGTTTTTTGGGGATTACAGCTGTAGCTGTAGTTGTAGTTGTATCATCACCCTTTCTGACCCTCGTATTTCCAGTTCCGGCCCCGGTTTGGTTCTTCGAAGTCGACATTCTTCTGGCTCTTTTATTGGAATAAGACGTCCCTTGCGATGTCTGCTGTCGTTGGGATATTGATATTGATATCGATCTTGGCCTCTTAGCACTAGAGGAAACCGATGAACAGGATGTCCGTCTCTGTGCAAAAACTGGTGTCTGGGGAGTTGATGGCGAGGAGGATGTATATTCTCCGTCGGACATTGCGTTCTAGGTATCAGAGGGAGAATATGTTGGTTCCTTGAGGGATAGGGAATTATTGCATGTTGTGAATGATGGTGGGTTGAATGAGCTGTGGAACTAGAACTGCGAGATATCCACATCTTTATATATGTCTGTCTGTGGAGAATAGACAATGGTGATTGTTTCAAGGTTCCAGAACAATGATGGCGAAGGAGAGATCATTCACAAAGACGTTCTTTATATTCCAGTTCATCCTGTCAGTGTATAAAAATGGAAACTCAAGTCTGAGACCAGGCCCGTTCATTGTCCAAATATCAATTAAACAACGAATATTATGACTATGAAAGATGTCAGACAGGTGGATAGAGAAATGAAAGAAAGAGCACTATCAAGGCATTGTCGTCGAACGACCAAAGACTTCGTATCCTTTTGAGTTACCAGAAACCTAGACTCCATGGTCTAATCTTGCATAGGAAAAGAAAGGCTGAGGGTGAATGATGACTACGAAGCGTTTTTCTCGCTATTCTTTGTGGCACCTGCTCATGCTGTTTTTGCTTATATTACATGCGAAAACTAGAGACAATCGAGTGAGAAGAAATAGTATGAGAGTAAGAAAGAGCCGCGTACATGAAGAATCTGTCTTCGATTCGAATGCCCCTTGAAACGGGATTTAGTAGAATAGACGTTTCTGGGAGCGAGAATGCAAGAGGAAGAGTAGTTATATAAATGCAGTAGGTGACCTTAAGATGTGGTCCTAAAGCTCGTCAATGCCAGAGAAAAGAGAACATGGCTATGTACCAGGAACCTATGGCAGTGACAGACTGGCCACACTCCTCTCCAAGCCAGCATCATTGGCCGAAGACACCCCAGAGTATTTGTTGATAAAGTCGAACACAGTCCGATGCCACACGAGTGAGTTCTCTGGCTTCAAGACCCAATGATTCTCATCCGGGAACGTAAGGAATGCACTGTCGATCCCCTTGATCTGCAGAACGTTGAACGCAGCCAACCCTTCAGCGATCGTCAACCGATAGTCTAGCTCGCTGTGAATAACCAACTGGGGTGTGCTCCAGTTTTCTGTAAACCGGGAAGGGTCCCATCTCGCCCAGTTCTCGGGGACCTTCCAGATTGGTCCCGCAAGGTCGTGGAGAGGGAAGTACTGTTCTTCGCTCGCAAGCTGGGAGGTCATGCTGAACACGCCATCATGCGTCACTAGAGCTTTGAATTTGCGGCCGAGAGGATGGCCTTGAATCCAATTTACCATATAACCGCCGTATGAGGCTCCAAGGGCCACAGCCCGAGTCGTGTCAACGTATTCCAGATTCTTCTCAATATACTCGAAGCCTTTTTCGAGGTCGATGTAGGGGCGGCCGCCCCAGGAGTTGCGGATAGCATCTGTAAAAGGCTGTCCATAACCCGTGCTGCCAGTGGGATTAGGCGTAATGACCACGTAGCCTTGGCTCGTTAGTGTAATCTGCTCTTCAATTTGAGGATCAATCTAGCTTACCCTGCTCTGCGAATACTGCCGGGTTCCAACGCGTGCTCCACTGGTCATTCCATGCTCCCTGTGGGCCTCCATGAATCAAGTATGCCAATGGATACTTGTTGCTGGGATCAAAGTTGGATGGTTTCACCACCCACGCGTGAACTGGATAGTCTTCTGCACCCCTGAACCAGATCTCATCCACCTGCGAAGGCGAGAGACCAAATGAAGTCCCACCACGACTATTGGACGAGACAATATGTACATCGGTCGGATCAGAAGGGTCGACAATAGACCACAAGCTGTTGTCGATCAAGCTGGTGCTCGAAACGAACAATTTCGAAGAGTTCTTCGCCGCAGGAACCACGTCACTCACGGACCCCGAATGAGTCAACTTCTTCAGCACATCAGGAGTGGCATTCCGGATGTTGTCCAGAGGAAGCTGGTAGAGAACTACGCGGCCCTTTTCCTCGACTTGGATCAGCAGCGACCGGTCATCACTAGCAAATAACAAAGCCGCCGGACTGAGATCCCATTGCCCTTGCCCATCAGGGGATGCGAAAACCTCTATCGTCTCCCCACTCCACGGATTAGGGATGTACAGAATTCTGTTCTTGTCCGACTCGTACCCGTCCTGTCTCATGGCCAACACCGCAACCGAGCTGCCATCAGAAGACAAAACCGGAGAAGACATAGCACCCTCAAGATTCGTCATCTTTTTCACCTGGACAGCCTCCACGCTCGTCGCGGTGGCTGTCCAGTCAAAAATAGGGCAATAATAGCAAATGCAGGAGGTGTGAGTAGCGGGATTCAGTTCAGGGTCCTTAGCCACGAATGCGATAGCAGCAGGACTTATAGCAAAATCTCCAGCTCCTCCAAATGGAGGAATAGGCGACTCAACTCCAGTCAACCCACAAACCGCGATGAGATTTGTCAACCCAGAAATCGAGTACTTCCCCGCTTGTCGCGACGCAGCAGAAAGAGGAGTCTGCTGAAGCACACCGTACCAAATCGCATTCTTCTGTGGCACAACATACGAATCCCAATGCCTCACGAAAAGCGACGTGTACAATTTCCCCGAACTCAACGGCTCCTTGGCATCATGCGGATTAAATAACGTTCCATCCGGATTGGCCTTGCCCGTGACTGCGAATCCAATCCTGCCCGGCTCAATTGTAGTTACTTTGAGGTCAGAGACGGGTCCCGGGACTGTGCCCGCCGTGTAGGTTTTGCCTGCTTCATGCGCGTCCCCGACGATGAAGCTGGTGTTGCCATTGGACTTTGCCTTCAACCAGATCAACCGGTCGCTGTTATCGAGCCAAGTAGGATCGCTCGCTCCAGGATCATTGGTAATGAGGGTAGACCGGCCAGTCGATATATCCAAGACACGGATCTCGTTCGTCTTGGAATGAGACTCGAAGGAATAGGACGTTTGGGTGTAGATGGCGAGGGTACCACTCGCGTTGGGGATGGCGGAGGACCGTCGTGGAGCTCCGAGGAGGGACCTGGAAGTATTAGTGAGTAGTGAGCAAGGATAATGAGAAAGAGAATTGAGCGTCAAGCTCTGGTTCTGCTTACTCGGGCGTGAACTTGACAGCGCGGATGGTCATGGCGGTTGAGGGGTTCCAAAAGCGGAGTGGATTAGGTATGCGATTAAGAGAGCACCGATAATCCAGCACAGGAGGAAGAGGGGACTGATAAATGGCTCTACGAATACTCAGAGATGGATAGAATTAAAAGAAAGACAGACGAAGAGGAAGATGTAGGGGAATGTGAAGAGGAGAGCTGCTTGCCAGCAAGGTAGTATTGTAGATACATCGATTTAGATAGACCATCTCCGCATGGTGGCCTCATCTGAGACATCAACATCAACACCATCGGAGTCCGATTACTTTCAACTCTCCTATTCCCGAAATTCAAATGCGTATAATTACTGTACAACTCAGATCTCAGAAGATATATGGTATACAGACAGAAAGAAACAGCACAATTTTCACCCCTCACGCCTCTTCCTCGCTCTCATCCTCTTCCATCCCCTCAGCAGCCGTCACCGTGAATGTCGGGGCTTGGTCAACGCCCACGTAGCTATCGCTCATCAAGTATAATGTCAACTCATGCTCTCCAGGTGTCGGTACCACGTATTCTAGCCGTAGCTCCAGTTTCCGACCGATGGCGACACGCTTGATGGCAAGCAAACTCTTGCTCTTCTCTTCTCCGACAACCAGCCACCAATTCTCCACTTTCTGGCCGGGATAGAACGGCGCATGAACCGTAGTGTCCGGTTCCTGATCTTCTTCGATGTCCCGCTCAATCTTGACCTTGAGGTACGCAGGTTCACCAGACGTGATGCTGTCTGGGTCTTCGACCTGGAAATCAAGATCGAGATTCGGGTATTTATCATTAGTGAAGGCCGCGGCTTGCGCGAGCTGCTTATTATCAAGTCCCAGGCGTTTTACTAGAGTCGCGTAGTCTTTATTCTCAGATGGATCCATCGCCTCCATGAACTCGAAAATGTCGCTGATGCCGAACTCGTTCGCCACTTTAATGACTTCTGGCGTAAAGTGTGGGATCTGTTTCAACGGGCTGTCACGATCCCACATAGCCTGCACAGCCATTTGTGACATCTCCATAGCATTCATCGCATTAAGGTGACCATCCGATGAAAGGACATCGACACATGCACTGAGAAGATTCAGGACTTTGCTGACGATGACTTCTTGGTCCTTGGCAAGATCAATCGGTAGTTGCATGCGTGAGAAGTGTGCCTGGAGCAAAACGAAGGCTTTAAAGTGAGGAGAGTCGTAGACGGGCTCCGACATCTTCACTGGTACACGGTCGTACACTCTGCGTAAAATGTGGTCCTCATGGCGGCGAATTTGGATAGATTCAAACTCCGTAGCCGATGTAACGATCTCCAGCATGCCCTTAAGCTTCGTACGCGCAGAAAGAGACAATAGGAAGGTTTGCATTGTGATGAACGATATGTTGTAGTAGGCGCCGATCATCGCTGCATTCAGGGGAGTGATACTGTCGTCTTCTTCATCCAGGTCAATGATCTTGGCTTCAGCGAGCTCTTTCAATGTGTTTTCAACAAGTTCAGACAAGAATGCACTGAGTCCCTCGTGGCTTATGTCGCCTAGACCGTAAAAGCTGGGGTTGGCAAGAAGGCGACGGTAGAAGTACGTGTATGCGGCAATCCAGTCGACTGCGTCCTGAGTTGAGGCGATGGTCCTGGTGCTAATCTCGGTCACGAAAGCATCATGCAAGTAGATCGGCAGGTGGCTCTCCACCGGAAGGGCCTCATTCAAGAACTTTTTATAGTATTCGCGCTTCACTGAAGGAACCATGAGAACTCCCCTACCAAACTTATCCACCCTCGGTCGTGTTGCCTTGCCAAACATCTGCAGAATCTCGCTGATAGGATAGTCGATGTATCTGTGTTCGCGGCCTTCAAAGAACTGAGTTCCCATGACAATAACAAGATGAGCAGTGAAGTCAATTTCCCAGCAGACATCACGCGAGGCGAGAAGTACTTGGATCGCCCCGATAGTAAAAAGATGAGTAACGATACGCTTGTCTGTTGGGCTCAGCGCTTCATGGTAATAACCGATACCATGCGTGAGAGACTCGGCGAGTGTTCGTTCTTGGATCCGGTTGAGCAACGGTGCTAGCTCATTAACATCAGCGTGCAAGAAGCGATCTTCATTGTCATCCGCAGTGCAAGCAGCCAATAAGTCTATGGCACTTGAGCGTGTCTGCTTCCGGCTAGGTACAAAGATAAGCGCCGGTTTGTCCGGGGACAACTGAAGGATCGAATGGTAGGCCGGCTTCGCCATCGCGAGCATTAAAGAAGGGAAGTGAGGGATGCTGTAAGACTGAATGTGCAGCTCCAGGGGCACTGGACGAGCATGGGGGCTGAAGTTATAGATCGTATGTTTGCTCGCACCAATCCATTCTCCAATATCCCGGGCATTGGAAAGAGGCACACTCAACCCAACAATGCGCAGGCCGTTCTCCAGCTGAAGGGCAATGTGACGCATACGCGAGACGACCACCTCATACACGTATCCGCCGTAACCGCCAAGCATATGAAGCTCATCAGCAATGAATAGTCGCACTGACTGAACATTCTTCCGTCTCTGCCATTGGCGAGATAGAACATCCCACTGGGCAGGTGTGGCAAGGACAAGATCCGCTTGGTCCAAGACCTTTAGGTCCGCCGTCCTCTCACCAGTAAGTTTGGAAATCACCTTTCCTCCAGCGACCTTACTGAGTCGCTTTGCCCAATCTGCTAGTCGTTGATCAACCAACTCTTGAAAAGGAGTAACGTAGACTGCACGGCCGCTATTTGGTTTGGACCAGTGGCGGAGCAGTGCCAATTCAGCGCAGACTGTTTTTCCACTTCCAGCAGGAGCCCCAAGGAAGACATCGTCGTCCGTATCGAAAAGCGACTTGAATACCTGAGTCTGGATCTTATTGAAATAATCCCATTCAGGGTATAGTTGTTGGTAGTCCTCACGCTTTAGTGCTTTCACTGGTGCCCGCTGCATATCCAAAAGAGGTGTATGAGGGGGAAATCTCTCCGGTAGGATAAGTTTTTGGAACGACACGGCAATCTTGGTCTCCGAGTGCATCCAACGGTCAGAGACAAGTGTGATGAAATAGTTCGGGGGCATAGGCTCCGTGATGGGCACCGTGAAATCGACAAGGTGCTCGTTCACTTCAGCCTGCGCATATTCTTTACGGAGAACGAACTGGTCATGGAATAGGATATCTTCGCCATCACAGTCCTCGACCAAAATCCAAAAGTCCTGGGCGTTACCATGCAGCGCCTCATCCCATACAAAGTTGGGAGTAATTGTTAGTTCCACGCGGAGCATCGACCGAGTGATGGGCTGAACTTGAGCCTGAACCTCTAAACGGGGGAACTTGGATACAAGATCACAGACAATCCGACCAGCTTTAGGCATTGCCAATAGCTCTCCCATACGTGGAGGATCTAGGTCGAAGTAACTAGACCAAGGCACATCTATTCTCTCGGACTTCTGTAAGATGTCCCTGGGACAGAACGGGAATTGGCGCAGAGGGCTCATTGTTGGCCACATCCTCTTCTCGGCCATCTTGCAGAGATCGAGTGCAGTTTTAGCAACAGAGGACCAGCCCTTTTTCAAACAGATCTCGAACAAAGCGCGAAGGATACGGCCAGCAGACTGAGTAACGTAGACCATATCCGCCATGAGCGCGAGGCCCTCCAGTTTGAGCCGAGAGATATAAGCCTGCAGCAGGACATTAATCTTTGCATGAGGTTCATCCATGCTTTCCTTCACAGGAACCGGCACACGACCGAGCAACTTTGCCAATTCGAGTTTTTCATCTTGGCGAACCGGAATGTATTTGAATTCGTCGCTCAAAGCAAATATCCGGAAGAGTTCAATGTTGCCAATCATCGGCTGCAGATGCTGAGAGTATATAAGCATGGAATGGTGGGTGATGTAGTAATGGGAAGCAATTCTTCCAAGCTCAGTCGACTGCAGTCGGCCAGTTTTCTTCTCGTACTTAACAAGCCCCGCTCTCTCCAAAACGACCGCAGCAGAGTGAACGAGGTCGACTCGTTTCTGTTCCAGTGCATCATCATTCTCGTAATCGGCACCGACACTATAAAGACCCGGAGATCGAAGCATACGGACAAACAAATATGTGTAACCAAGCCACTCAACTGCATCATCACGGCTGCGAACATTGCCAAGAACAATTTCAGCATTCAGGTTATCAGCAAGTTTGCTCATAAATTGGCTTTCAATAGGTAGCTGTTGGTTCATCAAGGAAAGATAGTATTGGATTTCTGACTGTGCAGTGATGATGATGCCCTCGCCGAAAGTATCATATTGCGGCCGTCCAGCTCGTCCGAGCATTTGAAGGACATCCTGGGGGCTGAGTTCAACCCAGCTACCTTTCTCGGGAGAGTAGATCTGAGTTCCCTTGATGATGACCGTATGCGCGGGAAGGTTGATACCCCAGGCAAGAGTTGCAGTGCAAACGAGCACCTGGATATTGCCATCGGCGAAGAGTGCCTGAACGGAATCACGATCCGCAAGACTCATCCCAGCGTGGTGGATGCCAAATCCATAAGGAAGGAGATCTTTGAGAGATTGGTCATCGACAGACTCTGCTTCCTCGCTCAAAATAGCCCTGCTGGCAGCATCACTGCGTAGAATTTGACCAATAGTCTCCATCTCCAAAGCTTTATCTCGGATGTACTTGGCTGTCTTAGCCGTTTCCTTTCGAGAGTGTACAAAGATGAGCATCTGGTTACCATGCTGTCCGACTTGTTCCAGAACCTTGTTGTAGCAAATGTCATTCATAGTTTTCAACTGCTTGATAGCTTTCTTGTCGGTAACACCGATGAACTCCTGCTTCAGTGGGCAGGGTCTGTAAGTCCCGTCGAAGTGGAACAGGTCCTTAGGATCGACACGTAGGAAACTACCCACGTCACGGTAGTTGGGAAGGGTGGCACTCAAGCCAACGATCCGCACAGGCTCCCCGGTCTGCTCCCCCCTACGGATAGTCCTGGCTACAATGCTTTCCAAGACAGGACCTCTGTCATCGTGAAGAAGATGTATCTCGTCGATGACGATGAGACGGACGAGCCTAGTATAGCTAGTTTCCGACGCTTTTCGAGTAATCACGTCGTACTTTTCGGGGGTTGTTACGATAATTTGAGTATCAGCAATCTGCTGTTTGGTGAGTTGACGGTCACCAGTGAGTTCCGATACTTTTATACCGTAAGGCTCGAGTCGCTTGCCGAGGTTGCCGACCTGTTCTTGAACCAGAGCTTTCAGAGGGGATACAAAGATGATCTTGAAGTCATCCAACATGATTTCTCCGGTTTGGGGATTGCGGTTCTTGCCAATTTCACGGAGAATTGCAAGCATAGCAACATTGGTCTTCCCCGACCCAGTCGGAGCGCAGATCAACATATTTCCATCATCGTGGAAAGCCGAAGCAAAGCATTTCGTCTGGACACGGTTAAGTTCCTTCGAAGCGCCCCAACCAATACGAGCCCACTCTGGAAGTTCTGTGGTGGGGATATTCTTCTCACCAGGGTCCCTCTTCGCCTTCGGCGGGGGAACATGGATTTCTTCATATCCTTTGAATGTCCGTTTCGTTGAACCTTGGGGTAGTTTGACATTCGGATTAGTCATAAGGTGGTTTCCTTGATGAAAAACGAGATTTTCCAAGTTAATCAGCCTCTTGGGTTGCAAGCCACCAACAAGACCACCTTCCTTCGGCTTCTCCTCGACAGCGGGGGCTGCGGGAACATCAATATCCATCAGGTCAAGCTTGATCTTTTTCTCAGGTCGTCTTTCCACCTCGCCACGTGTTGCTTTGCCGCGAAGCTCGTCCAATATGGCTCGGTGGCCGGATTCGACCATCTCGTTTTCGACCAGGTGGCGGGCATCTGCATCTTCAGCCACTCGTCTCCAGCGTGTCACCCAAACGATTTTGTGTCTATTCGTTACAAGCTTCGCCACAAGCTCTGGATAATCATAGTCAAAGAGCTCCATCAGGTCATTTTCCACATCTCGAAGTGGCCTTTCCGTGCCATCATCAGCCTTGCCTTCCAGGATTTGAAGCGCATCCCTTGCCTTCTCGTGCTGAATATGCGCGTCTGTGTAGAAAGAGCCGACCTGACGCTGGAGCCAATAAGCATCTATTTCACGCGCTGGAACGTTTATTGCGGCTTTATCCCGTTGCGTCTCATCTCGAGTGATCCCTCCGTCGATTATCATTTCCTCGGCAGCTGGAAGATCCTCTTTATCTGCATGGGCTTCCGCCGCTTCTAGGGTATCTTGTTCGTCTGCCTCTTCATCTTCAGTCAACTCATCTTCGTCCCGTACCTCGTCCAAGGTTCCCATGCGGTCTTCATCTTCATCTTCCTCATCGAAGACGACGGCTACGCCTTGTCGCTCATCTATTTCGGCGCCCGCTTCACCGTCTAGGCCCTGTTCCATCTCTTCATCTTCATCTTGCGCATCGTAGTCTGTAATTTTCTTGCCAAGGTTCACAAGTTCGTTGAATTCCTTTGGGCTCATGGAGCTACCCAACAAGTCGTCAACTTCCTTCTTTTTATCGAAGTCTTTCATTTCCTCATCCTTCAGCGTTTCCAGAACAGCATCAGCAGCACTGCGAACAACTTCGTGAGGGACATCGCCAAGATGGCTAGCGGTCAGTGTGAGGATAAGATCGTAGGTAGCTCTGGTGGCAGGCGTTCGGGGACGGTATCTAAGGCCCTCGATGAGCGCATCCGCAGCAGACAGAATATCCTGCCCTCGTTGTGCTGGTTGGCCGCGTTGAACCTTCCTTTGTTCTCTAGCGAGTACGTCCTCGCCCTCCCGTATCGCGCCTCGTTCCACCTCGACGGCCTTTTTCTTCGTCTTTGGCGCGTCGTCACGAGATACCCTGGATCCCATATCCCGAACACCAATACGGCCTGCGAGAGACTCGGGGTCTCCAGTTGGCTCATCGCCGATGCGAGAAATGAAACGACGGTCCGCCTGGAGAACCAGGTTGGACATCGCAGAATACTTGTACTGCGAGATGTTGTTTTGGTCCGCCATTTTGAATAACGAGCAGCGAATTACACGATAAATCCAACAGTAGCAAAGTCAATAATGAAGCGAATGCCTAGCGACTAAAGAAAGTCGACTGGGCTCGGTAGGAGCTCAGTTTTAACCGGCGCGTCCTGACACCTGCTACTCGGGACGAATTCAGTGAAGAACGGGGGATCTTTAAGCGGTGTCACAAACCTGAATCATTCTCCTGCCACAGAGCAAGAGATAGTGACACTGATAGGGACGAAGTGGTTGTTTTCAGAAGGGGAGGTGGAGCTTGAAGTGTTTGGAGAGGCTCTTTTAGCAGCGCGAAGAATTCGGTGGCGACGGCGGCACGTGTTTGATTAGTTTGCAGCGGCTCGGTGCCTGGATGCTCTCCGGAGATGTTACTGCTATTTACTACTATTCTGAAATGTATGATATTGAAGTAGCGACTGGGTCTAATCTCCAGGACAATGCGCGCTCCTGGATTGCGTATTTCTCGGTTTATTCGACACTATCCCCTTCGCTACTGTGACATTTCCTCTCAGCATCGCAACGGATGCCGAACTCTATCTCATTATGTGGGCGGCCCTGTCTTGCGCTCGAACTTCACAGCGTCAGTTATGACCTTAGAATCCAAAAGGAGCGCGAAGACCAAGTCTACAGTGAAGTTGAAGGATCTTCCACAGGGAGCCTTGAAGTTAGCACCATATGACGATGGTAGTGTCGATGATGCGCCTCGTTATCCTGCTGTTTTGCAGGGGCATTGGAACAACATGCAAAAGTTCAAGAACTGTATTGTTTTAACACGGGTCGGAGGATTCTATGAGGTAGGATTCCTATTTTGTATCTGCACTGGGTGAGTTGTTCTGAACAGCGCCACTGAGTCGGACTCTAGCTATACTTTGAACAAGCCGAAGAGTTGGCGCCGCTGCTCCATTTAAAGCTTGCGTCTAGGAAGACCAGTGCCGGTCCGGTTCCTATGGCAGGATTCCCATTTTTCCAGCTGGATCGATTCTTGAAAGTCCTTGTCCAAGACCTCAACAAATACGTGGCGATCAGTGAAGAGTTTGCCGTCAAGGCCGAGGATAAAGAGCGGACTGGACTCCTCTTTGACCGACGGGTAGCCAGGATTATCACTCCAGGGACTTTAATTGATGAAAAGTTTATGGATCCGTCTGAAAACAATTTCATTCTGGCTATATACATAGATGTGCAATCTTCAAGGTCTCAATTAGAACGCCTAGACGATACCTCCTCGCCCTTGTATCAGCACCTATTTTCATCCGCATCACAGAGAGTAGGTTTGGCATGGATAGACCTTTCAACAGGAGACTTCTTTACACAATTCACCACGCCCCAAATGCTTCCGTCTGCTGTCGCGAGGATCGGTGCCCGTGAAGTGCTAGTCGATCAGAACATCCGGGATTTGGTCGGTGCAGATTTCCAAGTTCTAACTGGGCAAGACCATCGTCTTGTTACATTTTATGACTTCCCTCATAATATCGCACCGATGTCAGAATGGGAATCCATGCTTGAGGCACCCATATCCTCGGACGCCGCCGCTTCGTTTACTCCGGAAGAGATCGCAGCTGGCTACAGCTTACTGCAGTATATTCGAGTCCAGTTACAGGGATTAAATATGCAACTTCAGCCTCCTTGTCGTCGCCATCTTGATCAGTCAATGGGCATTGACCGCAATAGTTTAAGAGGACTAGAAATTTTGGAAACGTCACGAGACGGGTTTGGGAAAGGGAGCCTTCTTCATGCGGTCCGACGAACCACGACGAGGAGCGGAGCTCGTCTTCTGAGAGATCGCCTGAGTATGCTTCCCCTCATATTCTGTGGTCTACTACTAACAATATTCACAGCATCCCCATCTACGTCGTTGCAGGTGATAAATGAACGCCTTGACTTGGTTGCGGCCTTGCTAGAGGATGAGGAGCTGCGCAGCGACATAGTACAGTTACTAAAGCGCAGCTATGATGCGCAACGCATAGTTCAGAAGTTCACACTCGGAAGAGGAGACGCGGACGAATTGATCTGTCTTTCCAGAGCCATAGAAGCCTCGAAAGAAATTAGACGAGTTCTAACTGACAAGTGCAACATCGATATCCATGACTCAGCTGTCGGTGAGACTTGCAGTATCCAGCGCAGTCTTGCTTCTATAGTTGACCGGCTGCATCTCGATGGACCTGCCGAATTGGCAGATAAAATCTTAGCCGCCATTGACGAAGAGGGTCTTTTACAAAAGCAGCGGATTGAAGATAGCACAGCCGCACAAACAGCAGCTTTAGCTCAAGAAGTTGCTACTAACGAAGGTCTACAAGAAGACATTGATTCACTTCCCAAGAGAGTGAGATCGAAATCCGGGACTCAACCTGGTACAGCGACGGATTCGGAATCTGATTCTACGGAGACGTGGATTATGCGACGTGATGCCAGCTCATTCCTACGAGGACTACATGATAAACTGGACCGCTTGGTAAATGAAAAGTCTGCATTGACTCAGCGACTTCGAGAATCCGTGGGCTCGTCTGCTTTGTCTCTCAAATGGACGCCAGGTTTGGGATACATCTGTCACGTCAAGGGAGCAAAGATCAGCCAGGAATCTTTGGAGGAGCTGGGTGTCACGCGAAATGTCTCTTCAACCAAGTCGACGCGCTCATTTTACCTCCCAGCATGGTCTGAACTCGGCGGTCAAATGGATCAGGTAAAACTCCAAATCCGTCAAGAGGAGCAGCGGATATTCGAAAGTCTGCGTCGCAATGTTATTTTGAACCTAGTCAAAATACGACGCAATGCAGCCGTCATGGATGAATTAGACGTTGCATGCTCATTTGCCGCTTTGGCACAAGAACAACAAATGGTCCGGCCCATTCTGAACGAGGGCATAGCCCATAAGATTGTGGCCGGGAGACATCCGACTGTGAAACTGGGGCTGGAAGAACAAGGCCGACGGTTCGTCAGCAATGACTGTTTCCTGGGGGATGGAGGCCGGGAAAGGATCTGGCTCATCACCGGCCCGAACATGGCCGGGAAGAGCACATTCCTACGGCAGAACGCCTTAATCACGATTCTTGCGCAGGTCGGCTCTTTTGTCCCAGCAGCATATGTAGAACTTGGTATCGTGGACCAGATCTTCAGCCGTGTAGGGGCTGCGGATGATCTGTTTCGAGATCAGTCAACCTTCATGGTGGAGATGCTAGAAACCGCGGCGATTTTGAAGCACGCCACGCCACGCTCGTTTGTGATCATGGACGAAGTCGGCCGAGGTACGACACCTGAAGATGGGACGGCAGTCAGCTTCGCATGTCTGCATCATCTCCATTATCGTAATCGATGCCGGACACTGTTTGCGACGCACTTCCACGCTCTGGCGGATATGACACGGGACTTTGACAAACTGGAGCGGTATTGCACTGATGTGAAGGAGATGCCGTCTGGATCATTTTCGTTCGTCCATCGGCTGCGAAAGGGGGTGAATCGTGAATCTCATGCCCTGAAAGTTGCGCAGCTAGCTGGATTGCCTGTTGAGGTACTTAAAATGGCTGAGCAGATTCGGCGGAAAATAAGAGATCATGAAGACGCGTTGCCAGAGTTGAAGGCGCAGGACAAAGTTGCTGGTAGCGCAGCCTGACTGTCTGGCACGCAGCACGGCGGCTGGCCGTCGATGTACATGGCATTTCAAATTGTCTCATACTGCATGTCATAAGTCACAGTCTCTATATTCTATGTACAATATGCCTTTTATACCCCTTATGCTTTTAGTATCAGATAGGAAGCACATATATGTAGCTATATAAAATGGAATTTCTAGAACCACATTTACTTTCCCCTTCAAATAAACTCCACCTAAGACATTATTAATTTACATTACCTCATCTGTGAGATGTCTGACACAAAGGGCTATATTGTTAGCTGGGTTTGTGCCACCACCGAATATGCTGCCACTCAAACACTCCTCGATGAACTGCACAACTCTGAATATTTACCACCCCACAATCAAAACAACTACACGTTGGGCAGAATGGGGAAGCACAATGTGGTGATTGTAGTTTTGCCATTGGAAAGTATGGCACTTCCTCAGCAGCGCAGGTGGCTGGGGATATTATGTATAACTTCCCGAATATCCGCTCTAGAGTCTGGTGGTTGGCATCGGTAGCAGCGCACCAGATCCAAAATATGATATTCACCTTGGTGATGTTGTGGTTGGTCTTCCCTGCAATGATAAAGCTGGTGCACTTCAGTATGACTTTGACAAAACCATACAGTGTCAAAGCTTTCAGGACACAGGTTTCCTGGATCAGCCACCCATGATATTACGCAAAGCTGTAAATCAGCTTCAGGCCCGGTATGAGGAGGCCCGGGACATTGATAAAAAAAAAAAAAAAAAAAAAAGGTACATATGCACCTGTATCAAATGAGACGCATCTCACCTCCTACCTACAACTTCGCCGTAACCCTCCCAACACCCAAATCAATAACGATACCCTCCCCAAAACTCGCCTCCTGGCAATCCTCCTCCCCAACTCCGTTCACAAACTGCACGACCACAAAGTCAACCCGTCTATCCCCCAAAACAACCATAGGCGCATGCCAAGTCCCAGGAGCATACGTAACCGCCTGACCACCCCTCGCAACGAAAGCTCTGAGATTTCTCAAATCCGGCGGATCCCTCACGGTAGTCTTCACTGTCTTCCCATTCTCATCGGTAACGGTAGCCGTAGCAGTTTCTCCCTTCAAAGTCGGCGCAACAATGACCAGAAAGACCGGTTCCTCTTCCCGGGATAGATCAACGGGTATAAACGTCTGCGAAGTAAAAGGGTGTCGTTCGAGGATTTGAACATCGAAGACCTTCCTTCCGTCTTCCCTTTTACGCAGGTCTCGGGGAAAACAGCAGAACATGCTCATTCTCGCCTCGGAGGGTTGTCCGCTGGGACATTTTCCGGTGTATTGGTCGACGAAGGGCGAGATGGGACTGTATTTTAGTGCGGTGGATTGGTTTGCGATTACCGGGGCCGGGACACAGGGCGATGGTTTAAGGGATGATAGGGGAGGCGTTTTGGAGAGGTCCCTGGGGAGGGGGGAGGTTATTGCTGTGCCGAAGGGAGAGAATGAGGTGGGGTTGAAGGGTTCCGGGGCGATAGTGAGGTTTGTTGGGTGGGATGTCATTATCGGAGGCATTGTGAATATCCAGGATGAGTGGATGGATCAGGTCAATTGATCATGCGTCTGTTGCTTCTCTTTAGCAAAGAAGCGAGGTTGATGCCGATATGATGTCGAAAGCCTATCGTCGGCGATCTCCGTCTTATCAGTTATCGCCGATTTCTCGGAGATACTTATTTTGAACCTCCGTTTCCTTCATGATTGCCGGTAACCAACTTTTCTGTATCCGCCTACGTAGGGAGTTGTCTCCCTCACTAACCCAGAATAAATCATTAGTAGAGGTCTCTACATGGTATCAGTGCGAGGAGGAAGGGATCTATTCTGACGTTCAGTTCAGAAAGGACTTCGTTTAATAAGAGTACCAGGATAGCTACGTGTTAGGCCAACGGGTAAGAACCCCCTGAAATATATATATAGCAATAATACGGAGTAGGTAGTTATCAAGTAGTCCTCGAAAATAGCAGTAGCACTATGCGCTGCTACACTGCATTGAATGCCTTCTGGCTGCAGAGGCTTCATCGACCATGCTCGGATCTATATCGAAATTGTCATTACTGAACAAGGAAGGATTTTGTCACCCTCACAGACCAATGGCAGTCACATAAGCCGGGAATGACTCTGGGTTAAGCATTGCATCGTCTTGTTTGAAGTCACTGAGGTCAAAGAAGGCATGCGAAGGATACCAAGGATACCAGAATCGAGTCTACATGGCACTCAAAGTCTTGAATCATCTCTCATCCCAGGCAGTGGAAAGATATGTCTTCTTATATTCTGCCGGATATTCCACATTTCGAAAACCGTTGCAATATGAAGCGCGCGTATGTCTTACAGCTTGCCTTCAGCCTGTGCTTAGATACAGAAGCTGATATGCAAGCCGATATTACGCCGAATGTCTTGGTGTTGTCTCGCTGTACCAGGCTACGCTGCCGTTGAAGACGCCTGAACCCTAAGTGGGTTATTATGCAAGCACTGGGCTGCATTCTTAGGCGCGTATGGATTATATATGGTCCAACACAATTCGAGAATGTTGCAGTATACGGCCAGGGAATGCCAAGTTACCTCCATGCAGCAAGGAGGATCTTGTCTTCGGACGGTGTGCCCCTTTTCTCAATATATCTTTTGTATATAGGAATCAACGTCCTGCTCGCAATGCTGCATACGCACTCTCGAAAGTCGCCGCCCACCGGCTCATCAAGTGAATGAATGAATGAATGGGGAAGAAGGCGATATTGTTACCGTTACCAACCCGATAGGATCTTCCTGTTGTGCGTGCTATCCCTGTCAATGTGACCGCTAATAGACGCCTTGGCGTAGTTTGATTCAGACCGATATGGGGAGTTTGGGCGTCAATCTCTTGGCCTTGTACAGGACCTCTTAAGCATAGGGAAAACCACGACTGGAATGATCCGAGTAATTTACTGCGCGACAGTGGGAGATTGTGGGGACATGACAGAACACAGAGAACCTGGTAGGGCTGAGATTTCGAGTGGGAACGAGTGGGTCGTGGAGGTCTCCAGGATAGCAGGCGAACACCATAATGAAAATATAGGAAATAATCACAGGAGTTCAATGAGATTACCTCAAGCCGCTTCTGTGGCACACAGCTGAGTGGGTTCTCCCTAGAAGAAAAAAAAAGGCGTGATGATTTAGAATAAATAATCATCTACTCCATGCATAAGCGTGATAAGAGTCCTTGAAGGGCAAAATAAAAAAATAAATAGAATAAATAAAACAAAAGCCCCTCTTGCAGGTGTGGAGGTGAAAAATCACAACCTACTGGCGCTGCAACTCCATCTGTTGGGAGCTCTGCAATTTTATATTTATTATTATTTTCATCCTCGGGTGAACCCTGTCGTCTCTGAAACACCCGCTTTGGAAATATCCTGACCGTGGTTCTATACTGTATGGATGGTGCGCACCAGTGCAGGGACGTGCTGATTCTGAACAGCACGCTGCATGAACCTAGCGGCTTCATGCCGATGTTCGAGTACGGGTCCAATACCGGGTGAATTTCCCTTTTCCATGTTTTCTTTCAATACTGCCTATTAAATTCAGAGGTGGGGATTATCCAAAGCATGCGTCATAGCACATTTATGGAGTCATATTACAGTGTGAGGCTTGTATAAGGTAGGGAAATTAGTACACATGTTCTCCCAGGAAAAGCGAAGCCCCGGAGTAATCCTTTTAACTCGGACCCCCTGCAGATCCAGTACCGGAAATAAATTACCAATGGACGTTCCAAAGCTTTTCGGGGCCTGACTATGCTTCCTTGGCGGGATCACTTCAGCGCATAGGGACACAGACGTCCCAACACGCCAGGCCACGCAATTTACAGGACATCTCGCCCACATTCTCCGCTGTTCCTCTCATCTTTTATTTTTAGTTTTAGATTAAAATACGGCCGCCGTGCTGGGGTATCATTATCTAGCCAATGGTATCGAGACGCACGAAAATTCAGTCCAAGGGCGTGTTGTTGATGCCCATGGGAAGCATATAAAGATGGCCATTCCAGCTATCTTTTTGCCCTTTCTTTCTATTTATTTCTTGTTCACCTTACTAGAGGACTAAGTGGTCAATTCTACTGTGATATCTTTTCAATCGCCTCGAATTATGCCGGCGTCGACGACATCCTCCGACACCAAGGAATCAAATACACGTGAATCTTCTAGCACAGATCCAACAACGGAATCCGGACAGGGCAGTTCTGTTCCGGATAGTTTGGACCATATTCAATGGGACTTGTATACTGCCCCTTTCCCTTCTCTTCTTGAGCAAGCGTTCCGGAGCTAACACTACTCCCTGGTCGCAGACCTCCAGCAACTCATCCCAATGGCCCCGAGCCTTGGATGCAATCAGACCCATTGACTCAAACGGATCGATCAGAGGATGACATGCAGTATGTAGAACACCTATATACTGCCTTCAGATTCAGCCCTTGTCCTGTACACTCTCTTTCTTTTGAGAGACCCCTTTCTTCCCTAGCCCGTCATCTCATGTGCTATGAAGCTAATAGAAATACTGTCAATTGCAGATTTCCTTACGATCCTCAGGAGGATTATTTCCCGCCAGAATGTGGCGGACACAGCAGCATCGAGGACCGTGTACATGGCACTGAGCTCAACGGCCATGGACTGGTGTATCTTGGAGACTTGACAGAAGAGAGGTTACGTGAACACGATGATACAGAAGGTTTCACTCCGATGCTTAGTTACTCTCTCAGCAACATGGTGACTGAGGGACAAGAGTAAGAAGAGGAACCGGATGAAAGGCTCGAATTGCTCGAAGACTGTTCGAGAGACCTCTGACTTGGATAAGAGCGGAGAGGGACAATATCTACTATTAAATGATGCTTTGAGGAGTTGTATTGTGTTTCAGTTGCATCGGGAGAAGCGGTGTATCTACAAGTGTATAATAGTAATAGCATGAACTAGAATAGTGTTGATAGACATTGGCTATAAACGGTAAGGCTGTTGCTTCCATTCCCCAGAAAAAGGCACCCACAACACGAAGAATATGAACAAGCGGAAAAGCTCAGGCTCCACTTCCAAGTTCGAACACTCGTCCCCCAGACAATTGACGAGTTGTAATTAATTACCGCCCCAGTTCCCATTCAGATGGGCTGGCCAGGAAAATTTGCAGCAAGCCAAACCAATCACTGCTCAGGTCAACTGATAACACAATTACTCGGCTGCTACCTACTGTTAGCTGTTGTAGTGGAGAAAAAGAATTATTTCCTGTCGACGAAGTCTTGAAATTCCGTAGTATGATGGAGGCGGGAACGGAGACGGGATTAGAGAAGGATTCAAGCCCAATATGCGGCTAACTTCGCAGATCATTGTAGCCTAGATATTAGATATCGAAAGAAGCTCATCGTTCCACGTGATGGTTGGACGGGGAAGCGGATGTACTTTTTTTCTGCCACAGAAGTTAATTAATTAACTGTCTTTAGGCTAATTTAATTTTTATTTTCTCTGAATAATTACTCGGAGAATGATTAAATCGTTGTCTTGTGTGGTTTGGGTTGGTACTGTACTTCAGGCCCAGCCTTATACTGTGGAGTGATTATCATAAGTAGGTGTGGATTAATTGATTTTCAAATACTCTTAACGCGCTGTATATTCCAACTATTCCGCGTCTTGGAATAATTATGAATAATAATAACCACAGCAGCAGCAGCAGCAGTAGTAATGATAATAATAGGGTAAAAAAGCAAAAAAGAGAGGGGCCATACGACCATACAGGCCCGGGCCGGATGTCAGTGCTGACCATGGAGGTCTGTTATTATCATTTTTTCTTTTAGCGCGTATGCCGTGTCATTCGACACCCCATATTCCTGATGCCGAGTCGGACACTCCAAACTACTGCCCCGTGATGCCTATTCTAGTTTAGCGAGTGACCATTACTGGAGATGCAGAGGGGACATTATCCTGCAGGATGAGGCAAATATCCCGCCAAGCTGCAATTTAATAGCGAAATAAGATCCATGATCCCTGTCGGCCACGTCTGTCCTGGCTCCTTGGGGATAGTTCGTCTACCGAAAGGCGCAGAGTGGATATCTAGGTTACGCACCGATGTTCCGGGAATGCGGACTACATAGGGCCTACCTGGGATGCATCCCGTACGGTGGCCTCTTCTGTGCCCGGATTACGCCAGCCCGTACGTGACTTATGTCAAGGGATCGACTACGTTACAATTGAATGCAAGGCATGAAGGCATATCTGCCTTCTAACGAACTGAAGAAAATCCTTCACTGGCGCCGAATGGAGACGTAGCCTTGACGACTGTTCCTCGGATACAAATTACCGAACTAAGACCGGTCAGTTACCCATGTAGAAGTATTTGGCAGAGGTTTACATCTTAGTTAAACCCGGAATAGCCATCATGCATGGATTCATATCATAACAGGCATACTCCGCTCCGCACCTCGACAAACTGCCAATACTCATGCCGGCTGAAGACATAAGAATGAAGCAACCCAACAGCAGAAGAACTTCCCCGAGTTTTATTATTTGCCTCACTCACAGTGGACTGCAAGTCTAATGTAAGTTCTGACGAGAATAATTTCCTCCCCCATGGCTGAACGCCACATTCTCCGTCCGTTATTTCCATGCCATCCTGGTCTCCGCGCATTCGCAGCTTTCCGTAACCAATCAATCGACAATAAAAATCGTAAAAATAGCAATATAAGCTAAGAGGAGTACCTTGATACACAAGTATTGTGTTTTTCCGTGTACCTTATCCGATTTGCAAGGTCTGAGCACACTTCTCGCTTGCCAGGGCTGCTGTAATTACGATGGATCCATACCAAAAAATATTCATGCAGGGCGCAGTTCAGGCACTTTTATTTTTCTTTTTCTTGTTCATAATCTGTGTGTATAAACAAAATGAAGCGATGGACAGGCATCTGCGCGTGTCCTTAGACTTGAATATTTGCTCCCTGGTCGTCTCTGGTGAAGGCAACCATGGTTAGGGTTAGGGTTAGCACCAACCTATCAGATACTTCAGTTATGCGCTGAGGGGAAGCTGAATGTCACCTTCCAGGGAAATCCCCTTTTTAAATTCAGTTTTGATGGATAGAATATATCTCTGATGTTTTGAAACACCTTGACTGAGATAGTGAATGAAAATTTCGATATGTTTTTCATATTGTCTTGCTCGGCTAACTTTTTACATTCAAGGAAGGCTACTTCAGATGCCTTGATTCTGCCTTGGACTTGACCAAATCTACCAGATACTGATCTCGCTCCTTCTCGACAGACTTCATATCAACAGTCTTGGTCCAGGCCTCGACATTCTCGGCAAGCTGACCCATGTTTTCCGTCGTGAACTCGAACCGATGCTCATTCATATCTTCCAGCCACCCGCTAGCCGCGGGTCCGATGTGATCGAGGAAATGCTTGAAATCGCCCCCTCCACCGAGAGCATTATTCATAAATGGTCCTATCAGAGCCCATCGGAGCCCCGGACCAGAGGACATGGCCATGTCTACCGATAGAAAAACTTAGCATCTTTCATGAAGGCTAGAATAAACGGATAACATACCCAAGTCTTCGGCTGAAACTATACCCCGATTTACCAGGCTGTAGGCTTCACTCATCACAGCTGCTTGCAGTCTGTTGGCGATGAAACCAGGTGTTTCCTGCTTTACTAGGATCGGACTCTTGCCTAACCATCGGTAGAATTCTACGGCCTGCTTGGTGTATAGCTCAGCCGTTCCCGGATGAGGGACTACTTCAACCAGTGGAACTAAATGCGGAGGATTGAAAGGGTGGCCGATCAGGATGCGAGCTGGATTGTGCTTGCACTCCGTTACAAATTGTGACGAGGGAATGCCTGATGATGAAGAGGCGATAATCGCATCTTTGCGGGTGTGGGCATCTAAATGGGCAAAAAGTTCACGCTTGATGTCTAGCCGTTCTGGTGCGTTCTGGAAGAGGTAAGTCAACAAAGTCAGCAATTCCTCGGGTTCTGAATTAAATTCGTATTAATTTTTTTTTGGCATTACTGACTACTGACCTCTTGCACAAAGTCAAATTCCTCCAGATAATTGTCAATGGAATCGACAAATTTGTAGTTCGCAAGCGACGCGCCTTGACTGAGTCCAATCTGAATCAATGAGGGCCATTCCTTTTCCAAATACGCCGCTAATTTCTCGCGCGCGCCCGGAGCGGGGTCTGTAACAGTAACGCTGAGACCCCTGGCGAGGAAGAGGGCGATCCAGCTGGAGCCGATAACGCCGGTGCCGATCACACCAACATTCTTAATGGAAGGACCCTGAGACATGCTCGTTGAATTGATTCTGTGTGAGGCGTTGAGGAGCTATACAGGTATGCGTGCGGGATGAATGAGAGTCATGTATTCAGGGAGAAACGAGAGCGAGTAGAAAGATTGGAAGCAAGAAGTACGGCCGACGATAGAGGGCAATCCACCAAAATCACGTCTTTACTATCAATACGAAATGCCACTTAACTAGTTGGTTACACACACAGCATGCTTACTCAGTAATGTATTCGTCACGTGATATATTAGTAAATAGACAGATGAATTTTCGAATGAAGTTTATTTATTGGACGTGCGTATAAAAAACCCGGCTGTTGCTCTAATGATTACTGGTGTAATACTTGAAAAAAAATAATAATTTTGGCGGATTGTTCCCTATCGTCCGCCGTATCAAGACCTCGGTAAGGACCACGGTTGGGTCAAGAGTACCTTGGGATAAGCTATGTTCCCAAGCCTTCCGAAGTCACACCAAGTGGAGATGAACCTCGGAACCGGCATACCCCAGATTCAGGGACCGAGCCTAACTAGTAGTGGCATGGCAAGTTGAATCATAGTCGGACAAGACAACGGGAAAGCAAGGGGCAACGCATATTCCGTGGTCATGTGATCGATTCAGTATAGTGAGCTATGCAAGATATTGTATTTCGAGCCGAGCCTATCTCTATTACCATGCCTAGAGCTCTGAAGCTGCTGCAGCTGCACCAGACCGCAGCAAGTATAAGCTAGGTTCTAGATTGGGGGAGATCAGAAATGCTGCTAGTGCTTAGGCCCCTTGGTTTGTCCCTTGCAGAATGGGTCCTGGACCCTTCAGGATTGTACAAGATAATCCATCTGCAACGGGTGGACTACTGCAAAGAAGGGTGGGAGAATGTACTGTGATACGGGCAAAACGGGTGACGTGGACTAGACACTACTAGTACAGTTGAATTTCACTTGAAACATACTGGTATTATACTGTATTTGAATTTGGGAGAATCCTCATTGGACGTCATACGAGACCCATATGAGACCAGGATTGTGAGGTGGCGAATACTTTAGAATTCTTTCTCAACAAAAGACAGTGGTTAATACGGAGTGCCCTTATACGATACACTAGCAAGAGTGGGATGGCCGCGCCCCCTGTCCAAGTGTCTATATCTTTACTCTTTCCTTACTGCTGTTCCCTCGGTCGATGATACTCGCCACTCTTCCAGTCGCAAGCTTCAACCAGCTACCACCGTATTCTCGCGCCGCCAGACTTCAACAGACCTCCTTGAAGAGCTTATATATATATAACTGTAATAACATTTCCCCCCTTCTCTTCTTCTCTTCTTCTCTTCCTTGTCATCATCGTCAGAGACACTGCACTGTGCATCCTCCTTTACCCTTCGTGATATCATAGGGGCACCAAGACGGCCAGCTTCCAAAATGGCTAATAAAGCCTCTGACCTTCAACTTATCGGCTCCTGGTGCTCCAAAGAGCCATCCACCAACTATCGGATCCAAGGGGAGTGCCATAGCCAACCCAACAAGACATCATCCCCCGTGAAACGAAATCGTCCCGATAATCCGTCACCGATAGAGATCTTTCTCGACCAAGGGCCACTGGCAGATCCGTGGAATCCCGTGGCGCGGATCCCAAGGCGATCAAGCACGGGCCCATGAATTTGCACGGATGGGCCGATCTGCCTTGAGCCTTGGGCCGTTACCATCACTGCAGCCAGTGGAAGCCCTTTTTTTTTCTTCCTGCCGAGTACTCCGTCAAGCTCGGATAGGTACAACAGCACTCTGTTAATAGAATATTGTCCATTATGCATTCCGGTTGTGCGAGCGATACAGCGTGTGGTCTTTGATTGTCGCATTTTCATTATTTTTATTGGATTAGGTCCGCTATGCACACTCCATGACAATACCTCTTTAAGGTTACAGATCTACAGTAATGGGCATAATGGCCCTCGGTAAGAGGCGGCAGCGGCTCTGCTCTCGCATGGCAATCGGCAAGGAATCGGAAGAACAGCGATGCGTTGTCCTTTGTAAATCTGTCTATTTTGAACGAACTGTTTAACAGAGATGCCGCTACTGCCGCTATGTTATAGATAGAACTATCTAATGTAGAATAGTGACAGCGTTGCCCTGAGTATTGACAGTCAGGCCCATTCTGCCTAGTTACAGAGTGTTCTCGGTATGATATCATAGACGAGTAGTACAGTATATAACCGTAGATAACGATAGGAGATAAAAACCACTCCGTACAGCGTGGCAATCCATAGATCCATCACCATCCATCGACACCTCGCTCTCTCAAACTACGGCCCTCCAAAACTTCCTGTCAAACCCTGAGGATCAATGCTAGATTATCCCGGCTGTGCACCTTGCTCCTGTATTTATTGGTACAGCGACCCTGGAATTTGGGAAGAGCTATTGGTCCCAGTTCCATCTGTCAACCAGAGATTACCGTCTTGCTTGACACAACTCCAACCCACCAACTATATCCTATTAAATAAAAAACTAAGAGATGCCTGCCTCACTTTGATACCGCGTTACCTGTAGCGCTAAACCTTACTTTCTTTCCTCCTCGTACGGAATTGCCGCGCGTACAGGCGCAAGTTACGCCTACGGTCAAGTCATTCGTATCGACAGCTCGCGAGTTGTCGGTATTTG
This sequence comes from Monascus purpureus, assembly GCA_025999795.1. Taxonomy (NCBI): domain Eukaryota; kingdom Fungi; phylum Ascomycota; class Eurotiomycetes; order Eurotiales; family Aspergillaceae; genus Monascus; species Monascus purpureus. The sequence goes on along the minus strand of AP025347.1, from coordinate 407,733 downwards.
GTAAACTTCGTATTTTCCATACAAGGCGTGTTTGATCGAGCGGTTGTTGATCTGCTTTTCCTGTCAACTTCCCTATTCAATTGCAGGTCAGATCAGTATGAAGAAATATGTTTTGGGTTCTGGTGAAAGGGTTTCTTTCTTTGTCTTGTTCCGGTTTTCTTTCAATGTTTCATTGAACAGAGAGAAGAGGGGGGTAAGACGTCTACAGTAACCAGTTCAAGGGGTAGAAAGCACCGATCGACAATAATCGGCCAGTTTATCCGAGATATGAATGAATGAAAGAAAACAAAAATTTTTCGCTGGGGTGATTCTGCCATCTATATTTAGTGGGACACACGGACAACCGTGGAACATAGTGGACCTACAAATTAAGCATATTATTAATAGAATGCACGCAGGATTCTCATTGACGATACGGAGGATTATTATTCTCCATAGTGCATGACTACTACTATACTCGGAGCAATTTCAATCATAATCTCCAAACAAAATTAATCTCATGCAGGAAACGTCGCACAGCCACTGCTTATACACGCGTCCCGTGGCTGTAGCCTTATTATTGGAAATGAAGTCCGAAGCGACTCGACCTCGCCTCGTATTTCTTCTGATCATTTATCTCTCATGGCGCTGACTTGCCCGGCTTTCCCTGCGCCTGCGCCTGCACATACGTAGTTACCTAGTTACAAGGACTGCTGACTAAGTATCTGGCAGTTGGTGAGGTGCTTGTCATGAGCTGTTGCCGTTCGAGGGAATTCTACCTTCTTCCCCTCCCTTGCCCCCGTTCTCCATACCTTGCCATGGAATGCGCTATATTACTGCCAAATCTTCATATTCTTAGCAGATCACTCGTTACGATATATCATCAGCTGCACTAATGGGCGATGACACTCTGACCTCGCTCTGCAGGGCTTTCATTACCAAGCTGAATGGTTGCGCTGCCGAGAACTACGACGGCCAGCCCTTCTTTCCCAACGGCACCGCCAACGACATCTTTAGAAGCAACCTGCAAGAGCTTCGGGATCTTCTTCGGTGCCTTCTTCGCATACACTCGGACGATCAGTTGTCCGGAATCGTCAAGCGGATTCTGAAGGATCACAGCAACGTTCTTGCCATTCTCCTATTAATTCGCCTGCCAAGCGACGAACTCGAGCGATATGTGCGGAAGATCCCCAATGGAAACGCTTTTGGACAGACAATCTGTCTCACCGACGATCGCCTTCCAGTGAACCGGAATGATGCCCAGCGCTTATTTCCCGATCTGGGTGATAATTTCTATGGGATGCAGTTCCACTTTTGCCCGGTGACACTGAGAAAACATCACGAGGCCTCCTATGACAACGACAAAAGAAGATTCCCGCTTCCTTATCTCTCCCAGGAACCGATCGGGGAAGGGTCGTTTGGCCACGTTTACAAGGTCGAGATTGCGAGTCGCCAATGGGAGTCAGAGGATGGACGAAGTGACACGCCCCGTTGGCTGGCCAGAAAGGAATTTAAGATCAACCGCAGAAACGCCTTTTATGAAGAGAAACTCGTCCTGGACTGGATTCGGAAGCAACGAACAAAACACGGAAACGTTGCTGTTCATCTTGCCAGTCTGCAGCACGGGTCTACATTCAGCCTCTTCTTTCATTTGGCCTCCTGCAATCTATGGGAATATCTCAGCGGGGGTGATGTTTGCAAGACGCTGCAATCTTACCCAGGCGAGTCTTACAAGCCTTCAAACTTGAAAGAAAAGGCTGCCATCTTTGGTCGTGGTCGTGATGTAGCCGGGGCCCTGGCATTTCTGCATACCCGGTTTGAAAGTGATGAATTCAAAAACGTCGCTTGCTACCATCTCGACCTCAAGCCCCACAATATTCTGGTTTTTGATGCATACCAAGAAGACAGAGAACAATGGAAGATCACTGATTTCGGTCTTTCGCGAGTAAAGAGCTGGAGAACCCCAGTTGGAGACATCAGACTTCCATTCATCAGACGCCCAGAGATTCCGGGCACAAGGAATAATCGAGGTGAGGGAACATATCTGGCACCTGAGGCCGACAAGGGCAAAATGAGAATGGAGAGCGACGTCTGGAGCTTTGGGTGCATTTTCAGCCTGGTCCTGTCCTATATCGATGGTGGACCAAGCAGAGTGAAAGAATTCCAGCGACAGCGTACTCAATTGCAGTCTCATAATGATTGCTTCTACATTACCGATTATTGGAATAGACACATACTGTCCCCGGTGGTTGCTAACTGGTTCATCAGACTTGAGGAGAGCGCCAATAGTAGGGGAAATCCAGAAGCGCGTGTCTTCCAGGAAACATTGGAGTTTCTGAGAAAGAAAGCACTGAATCCCGAATGGTCCAAGCGGCCCGCCACCGAAAAGCTCTACAATGAGCTACGCCGTATAAGTTCCATCTTCAATAGTCAGCAGGGCATGCCGTCGCCAAATCCACGCAGAAACTCTTCCGGTCGTTCGTTCCGCCGGGTGCTCTCTAGCAGACCTCAGAAACTCGGGGTTTCTAACATGACTGGTAGTACTTTCTCCCCCGGCGGCAAATTGTTGGCATTCTACTCGTCTCGGACAATCGTAGTGTTCGATGTAGAACGCATCCAACAAGCTACCACCCTCCACAATCCTCAACCGACCTTTTCTTTTCCTGCCAAAAATGGACCCTGGCAGTGTTGCGCGATTAGTTCAACTTATCTCTGTGCTTGGCGGCAAGCGAGCAGTTTTGAGGTATGCCATGCGACTTGTTCTGAACTGTCGTCCTAGCTAACAAAACCCAAGTGTTACATATATCCCATACTACCAGCCTTTCCGTCAACCGAGAATTCCAATGTGATTGAGGGGAGAAGGGTGTCTTTTCCCAACATTGGACAAATCCGGGAAGTGGCTCTGTCACCAGACGGCATGTTCATCGCATTCGCCGCATACTCTTCCCCCAACTTCACAGATCCTACCCGCACTATCCTTTTTATGTTCGAAACACAACGCCTGATCGATGGGTCAGCTGAAGGGTGAGCTGCAATGAGCGATACATAGCAACAGTTGCATCCTATGTGTAATGTACTAACGGACTGTGCTAGCAACCTATCTCCGCCTTCCAGCAGATCCAGCTCATTGGCCTCAGACGCGTCCTCGAACCGGAGTCTTGGGGGGAATAGTTACACCGTTCCACGATTGCATAGCGTCGGCCACATCAAGCATATATCGTCCTTGGCTTTCTCTACCAATGGTCGATACCTTATTATGTGTGCCCAAGATGAATTTCGTTCGTTATTTATCCAGGCATGGCAGACAGCTCGCGATGCATTTCTGGTCAAATTCTTCATTCCTTACCAGGTAAGGAGCACCCCAAGAGTCTGAACTTGCTATGAAGACAACGACAACATTAGGGAATTTCCCGCTAACTGTCCCTTGCAGGGCTCAGACCATCTATCGGGGGCAAACTTTACCGCATGTGCCCTGTTCAATGGCTTGCCCACGCTGGTTATGCTACTCCAACAACAGCAGATGGTTATAATCCCAAATTTGGGTTCTGGACCCCCCACGTTGAAAACCCTGGAAATTCGTGCGCATAATATCTTTGTACAAGATGATGACAATTCAATCATTCTCGTTGGAGATAAGGGCAGTGGACTCAACCGTGCCCTGCGAGTCTACACAATGCCAGCCTCTGGCAACAGCCAGTCGATGAAACCAGAAGAGGTTGCCCAAACCGAGATCTGGTCGTATGAAAGGAGCACAGATAGCATTGCCCTCACTGGCATTAATGAAAATGGCGAGAGAGCGATACTGATAGCCACTCTGAAAGGATCATTCGTCCAGGTCTTTCTCCCTAGGGAGGGCTGATCGTCTACTGGAGTTCTCTTTGAGCGATCATATCATGTCATATCATTCTTGAGCTCTAGAAGACGAACGATCAAACGAGACTGTCATTGGCACATACACAAAACCCAGTGCCAGCACTTTTACACCCAAAATGCCATCATACCGAAAATCATTCGCCCCAACTCCTGATGCTTGTTTCTACTTCAGACGGCGTGAGGGAGCCCGTGGTGTCTTCTAGAAAGGCTTCTCCGGGTCTTGATCCACCAGTAAAACACGGTTATGGCTGTGAGAGGTACGGCAACAACAACCCAAATCCAAAACTGGCGGGACATGCCGATTTTTGATTTGCCTTCCATTTCGAAGAATGTGTTCATGCCAAGGACAGTCTGGAGATAGTCAGTGCCTTTGCTTTGTTTTTCTCTGCTTTGGGGTTCCTCATCCGGAGAATGGAATGGAGCGACTTACTGCCGCGAAGGTGGGCGGAAGATAAATCATAGTCATCACTGTGATCACTCGTACAGTGGAAGAATCATCCAGACTTGACATTGTCAGATCTAGCGTGTACCGGGAATTTTTGAAGGAGAGGGTGTCTGTCAAAGTCTGGGCCGTTCTAGCGGCTCGGCTTTGGAGGAATAACGTATGCTGTACATATGCTTCCAGTTGTCTTGCATAGTTCTTCAAAAGATATCCCATGTTGGATGATTGATCTTCTTGCAGGACTTGTGCTTTGGCCAAACAGTTGTTTGCGTGGCGTATGGTTTCAAAAATTTGATTTGATGAGGGAAATATTGACCGCAAGGGTAAGAAACGGTTCTCGATGTAACGGGCAGTCATTAAAGTCCGGTGATTGACAGCTAGTGGCTCCTCGATGTGTTGAGCCATTGCAGTATTGGACTATATCGAATCCGCTGTCAACAATAGATACTATGAATGGGTCTCCCTCCGTCGCAAATGAACGTTCTTTTTTTTTTAAAAAAAAAAATCTATAGGTCTTCCTTACCAGAGTCAGAATCCTGTTTTCATAATAAGCCATGTAATCCCTCCAGATGGGGAAATAGCTCGCAAAGAGAATATTGTGCAGCAACAGCGGATGTGCCCTGATCCTGGAACACTCGTCCGGAGACTTTAGATGCTGTCGCAGCCGGGACTGAAAGGGCGATTCTTTAGACGGATGCAAGCAGATGAAGGTGGACTGTTTCGTCCTGAGATTGTATGACTGATAGATGCCTGTTTGGCGGAGGGACCAGGGGTCTCTCTCATCATCCACATTTTTCTGGGCGGCATATTTGAATGCGTATGCCAGCTCTAGTGATTTCAAGTCAGTGAATCGATTTATCAATTTATCAAGGAAATGGTTTAATATATAATTAGCTCATCAGTTTCTTACCGATTGTCTCGGTACCGCGTTTGAAGAACGGCGCACTGCTGAATGCTTCCTCGACCGGCTTATTCCTCTGGAAGAAGCATAGTATGATCTCAAAGAATTCCGGAGATGCAGACGTGGATTCAAGGATAGTGTAGAGAAATTCTCTTGTGATGTTTAGCGGTCTCCATGAGTTCGCTTGGTGGATGGATCTAGACAGATGTGGATTCCAACGGTTAGACCAACCACTATTACTATATTTAAACCCAGGCCTAAAAGGTTACTTGCATGACACGAAGATCGGATGAGCCGGAATTAGCAGAATTCGCATGAATGTATCCCTGGAACTCGGATGGAGATGTGAAGCTTTTCGTGGTTGCTTTTCTCTCTCCAGTCAGTTTCTCGCGGTCCTTCCCGTATCACTTTCACGGCGGACTCTTTCATCGCGAGAGGGAAAAAACTTACCATTATTGAAGGCATCGACATCAATCAGATCGATGCTCGTCGACGACTCGTCGTCTTCACAGCATCTTTTTGACTCTAGTCGCGTCCAGAAGTCGCTGGGGTAAGCGGCTAGAGAGCATGGGTCAAAGTCGAACTGAGGGATCGCGAAGTCACCTTCCCCCACGTCTATCGTGATACCCTCTTGTGTGAGCAACTTCTTTAATTCCATCGTCTCTTTTTAATTCATGAAAAGGAAGAATGAGGAATAGGGAAGTTATTATGGGATTAAGATGTAAGTTCGGTTGAATCGATAGAATATTTAATAATTGAAACATGCGTATGATCCTGATCAACTGACAAAGCTGCATTTATAGCCGAAAAAGGAGAAAAGAAGGGATCGAGGGGAAAAGTTTAAAATTTTTAAAACAAAAAGACCAAAAAACGCCCTTGCAAATACTAAATCGTCATCAGCCATGCTTTACAAAAGAAAAAAACCACCGAGCCTCCTCAAGGGCCCTCGATTGGCCATCCGGACAGACATGGCTTCGACAAATTCATGAACGTGCGGCAATCGCTCTGGAAAAGGCTGAGTGTCAGCACAGCCTCACACAGCTGGGATGTTCTGGAAGACAAGGGGAAGCGCGCCTAGACACACAGCCCGGCGGCAAAGTAGGTAGGCGTGCTATGCTCACTCAAATTCGCTCTCCGGGACAATCTGTGGAGCGACAAAAGACCAGACATCGTCATCGAGCTGACACATCGAAGTTAGACTATGCCATCCATAATAATACGGACTGGGCTTCAGTAAAGCCTAGCCTGGCTTGTCGTACATACTCGAATTTGGAAGTCCATCCCTGGTTGATCTGGAAAGAGCCTTTCCAGGAGACCTTGGAGTTTCGATCGGTCTATGTATTTATTGGGTACACCTTGTCGGGGTGTCAGCGGAGCTGGGCTTTCCCTGGTCATGGAGAAACCACTGAATGAACGCCGAAGAAGTGAACTCATTTTCTATGGTGGCGGCTGGGCAGCATAGGATGGGCGTATCCTTTCTATTAAGCCAGTGTTTGCACTTACGAAGTACAGGCTGATTGCCCAAGAATAATATGTCGTGTGAATCTCCCCTTCGTCTCTGGGGAAATCGTTCAACACTGACCTCGGAAAACACCGGCGGAAGCACCGTGCGCCGAGCAGGAATATTTCTTATCGACAGCCAATATTACGGCTTTTCGCAATCAGACGCATACCTAGTCGGGTGTTAGGCTGCATCCTGACTGGCAGGAATATACGAGGGCTCACAGCCTGCGGCGTACTCGAGCCGAGATTCCGTCCTGCGGCTCTGCTAGCTGTACTGTCACAATGACTCCAGCCTCGATTCCTTTACCCCCCACCCCGTTCTCTCGTTTCAATGGATCTGTGGCTTTCTCTTATGTATCGTGCATTGCGTCCGCTGGTCTACAGGATAACATGCACCTCACCGGGCCCAGTCAGTCAACCTTTATGACCTTCTCTAGGCTATCAGGCCCCGCGACACCATGGCTCAGACTCCATACTCTGGGGCCGATTCCGACTCTCCCTTAAATATATTGGACATTGATTGGATTCGTGGCAGTGGAATCTTTACGCCAGTATCGACCACTGAACCAGCTTCTACGTCGAAACAATCGGTTTACGGGATTAAAGAACCGCTAACTAGTCGAGATGTGGAGAACCATTCCCTGAAATCCTCTAACTCAATCCATATTTTGGATCAAAGCAGGACTCATATTGGGACGCTGCCAGTGGGTGCAAGTGGACGAACAGTCAGGCAAGTCAGCGCTAGAAGCATTTGATGTTTTCTTAGTTCTACTAACATTACATCTTCATGCATATAGCCGCAAGTTGCGTGGAATTCATATCTTCGTAAGGAACCGACGCCTAGGACCTCCATTTTCTCATTTGTGCATGTATTTCTGACCATGCCTTTCCGACGCTACCGCAGATGATAACAGTTGGCGGTGTTCTTGGGGTTGGACTATATGTCAAAAGCGGCACAATTCTTCAAATAGGAGGACCTGGAGCAGTTCTCATCTCCTTCACCGTGATGGGACTGTTGTCATGGACGGTGATGCAATGTCTAGGAGAAATGCTTGCATTGTGGCCAATATCCGGCGCTCTGATTGAATTCGTTGGCACCTTTGTTGACCGCGAACTGGGTGTAACGGTTGGAATTGCATACTGGTGAGTATACTCTTGAAATCTGTCTGCTCTGTGTATAAGCCTCATGTCAGCCTGGATGAGCCTTGCATCCAGGGCCTATCGGTCTCGCCTTTGGGGCGTATCAAATGGGGTTGCTTTACAAGCTTTTTGGTTTTTTCCTGGAGGTTTACAGCTGAGACTCGGTGGCTAGGTTCACTTACGCTATCAACACTGCAGCTATCATGTTCGCTGCAGCTGGTGAGATGCGCTTTTGGGAGCCCACCAATGCAGTGATGGGCACAACTATGTTTTTGATAGCCCCAATCTGCCTTATATTTTTCAATAGCTTTGGGGTCGAGGTACTGCGTTCCCATGGTCAACGTATCGGCACACTGGATACTGATATCTGTAGGTATACGGTTGGATCGAAGTCGTCGCTGGAGTACTCAAGATTCTGGGTCTATTTGCCATCATCTGCTCCATGATTGCTATTAACACGGGAGGTCTGTGTTCTAGACATCCAAAGCATCGACGACAACTCTTTTTCAACTGACATCAAGAATAGCTGGATCTCAGAATGAAGCAATCGGTGCCAAGTGTGAGTGAGCTTGAAAGTCCTCAGGCAAGAAAGTCCTTTGAAAGTTTCTCATACCTTCATTAGACTATGGTGGTAGCGGCTATCCCATGTTCAGCGTCTCCAAGACAGTTGCGGACGATTGGGCTACAATACTATTGTAAGTGAGGGATAACAAGACATCATATCTTCAACGGACTAATTCACAGTAGCATATCGTTCTCGATCGCGATTTTTGCGTTCATCGGCGTCGAGATGGCTGCCGCTGCTGCTCTTGAAGTTCGACCCGAGAACCACTCACGGCCCAGGCAAAAGAGCGATTGGGCGTGGCCGTGGCCGCGCATCACTGTGCGGTTCTGCGTTACATGGGCGCCATTCGTTGCATACGTCGTATACTTTGTGGCAGGACTAATGATGACTATGAACATCCCTTCCTGTAATCCTTTGTTGCCTGAAGCCACCTGGTTGAAGCATCATTCAAACAAGACAATTAACGCTGACACAATTAACGCAACCTGTTGGCCCAATCCGGACAATTTGAAAAGGATAAATGCGACTGGTCTGAACCACCCTACCCTGTCTGGCTTCGTGCTCAGCGCCATGTTCTCTCGTATTCCAGGACTTGCACACTTCTTCAATGCTATTTTGCTCATGACGGCAATCTCAGCGGCCAATACCAACCTTTATATCGCCTCCCGCACTCTATTTGGACTATTTCGCAAACTAGATGGAAACAGATGGAAATTGCTTGCCTTCTTCGGGAGAACCAATAACTATCAAGTGCCGGTGCGAGCCATGGTTTTATCCTGCATGTTCATCTGGATTCCATGTCTTTATCTTATTCAGGATGGACAGTCGCCTACGGATGCTATCTCGGTGGTATGGATCTATAATCCTAAAGTGGATTATCATAATACGCAACAGACTGATAATCTAATCTAGCTGCTGGATGTCTTATCTCAGACCGGTTCCGTCGGATGCCTCATAGTATGGGCCTGCGAAAGCTGGGCCTTCATCCGGTTCTACAACTGGTGAGTGATACCCTTTCCCCTCGCGAATAGCACCGTATATTTGTATCTGTCGTCTGACAAGATCTTTTCCGTGATGCATACAGCATGAAAGCCCACCGAGAGGAATTAAACAATTTGCCCGAGTTTGCGCACGTGTGCCGATTTCCCGACCGCCAGACCCAAAGCAGGTATCCATGGCGCTCACATGGACAGCCCTTAACGATGTATGCAGCAGTTCTGGGGTGTCTGTTTGTTCTCATTGTGGCTGATGGTGCGGCATTGTGGAAAGCCTTCCATGCGCAGTCGTTCCTAACTGCCTATCTTGCTGTGAGTCATCCATCAACCCTTTCTTTCGTCGCGCCCAGGAGACACATTTGCATCTACATGACCAAGTGAGAAACAAGCTGACATGACTACTATTAATAATAGCCAATTTGTTTCATCGCCTTATTCCTAACAATGAAGTTCTACAAGTACGGATTCCGGCATATCAATTGGCACCTCGAAGATCTATCGAATGTGAACGTGGTCAAAAGGAAAATCCAAGAACTGGATGATATCAAGGACCGGGCTACTGCGAAGGATACTGGGAAGCAGCCGATCGGATGGCCGAATCTGTGGGGACGCGTGTGAATGAGATTCTATTACCTGGCATGGATACCGTTTTGGGCCCTATTGTAATAATTGTACGCTTTCAATGTATGATATTGAAAAGGACATTATGGATAATATATGATCAAGATATATCTATTTTCAGTTGGATTCAATTCAATTCAGTTCAGTTTAGCACTCCCTAAACGAGGACTAGCAGAACTCGATTAAGGTATCCAACGACTCCATAGAAACTGTCTTCGAAAAAAAAGGCACCAAAACACACACAGAGAAACAAAAGCCCAACGAGAACATGCGGCCTTACCACGGGCATAACATAACAGAAGCAACCCTATCCAAACGCCTAGAAGCAAAAGATGAGGACCCGCGTCCACTCCCAAGAAAAGAGGGTAATAAAGAGGGTTCCATTCCCGTTTGCATTGGTAATAATATAATTCACTTATTATGTATTAAGAAATTCCGGAACGAATCCCAGTGATCCGAGTCAGAGTAACTATTACAGAACTGTCAGCGAAGCAGTAACCCGGAATGAAAGGGAGAGAGGAACAACATACATATAAACCATGCTGGACCTTAAACTGGAAACAAGACTCTCCGGATGCCAGCGGTAGATGTACATGACGAAAGCCCACGTAAAACTGGCAAACACCGGCCAGGCATTGTGCTTGATACGGGATCGTGCTTCTGGTGTAATAAGACCCGACAGCGGATGCATATTCGGCTGGACTGCGAGTTGAGCCAGGGCAAGCATCACACGGGCAAAAACGTAGATGACGATCTGGCTAACTCGTCAATAACTGTTCCCTTCCTGGGCCCCCTTCCTCTATAGAGATAACGAGACGCACCTGTTGACTGAGACTTCCTCGGTTTCGACCAAAAACGACATACCCTCCCAGCAACCCCGCCATAAAGCTATCATAGCGACCCTCTTTTTCGATCCCGGACATGCTGAGATTCCTTAGTAAGATCATGGTGCTCTTATATACGACGCAAAAGGTAGCGAGGTTCCGCGCATGTTGGCGCGTAGCTCTGAGGACAAGTCTGAGTTTTTCCCGGAAGCTGTAGTATGGTAGCAATGGCAATCAGCATGTATTGAACTCTCCGCGATTGAAAAGAAAAGGATGGATCGGGTCGCCTTACGTTCCCGAGCGAAAAAGGAATATCATCCTAAGAACATGAAGATACGTCAACAACCAGCCTTCTTCCAAGAGTTTCATTCTTCTAATGTACATACACAAGAGCATGCGGAAAACGCACTTTAGAACCATAAACGATGCCATTTCTTGCGCCCTTCACCAGGCTCAGGAGCGGCGCAAGATCGGGATTGACGACGAGGGCGTCCAGACGGGCCTGTAACGGCGACAACCCAGACATTATTATATTATATTAGCCTCGCGCAATATTACAAGTGAACAGAGCAACCATGAGAAAAAGAAAAACATGCGGGCTTTGGTTCCTATTACCATGAAGGCATCCATGGCGTCGATGTCAATGTCGATCGATACACTTCCGCGGCCGGACCTCGGGAGGTACGTCACGTCGTCAACTTGTTTGGTTTCAAAGGATGCAGATTATTATCGGATTCTGTGCAGGATCATGGGTGGGAAATATGTCTGGTTCGATCTGGGGAATGAGAAGACTGAATATAAATTAAATCCCCGGAAGGAAATGGAGGCGACGGTTAAGAGCGTCGAGGGGATCTGCCGTCTTCCCCAGGACCGAGGCATGTGGGCCGACGTCATGTCACGTGGTAGTATACATATCCCTAAGTTCTACTGTCACCCTGCACAGAGATCTCGTCCAGCATCTAGAAGTAGATGAATACTAGAGTAGATAGACTAATCGTACCGTAACAGCTAGCATGCTCGGAGAACGACGACAACAGGAGTAAATGAACCAACAACCAGCCTGAACGCCTCATGCGGATGGGAAAGCTTGTCCAAAGAAAGTCACAAACTGGAACCTATACGGAGTATATTTCAATTCTTCCTCCTCTTCGGACCCTCATTCTCAGAAATTTCATCCACATCCATCATATCCTCGTCTCCCTCGTCATCGGAATCCACCCCGGCACGCCTCTTCAACCCCTTCATCTTCCTTGTCTGGAGACCGCCCAGGTCCTGCTTACCCAGATGCACACGACCGATCTTATCACCGATAGAATCCATGCCAATATTCTTCTTCGTCTTCATGTTCTCGTTGGGCCTCTTGCCCTGCTTCATGGCCTCCTTCATAGATTCCCGAGGCGCCTCGCGCTGACGACCAACTTTGAAGTCGAACTTGGGACCAACCTCATCCAACTCAATCCGGGGAAGCTTGTGACCGCTGCGTTTCGTCTTGATCTTGTACCAGCGCAGATGGACAACGGGCGCCAAGCCCTCCGTCGGTTCATCCGCGGCGATCATCATGATATACTGCAATCCCTCGACGTCAATCTTATCCGTCTCCTCACCCTTAAAGAGATCCAACAACATGCTCTTCAGCATGACATGCGCCGTGGACGTAGGATCATCCCACACGCTACCCGCGAAGAGCATCATAGGCCGCAATGCAACCCCAATGTTCATGGTGAGATTGTTCATAGCCGGAATCTCCTCCCCATGCGCCGGAGGCAGGAGAAGCAACTCGCACATATCCAGCATCTTGGAATCAAAGACCCGCATCAGCGTCACGCAGTTCGGCCGCTTCTTGTTGCTGCTCCCGAACACCACGATGCCGCAATCATTCTTGTTGGCCAGGAACTCGAGGCTCTCGACGTTCTCGAACGGGTGGATGTTTTCGTTCTTCTTGTGGAAGAGGAGCGAGTGTGGTTTTGTCAGTGCGTGGAAGACCTTAAGGACTGTGTTCAGCGCTGTTGGGCATTTCGTGCCGTGCAGCAGAAGCGTGCGCTTCGGGGGCTCGATGAGCTGTGGTTCTCGCGCTTTCAGGATGCGCGCGGTGCGCGGATTTTTGGGTTTTCTGGTGTGTATTAGTATTCGCATTGTACAAATTAGAACATGGCTGTAGTTTTACGTACACTTGTCTGAGCATCCTGGTGGTGGTGGATGGGTGTGTTCTGTGTCTTTTTCTTCGCTGGGAGAAAAAAGTTTTGGAATCGAAAGTCTTGGCGCTATTGGCCTTATCGATAAGATTATAGCTGATAAGATACAAATCACGTGAACGGCTCCGTTCTTCTGGTTACGCATACGATCATTATGGATTGGAAAAAGATAAACACTATCCCCTCTATTGTTTTTTTCAATTCCAACTAGAAAGATAATATAAGACTCGAGCAGAAACGTGAAGAGGTAAGTCTGATATTTCATACCCCAATATCCTTCCCGTCTACTCCAATCGCAGCTTCTCGAATTCGCGAATCTGCTCCTCAAATCTCGCTGTTTCACTCTCTGCATCCCGCAGCTTCCTCTCCTCCGCCTGGCGTACTTCAACCTTCACTTTCTCCTTCCATCCAGCGGCATTTATAAGTGCGTTTTGACGACGAACAGTCTCCCGGGCCTTCTCGAGGTTGGCCTTGGCCTTTTCCTCCTGTTGGAGTGCCACCTCCTTGGACACGTGGAGGTAGACGGCGGCGTCGGAGCCGACAGCAGATACGACACAGCCGGATGGCGGGGTCTTATTCTCGGGTCCAAGCTCGGTGATGTTGCCGACGTGTTTACCACCCAGTGACTGGATGGAGGAGAGCTGCTCGGAGACGGTCTTGTGGCTTGTCGCGTTGTAGGTCTGGATGATGATGTCGCCCTTGGTCTTGACTTCGTACTGCGCGAGAATGGAGCGGATAGCCTTGGAGATGTTAAGGACGAGTTCGTAGGCGGTTTCTGCCTCCGGATCGTTGAATTCGGGGTTGTACTCTGGATACTTGGCTACCATGATGGAGGGTGTCTTGTCGCCAGGACGGCGAGGAAGACGTTGCCACAGGTGCTCAGTGACGAAGGGCATAATTGGGTGGATCAGAGTCAGAGCGCCCTCAAGAGCCGTGTAGAGAGTCTGCTTGGCGGACTCCTGCACCTCGGCTGGCGCCTCGGCAGCCAAAAGGAACTTGGAATTCTCAATGAACACATCGCAAAGCTGACTGTACCAGTACTGATATACAGTGTTCGCGGCGACGGAGAACTCCCGGTCTTCCAGTACCTGATTCATCTCTTTGGCGGCTGTGTTGAATTTGTGTAAGATCCAACGCTCAGCAAGAGACTCATGACCAGTTTTCGCGGGAGTCGGCAGAGGTTTGAAGTCGTCACCCAGCTTACCAAGCACAAATTTCGTGGCCTGGTAGATCTTGTTACAGAACCTGCGGTATGCATGGATAACCTGGACATCGAAGGCAATGTCACCTCCTGAGGATACGTCAGCAACATAGTTCATTCGATAAAATTATGGAAATGAGAACTTACCACCAGTAGTATAAGACACGAGAGAAAAGCGCAAAGCATCAGCGCCACACTCAGGGATACCCTTAGGGAATGCCTTCTTCTGGTACTTGGTGGCAGTGGCAACCTCCTTTTCCGCAAGGTTACCAGTGAGCAACTTAGCATGGAGTGCCTGAAGCTCAATACCCTCCATAACATCCAGTGGGTCAATAACGTTACCCAAAGACTTGGACATCTTTCTTCCTTCAGAATCTCGGATTAATGAGTGACAGTACACTTCCCTGAATGGAATCTTGCCAGTCATCTTGATACCCAGCATAATCATCCGAGCGACCCAGAAGAAGAGAATATCCCAGCCAGTTTCCAGGACAGAGGTAGGGTACAACTTCTCAAGGTCATGAGTCTGACGAGGCCATCCCAAAGTGGAGAAGGGCCACAATCCAGAAGAGAACCAAGTGTCAAGCACATCGGGGTCTCGAGTCAACGTGATCTTTTTGCCGGGGAACTTAGCTTCGGCCTTCTTTTGGGCTTCTTCCTCAGTACGGCCAGTCACCCAATTGTTTCCATCACTCTCATCAGGTTCTTCACCCTCGATATGAACCAAGTAGGCCGGTGCCTGGTGGCCCCACCAAAGCTGTCGGGATAGACACCAGTCATTGATGTTTCTCATCCAGTGGAAATAGTTCTTTTCGGCGGTCTCAGGACGAATGATGATCTCACCCTTCTCAACGGCTTCGATGGCTGGTTTGGCGAGGCCTTCCATCTTCATCCACCATTGAGGTTTCAGAATGGGTTCAATCACATCATTGGACTTGGCACAACGCGGAACCTTCATGGGGTTGTTCTCCCACTTAACATACAATCCTTTTTCCTTCAGGGCCTCGATGACCTTGTAACGGGCATCAAATCGCTTCAGGCCAGCAAAAGGACCACCGTTCTTATTGAGAGTGCCATCGTCGTTCAATATGGAGATAAACTCAAGGTTGTGTGCCTTTCCACGGTTAAAGTCGTTGAAATCGTGAGCAGGTGTTATCTTCACGGCACCAGTACCGAACTCAGGATCAACGTCGGGATCGGCGACAATAGGGAGTAAGCGGTCTACAAAGGGATGTCGGGCTGACTTTCCAACCAAGTGTTTATAGCGCTTATCATCAGGGTGGACAGCAATACCAGTATCACCAATCATGGTCTCAGGACGGGTGGTGGCAATCTCAATCCTCTCTGTTGAGCCATCGATCTCGTAGCAAAAGTGAGTTAGGACACCGAACTCAACTTTCTTGTCGTAGCCAGGAACATCGAGGAGAGTACGGCCCTCGATCTCCTTGTTCTCCACCTCCAGATTAGACAGAGAAGTGTTCAAAGCCACACACCAGTTCACCAGGCGGTTTGCACGGTAGATAATGCCCTCCTCGTGAAGTCGGACGAAGGTCTCCGTAACAGCCGCAGACAGATTAGGATCCATGGTGAAAGCTTCACGAGTCCAGTCAAAGGAACCACCCACTCTCCGCAGAGCGTTCTTGATATTGGCATGATACTCGTGCTTCCACTCCCAAACCCTCTCCACGAAAGCAGGCCGGCCCAGGTCATGGCGAGTCTTCTTCTCCTTCTTCCAGAGCATCTTCTCCACAACGCTCTGAGTGGAGATACCCGCATGGTCCATTCCAGGAAGCCAGAGAGTTGTCTTCCCCTTCATCCGCTGCCAGCGGATCATGGTATCCTGCAAAGCATTGGTGAGAGCATGGCCCATGTGAAGCGAACCGGTCACGTTGGGCGGCGGAATAGGAATGACAAAGTAGCCCTCAGGCTTGACGTTGCCATCAGGTCCGAATTCGGGCTTGAAGAAACCACGCTCTTCCCACCATTCATATCGGCCAGACTCGACAGTTTTAGGATCGTACGCGTCGGTCGTCTTCTCCTTTTCCACCTTGTTGGCTTTCTTCTCAGCCTTGGGGGCTGCTTGTTTTGCCGCAGCCTGCTTCGCCTGCTTTTCTGCAAACTTCTTCGCCTTCTCTGCTTTTTTCCGCTCACGTTCCACTGTACAAAACAGCGAAAGCATTGTCAGCAATCAGTCACAGAACAGTCAAGGGGCAGGCAAGCGGCGAGACTAAGACGTACGCTCCTTCTCACTCTTCACCTTCGGAGGCGCAGCGACATCCTTAGCAGCCTGTTCCTTCGTCTTCTGATCAACCTCCTGATTCCTCGTGAGATCATCGGCATGAGGCGGTTGATCAGCAATAGGAGCAGGTGGCTCCCCAACTGTAACGGAAGAGAAAAAAAATATATATTAGTCTTTTGTCTCCGGGCATCCGTATGCCTTGATAACTTACCGGGATTTTGAGCCGCAGAAGATTGAGTCATTCTGGAAAATAATCGATACCGATACTGTTGCGGAGGTCTGAATCTCCTGGGCGCCGAATGCGCCACAAGTCGCCGGATGAGTATCGTGATTAATCACGTCCTGGATTGAAACAGCAACTCAGGCGGGGTAGTTGCGGCGGGGAGGTGAGGGTTTCTCTTATGCGAGACTGAAGGGGTCGTTAAACTAAATTTCGCTGCAAGAGAAAAAGAGTGGAACTGTACCCGGAGTTGGGTTAGTGTGGGTCCCGAAGAATACCCCCGATGGCTAAATGCTTGCACTGTAGAGAGGAAATATCGAATTACGAGAGGAATTGAATTGAATTGCTTGTGGAGAGAGATGGAACAGCTGTTCTTCTCTTCTTCCTTATTTTTTTTCCCTTCCTCTGTTTCTGCCGCTGGAGGTGAGTCATGCCACGTGATCATGATCAGCCCATAAGAGAAACACGACGCCTACAAGAAGTCCATTTGAAAAGTAAATACTGTGCTAGAAGACAGACATGTGCTAAGTAGCTTATTCGGTAACTGGACTAGACGACCATCTATTGATCTCTTTGAAGCCGTTAAGAAAAAGACATCAATCAATATCACATCTGCTCCTTCGATGAAAGACATGCGCCAACCAGAGAAGGAAATGGAAGAGATCATGGAGATTGATAGAGGAAAAATAGCTGCATTTCCGTAAACGCCATTCAGAGATTACGGGATGATGAGCGAAGAGGACAAGAAAAGAAAAGAAAAAAAGAGAAAAAAAGGAGCCTGGGAAACATAAGCAGGCCGTGGAATTATATCATGGAAGAAATTCAATGATGCTTTCAGCTTGATCGAAAAGAAGATTCCACTTCGCTCATTTCATACACCGGGCGAGTAGTTGAACCCAACATATTAGATGTATGTCCGCTGTCATGATAATCGTTTTCAAACTTCCATGTCCGTAACTCGTCAAACTTGGTTCGCCAGGGTTCACGAGACATGTACTCGGCTGCTGTTTCGACCATGGTGACTTCATACTCGCACATGCCATAATCACCTCAAAACTCGAAAGTCAGCCCACAAACCCGTAGCGCTGGACACAAACACGTTCTAATATAGAGCACAGCGAAATAGAGGTCAGAGAAATCGGAAGATAGCCTTGAAGCAGTGTGCTGTCATCAGACAGATCTGGTCCTCTATAATTAAGCTGCATTGTTCCGCTGTGTTTCCGCCGCGCGAACCGGGGCGAAGTATGGGTGAGCCATGGCTTCTTTAGCAGTAAGACGTTCCTGGGAAACAGTCCATCAGTATATTCTGCTAATGCAGTCAGTCCGGGAAGTTAACGTACCGCATGATCGTATCTTAGAAGTTTGTCAAGGAAGTCAATGGCTTCATCGCTGACAAAGCGTTGATTTTCTGCATTGACAAACGACTGCCAGGGCTTCCGAGGGTAGCGGGCAAGAATCTCATCGTACTGAGGATCCAACTCGATATCGTACTTGTCCAAATATTCGAAAAGCTCCTCGGTTCCCAGAACCTTTGCAATCTTCACTAACTGATCTGCGTTGCTCTGTCCATGGAAAAATGGTTCCTTGCGGAAGATCATCGAAGCAAACATGGCTCCCAGAGACCACATGTCCAGAGAATAATCATACTCCTGGAAGTCAACGAGCAACTCTGGGCCCTTGAAGTACCTCGACGCAACTCTGACATTGTACTCCGTGCCTTTGTGATAGAATTCGGCAAGACCCCAGTCAATCAACCGCAGCTAAATGTAAAAGGCAAAATTTCAATCCACGTCAGCTCTGGGTTCGAAAATCGAACTAGAAAAAAAAAAAAAAAAAAAAAAAAAAAAGAGGGAAGAAACCAACCTTGCGCTTTTCATGATCGATCATAACATTATGAGGCTTGACATCTCGATGCATAATGCCTCTGCTATGACAAAAGTCCAGCGCCTTCAACAACTCATAAACGTAGAAGCGGACATCAAAGTCCGTGAAGCGTGGGTATAGCGTCCTGAAGTCCGTATTGTTGACATATTCGAAAACCAGGCTTGGTGTCTTGCTCTGGGTGTCCCGAACAACGTCCAGCAAGGCTACAATGTTGGGACCACCTGCAAGATTCTGAAGGATCTTGATCTCACGCTTAATCTTCTTCTTCTTGACCGGCTTGAGGACCTTGATGACACACTTCTGGTAATTGACGACATTGATGCCCTCGAAAACTTCCGAATACTTTCCGCGTCCTGTTCAAATAACCTGTCAGTAACCAGTGTTGTGAGACATTCATAATTGTCAATTCTCGCATAACGCGGTGGCCTCATCAGGTGATGGGAGAACCGTCTGTCTCACCTATTTTGCGGATGACCTCGTAATTCTCAAGCACCCCCCAGGAAACATTGACGCTGTCATAGTCCCAGTAAGACCGGGGCATATGGTCGTTGATATCGGCATAGACGCGCGCCATGTTGGTGGCGTCTCAGAGTCGGGTTGCAAATCCGCGCACAATAAATGCTTTACCGCTAGATCAAATTGCGGGCGGGGCAGGAGAAGGGAGAGACGAAACCGAACCGGGGAGAGTGGGCGCGATAGAGGAGGTAGCCGCGACTATTGCTGCGAGTACTAGGGATGGAATCAAAGATCTGTTCGAAGGAGCAGCTCTACTGTCGTTGAGGCGCAGGATTAAAGTATTGCACTGAAGCTATTACAGCATTCCAGGCTCCGATGATCATGGCGGTCACGGGACACAATGGCGTGGGGTGTACCGAAAACGGCTAGACCGACAGCTACCCCGGATAAACTATTATCGCGGGAACTTTTCCATTTCCTTTCTTGGACGGTTGACGGAGACGACGAGGATAAATTTTGACGAAGCGAGAACGAGGACGCTGCAAAGTGTACAGAAGTCCAACTATTTAAGATGTTTTATGATCTGAATATCCCTTACAGTGCAGGAGATTTAGAGATCTCTCACACATTAAATTTCCTTGCCGAACGTACGTCACTTTTTTCCTTGTCACGTACTCAGCTGCCTACGAAGCTAACGGAGTCATTATAAGTTGGTTACTCGACGGTTGCCCTCTCCCAAACGATTACCGGAAAGCTTCCTGGAACCCTTGCTCCCCCACCACCCCCAGCCAATGCACCGAAATCACTCAAACTCCTAAGCCGCCTGAACCTAACGCTGTCGGATCCGTCTCAAAATCAACGCCTGACAAGTCTCACGCAGGCGTACGACTTGGTTGCGCTGCGCCCCACAAACGAAAAGACGCTTCTCAATGCATGCACAAATCTAGAATGCGACTTGATCTCGCTGGATCTCTCCGTCAGGCTGCCATTTCATTTTAAATTCAAGATGTTGTCTGCGGCTATCTCACGTGGCGTTCGCGTCGAGATCTGCTACGGACCCGGAATCACTGGCAGTGGCGTGGATGCACGGCGGAATCTCATCGGAAACGCAATGTCACTTATCCGTGCCACGCGGGGAAGGGGTATAATTGTATCCAGTGAAGCTAGGAAGGCTTTGAGTATACGGGCTCCGTGGGACGTTATTAACCTCACCTGTGTGTGGGGACTCTCACAGGAACGTGGGAAGGAAGCTGTTTGTGAAGAAGCACGGAAAGTTGTGGCACTGGCCAAACTGAAACGGAGCAGCTGGCGAGGAATTGTCGATGTTGTGGACGGAGGAGAGCCGGAGGAGATTAAACCCGAGGGAAGGGGGGCAACTAAGAAACAGGTTACGATTCCCGCTACGACAGGCGGAGATAGCCTGAAGAGAAAGGCGTCTGTCGGACAGGACGCAGTGGTTGAATCGACAGAGAAGCCCCTGTCCAAACGGGAGATGAAGCGGAGGGCCAAGAAAGCACGGCTGGAAGCTGCAGGGGGAGATGCCAAGATCGATGGCGAGGCACCGTGAAGACTGTAGGGTTATCCGATTTATTGCCTTGGGTTTTGGGGAAGATTACAGAGCTGGATGCTTGGCGAATACGGACAGTACTGACCGGCAGGTACAAAAGTACTGAGGATCCGATGTGCCTTGGTTATTCAGCTTAGTCCGTCAGCATTGATATGCAGTGACATGTCCGAGGTGATGCTGATTGGTGACGCATCTGCAATAGGTCTTTGCTCACGGCATCGGCTGTGGGGGACCTGGGATCGGGTGCCAGCGTGGTCAGACTTATGGGCGGTTGTGCCTCTTGGGTGTTAACCTGGGACGGGTGTCCCAACCTCGGACAGCCAACGAGTGGCCAATGAGTTCACTCCACTGTGAGGATGCAGTGAAGATACAGTGTGGGGATGATGCATATAGATGCGTCAATTGCCGCAGTGTGCAGCTAGAAGTAGATAGAAATATGAATGAAGCCATCCGCAGCACCCCGGACTGGAGCACTGACATCACCAGCTCCTGATTCTCGCTTGCCGAAGCCGAATGAGGTGACGCACCAGATGACCCCTCATGTGACCCTGTGTTTGCGGGGTTGAGCTGCTTAAATACTCAGGGGTGCTGTTTGTTTCTCAGCTCTTCAGCTTCAGTTCAGCTTCTTTAAGTTCCAAGTTCTAGTGGAAGTCTTCTCCTAGTTCTGCAGCTACATACTAGCTTCAACCTATCTCCCTATCTTATCGATACATTATCAGAACTACCTACCACCTCAGCTTCACCAGTGAGTATTCTTCTCAATTGGATTCAATCCAATTCATTCATCTATTTTATTCCAATGATGCTAATAAAACCAGTGACACGCTCCCACAAAGCCAATGACCGCCACGGCTCTCGCTCCCCCGAAGCCCAAAACTCTCCCCCAGACACCAGCCACCTCCCCCACTACTTCGCCAAACGGGGCCCTGTCAACGGGGATCCCACCAAAGTCAAGAAGAACGGCGGCGGAAGAGGCAATTGGTATGTACTCTCATCCTCACTAAACTATGCATACATAGAGACATGTGCAGGAACCATATACTGATGTATATATATATGAACAGGGGCAAAGCAGGAGCCGAAGACGAAATCGAAGACTCGGGCTTCAATCTCACCTCAAAGCAGCTATATCATCCTAACAGCTCTGCGCAGGCACTGAAGGAGTTCCGGACTAAGTTTGAGGATAATGAGGATGAGATTGAGGCTTTTGAAAGGCGTTAGGTGGCGTAGTTCTTTTGCTTGACTTTCGACTTTCGACTTTCGACTTTCTGCATCGTGGGGTTGTTTTCTTTTTCGGGTTCGGTTTCTATGGTTCTCATGTGTATTATTTGTCGGTTTGTTGACCCCTCGGGTGTATTGGGGGTATTCAATGGGGATGGAGTAGGAAAGGTCTGCTAGTCGTTTCTTCGGGTGAACTATGTATTATGGGATCTTGTCCAAATTAAAAATCAAACAAGGATGGGATGATTATTGGGATCCTTCTAAAACGTAGGGACTACAGTTGCATGAATTAAATAGTTCAAGCCCATAACCATCCATTCAATTCAACAAGCATAAGGGTATATGGCTAAAACTAGGTACTAACTAATACTACATTTACTCTCCCAATACTCCGTACAATAGTAAATATCCCACATGAAAGAAAACATCATCACATCACATCACCGGCTCTCCCCGGCAACATCCACAAGAACCT
The DNA here is from genome assembly GCA_025999795.1 of Monascus purpureus. Classification (NCBI taxonomy): domain Eukaryota; kingdom Fungi; phylum Ascomycota; class Eurotiomycetes; order Eurotiales; family Aspergillaceae; genus Monascus; species Monascus purpureus. Next base: position 385,435 of record AP025347.1, on the reverse strand, counting down.
TCAAACTCCCATCCATCCAATCCACATTTCCCGCCGAAAGCAACGCAACCGTCCACTCCCCATCACTCGAAACCGAGGCCAACCCATCGGGAAGCCAGACCTTTACTCGCCACGAACCAGAATCAGGATCAGAACTGGCAGAAGGCAATGACAATGGCCCTTGCACTGGCTGTTGCTGCAAAGTTATCTGACCCGGATAGCGCCGGGTGATGACGTCCCGCAATGTTCCCAGATCCGGGCATTGGTCCGCCGGGAGGCTAAGTTGGGGGATAATACGTTTGCTGTTCTGGAGGATATTGATGTATAGGTTTATCAGTGAGGAAGGGCCTGAAGTCGATGCAGTATTCGAAGAGACGGCCTGGTTGTTCGGAGCGGGTGGTGCCAGGTTTTCACCAGTTGGATTGTAATGTTGCGAGGGGATGATCGCGGCTTGTTGTGGGGAGGAAGAAGAGTTCGGGATGTGAGACTGTTGCTCCATGCCCACGGCCGCAGAAGGAGGCGCGGATGGAGGAGGCACATGAGGAGAGACAATTGGATGGTCTTCGGATCTTCTCCCAGATAAAGCATCGCGGACGACACGTGAGATATCGCGTATTATGCTGGAGGCGAATTCATTCTTCGCGGGTTGGTTTTGACTTCCTCCGATTCTCCATGGCAAATTCGACGCGGAATTCGAGTTTATGATATGGTTAATGAAAGCATCCTCGCATACCGATGGGCAACCATATCCCCCGTTGTGGACTATCTGGTAATGGCTATCAACCGCAGCAACCAATCCCTTCCAATCTTGCTGCTGGAGACCCGAGATGGCCCAGAGACTGTCCAGCTCATAATTCTGGTTGTATACCTCGTATGACCTTGCGATGGCATCCCAGGTGGCCTGGTACCCGTCAGTCAGCAAGTCAGTTAACCCCAGCTCCATGCCCTGGACCGGAATCTGAGCGGGTATTGGTGGAAGTGGAGGGGGTGCTGTATAATCGTCAGGCAGGTGGTTCTGTTGGCTTTGATGGTGCATCTGTAGCTGCTCCTCGGTCGAATACTGCTGGGAGGGACTGAATCTCTGTAGACTGTCATCCATCTTCTTTCTCTTTCGCTCCTCAGTACCGCCACCTTTTCTCGTCTCGATAGCGTATTGCCTCTGCCGTTCATTCGTAACCATCCTCCTTAGCAGAGGAATGACGAGCGAGATAATCTTCTGCTGGTCGCGAGGCCAAACGTGCGTCCGAGGACCGATACCCTCGTTCACTACATTTTCCCCGAAGAACCGTTCTCCATTTCCCTCTGTTTCCAAGAAATTGCGTACACAATTCCACAGTCTCAACTTGACCATCTCTGTATCTCCTTTACCCCTCTGACCTACACAGTCGCGCCTCTCTGGATGATTTTCGTCCAACATGTACGCCTTAGCGGCAGCTTGCAAGTGCAAGAAATTCTCAGGCGATAACTCAAGCGACGAGAATAACTTCGACATGGGCGGACGGGTGTACTTCTTATTACTAGACGGCTGCCGAAAGAGCGCCGCAGCTGAATGTACCCCCGCGGCACGAATATCTGACATCGACTGAGCCGGTAAGCCTCGCATGTCCAAATCCTCACCATCAAGCCTTGCCTGCTGCTGTTGCGACTCTTGCTGCTGCCGCTCATGCTGATGTTGATGTTGATGTTGGCTAGTACCAAATCCAACCCCAGCACTCGCAGCCGTCAAGGCTGGATCAAGAGGATCTTCCCCTCCTCTCTTCCTCTTCTTCGAAACAGACCTCTCGGGCGCATGGCCTTGCTCACCACTCGCGGATCCGGATCCTCTCATCGTTTTCCCGCCACCTAATCCTCCGAACCCAGCGTCTCCGAACCCATCGTCTCCAATATGTATATCTCCTCCATACCCGTCTAGCTGGTGATGGCCCCCCGCTGCCCCCGCCGCCGCAGCAACAGCCGCAGCAGCTGCCCACTCCGACACGTCCTGCCCCGCAGCTGCAGTCGCAGCCTCAACTAGTCCCGCCAACTGGTTATCGTTAGGTGCATACCCTGTTGTTGCGAGCTGGGCACTTGAATCGAGATGCGAAGGATGCGCATGCGCATGCGTGTTTGAATTTGGATGGGAAGAAAACTCAGCCGAAGATGTCGGCGTGTGATGTTGGTGATTAGATGCCGATGCAGGCGTGGACGTCATGTTCGCCGTTTGGACCAGATATCAATAGTATGAAATAGAAAAGATCCAATCAATCCCACCTGATACGATCTTGTTATCGGTTGTCAGTAGTATGTTGTAGCTCGTCGATACTCTCTTTATCCCCGCCAAAGACAGCAAGCAAGCAATTGATAGTCGCCTCAACGCGCACAACAAATGCGATCTCCCAATCTGGCCAACTCGGAGCAAATAGATAATTCCTGTCGCGTCTCACGTTCAATCGCCTTGTCCGTCTGTCCGTCCGTACCTCTAGTATAGTGCAGAAGCAAACACAACGACAAAAAAAAAGAAATAATAATAACAGTTCGTCAGCCCCAAATTCCGCCGCCGAATGCGTTGAGTTTGAAAGAAAGAAAGTCAAACAACAATTCGATATTGAGGCCTGGAGCCCCCGGCCGTTAAAAAAGACTCGCGCGACTTGCAGATGGAATCGATATGGCTGTTCGGGGCGCGCTGGCGATACGATGTTTGCGCGGTTTGAAGGTTGGGCAGACAGTGCAAACTCTGAGCTGTTCTGGTCACGTGTTTCGAACCAGTTGCTACGGGTGGCGACTAGTACCATTACCGCATAATTTGCGTGGCTCACTACTACTAGTTATTACTCCTATAGACAACAGAAGACAGAAATGGAACAATGTGTATTCTAGAAGCATCATGTAGATAGATATACAGCATAATGTGGTGGTTTTATCCTTGTGTCACTCGCATATAGACATCTTTCGTTGCCGCAGGTCAACCCAACAATAGAAACAGATGGTAAAAACAAAACCCATGCAAGATCTTCTCAAGGGAAATGATCAAGAAGGCAAGTATAAAAGGAATAGACATGGATGTATTTACAAACAACAATCCCAGGACCAATGGTGCATGCACAAAAACAAGACATCTAATGTCCAAGTCGGAGAAAAGGTAAGCATCAGACTGAGCTTAAAATTCACAAAAGATAGATGGACGAGGAGATGGTGTATATGGATGAAGCCACGAAGTAATGGGGAGAAAGGATGAGAGGCTAGATCTTAAAATCCGTCTCCCTCTTTCCACTCCCTTCCAACCTCAAGAGCCCTGAGTCTGGGATCGTTACCACGGGCAACAGCTTCGTCAATCATCTTTTGCATCGCTTTCTCTTTCTCCGCAATCTCATGGGCGATCTCCACGTCCCTTCCCGGCGCAGGAACATCATATAGCTCCGACACATCTATACTTTCATCCATGCGCGCCAGTTCGATTGACTGTGTCTGAGCCTGCCACTCTTGAAGTTCTCGTTCAAGGTCCTGTTTCTGAAATCCTAGACCCCTAAAGGCATCGTACTCCTTCTCGCCCCCGAAACAAGCGCCGTAGCCATCGCAGTAACATACGTGCTCTTTCGGACAGACGGTGTATTGGCCCGAGAATACAACGTGCCAGAGATACTCCCAAATGCGACCGGAAATGTAGTCGCTCAGATCAGTCTTCAGGACCCAGTCGCGGTAGAAGATAAAGCGAGATTTGGGGATGGCTAGAATGCGTTCCCGCGAGACGGCGAACTGGGCACAGCAGGGCTGGGCGAGGACGTCCGGCACGGGTTCGTTGGGGAAGAGCTCACCCCACGTGTGCGCGAAGATGGTTTCTTCCTGTTTGCTCTCGTCTTCTTCGCGGGCGCCGGGGTGCATCCAGTCAGGGCAACCGGGGTTCCAGATGCAGCGGAGGTTCGTGTAGCCTTCCCTGATGACACGAGCCGGGTTGAGACGCTGAAGCATGACCACGGCATCACCGCCAAAGAGCTCATCGATATGCCAGGCGAATTGGTGCGAGTGAATGAACGCGATGATATCGGGAAGGTTATCGTAGTGGTCTATGATATAGGTCAAGTAAACCATGACTTCGTGGCCCTTATTTTTCGGTGGGTGGAGAGGAGCTGTGGGATCATCGGCAACGTAGATAGCAGTCTGCCAGTCCGGGAGCTCCCGCGCCATCCAACTTGTATCCTCCTCCCTTGTCCGAGCTACCACGATTATTTTGCTATATGCTGATCCAGGAAGTTTGGGCAGGCCAGGTGCGTACTGCGGTCGGGGGGAATGAGGACGTGGACGCATTCCCACATTGCTGATGTTCCAGACTGCTCTCGACGGCATCGGGGACGGTGCGACTATGCTGTCGCCCATCCTCACTATGGTAGCTGAATCATGCCATTGACTCGAAAGCCTGAAGATCAGGTAAAGGAAAAGGTAGGTGAAGGCGAAGCCAAGAATAGAAGCTTTATGTCGTAGGTGCGTCATGGGAAGAATGGTCGTGTACAAAAACCTCTAAAGCAAAAAAGGCATTCATCAAAATAGTCGCGTCATTGATGAAGGGACAAAGAACATGCAAAATGCGAATGCACAATGCGACTGCACGTCTGCGGAGTTCACCAGGAACAAGCCGCAAAATGCGAATGCACAATGCGACTGCACGTCTGCGGAGTTCACCAGGAACAAGCCGCGAAAAGAAAAACAGTTCACTTGGTTGGAAACAAGTGAACTGTACTTGTATTGGGTGAATGGGTGTAAGTGGAACGCGTCGTATGTACTTAATTCATGCCAACAAGGAATGATAGAGATGGTGAGAGAACATGCCGAAACTGTGAGTATGGGCAAAGAAAGACACTAGATATTAGAAGAGACAGCTTGTGTTAGCCGGGCAGATACAGTGGACTCCATGGGTGGACAAACCAGGAACGTGAAAGGGAAAATCCTCAGATGGTCGACATGGGTGGAGATGAGACTGTAACCGTTGCCGGATAGATATACAGACAGCCAAGGTCCACGAGGCGCGCAGAGCAAGAGAAAGAGAACAAAGAAAAGGCACGATAGTTGCAACGGCAGGGAATCCGGCGGCGATGTGCAGCGTCTAAGTAGTGTCTGGCCCCTTCGTTGGCGGGATCTCCGATCGACAGCCACTGCCAAGATGTCAATCAATCATGATACAATGGCGCATATTAAGAGTGCCAGTATCATCATAATGTAATCTTAAATCCTGGTGGCAATAATGCTTCGTATTAGTTATCCCCTTGCAATGTCCGTGTACTGCCAATGCAAGCACCCGTTCTCTTAGCAACCCAGGACCCTTGGGGTATCTCCAGGTTAATCAGTATCTGCTACGGTCTGTACTCGGAGTAGGTCGAATGACTTTCAGGGATGGCTGTTTGCATCCACTGGAGAGAAGGTTCGTTACATCAGATCTACCTTGCAAGGTTTCGCACTACCGCTTCATTGTCCCGAGGAATGTACATCCTCCGGAGTCCGTACAGCCTACGTCTAAATAAAACTAGCTGCGTTTCTGGAACAATGACATTCGCAGCAGGAGATCAAGATCCTAAAAAAATGTTAAGCCCTAAGCCCTAAGCCTTTCATTCTGCATATGGTAAATCCAGCAATGCAGCCGCAGCTACGGCTGTTTTCCATGGAAGCACACATTGCGCATGGATCAAACATTATTATTGTGCTTTGTATCTGTTTCAGATCTGTCAATTCCCCGTTTAATAATTAGTCATTCCTGTTTAACAGATGCTACAGGTCAGATGATGCACTCCAGTATGTGCGATCTCAATGCAAGTATGATAGCAGTGACGAGAACAGATGTCAATACATGTACAGTCTGAAGGATAAACAGAAGAGAAAGAACAGCAAAATACATGAAAGAAATTAAAACCAAGGCTGCGTACGGGTATGTCTCTGAATCACTGAAACGCCTTTCCGATGGTAAAAACAACATCCCATTATTGCACATCTAGACCCTTCGTCAACGATCATCACCTCTCTTCGTCCACTGCATCTTCCACGGTAGCAGCCCGACCTTTGCCCTTTGTGGATGATGTTGATAATTCTTCGTTATTCGCTAAGTCCCCCTGCGGTCCTCTCTCCACAGGCTGTTCGTTGTTCTCTGCGACAGAAGGAGCGTCTGGTCCGCCAGGCTTCTCGGACACGGTGTTGTGGGTCGTATTCACGCGGTCCTGAAATGTCGATTGAGTCGGTTGGCTACCAGTCCGCATCCGAGTTTCGGCCGATGCCCCCCAGTTTGGCAGACTCTGAGAATTACCATTGTCATCCCGATTAAAGCCCAAACGTGCGTTCTCCGCTACTGTTGACGATGAGGAATGCTGTGCAGCTGCGCCAGCGGGAAACATTTCCGAAGAGGCAGGAGTTTGATTGGGTGGCGTTACTCCCCCAGCGCCCAGATCGGTAGAACTAAGAGGATAGAGAGTCCAACCCGGCGGGAGACTGAGGCCATCGGGCAGCCGAATGTCTCCAGTTCTTAACGGTGGGTCTCGAGGGCTTGGCATGAATTGACGGCGCATTGCTATGGATGATGACGAAGACGGCGAGACACTCGGGGGATTGGTTGAAGTTGCAGGATTCTCTTGAAGACTTCGTAGTCGTTGCAACTCTGATTGTAAAAGCAGTACGAGATGAAATTGTTCAATCGTAACGCTCAGACCGTCCATCTCCTGAGTGATTTGCTGCTCTATCTGCTGTAACTGCCTCTGGATGCTTTCAAGATTGACCGCAGAAGCAGATGGAGGCTCGGTAGTTGGCGCAGTTGGCGGGTTCGGTTCGCGTCTTACCGCGCCAACATCCCGTCTATTCAAAGGTTGTGGAAGAGTTCCCTCTCGAAACTGCTCCCGGAAGGCCTGCATTGCTTCGGGTCTCCCGGCACCAAATCCAATTCGAAATGGCCCAAACTGGTAGATCCGAGCCCTGGGAAATCCATCAGGCGCATTACCATTCCGCCCGCCTCGTTGATTCCGCTGCCGAGCATCCCTCGCGTCGTTGACACCCTGGCCTGGGAGAACGCGATCGCGCGGGGGCATAGTCACGGGTCTCCGGCAGGTAGGACAGTTTTGCTGCCGCTCTAACCAGCTTCGAAGACACGAGAAATGCAGAACGTGGCCGCAAGGAAGCTTCTTTGGTCGTAGCCTATCAGGTACTCTAGGCCGTTCTGGTGCTGCTCCATTTACGCCAGCAGGTGGGTCCACAGGAATCATTTGCTCGCGACAAATGATACACACATCATCGTTTCTCATATCTTCAGTGGTTGCGTCTGGATACCGTTCATTCATATCCCTTGTGGCATTGCGATAACGCACGAAGTCCATGATCCTTCTGCCAAAGGAGCGGATGGTAATAACCACGTCGCGAAGGATGTGGATGGGCAGTCCATAGAAAGTGAAGAGAATAGCGAAGAATGCGAGGTACACGGCAAGCTTGAGGAAGTCGGTCATGAGGTCCAGGTAGAAGACCCACCGACCCTTCTCCTCCCAGCCTGGAACGTCAATTTCCATTTCGTCGACGTCGTTTTCATCCGGCAAATTGGGGAGGTATCCGCTTCCTCCAGACTCCTGATGTTCTCGGATCGCAGCCTCCCTATCAGCACGGATCTCTGCCCGGCGCTCCTCCATCTTGGCCTTCAACTGTTGGCGAGTGATGTAAATCTCGACCAGAGCAATGGCGTATCTGACCGCAGTAGAGCAGGAGAGGATCGCCAGGACAGCGAACTCGAACCCGAACATTACCATCATATCCGGCCGGGCCTGCTGGAAGACCGTCTTGATGCAGTACTCCAACATAAACGTGTCAAAGAGGACTGATAGGATGAGAGAGATAGCCAGCCTACTGTGGAACAGACGGGGGTTGGACGGGGGTTGCTGTTCCAGGAACTCTACGCGGCCCTCGCCAATCCAACCCCAGACCTTCCCAACAAGCAGGCAAACAAACATTACCAAGAACCAGCCGCCCAATTCTCCCCGGAAAATCGTCATGGCAAGACATGTCTCCGTAACAGCGAACCAGGCCTTCTCATACAGCTGTTCCGTTTCAATCGGTCGGAGGGGTCCGTAAAGAAGCCTCTGCAGCCAAAACAAAAGATATCCGGTGACTAGGAGGCATAGATTCGTCAATATCTACGTGGGATCGATCAGTACTGTGTCGCATTGACGTATAGAGAGACATGGGAGTAAGAAGCACCTACCATGAGATTTGCACTGCTCTGAGAGAGATACACGCAAGCTGAGTAGAAGTTTGCCCTCTGATGCAGTGCTTTTAAGACTACGCCCGCAGCCAGGGCTACAGAGACCTGCAGAAATCAACGCAGTCAGACGTGGGGTCCTTTGCTTAAATGCGTTCCTTGGGATCGGCGACATACCCCGGCGTACGCCGCTAACCTCATAACCGCGGACTCGAGGGAATGAGTAACAAGCGGAATGTCATTTGATAAAGGCAGTCTCAGTAGATATAAAAAAAAGCGATATTCAGGAAGACATGAGTTGGACCGCCAGTGGAAAAGAAATTGGTGTCTGGTGAGTTGGAGCTGGCATCTGGACAGCTATGTCTTTCAACGTGATGCTCTTCCGCCTCCGCACTGCCAAGACATGTCACGTGTATAAAGCCACACGACTTCACTGGCTTTCCTTTTTCCACAGTGAATGGAGCATGCAGAGTAGATGCATCATAGCAGAATTGGTCATGGAATCTGTTTATCTCTTCATTAATGCAAAATATGTATCCTCTTCAAGCTGATGACCCATTCAATTGACCTGCAAAAGTGATTCCCAGCTGTTTTTCCTACAAGCGAGTGCGTAGTTGTCTTATGGGAATGGTACCGGGTCTGGTACCTAGGTATTACTCAATACAGCATCGTTGTTTCCCATCAGGGTATAAATGAAATGACTATGATCATTCTGGAATTCGCTGCATGGATGAAGAGGGGGGAGAACAACAGTGGCATCCTGCCTGGGACATATATCATCTGGATTCTGCCGTCAGACAGAACGCTACCAGCAACTCCGGGGTCCTAAATAACAATACCCTCGGTTGGCAACAGAAGCCCCTGTTCTGTACATCATTGTTATTGTTGACCTTGGAACAGGGACAAGGGAAAGATGGTGTTATTTCAGGAAGAACTGCTAACCCAAGAGCTGACGAGGATATTTCTAGGAGGCAATTTTATTTAGATCTCGGCCCGCAGATCTGCAGGTTCATCCACCTAATGGCAAATATCTCTCAGGTCAACCTGCCAGTCTCGCAGAATTTACCAGGAAAACTGGCCTCGAGAATATTATCCAGCTTGTCCAGCACTTCGGATGTCTTCGGATATCACCCTGCGATTAATGCGGAGTAAATAATAAAAATGATAAATCAGAACGCACGCATACAGCAACAGGGCTTCTTATCTTGTGCAGCAGAGATATCGAGATGATAGACATGTCCAACGTGGGCGAATTGAGTGTCTCACCGAGTGCGAATTTGCAGTAAGATTGACTAGCTGCGTGCTGATCTTTGCTTACGGCCAGTGCTATCCTGCTATGTGGGTAAATAGATATGCATCGACACGCGATGGCACCCGCCGAAATGGCTTCTGGAATATACTCTCGAAGTCTCTGCTGCTGCATATATTAAGAAGCTTTGCTTGGCTGTGCTGTTCCTGAGGGACAATCCCGTCGAGAACCCAAGTCACAATGCGTCTTCAATGTACCGTCGCCGGCGTGCTGCTCATAGGCAGCTCCTTGTGGCTGCAAGCCTTTGCAAATCCGATGGTGATGTCGCGCACACCGGAGAAGGTGTCCAAGATCGCACCCAAGGTGTTCATTGTGTCGATGGTGAGTCAAGACCTATGTCGAACGGAGCACTGTGTAGACAGAATTGCTAATCTGTTCTCATCAGTTTGAGCCCGAGACGGAGATATGGTGGGGAATTCCTGAATTCGACTTGCTTGCCCATAACATTACTGTTCCAGGGCTGTCACCCATTTACCCCGATGTCCACTGCACCCATTTACCCCGATGTCCACTGCACCCCGGACTACGATGTCTGTCAACTCACCACTGGAGAGTCCGAGATCAATGCCGCGACGACCATCATGGCTCTGACATTGTCGCCTCTGTTTGACTTGCGCAAGACCTACTTCTTCATCGCCGGCATTGCCGGCGTTAACCCCGAAAGGGCCACCATCGGCTCTGTGACTTTCGCCCGGTTTGCCGTCCAGGTTGCCCTCCAGCATGAGATCGACCCCCGCGAATTGCCGGCCAACTACTCCACTGGATACATTCCGCAGGGATCTTATCTTCCCAATCAATTCCCAGGTAACATCTACGGCACCGAGGTGTTCGAAGTGAACGACGACCTGCGCGCCATAGCAGTATTATTCGCTCAGCAGGCCAAACTTGCCGACTCCAGTGCGGCTCAGGTGTATCGTGCCAAATATGCGACTCCAGACGGCCAGAAAAAAATTGGCGCGCTACCACCGTCCGTGGTCAAATGCGACGTCGCAACATCCGATGTCTACTATAGCGGCAACATTCTAAGCTCTGGTTTCGACAATATCACAAGCGTATGGACCAACGGAACTGGTCAATATTGCTCCACGGCGCAGGAGGACAATGCAACTCTCGAGGCGCTCCTGCGCTCCTCCGTCCGGAACCTGACCGATTTCTCGCGCATCATCGTTATGCGCACCGCCTCAGACTTTGATCGCCCCCATCCCGGCGAGGAGGCCGTCTATCACCTTCTGTACGCCAACCAGGGCGGATTCAAACCCGCCGTGCAGAACATCTACCTTGCAGGTGTCAAGGTAGTCGAGGGTATCTTGAGTGGATGGAACACTACCTTTGCGGCCGGTGTCACGCCTAGCAACTACATTGGCGATATGTTTGGGTCGCTTGGAGGCACACCAGATTTTGGACCTGGCCGGCAGCTGTCCCTGGCCGACGCGGGAGTCCTGAGGAAGAGAGGGTTGCCCAAGGTCAGATTTGCATGATCAGACGATGTTTTGGATACGGATATGCCATTGGATATTCCTTCTGGACTGAAATGTACGGTATAATGTAATGAAGCAGAATTCCATGTACGATAATAACGCTCATATATGGATGCAATGGAATACTTACTCTTGCCCACACCGCCTACCTAAACCGAGTCCCCGTTTGTTAAATACCATACACCAGCTCATGAAATTCAATTTCCTTCACCTTCTCTACTCCCTATATCAATTACCTCAAGCGGCTACTAATCAGTTAGAAACATATTATTATACATGCGCCGGAATGAACTCTAATCAGCTAATAATTTGTTTGGATGACAATATATCTGAAACAGGCAATGTTGACCCAGATCTTGAGGTATTCCTTCACTTTTTAGCTGTTACAGTCACGTGATTATATTTCACGTGTCCACGTGCCCTAATAGGTTCTGCCATGCCAGACCGCCCTAGTTTGACCTCGATTGCCCACGTTAGATAGTGCTCCTCAAATAGACCAGCACATCCTCCAACATTTTCTCATCCCTGACCGCAGGCCTCACAGTATCCAAGGTTAGAGGGCTTCTTCAGGATCATACACAAAGTCCTTTATCTCTTGCTGAGATATGGTTGGAGAAGATTTAAAAAGGATTTGAAATAGCATTAAATGAGACCATTCTTCTTGAGAAAGAAGTCCATGGTCTACAAGCTGCACATGAGAAGCAGCTTCAAAAAGGGAAGCAATCTAGGCAGCAGATAGCTACTGCAGAAGGCCTATCTATTGAGGAAGGCCAACGGTTTCTACAGCATGAGAATGAGGTCCAAGGACCTCAAAATGCTCAACCTACTGAATCAGCACCGGCTGCAGTTGAGCAGCGTATAACACCACGGTGTGGTGATTGCCATATTGTTGGAGACAGGCGATTGCAATGTCATAATCGCTATAGGAACTAGTTTTTAATAATATATATGCTTTAGGGAGGTCAGATTATATCGTACTTCCTAGACCACGGTATAGGGCGGAACGCTCGGTTCTGGATTACGGTAGACACAAACATCTTCAGCCCAATAAATGGCATCGCTGCGTTCATCCCACTACTCCCCTCCTCTCAGCAGTGGACGCTCACGGGACTCAACATCTGGCGGAGTGGTGCACAGCGAAGGCGCAGACGAGCCTAAACCGGCTGGTGAATAGTATCCGAGTGACATTGTGTAGGAATTGGAGTGGGGTTGGAAAAAGGGTGAGTTTTGTATTGTCTGTCCCGATGGAGAGACGGATGCAGCATTGGATCAGGTGAGCATGAATTGGGCGAGTGATGATGTTGTTGAGCAGAGGCCTGTGTTTTCAAGGTGGGATGCGGACTGGAAGGAGGCGTCAGTGCAGTGGATTGCGGAGGCTGAGAGGAGGAAGGGCGGGAAGTAGAGAGGCTGTTTCTTTGATTTCATGATATTTGACATATCATTAATGTACCTCAATCATGAGCAAAGCTTCAATAACTGCAGCACCGAAATGCGGTCTATCTATCCTTCTACCCGGTCAAGCCTGGTCTATAACAAACGGACAAATGCCCGGGTGTTTCAGACTTCCCCTCCCAAAAAAGGAAAATCTACTTAGCCTTGGCCTTCTGATACTTCACCTTCTCCAGAGAAGGAAGAAACTTGAGCTTAAACGCCCACCCAAAAAGCAGAACAAGCGCGGAAATAACCCAAATCTGCAACCTCTGCTTGAATGTGATCTTCTCCTTCTTCTTCGCCCCATCACCCTCAAACCCGGCCTGCTGGCCCTTCCACTCCGCAGCAACGACCCCATACGTAACGGGGTCATCAGTCATGATGGCATCGATCTTATGCCGAACACACCACCTCATGAGATTAGGCGCGTTAACGGTCCAGACGTAGACCATTCGGTTCGCCTTCTTGGCTTCCTCCAGGAAGCCCCGTCCCAGGGGTCCCATGAGGACGCGCTGGTTGATGTTAAAGCCGATGTTGGGCGTTGCATCGGTGAGGAATTGTCGGGCGTAGCTGATGTCGAAGCAGATTAGGGTGATGGGGATCTTGGGAAGATGTTCTGCGCAGAGAGGGAGGAACTTGGCGGACCAGCAGCCGAGGACGAATCGACTGCACCAGGGCTTCGAGGTGCGGTTGGGAGGATGAGACAAGATGGCTTCTGCTATTAACGGGATGACCCGGTTTGGATCATTGTCTAGCTGTTACGTTGATGATTGTCAGTCAGCTTTGCCCGAAAGAACAGAAATGAAAAGGGAATATATTTAAATACCTTAATATCCAACAACACCCAAACATCCTCCCGACCCTCCTGATCCAAAAACTCCAACAAGTCAACAAACCTCGGCATGCGATCCACGGGCTCGTCCACCGTCCTCAATGTGGACAAATACTCCCAGTCGCAATCGACGACCTTCTTATTCTCAACCCCGAAGCACCTCTTAAGCCACGGATCATGGGACAGCACCACCACCCCGTCCCGTGAGACGTGCAGATCCGTCTCGAGAGCATTCGCGCCGGCCTCGAGCGCGCCCTTAAACGCACTCAGCGTATTCTCGGGATACCGCAACTTGAACCCTCTATGGGCGGCACAGAGGGGGATCCGGGCGTTGTGTTTGTTGGTGAGTTCCCAGTGGGGCGGCGGTGCTGGGTAGGCACAGATATAATGATCAGCAATATCTCCAAAATCTCCAAGTTACTATCTACAGCGTGGAGAGGATAGGATAAGGAATCCGATAGAGGAGAGAGATACAGTCATACTGTGTGGTATCTAAGGTTCCGTGTGCCTAGAGTACAAGTATTCTAAAATGAGATCGACATACCAGGAGGGAATTCCTCGTATTCGTGCTTCTCCTGTTCCAATGCCGGGGTATGACGCTCGCGGACTTGCGAGGCCGTTGCGGTGACATCTTCCACAATGTGATGCTCTGACGGCATATTGTAGGAGAAAAAGAAATGCTGTCTATCAGTTGGTTAACAATAGCGGTAATTGAATGAATTAGGTTGATTAAACAAGAAGCTTTCTTGGCCACAGGGGCTCAATAAAGAGAGAGGAGAACAGCTGTCTTTAAACCGGCGGAAACACGCGGTTGCTGACATTTCACGTGATGCGGACTGCCCTTGCTGACTTTGGGAATGTTTCTTTTATTATCACTATGTAGCATGCATACTGGCTGACATGAAAGAAGTGTATATACAATAAGAACCCAGAGAACGTGCAAAACCATGGATTGCTAGTTTTCAGTAATATATAGACAGAGAAGGACGGCAAGGAAATTATAAACGTCAAGTCCGTGCCGTGCCGTGAATCGAATCTAACCGAAACAACTCAAAATTCAAGGGGTATATGGCGGCCTGCGATCACACAATAGGTAAGAAATCCAAAAGAAAAACCTGTATCCAAGACGCCAGTGACGGGTAAGACGGCCAGAATGGTTAGATAGGCCGGATTAAGCATTAGCTATTAATGATAGACGCATTTGGATTTCAGGACAGAGAGAAAGAGAGAAGAAGGCATATGGCATGGCCCGTGCCACTCATATCATCATCAACCGGGTTGTTCTGCGCTCCGGAAAGCGTTTAGGGCCACTCGGTGCGGGATAGTGGCCGTGCCCCAATCCGTACGGGTCAAGCCGACCAGAGGATCCTGGGGGATACGGCGATAATGGTGATGATGCCACTGTAGGGCGACGGTAGTTCCGTGGGGGCATTGCTGCTGCCCTCCTGGCATCTCGCTCGCAGTATACTTGGCCGTTCCACTCGAAATAGTCACCGTTCAAGGAAATCTGACACATGAAGCACCTAAGACACCCGGGATGGAACTTTTGTCGATCGCTAGGTCCGTGTCCGGTCCTCTCTACCGTTTCCAGATACTGCCCTTCGATTCCCTGATTGCAAGACGAACATAACGATCCGTTGAGCTCATGGTAGTGTTGGGCACAGTACGGATGATCATCCAAGACATAAAAGTCCGCCGTTTCAAAGGGCGCCCGGCAGTGATAGCACACAAAGCAAGCTCGGTGGTAACGACCCGTGAGTCGACCGTCTGCCGAAGATACGGATTTCCCCATAATAAGTTCTCCACAACCTTTGCAGCGGCCTTTCGGGCGAGCTCGGGGGGTTGGTGCTGTAGCCGACCGGGGCATGTTTGGTCGCAAAGGCGACCTCGGCTCTGGTTGCCTGCACTTGTTCTCTGGAATGAGCGACACGCTTCCTTGGAGAATTGCAGGGTCGGTTGGGGAATCAGGGCTGACGAGGTGCATCGGGAGCGGAGGCGGCGGCTCGAGTTCCGTTGGGCTTTCAGACTGTGCAGATTCATCCAGCATACGGCGTCTGTTCCTCGACAGTGATTCTTCCGAAACCGAATATAGCCGGCCTGGTTCTAAGGGCTTGTACCGCGACAAATTCTCTTCCGATGGGAGACTAGACATCGAACTCCCACTGCCTGTTTCCGGTCGGGAGAACTCCGACGATGAGCTCTCTGCACTGCTGTCGGAAATATCTAGACCCAGGGAACGTGCGAAGTTCGAGACTGATAGGGTCTCCTCATCATCACTATCCATATCAGAGAACTTTTGGTCGGCATTAAAACCGTCATATTCTTTTTGAGTTTCATGGTTCTCTCGAGAGAAAGCAGAGGGCCTGAAAGGCTGATATTTGATCTCTGCGGGTGCACTCGTAGATGTCTCATTTTCTTCGGAGAGGTTGGTCACGTCAAGTCTGAGATGCTCGCGGAGAGACTTGTAAAGACCGGAATCCGCTTCTTCGTCCTCGGCTCGAGAATCGCTTGTTTCCGTTGTGATACCGAGATCTAAGTCACGTTCGCTTCGTTCGCTATGATGGATCTTTGTAGATTTCACGGACTGGGATAGATTTCCAAATGAGGAAGGACTCCCCGTCTGACTCCTAGCGGGAGGAGGCGGCATAGGAGGTACATCTTCGGAGGGACGGGCGGCTCGGAGTAGACTGCCTACAGATGGTCTGTGATTCGACATGGCCATCGATAGTTTGCTTGAGTGTGATGTCCGATAACTACTTTTGCTATCAACGGAGAAGTTTCGTCGATGAAACATGTCCAGCATGGTTGTGCTAGACGAGGCCTGGTCTTTCGACTCCGGAAGTGATTGTGACAATGGGGGAGGTGCCATTGGTGATTGCCCATTGTTAAGCTCCTCGTTAACCGCTGGAGTTGCTGTCCTCCGGTGCTGTAGAGGCGGTATGGGTGGTTGATCGCTGGCAGATGGCTTGTGCAATTTCAGCAGTGGTGGGACGCCAGTTTTCGTGGCTGACCTTGACCTCGCTGCCGGGAACGGTGGGAATGCACAATCCAGATTGACCAATCCAGGAGGCGATGAAGGATTAGGAGGGAGACGTGCTGATAAACTTGACTGTGGTGCACGGAAGGGTGATCGAGGCCGCGACGAGGCTGTTAGAGGGGAGGCGCTGCGTGAAGTGAAGTTCCCGGGAGACGGGCGCAGAAAAGCTTTGTCTTGACGCGGTTAATGTCAGCAAGTGGGTGCATTGGATGTAATATCAGCAATATAGATACATACTGGCCGCTACAGAATCAATGGGAGCGAGAGGCTTGAATTTTGCTCCCTTCGACTCCTTGGCAGCTATTCGTGACATGGCGCTTGTTGCTAGCGAAGTTGATGTTGGTAGTAACTCCCTGCGTTCTAGCGGCGACGAACTCGAGTTGACTAGCAGTCCAGATGTTAGAGACATGAAGTAGCAGGTGGATAGGTGTTGGGAGGCTACGTACTCGGTGACTTGTTGCAGACATGCTCCCCCATAGCCATGATTTCGACTTCCATACCACAACTGGAGCATTTGATAGTGGGCAGAAAGCCCACATCTTCCAAGGAGCCAGCCATCAGTTGACTTTTGAATGCAGGCGAAAGTGTACACGAAGATTCGACGCGATCATGGATCTTGAAAAACAGCTGAAGCGAGGGAGCACGGTCCTGTTATCGCATCTCACGGTTCCCAGTCCCAGCAATCTAGTGCCTTCTGAGAGATGGTGTTATAGAAGGATTGAAGAAGAGATGGAGTAATGAACGAATAATTAATTAGCTAGCTAACTGACTAAAGGAATGTGGGTAGGGGAAGGACAGAAAGAACGAAGGGGAGAATAGGAAGGGAAAAGGGGGACGGGAGAGAAGAGAAGGTGATCGTGATATTATTATTGTTGAAGGACCAGCACACAACCAAGGATAACACTCAATATATCGACAATAATAATAGTAATTAATTGCTATTTACTATTTATTACGCTGTCAACGCAACACAACGCTTGTCAGAAATGATAATTATCATGATCGTCTTCAGGAGAGCCCGAGAGTACCCATCTCTGCCGTGTCTATGGACCGTTGGTTGCCGGCACCCACGCATGCATATGCAGAGAGCATTTATAGAACTGGCGATCGGAGGAAATGTCTGGAACAAACATCACTTCTTCTAGCGATTGCCACCGTCCATCGTCTCCATCCCGGCATTGTTGCTGTGCCCCTGATTCCCTGAAGTCAGTAGTCGCCATGGTCACCTGACGTTGACCGGGCTATCGCTTTCAGGGGCAAGCAGATCAAACCAATGGAGGCGTGAAGGGATCGCTGCAACCAAGTTGGCCGTCGAACCTTATTACTGATGGAAGCCAAAGAGTGGAAGTACACACCGGTCGAACCGGCCGGTCAAAACGACTGCAGGGTCCTAGGAACGGGATCGCCGGTCTAATCGAGTAGGATGCTACACGAACCGGGGAGGGATCCAAGGGCTGACGAGAGGCCGTGCATAACGGAGTTTTTCCTATTTTGGGCCTAATCGACATGCTGGTGGCTACCTGGGTCAATATAAATCATGAGCAGGGTCTTAGAAGGATTGACGATTTCAACAGAATCGGTTCACCTAGTGTTAGGGTCAATAGTGGAACTTCAGATCGTTCTGCAGCTTTGCCCGGGAACTCCCCAGCAGCTGCAGCTAGATTTACCGCGCAGCACCGGATAGAGTGCGGTCACCGCGGTGCTAGAATTAGATAGGTATTCACAGATACACAATGTAATCATCACATGCCAGTTGGTGTACAGCTGAGGTATCGATAACGCTGCATAGCACGCTGTAAGCGCATACGTAAATATCAGGTTATGCTGAACCGAACAATCATATGTAGACATTTCGTCCGACCCATTAACTCGGGCCACAGAATGGTCCGTACCCCTGCACTGCGCGGAGTAGATAGATCATAGATACGTATAATCCTGGAATTTGATGTCAAACGCTCCAACGGCATGGAAAAAACGATAGAAGTTCCAATGGGTATCAGAATGCCTGTATCCGATGTATTATTCCACCATCCAGTTGAAGCACAGAGTAGCGGTCAGGGGGCGAGTCGTTTACGTCGAGCGGAGAGGGCGGAAGCAGGCGGGGAGGTGACGATGGTATCCATCGGCAACTTGGGAGTCGACAGAGTCAATGTTGGTAATCGACGAGTCGTCTCCACCGGTGAAGGACCTGCTGAGTAGTTCGAACGGTTAGCCCAATGAACAGACGATGCTGAGGTCAATATTGGGATGACAGCTGTGCCGCCATGTACAGCGCTGTACATACCCTCCTTGAAATGGCAGCGTCTTGCAGCAACGAGGTGTTCTATCAAGCGTTAGTCGCGATAATGGGACTTTTGGATACCTGGCTAGAAGCATATAGACATAGATAGAAGCAGTTCATGTTCCTCGTACGGCCTGGCTGCGGGGGAAAACGGGTTGGAGTTGTGGAGTTCTGGAGATGAGGACACGGAAGGACTGACAGGCAGACATAAATTCGGCCGTCTCTCCCCTTCCCTTCTCGCTTCTTCTCTTCTTCTTCCCACCATCATCTCATCCATTTCTCTTCTCTCAATCCTCCCCGTTGTTTCTCTTCGCCTTCTTGTATCTCCTTTTTCGAGACTTTGTCTCAAAAACACCGCCACCATTTTCGGCACACTTCTTAACTCGTAAGTTCTTCCTTTCCTGGTGATGATAGGCGCTCGTTCTGCTACATCTTCTGTCGGTCATGTCGTTCTCTGAACTCGAATTCTATCATCCGTCCATCTATATTATTTCTTCAGTTTCTCCCATGCGTCAATGTCTAACCGTGGTTCCCTATACAGGCGGCACCACCCGTTCAACGGCCGGCGCTCATCCTCGCGTGGTGGAGCACCGGATTACATATACACTTTGTAAAGCTCTGGACAGTGTCATAGTACTTGATTACTGCATAGCTCTGCTCTGTATTACTTGTCCCGCTGTCTGCCTGAATTTGTACACGCAATGGCTCCTCACGCGAACTCGGATGCTGCCGCCAATGGCACTGTGAACGGGTCTGGTAGCCCTAACAATGCTCCCCTGTTTACCGTCAATTCGCCCAATGTTGTCTACACTGACGATGAAATCAAGAGTCAGTATGTCTACCACACTAATGAAGTGACGCGTACTGCCGACAACCAATTCGTCGTCAACCCTAAGGCCACTACCTACCACTTCAAAGTCGACCGCAAGGTGGGCAAGGTCGGTATGATGCTCGTCGGGTGGGGTGGAAACAACGGCTCCACTGTCACCGCTGGCATCATTGCCAATCGTCGTGGTCTTGTCTGGGAGACTCGGGAGGGCAAGCGTGCTGCCAACTACTACGGGTCTGTGGTCATGAGCTCGACCGTGAAGTTGGGAACCGATTCCAAAACTTCTGAAGAGGTCAATGTACCCTTCCATGATATGCTACCCATGGTTCACCCCAACGACCTGGTCATTGGCGGCTGGGACATCAGTGCCATGAATCTTGCCGATGCCATGGATCGGGCTCAGGTTCTCGAGCCAAGTCTCAAGCAGCTCGTTCGCAAGGAAATGGCCGAAATGAAGCCCCTGCCCAGCATATACTATCCCGACTTCATCGCTGCCAACCAGGAGGATCGGGCTGATAACATCATTGATGGCTCTAAAGCCTCGTGGGCTCATGTTGAACACATCCGGAAAGATATCCGGTAAGTGCCTGTAACCCTCCTAGTCTAGCTCCTCAAATCATCTAACAGGAGTCCGTGCAACAGAGACTTCAAGACTCAGAACGGTCTGGACAAAGTGATCGTTTTGTGGACTGCAAACACGGAGCGATACGCTGATATTGTCCCCGGTGTGAACGACACCGCTGAGAATCTCCTCAATGCCATCAAGTCAGGCCACGAGGAGGTCTCCCCGTCCACCGTTTTCGCAGTAGCTAGCATCTTGGAGAATACCCCGTTCATTAACGGTTCCCCTCAGAACACCTTTGTTCCCGGTGCGATTGACTTTGCAGAGAAACAGGGCGCTTTCATTGGTGGTGATGACTTCAAGTCGGGCCAGACCAAGATGAAATCGGCTCTCGTTGACTTCCTGATCAACGCTGGCATCAAGCTCACTTCCATCGCTAGCTATAACCATCTGGGCAACAACGACGGCAAGAATCTGAGCTCCCAGAAGCAATTCCGCTCCAAGGAGATCTCCAAGTCCAACGTAGTGGACGATATGGTGGCGGCCAACCAGATTCTGTACGAGAAGGACGAACACCCCAACCACACGGTTGTTATCAAGTACATGCCGGCTGTTGGTGATAACAAGCGTGCCTTGGATGAATACTATGCGGAGATCTTTATGGGTGGCCATCAGACCATCAGCCTGTTCAACATCTGCGAGGACTCACTCTTGGCGTCTCCCCTGATCATCGACTTGGTTGTTATTGCGGAGTTGATGACTCGCATCACCTGGAAGGCTGATGGGGCCGAGGCGTACAAGAGCTTCCACAGCGTTCTCAGTGTACTCAGCTATATGCTCAAGGTGAGTTGCTTGTCGTGAAGCTATTTCATTTGAATCGCAGGTTAATATGAGGTCCTAGGCTCCCCTGACTCCGCCGGGTACTCCGGTTGTGAACGCTTTGGGCAAGCAGCGCAACGCTCTGACCAACATCTTCCGCGCCTGTGTTGGTCTCCAGCCAGAGTCTGAAATGACTTTGGAGCACAAGCTCTTCTAAGAATTGTATTTTAACTGCTATGCAGATGAGTTGTCTGCTGGCATAGTGCCCTTGGCCACAGTCGACGGGTTCTGGGTCCATATAGCCTTCGTACGGGATTCAACACCCGTTACTATTCTAACCATAGTCACTCGTTTATGCTAAATATCACTTTGAGATTGAGCTAAACCCTAACTCCCAATTAATGTAGTAGACCGTAGCAGGTTACAGTGTACTACCACGTTCACCGCTGACTACACTGGCACATCTGATTTCCGGTTCTTCTCCAAGGTCCTCCATTTTCGCCCAATGCATATGTGACAGTGAGCCATCATCCCCGCTTTACATCGCCAAACGAGGACCCGGGTAACAGAAAGCTGCTTCAATTGTCCATGTATAAATAAGTAGACGAAACCCGACCGTATTCCCCCTTACATGTAACCTCCTGGTCTTTGATATCCGATCATTGTCTTCAACTACGCTCTCATAATGGCACATCAGGGACGAGAATATGCAAGGGAAGAAACATATTTTGCTCCATACTCGTCTGGTATTAACTACAGACATGCCATTCGAGATGTGGTTTTACAATCATGCATGAGCCCAGGAATATACGACAATAATGGATGGTTGGTTAACCAGAAATGAAGTTGTTTTCGCCTTTTATGAGAATTTCTATTTCACCTTTTTTTTCACTTTGGGGAATCATTAAATCCTTCCTAAGCCCTCATATCCACCACAGCACGAATGCAGTCACCTTGCTTCATTTGGTTGAAGGCATCGTTGATACCAGCCAGGGGTTGGCGGTGGGTGATGAACTCGTCGACCTTGAGTTGACCATTGAGGTAGTCATCTACCAGGCTAGGGAGCTGAGAGCGACCCTTGATACCGCCGAAGGCGCAGCCTCGCCATACACGACCCGTCACGAGTTGGAATGCTATTGCGAAGAAATAAGTGAGTCATAAATGTTCCCTTGTATATGACGTACAGACAGTACGAGGAGTGACTTACGTCTTGTGGAGATCTCTTGTCCGGCAGCAGCAACACCAATGATGATGCTCTGACCCCAGCCCTTGTGGCAGGCTTCCAAAGCGGCACGCATGACGCCCACATTACCGGTGCAGTCGAAAGTGTAGTCGCAGCCACCGTCGGTCATTTCGATGAGCTTCTCCTGGATGGTCTGGCCGGCGAGCTTGGTGGGGTTGACGAAGTCAGTGGCACCGAACTTGCGGGCCCATGGCTCCTTGCCGTCGTTGACATCTACGACGATTATCTTGCCGGCCTTGTTCTTCACGGCACCCTGGATGACGGACAGACCGACGCAGCCAGCACCAAAGACGGCAATGTTGGAGCCCTCCTCGACCTTGGCTGTTACAACGGCTGCACCGTAGCCAGTGGTGATACCGCAGCCCAGCAGGCAGGTCTTATCTGTAGGGGCCTTGGGAGTAATAGCCACGACGGAGATATCGGCAACCACAGTGTACTGCGAGAAGGTAGAAGTGCCCATGAAGTGCAGGATATCCTTGCCGCGGGCCTTAAAACGAGAGGTGCCGTCGGGCATCACACCCCGACCCTGAGTGGCTCGAATCTTGCCGCAAAGGTTGGTCTTTCCAGATATGCAGAACTTGCACTCCTTGCACTCGGGGGTACTGAAAGTAGTCAGTGAACGAGGTTCCCAAACTCTTTGGACTGTAACCAATCGCGGGGAAGGAACATACTAGAGGGCAACGACGTGATCTCCAGGCTTAACATTGGTCACACCCTCACCTACAGATTCGACGATGCCAGCACCTTCGTGACCGAGAATGACGGGGAAGGCTCCTTCGGGATCCTTTCCGGAAAGAGTGTACGCGTCTTAAGGAACAGAGTCAGCGAGCTACCTAACATACAAAATCAGTGTCGGGCCGAACTAACCTGTGTGGCAAACGCCGGTATGGTAAATCTGGATACGGACTTCATGAGCCTTGGGGGTTGCGACCTCGACATCTTCGATGGAGAGCGGCTCGCCGGCACCCCAGGCGATCGCAGCCTGTAATGTCACGTTCAGTTATGCTGCTCATCCGAAGCATCGTCAAGGCCAAAAGATAGGCCAAGGAGGCCGAAGCCGCCGTAAAGAGATTCTTACTTTGCAAGTGATGGTCTGGAATTGGCTGATTAGCACCAGATTACCAATTTTCAGTCCCGGGCGAAGTCGGAGGGGTCTGATCTGGTTTCTGAACGTACCTTTCCGACAGTGCTGGCCATGATGCCTACTGTATATGATCGAGAGTGGGGGTGGTTAATGGAGGAGATGGTGGAAGAAGAGAGAAGGCAGAAGCTGGGAGAAGAAAACAAGATGATTTAAAGGTCGCCGCGAGGGGAAACAGTGAGGAGGATGAGGAGCATGAGGGGGAGGGGTTTCGCGGATCGGGTGAGGGGCCGCAACTGTTATCTCAAAACGGCAATAATTCGACGCTCTGATAGATGATTGTGTTCGAAGATACGAGCAATAATGAGTAATAGCTCGCAGAGATCACGGCCTTTCTCCAACCCACGGCCCACACCAGCCCGGCATACTTTGGGATTTCCAAATGTCAATCCTAGAAATATAGAGTACGGACATACTGTGTTTTGTAACCCAGAATACTTGTGCAATTCAACACGACTGGAACCCGTCAAGGGCACTTCCACTATGGTCTCTATAGTACATTGAGGGGGAAAAGGAAAAGGAATAAGAAAAAAGAAAAAAAAAAAGAACAGAAGAAATACACATCGTCCCAAGAGAGAATCTGCATGATGACTGTTGGTTGGACTGCTCCTTTTCAGCTTGATCCAGATACATCAAGCCCATACCATTAGGGACCAGAGCCTTTCAAAACCCAATATCATCGAACCCCCAGATGCACAAATGCAATCGATCATCTACCGACCTGGAAGCTGTCCGCTCTGCATCATGGCAGCATTCTGTTCCTGGAAGCGTTCGTTCAACCGGGCAGAACCCTTGAAGAATTTGTCCACGCAGCGCATGACGCAGCCCTCTTCGCGGGAAATTAGGGATTTGGTGGTGAAGTCGTTGACACAGTCGTCGAAGCAGCGCTGGACGAGCTTGGAGTACATCTGGACGATGGATCAAAGGCCCGGTTAGAAATTGATTTCATCATCGGCTCAGACGGAGAGGGATGCTTCTGCTCTCCAGTTTGACCATATAGTATAGAAGACACGAATGGAGCTATCTAGCGGAATAATAATGCAGAACATACAGTCATGAACTCCTTCAACTGTCTTCTTTCCATGCGAGCGGCAAGCTCGCGTTGCTCCGCGGCATTGAGGCTGGGGGAGTGGAGCTGTCAGCACTTTGCGTGTTCTATCTAGTGACTTAGGACCAGAGGAGCATTACCCATCCATTGTGATGCGTAGTCTGGAGAAGGATCCGTTGAGGCAGGGAAAAAGGCTGGGGAGGAAGTCGAGAGATGAAGCCGCATTCCCCAGCCCATTTTCATTTTCCGCAAGCTCTGCAGCGTCACACGGGTCACATGACGTCACGTGATAGCTTACGCAGGTTGGCAAAGGCAGCTCCAGTTCTGCAGAGTCGACTTCGCTCGTCATAACGCGGAGGATCTCGCTGGAACCAGTCCAGACGCATTAGGATAGAAGCTACTCACAGAGCGCCTCCACGGATCCACTGAAAATCGGTGGCCGGAAAAGGGAAGAGGAAAGCAGGAATCCCCGTCCTAATCATAATCATAATAGGGCCAACGCGGCTGATCAAAAACTGCCCCTAAAACACGCCCGAACCAAGGCTCGTCCGGAGTCCAGGCAGCGAGCGGCCCTCTATACATAGAACGTCTGGCCGCCGTCTCCATCTCTCCCATCTCTGCCTCGTCCGCCGTGCTTCTTTTCTCCTGCCTCTCGTCCTGGTTGCTGTCCGTCTCTATCGTCTGCTCTTCTTGCATCTCTCCTGCCTCCCGTGCCAGCCGCTGCGATCTCGACTGAGAGCGCCATCCAGCCCTCTCTTCCCCCCTTCTTCCGCTGCAAACTCCGCAGATTCCCCCTCCTCCGTGTCTCTTAATTTCGCCTGCAGCCCCTTAAAAATCCCCACGGCTGAAGGCCGACGTCGCGTGCGCGTCCCTGTCAATTGATTTTCGCATAACATCGTCGTTTCCTGGTTTATCTCGGTGTCCTAGACCAGGCACAGACTCCTGCGCCTAGTCGCGTTTCTTAGCCTTCGTGCTAATTTTGGGGTCTGCCGGCTTGAGGCTGCCGTTGCTACTACCTTCGTCTCACTGCGCGTCCTATCGCGGGATTACTCGGTTTCTTTCCTCTCTCTCGCCGCAGCAACACCGGAAGAGGATGTCCCTCGCTTGCGGTCTTTGATCCGTGTCGTATATACACACTCGAGACATCGCCGTACCACGTGAATCTTCATCTCTTGATTTCCCCCGTCTACCGCAATGACGGGCAAACCGCAGTCGGACTCGGAGCAAGTCCATGCATTTCCATCGGCCACTGGTCCGTTGGAAGCAGGCGCACTCTCCCCGCCATCGAAACGGGACTTAGCATCGTGGTGGAGGCAATTCAAACGGAATACGAGAAGGCCGGAAGTGAAAGGTATGCGCATCTTTGCATCTGCCTCCCATCCGGATTTCCATTTCAGTATCCTGACTGGTTGTCGCTCCAGAAAACCCCCGAGGTATCTTTGGCGTTCCACTCAACGTTAGCATCAAGTATGCGAATGTCGCAATTTCCCTGACGAATGACAATGGCGAGAGCTTCATATACGGTTACGTGCCAATTGTTGTAGCCAAATGTGGCGTTTTCTTGAAGGAGAAAGGTGCGCGCACGCCCCATTACCACCTACAACTGTTTGGATGGTGACACTAACACCCTGTTGCAGCTACGGACGTCGAAGGAATATTCCGTCTCAGTGGATCTGCAAAGCGTATAAAGGATCTCCAGGAGATCTTCGATTCCCCCGAGCGGTATGGAAAGGGCCTAGATTGGACAGGGTATACCGTGCATGATGCAGCCAACGTTCTCCGTCGTTATCTGAACCAGTTGCCCGAGCCCATCGTCCCGTTGGAATTCTACGAGCGCTTCCGCGAGCCTCTACGCCTGTACCAAAATCAAATTAGGGAAGGTGGAGAGGTCACAGGCCCAGAGACTTTCGATCACACCAAGGCGGTCGCTGCGTACCAACAACTGATCAGAGAGCTTCCTCCCTTGAACAGGCAGTTGCTGCTCTATATTCTGGATCTCTTGGCTGTCTTCGCCTCTAAGTCGGATCAGAACCGGATGACATCGGCGAACCTAGCGGCCATCTTTCAGCCAGGGTTACTGTCGCATCCCCAGCACCACATGTCCCCGGATGAATACAGACTGAGTCAGGATGTGCTGATTTTCCTGATCGAGAACCAGGACCATTTCCTGTTTGGGATGAATGGAACAGCCGCTGACGAACAGACCGTGAAGGAGGTTGAGGGTGGCCTTGCGGCGCCTCGACGGTCTTCAAACTTCAGACGTTCAGTTTCCAGTGCAAGTAACGGCACGGATAGCTACCGCAAACTCGAGACTCTTCGCAGAAATGTGTCCGTTTCATCTAGAAACTCCCGCACTTCCGGCAATGTTCCCAGCCCTACCACACCGTCTTCATTGAACGGTTCAGGTGTACATCGGAGCAATACCCTTCCTCCAAAAATGTCTCCTGTAATAGGCCCTGCTAGATATGGCAGAAGGGCGGAACAGATTAACTCTCATTCTCCTGCCGCAACGGCACCAGCACCAGCACCAGCAGCCGACCACCACCATCGGCCTTCTAGTCAGGCACCCCATCATAGCCATGAGTCTGCTAATTATCTTCCTCCCCAGAAGGAATCTACTGGCATGCCGAAGCAGCCTGATGTCGTATATGTGCATTCGTCAACTCATGGTCCTGTCCCCGTAGATGAGGCGAGCCGTTTAAAGACGGCTCAAAGGCCACGTCTGCAGGGTGGCCTACCACCAGCAGATCCGTCTCCGCTGGCCGTTGTGACGCCCCCCAAAGAGCGGAAGCTATCCAGTCTGTTCTCAAAGTCTCCCTCACCCAGCCGCGAGCCAAGGGACTCATCGCGGCAACCGAACAAACTGAGGAAGAAACGACTTTCTAGCGGTGTTAGTGAAAGTGCATGGAGCTCCTCTCATTCGCTAGCGGCTGTTGTCGCAGATCCTCCCCTATATCCACCATCAAGCGGTCCATCCGACCGTAAGACCGAAGCTACAGGGACAGTAAGGCCTGCGAATACGTCTGAACCCAGTGATCAGCCTCATCGCGACGCGAAGCTAGAGCATCCAATGCCTCAAGATGAGCATGCTCAGCTACACTTCAAAGAAGGCAATCTTAGGCCACCCGCATCGCGTACCCCATCCATGAATTCACGCTCATCGTTTACTGACCAGTCTGACCTTGAACCGCCTGATAATACGACTAGGACAGACCGCCGAGAACACCGCCGAGAATGGAGATTTTCTCGGTCGTCCAAACGAGGCAGCGAACACACTGTTGCAGCGTCCATGTCACCTCCTCGGATAGGGGTTAATCCAGCGGCTGCGCTGAGTACCAACTCTGTAAATAGCTGGCATCGTGGTGCCAGGAGCCCACCTCCGGATTTACAGCGCATGGCAGCGGATGGGTCCAGCGTGCATCTTAGCCTCGATGCGGAAGTCGCAAATAACGTGAACCGGGACCCATTACTGGGACAGGACAGCGAGAAGAAGAGCTTTTTCGGGAGGTTCAAGGCCAAGCTCGCGCATGCACTAGAGGGCGACACTGACAGCGAATCGGAGAGAGAGCGGACGAAGAGCCCGGTGCATTCTGATGCTGAAGGACTTCGTTCCAATACCTCCTTGCCTCCGAATGGCAAAGACAGCGAAGATGACTTCCTGCCCCTGACGGAGCAACCACCAAGGGATACAAAAGAGGAGGTTTCAAATCCTTCAACCCTTCCAAATCCTCCATTCTCGGCTAGACCGTCTGGGATGCCACCATCGATTCCTGAAGAACCGGCAATCCTGGAGCCGCATGATACAGCTGCTGATACTGCTAGTGTGACGAAGGGTCAAGCTGAACCCGCGGATGCGGGACCTCCGACCGAGACATCTTTAGCTACAGGAAGCAATGAAGCGAATGGTGAAGGCCCGCCCCGGTCTAATGAGCCTGCGACGGATGCCTCACCAAAGCAGCAAGAGCAATAATCCCGTTGCTTGAACCGGCGTGTGTCTCAATGTTAATTCGATAGCCTGAAATTTTACCCTCAATTTCGGTGACTTGGGCCATGGAGCATAACTTCTTTTTTGTTTTGTGGGGTATTAACTCGGGATATGACATACCATACATACCCTTCATCTTTTGAATATTGCGTTGACTTCCTCTGCATGGCGGTTTGCCAGCCGTTCTCGTGCTGCTGGCTGTATTGTTGGACTTGTATTTTCTTGGCTGTGTTTTTATCTTGCTTTTCCACCTTGTTTTTGTGGTTCCTGTTGAACTTGTTACTTTGATGCTTGCTATGGGTCTACGAATGTCAGTATGTATGTATGCACTGCTTTCCTGTCTACTACTACTTCTTCCTTTTCTTCTTCCCCGTTACTAGCGCGGATTCTTTTTGACTGTATTGGAATTTGATAATAGTTACAGACATGGAATGAAATACAATCGATGAATAATATGCCGTTGTGGACACCTTAGCATCCAGGCTTCACAGAGGCAAACAAGACAAACATGGTTCTAACGGCCTCCGCGAACTGTTCAATTTCTCGAAAACATCCCTGCGGAGTCCGGAGAGTCCGACTCCAACGTTACTCGTTTTGTCTCTCTCTGTGCATCAAATCCCACCGGAATAGCTCCTCAAAACGCAAGCAAGGGATCCTGGCCTCTCCGCACTCCCCCCTTCTTCCAATCCCCTCCACAATGACTTCGACACCTCCCTCCCCGCCTCGTCCGGCGCATCCAGCATCGACACAACCCTCAACGCAGGCACCGGCCCCGAAACCCTCTGCTCCCCCCGTGAACATCCTCCCCTCACAAGCAGCGCAGATCTATTCTATCGCCCACCCCGTTATCCTCCTATCCCTCTTCTCCGTCCGGTTCCCGAAACTCGTCGCCGATCCCGTCGATGCATTGCTCAGCGATCTACCGCTCCTGGCTACGTTGCAGGTTGCGTATGTAATGATTTGTCTCCCTCCAGCTGGATCGTCGGTATCAGTTTCTGTTTCTTCTGGTTCTGGTTCTGGGCCAGCGTCAGCGGCGGGATCGGGATCAGGATCGAGACCGGTCGGTGTCTCCAGGACCTTCTCGGGTAGTGAGAGTGGAAGTCGTGATTCTGGCTCTGCGATGGGAGGGGAAGGCGATGGTGAGAAGAGCTTGAAGAGATCAGGTTTGGTGCTTAGGGCGGGGAAGGTCGGATATAGACGGAAACAACATCCTCATGGGGGTTGTGGTATTTCTTCGAAATTGACAGTAGGTTTTTTTTTTTCTTTCCCTGTCTTGTCCGGTTTAACAGGATTAACAGAGGGAACTGGCGAGGGGAAACTGTTCATCGCTAACGAGTGTTGTTTTTATAGCCCGCTCTTCTCTCCTTAATCCTCACTTTCCTTCTAGCCACTCCCGTTCTGGCCGTGTTGCTCGTTCTCTTCGGCGCCCCTCTGACGACTCATAATGCGCATACTGTTTTGTGTGCGGCGCATATGGCCGTTCTCTCTTCCACAGCACTCATATACGTTTACGGAGTTGACGGGGCTACCTGGCGGGGGGTCTGGGGGATAGCTAGACCAGCCGATACCGTTTGGGGTGCTGCACTGGGATCTTGTCTGGGGGCATGGCTTGGTGCCATTCCTATTCCATTGGATTGGTATGTGCCATATATCATTATCTTTCTCACTAAAACTAATGATGTAATGAATAGGGACCGTCCCTGGCAGGCATTCCCGATTACTATCGTGACGGGTGCTTATATTGGGTATGCGCTTGGCTCTTTCCTCGGGCGATCGTCATTGGTATATGGGAAGCGGATTGAATTCGAGCCTGAGGAGCTGGGCGTGGAGAAAAAGTTGGGTTAAAACGGATTGATTCTTTGATACCTGGTCATGGTTGTCTATCTACGTATATGCTGTATATGCCCATGCAGCGGATGTAAGTTTATAGAGGAGTAACTTGATGGCTTATATTGTATAATAATTATTGGATAAAGTAGCATATATATGGTTTTTTTTTTTTTTTTTTTTTTTGGTCAGTCAAATCATGGTCATTAATCGGATGATAACTGGATATCATGTTTCATGAACATATGCATGTCATCGATAAAAGAACCAAACCTATACAGAGTAGGATACAACAAACAACCAAATGGAAGGCTTAATTAAAGGGCACCCATAACAGCAGCCGCAATAGCCACAGCAGCCGCCCCACCAAGCCCAGTCTGCCGAGCGGCCGCATCGTCAGTCGAAGTAGGAGCAGCACCACCAGCCGCGCTAGTGGTAGTCTGACCAACAGATCCGGTAGGATTCAACTTCTCCACACCAGCAGTAATAGCAAGTGGCTCATAATAGATATCCTCCGACGACCACGTCGTCACAGCGGAGGTGGAGGTAGCAGTCTTCACGCCATCCGAGGAAGCCTCAGCGCGAGCGGAAACCGTGCAGACAGCCTTCTGCGTGGAGCCGGTGATGTCGCAGTCTTGGACGAGGGTGTATTTAACATTGATGCCCTGGATTTTGGTTGCGTATATGGCACTCAGAGTGAAGGTTGATGGGCCGGCGGTGATGGTTACGGGGTCGTTGAGTTCGCATTCTGCGGTTGGTTCGCCGCCTTTGCAGTCCAAAGCCAAGGTGGTGAGGTCGTTTTGGACATTAACGATGCTGGCTGCGATGGCGGTTAAGGGGATGGTTGTTTCACCGGCGTTGAACACGCTAAGTTCTGTTGTTGTGTCTGCTGCCAGGGCGGAGGTGGCTAGGGCTGCGCCTAGGGCGATGTAGGTGATGGGCTTCATGGTGGATGGAAGGTCTGGTTTGTCTTGTATTGGTTCAATGGATGAAGAATGAAGAAGTACCTAGCGGCTTGGTGCTGAATCAGTTTGCTTTGCAAGGAAACAGGATGTAGTTTGAATCTCCAGGAGAATCAAGACAGGATCACTGCCTTTATACATGCCAAACCATCGCCACGCCAGACGCCTAGCTGTCAACCTATGCAGCCAAGTCCAAGCCGCATGCATTTATTCGAGGGTGGTATTGATCAATACTCATCTCATGAGTTATCCCCGTGGTTTCCTAGGGCCGATCGTATTTCAGAGCCGCCCTTCGTTTAAGCCGTGTTCCCATTGGAGCCAGTAGAATTACCATGGGGCGCGGGCTAGGCAGACACCTCGCCTTTGTCTAGGGTTCTTGGTCTGCAGGAAGGTGAGATTTTAGTCCGTTTAATATAGGGGAAAGTAAGTTGGATGGCACACCCATCGTTACTAATAGTTAGTGTGCCCAATTCAAGCCTTGCTGTGCATTATTACGCTAAATGATCTGGTACTGTGTGCTCATAGGTGATGCATTAGCTGCTGCGCATGCTTTTACGAGACAGTAAGGAGCCTTGTGATATCAGCATAGCCCAGGAGACAGTTTCACACAAATTTTCTCTGTAGTATGTAGAAAATACTGCCAAATGTAGGGTTTCGGCCTTGGAACTATCTTTCCGTCGCCGAGAAAGACCATGGATGGATCCGGTGTGGAACCAAGATATATATACCACGGGAAGTCAGAATTGGATTGCATGGACAATTGAGCAGATATGCTCTGATGCCTACAGGTCCAACGAGTTCAGAATCCCAGCCCAGAATCTCGTCGTAACAAGTAAATGGACACATGATCTCATCACAGTCATAGCACTAATTTGGGAAAACAGAGAACGATTAAACCAAAACCCATCGCCGCGGGGCGCAAAGCCCAAGAAGTAATAAATCAGACTAAAGAATGCCAGGCAGTAAGCCGACACAGAAGTTCCTGCTGGTTCCCGAAAATTATGCCAAGTCCAATCCTTCTTACCCAAACAAGATAATGACGGAAGCCAAGAAGGGATTGAAAAGGCTGCTAGTTCAAAAACGGCAGCAGATAGCGAGTATTCAGAGTGGAAAGATCAAGTAACGATGTGAAAGAATAATGAATGGGATAAAAAGGAGGATATTTGAAAGAAACACTCCGAGTAGCCGAGTCCGTTGGGACCTTGACTTGTGATTCAGATGTTGGAACTAATGCATCCACTCCTGAGCGAAAGCTCACTCGTGTGCGCTGGTGTACGCCCAGGCTTTCGCCATTCCGTACAAAAGGACTCCTTTGGAAGAATCCCTTCGAGGGCTTTGGTGCAGATTGCACCCTTCCAATTCCAGTGTATAAGAGTGTGACAGCATTCCCGCTACCGGCGAACTAACATAACTAGGCAAGATCATATCATCCCTGAAACTTCAATACGCCGATCCTGATGCCATCCATATGGACCAAAAGCATTACCGTCGTCTCTTCGACCGGAATCTAAGTCCGAGTCACTGGGGTTATCATAAGCGGGTCCAAACCCTGCCTTTTCCAGCGTACTTGCCGGGGAACCCGTCGGCAATGAATCCACCTGGCGAAGACGAATAAACTCTTCGGAGTGTAGGCTCCGTATGGGGTATCTGGTACCAACGTTCATGGAACTGCGGGTTACCCCTTGCATCTGGCGGATGTCTTCTTGCAGAATAGCCACCTGGCTCTCGAGATTTCTGCGCGCAGATCGCTCTCGTCTCAGAAGCATGACAAGCGCGCTATATTGCTCCACAGAGACAGGACTAGCTTCATTCAGGGAAGAAATCGACGGCACTCCTCGCAGATGTGGAGGAATATTGATAGGACGTATTGTGCTGGTGCTAAGAGGGCGCTTCTCTTGCAGTGGAAGGTTGTTAAAGCTATCAATTGAGGATGCCGATTCCGATGGCTCGTGTCTTTTGTTTTCCCGGACTGGAACAGGAGACACCGGTTGTTTGGGCCGTGTTTTATCTGGTGGGGAATTCTTGATGGTATGGCCCTGCATCCTTGCAATTGCAAGCTCAAGATCGATTAGTTTCACCTCCAGGGTCGTGATTCGCTGTTCAAGAGTGGCATCGTCACCATTCTGTATCGAGTTAAACAGATCACCAGCATTGAATACGATGCTACTGTTCGTTTCTTGATCTGGAGTCGCCCCAGGTACTGCCGATTGTGAAGGTTTTCGTTCATTCGCAGGCTCGCTTGTCGTTGAGTGTGTAGTCGAGCAGCCACTGGTTGAGGTTGTTTCTAATTTAGATTGTTTCCAGTCATTGCCAAGTTCGCCATTGTGGCGACGCCATTGAATGGGAGACATGCGATGGAATTTGGCGAGCCCACGAAGAGTATCCTCACTTCGTGAGCGCCGTTTGGATTGCAAACTGTTCTGACCTGTCTGCAGCTTTTCCTTATCGCCGTCTAGACCCGGACTTGCTACTGGGCTAATCTGAGTCTCCTTGTCGAGTAACACCAGGCTTGGAAGAGTTGCACGTCGCGGACGAAGTGGTACTCGCTCGATATTTACGGGACCGTTTTCCAGACGCTTAGAAGATTCTGGGGGTTCTTCTTGACTGCCATTTTTCTCCAGCAGGGGGCTACTCGGGTTTGAACCCGTCAAATTAACGACTGTAAATTGGAGGCTTCTTTCCTCTCCAGTTTCCATCGAGGGTGTTCGGTAATTATGAGGAGACAAGAGACCATGCGCAGTGTCCTCAAACTCGTCGGTCTGGCTCCGTCTCCTTCGACTGAAGATCTTGCGCATGACATTTTTCAATGTGCTTCCTGTGCGACGATGGATGGTGGCACCTCTCGATACCACATCCGATGTAGACTCTAGAGCGCGATTGGGCGACGCTGTCAGACCATTGACAGTGACATGTGCGGCAGAGGATTCCGAACCGTGTGCCTGTCGGGTGGGGCTGTTGAGGGGAGATTGCTCTTGCGAGCCACGGGAAGCATGTTCTCCTGACGGAACCGGTTGGCTTCGCAGCAGATCACATGAGATCGAGGAGGACATGTTCGAGCAGATAAGGATAACAATTATAAATGAAGGAAACCCTGGCAGGGATAGATTGTAGCGAGAAAGCAGGGAAACTGATGTAGGTGCCAAGGACAACGATAAATAGGCTGAGAATAATAATGGTCAAAACAAATATTGGTTTAGCAAGGCGAGTCAAAACGAGCGTCGAGAAGTCAATAGAAGGCACTCCTCCCCGTGGCTTCGAACTATATCGTGAGGGTCGCTGGACAAAGGATCTCGGTCATGGCCTATCTGCACCGCAGCTGGATCGAAACGAGCACTGTATGAGATGCAGTCTTGGTTAGTGGAATAGACAAGAAAAAGCTGGAAAGGACAGAGTGCAAAGGTACCATGACGGTTGCAACAGAGATCATGCTCGCAGCTGTGGTGGAGAACTGATACGAGATCAGTAGCAAGCCAGAGATAGACAACTAACGGAGAAGCTAGAATGCCCATGCAAGATACGAAGAGGAAGAAGAAAAAGAATAAAGGAAAGACAAGACGATAAGGAGAGACCAGAGCCGGGATGGACGGAGAGTAAGAAAAGGGAGGAATACTGAGACAGGAGGGGATAAGACGAGGCGAGGAGACCACCGATACGTAATGGAGCTAAGCATGCACGACCAGCACGCCGACCCGCTCGAGACGGACGCCGTGCCTAAAACGGGGATTGCTAGGTTGCATTGCTTCCAGCTGATATCACATTCGACGGAGATGCTTCTCAGAGCAGCCCAGGAACCAGGCACCAGGAACGGCCTGGACGGCTTCTGAACGTTACACTGCGTAGCGGCCTGTTTGAATGCCTCGCATGACCCCTTTGCTCGACTACGAAGGTTGGATACGGCTGTTTCCTGCAAAGTCTTCCAGCACGCTCCCTTGCTTCTCTTCCAGCTGAGCTGTGTAAATTCTCTACGATGAAAGCTGTTGTTGTAGCACCGATCCGCACACTCCCGAGTTGACTCCACTCCCAGCAGCAGAGGAATTCGCGAGATCAGTCCTCTCCTACAGGATGCTTTTGGTTGGCTTCAAAATATGCATGCATGCTGCATGACACTATCGATTGCCACATGGCTGTGCGGCAGACACTACAGCATATAGCGCCACGGCGTGCTGTACCCAAGCAACCACCGAGAGATTCCGGGGTAAACGGCAATCCAAGATCACCGGGTGAGCTCTGCAAACGGCAGACTGCTGTGCACGCCTTCCTGCGACTGGAGGCTGTTGGGGGTAGTGTAGGGAATACCATGGCTTGGTTCCTTATAGAGCCCTGGATCTCACATCAACTCGCCGACATCTGGATATCGTAGATCTGCATGTTCTTCTAGGAATCCCATCCACCGCTTGAGAAAACCACTGCCTCTGTGTAGATCGTTAATTTACGTCTCAACCGCCTGTCAAACTGGGGCGGCTCTTTTCAAGACAAAGATGATGCATCGCATGCACTTCTCTACTTACCTGCTGATAGTTTCCGAGTCGCCAACCACGCACAGATGCCGTTTAGGTCGAGTCATGGCCACTATATAGATTCATCGTCAGCCCGAGGAATGGTGGTCATCCTGCATATTATATATAAATTGAGCCAAAGGATCATACCGTTCAACCGCCGCTTCTCCCCCAGGAATCCGACCTCATTCTCCGGGTTACTGCGCACCAGGCTGACAACGACAGCCTCCTTTTCCCGACCCTGGAAGCCATCAACACTCCCCAGCTCAATTTCCGGGTATTTCTCTCGGAGTAATCGAGAGAGCAATGCTAGTTGGCCATTATATGGAGTGATGACTGCTATGTCCTCCGGTTTTACTCCTGCATCGACTAGGTTCGTCACATGCTTCGCTACCACAGATGCCTCCATTTCGTTGCTCTTGCTCTCGCCGAGCAACGCCTCTTTTGCCCCAACATCGTTGTCCTCGGTTTTCTCTAGAAAGTCACCACCCTGAGTATCCCAGAAAACAACAGGTTCCTTGGTGTCATCCGTTTCCTCGACATCATATGGTAAATCCTTCAACAGGCGGGCTTTTACCGGGTCTGCAGCAATAAGTTTGGATTCATAAAGTTCGTCAGAGGGGAATCGCATGATCATCTCATGCATTCGATACTGTGTGGTTAGCATTCTCTTGATGCCTGGTCCATGAAGCGCAAGGAGTCGATCAAACAAGGTCTTCTCCAGTGAAACTCCCTTAGCAATATCTGTGTCAGCTGTGGCGTCCTTAGTAGACGATGCTGATCCTTTGCCCCTTGTCCGCTCATCCTTTGACTTGTGCACAGATGACTTGACGGTGGGAGGCAGTTGTAGGTGGTCACCGGCGAGAACAACCTTCGAGGCGGACAGTAGTGGGATCCAACATTGGGCTTCCAAGGCTTGACTCGCTTCATCAATAATCACAACGTCGAACTTTTGGTTCCTCAACTGGTATCCTCCAGCACCATGGAGAGTGGCAAGAACCACCTTGCTCTCCCGGACCAAGTTATCCACACACCTTGACTCCCGCTCCCTGAACTCTTTGCGTAGCTCTTTCAGGTCATCGTAGATAGCTCTCCGCTCACGCCCACTTTTTGTTTTACTGATGCTCGCCTGTTTCTGGTCGATCTCCCGTCGAACATCCTTCACAATACCAGCCGCCTCAGATGTGTGCGTGAGGACTTCTAGCGAGTGTTCCACAACTGACGGCAATAAACGGGCGGGATGACCGATTCGCACCACCGGGACTTTGTTCGGAGCTAGTCGCTCGACGATGTTATCGACAGACACATTGGACGGTCCGCATACTAGCACCCGCAGTTTTCGCTGAACCATCTGAAGGATGAGCTCTATCAGTGTATGAGTTTTACCTGTTCCTGGAGGACCGTGGATAAGAGCAATATCCTTGGAAGCCAAGGCAAACCGAATCGCTTCTTTCTGCGAGTCGTTCAACGTAGGATCAAAGAACTCGATGGGGCCGGTAGCATCATAATCCACTTGCAACGGGGTAGTATGCCCGAATGCGACGCGCATGAAGTGCGTGTACTCTGATTCCGACATTTTAGCCATCTTCTCCATCGTCTGATTCATGCTGTAAAACAGTCAGTTCTGTATTCTTCACCCAGCAATGTCCATACGTACCGTCTAAACGTCACGTCATTGGCGAGCTTTATACTGCGGTCTCTTGTTAGTGACGATAGAAAAAAGACTAAACCCACGAGCAATCCATCCATGCAGCTTCACAGTAAAGACAAAAGGAAGTGGGAATGAAAGCATACAGCCAAAGCTTCTTTCCCCAAAGCTCTTCAACCGCCTCATCATCATCCTTAGAACGACCACTACCCCCTCTCTGCCCAAACGCAACCCAAACACTCCTATCCCCAACTCTCGTAACAACACCCTCCGCCCCCGTCGAACTCCCAGCGGACTTCGCAGCATCCCTCCCTTTCTCTTTCCCACTACCACTCTTCTTCCCAGCCCGCGACGAAATGTCATTCACACGAACAATATCACCGACACGGATCCCATGAGCCCCGAGACGAGGCCTCCCTTCAGAATCTACTCGTTCATTCCCGTTGTCTTC
Source organism: Monascus purpureus (assembly GCA_025999795.1). Lineage (NCBI taxonomy): Eukaryota > Fungi > Ascomycota > Eurotiomycetes > Eurotiales > Aspergillaceae > Monascus > Monascus purpureus. The sequence continues at coordinate 347,889 of AP025347.1, read as the reverse complement.
CGACTTAGTGCTCGTAGAGGTCATGGCTGGATCCGCCGTGAACTCGCCGACCACGCGGCCACCGAGACCGGTCCGGCATTGCGCGAGAACAATTCCCGTCAGGGCGTATCCTGTTGCTTGTAATGTTCGACGCGTGGATGGGGATACCGAGGCGGCTGTGCTGGCAAGTGTGGAGGAAGAGACTTCGGCTTCGTGCTCTTGGAGGAGTAGTTGGAGCTGAGCTTGGGCGAAGGAGGGTATGGAGACTGGTGATGGTGGGGTCATTTTGGATCGGAGTGGTGGATTGGAGGGATATGTGTAGAATTGTACTATGATTGCATGGAGGAGACAGGAGTAAAGCGTCTATAACCTGAAAGTTAAACCGCCAATTTGACGTTCAAGCCACTGCATATATCAAAGCTGTAAGTCTGAATTGCTTCAAATTCCCCGCGATAAAGCTGGACCTGATATGCCATGCTTAGTCATCGTCTTTGTAGAGACGTCAGCGCCTAATTCAAGAGCAACAACAAAGATGAATACAGTGATTTAGTATAGTCAAGTATAAGGTATCCCAATTATAGAAAACCAATAAACCATCCTCAAGCAGGCACATCAAGAGCACCATCCTTCCCAGGTGCCTCTTCCCCAAATCCAACATACGTATTCGCCAGTCGCCTGCGCACGTACTGTATCGAAGGCACTGGGTGTTAGCTCTTTTTTTTTTTTTTTTTTTTTTTTTTTGAAAATGAAAAGGCAGACAAATGACAGCAAGTTCAGGATATATAGCTTGAAATCAACTTACATCACCAGCTTTAATGTGTGCACTAATAACCGTACCAGGTTGTTTCGGAGACGCAGCAACACAGTTACTCAATACGCTCACGCTAGCGTCATAGTCAACACCGAAAAAGAATGGGATTGAGTAACGCTCCTTTCCTGTTAAATTTATGGCGCGGTGGAGTGTTGATCGGAATATGCCGTTTGTCCTGATTACCAGTTAAATCTAGCCGATTCACCGTCGAGCTACTATATATCTCGACACAGTAAGAGTACTCACCAAAAGGTAAAGAAATCTCCAATATTGACCACAAAGGTTCCTGGGATAGGTGGTGCCTCAACCCATTGATTATGAGCATTCAGAACCTGGAGTGCAGGAACCTCTTCCTGGGAAAGAATGGTGAAGCACTCGAAATCCTGCGAAAGCTGGTTAGCCGTTGAACAACCCCAAGAGTTCAAGGAGGGAATAAATATATACTAGGGAAACACACTGTATGTGCCTCTATCCCAACCTTCTCCTCCCCAGGCACCGGTTGAGGAAGATAATGCAGCATCCGCGAAATACACCCGGGCGTCTTCACAATAGAATCGAAGTAATCCTCCGACAGATCCAACCCCAACGCGAATATGTTTAGCAACGCACGACTCAATTCAAGGACCTCCCCAAAGTAACGAAGATATGTTTCTTTGAAGTTGACACCCGGCAGGAAGCCATCCTTCGGCCACAGATTCCCTCCGTACAAGCCAAAGGTATCTGGTGGGAGGACGTCGGTGGAAGGATCCTTTCGGGGATCAGCTGCAATTTCGTATCCGATGTCAAAGGCTTCTGATAGACTTCCTGTTTGCTGATCGTAGATATCTTTGTCACCGTGTTCGCCGTAGAGGGGGCTGAAGCCGCGGAATCTCTGTTGAAAAGGACAAGACACTCTGGGTTAACCGTTTTGCATGATATATCCATATCTATCGAAACGAACCTCAGACTTCCCAATAAAAGTCTCCATCTTCACCTCATCAGGCAAGGCGAAGAACCTCTTCGCAGCATCATGAACAGCAGAGATAAGATCCTGAGATATTCCATGATTCTACAAAATTAGCTGGAGTAGGAGGAAATAGAAATAAGCGATACACGGTTCAGCAGCCTTCCACACCTTGACATAGAAAAATCCAACATTCGTACAAGCATCATAGACCCCCTTCGCGAGCGCCCGCCTCTCGTCAAGCAATGGACTGCGCAAATTGGACAAATCGATAATAGGAATGTTGTCAAAATTGCCTTTCATGATTTCTTTCTGGACACGGAGATCGCCGAAGCGAGTCTTCAAAGTGGTTGTTTCGGACATGATAGAACGGGATTCTCTTGTTTCGAAAATTTCTTTAGATTATTGGGAACTGAACTGTCTTTAAATCAGTCCGTTGCAATTGATATTCTGCAGATGCTGCATATTCAGATCTACTCTGTGGGGGGGTAGATACCTAAATTATATTATGCATGCGAGGAAGAGATAACGGGTTCTGCTCCGTATAGTCTAGTAGACTACTGCAGAGAATAATATATGCCTTCTCGGAGAAAGCTCCGCACTGCAGCATACATGCATGTATCTACAGCAGGCGATGCCCATCTACAAACTAAGTAGGGTTTATTCTTACTAGTAAAAAGAGATGTGCTTAAGCTTTTCCATTATTGCTACGGAATTTTCTCATTGTAGCTAATTCACAAAGATAACTATCTCAGTAGATATACATACGAAGGAAGCGCCAAAGATTCCCAGCAGATGGCATGTCTATAGATGGATATAAACCAAGGAAGCCTGAATCCATACATAGTCCTTTTAGCAAAGGAAGATCCCATCACTCCCATGGGACAAATGTGACAACAGAAGTTACATCCAGGTCGTGCAAAAGATAGAACAAATGGTTGCAGATGTTAGGAAGCTCCTTCAGAAAGAGAAGACCTTTTCTTGTGATTGTTGTTGTTGTTGTTCAAAAGAAGAAAAAAGGACCTGGAACAGTCCAAGGCATACATATCAAGGGCATGAAAGAAGTATCAATCACCATCTGCAGTCATAGTGCCACCAGAAAACCAGCAATCAGCATCCTCGACCAAAGAGATGCAGGTTTCATAATCAGTAACGACCTAGATCAGAACGAGTTCCAAAAAGAGGTACCCAGACTGTATCATCTTTTGGTTTATAATCCTCCTCACGCATAATGCTCATGACGTCTTTCTCAACACGCTGCTCGAGATGAGTATTATTACCTAGATAAAGTCGAAATTCTTTGACACCCTTTAATTTGTTGAACGACCTAAGAAGCCATGGCAGTTGAGTAATATTAGCAGGCTCGATAATGATCGCAGTAACAGACAAACGGCTCAGTTTGAAGTGCTTTCGAATAAACCGAAGTACCTCACTCCAGGAAGATGACGGCCCCATCCTGTGTGGTGATGACCGTAGTGACATTGAATGGGGAAAGCGCAATGTCAACCTCCGAATTTGCGCGAGTGAGGGAGTTGGAATTGCCCTCATAATTTGCATCATCGTCCTAGAACAATCCTCCATGAATGCAAAGTGGTTCATGCGGAAATATGTAGCGCGAGAGTCTTCATAGAACTCACGGCTAACCAAGAAGTACGGAAGAGGTGACGTGAAACATGAACAGCTAGTGGAATATGCCATCTGCCGATTTTCGCTGCAAAAGCAGCCCGTATTCATGATAGAACAAGTTTTGCAACAACGTTTGGTAGGGAGATGAGCTCTTACAGACTTGCGGTTGAGAAGCGCTATGACGCCTCGTGCGGGCGCAGATGAGTGCAAGAATGGGTCCCAACGGCTTCCAACAAGATTCTCATGAACCATAAGTTGTAATTCCTTTGGCAGATCGAAGAAATTGAAAACCCCAGGTCTGTAGCGAGACGGAGATGTGACCTCATGTGCCGTTTGCCTCATGACAGGTAATATGTCTCCCTTTTCGCGGATATCAAAATAAAATGCGCAATCATGTAAAGGGCGAAATTCTGACATGTGTCCAAGCAATTCAAGCGCAGTCTCAGAATCCTTGACTCGAGCTCTCAGGCTGAATGCCCGAAGGTTGGGTAAGCCATCCACGGAGCCTCGACAGAATTTGGCCCAGACAAAGATTTTCGTGTCATGGGTGTTCTTGATATAGCGATTGTCCTTGAAACACAGATCAACGCTAAGGCAGCTCAGTTGTGGTAAATAGCTAGAAGAGGACATGAAGAACTGCAGATCCTTCCTGTCTGCTAGACGTAAACGGAACCGATTTCGAGTAAGAAAGAAGGACTTCGCTTCATAACGCACGGCACGAGAAACAAGCAGAAGATTCAAGGGCAGCGCCGGGTGGTTACATGGGGGCTGGCGAGGTTGAGAATTACGAGCATATCCTGACATCCAGTAGGGGAATGGAAGGATAAAGCAGGTGCTGGCTTCTCCTATTCCTGGCTTGATTCTTGTAGACTCCTCAACTAGGTTGATGGTGCATGGTCTAGAGAGCCCTGCACATTCATAGATCCGCTCTCTGATATGAAGGGGCAAGTCAAAGAAGGATGTTGACCTCTCCATATGGTCCACACTGCATGACATCTTAAGACAATGACCGCTTTGTATCCAGCTACGGCTATAAAGTAAGGAGTTGTCCGGTGCCCTTGTTTTCTGAGGATCTGCTGCTGTCAGTATGTGCTTCACCAAGACAACAGGATAATCATACGTGTCTTAACAGGCCCTGGCATGCCTTGTAGAAGATCAAAGGTCCACAGCAGAGTGTGGGTAGAAGATATCTATCACATAGGCGAAATATCTAAGGTAAGTTGCGTAGGTAAATCACATAGCAAACACGCATCACTGTGTCCATCAGTGAATTAACAAAGATAAGGAGTGATAGTGAATAAGAAGGTAGTCACAATATTGAATTTAAAAGAATGAATGTCTAATAATAGAGAAGAAGAAAGGGGATCAAGATAAATAGGAAGATGGGGGCTTTATAAAGAAATGAATGTGGATTCTTCCTGGAAAACAGTCATTTCATGACAACATATGGCGCCTACCATCTGGAGGGCTCCCCTTCATAGACTGAACATCTTGGTTACTGGAACCCACCAGTTCTCATGCCATATCCTCCTCTATCTTCACCTCTGACTTGTCTGGTAGGGCAGTCTCCTTGGCCCTTTTCAGGGCAAGTCCCTTGATTTCACTTTTGCACAGTCCCATTCCAGAAAGGCAGCAATCCCCGCATCTTCTGCCCACAGGTAAACAGACCGTCTGCCCTAGACCAACAAGGAGTTTGTTGATCTCATGCCACTTGTTCCTTGGCAGCCAGGACTGCAGCGCTTTCCTGGTTTCTTCAGGCGTTTTTGTCTTATTCCAGCCCCAGAGGTTGGTGATTCGGTGGACATGGACATCAACTCCAATACCTTCATCCTTTCCCCAAGCAGCGCTCATGCAGAGATACGCCATCTTCGGACCCACCCCAGGGAGTTTCATCAGCTCCTCTGCAGTAGGAGGGATATCGGAGTTGTATTGATCACGGAGGATGAGAGCCGCCGCCTTGATATACTTGGTCTTATTATTATGGAAACCGACAACGCGGATGAGTTCGTTAAGGCGCTCTGGAGAAACAGCCAGAATGTTTTCGAGATTCAAAGTGCTGTCAGTAAATGGCTTCACATCTTCCTCCTTCTTGATATCAGTGGGCTCTACATGAACAGCTCCACCATCTCCTAGTTCCGTGTGCAACCGCTGCATCGCCACAGCCGTGGTGGTATCCTTGGTCTGCGAGGATAACATCAACGCAATCAGCGTCTGAAACCGCCGGTCTCTTGGAGACGATCCTCGCCAGTAGAGCTCGGCGCAGCCCACGGAATCAACAGGAGCAGTTGGGTTTTCCTCTCTCATCTTCTTCACTGCATTGTACATGATCTCCCAATTCGGAGGTGGCCCGGTTTTGGAAGCCCCTGCTCCTTGGATTCTGCGAGCAGGAGTTTTGCGTGTCTTCCGTACAGTAGTTTCATCCTCGGTTTTCGGTTGTACGTGCTTCTCGCTCACCTTGCGAGACAATCTTGACGATGATCGGCTTGTGCTCGGTGTCGTAGTTGTGCTGATGTTGCGCTTGCGGCGCTTCGACGGAGGTTCCAGGATATCTTCAATGTCAACGGTGTTCACGGACGAGAGCGAAGAGGTATCATCTTCGCTGACTTCCGGAAGCTCTGTTTTAAGGCTCACATTGGCAGGCTGGTCCGCGTCTAACGAGAAACTCTTGAGTGCACTTGATTTCAAGGAAGCACGGGTCTGGCGGCGGGACGGCGATGAGAGCGCTTGCAGCACTTTTGCTGTCTCCTTTGAAACCCGTGAAGTGCGCATGATGTACCTGCAGAGCTGCGGCAGTAGGTACTAAGTACAGGTAGTTGTGCCAGCAGTGCACTCATTGAGTCCGAGATTGAGATTGCGCAGGTCGAAAAGACGGTTCCCGCCAGGCCAGACCACGGGTAGGTCAGCTCCATGGGGAAAGCAGAAGCGCAGTTAGCCTCGGCGCAGAAGCAACCCCGAAGGAAGACTCGCTCTCCTCTTACCTTCTTCTCTTTTTCTCCCTCTCTCTCAGCAGACCGTCGCTTCTCTGTCCTTGTCTCTAGTATATACCAGTCCTAGAGACTGTTCTCATCACCTTTGTTCCTTATCAAGCGCTTTCGAAAATCATGGCGTCATCAGGAACAACACAACGTCTCCTCCGCGAACTACACGACTACGCCCGCGAACCCAATGAGGCCTTACTACATCTCGGTCCAGTCGACGATAACGACCTATTACGCTGGGAAGCAGTCCTGAAGGGAGTTAAAGATACACCGTACGAAGGTATGCTAGCAGTGCACTTACTATCTATGCCTCTCAGACCCTTTGCCTTGGCCTAAAGTGAACCCAATCACCAGATGACTTACAAAAAGAAAATAACAGGCGGCCTCTGGCAACTCCAAATAACCCTCCCCCCAAACTACCCCTTCTCCCCACCAAAGATCATCTTCAAAACGCGCATCTCCCACCCAAACATCTCCTTCGCGACCGGCGAAATCTGTCTAACCCTCCTCACGACCGAGCACTGGAGTCCCGTGTATACCCTCTCGTCGACGTTAACGGCCATTCACCAGCTGCTGACAGATCCGCGGCCCGACTCGCCGTTGAATGTGGATGTGGCTGCTCTGTTAAGAGACGGGGATATTGCAGGGTGGGAGAGTCTGGTGAGGTTTTGGACGAATGAGGAACGGTGGAGCGGTTCTTTATAGGGGGATTTTATTTTATGGTTCTAGCATTTTGACATGTGTCTCTATCTATTTCTTCCCGTATATGAAGGGCTCTGTAATTGTGTTGCTTCGTTGATATATACCTGCATGACTATTGCATCGATGTATTCACATGTTACATTAATTATCCGGTTTGATCTGTCGGAATAGGTGTATATACTTGACTGCATTCTTTGTTTCATATCCATTTCATAGAAATCTATACAACCAACCCTGGAAGTCATTTCCAACTTGTACCAATTCATCACCACCATAAGATGGGTGTATTCGCAAAAACATATTAGCCTCCAAGAAAAGATAGTAAAACCAAAACACCGGCCCGGTAAAGCGGAAGGAGCGATAGAAATCTAATATGCTGCGGGACCGTATCCCGTCAATATCGTAAGGATCGTAAGAACAGCTTGAAGAGTCGTAAGATCGGAACAAAACAAAATAATGCAATGCCAAAAACAACTTTAAAAGGCAGTTTCCATGTAAATGCAATAGATCAATGTTCGAAGCGAGTGAAAGAAGGTGGATGAGAGAGGGAATATGGCCTGTACGAGACTCATTACAAAGCCATGGCCACAATAACAGCTCCGCCGAGCATAGCGGAAATCTCCTTTGTCAGACCGGTTCTAACAGAGGCTCCGCCTGTTTGCAATCCGGGAGCAGCAGTGCCGGTAGCAGTGGCGGTTTCAGAGTGGGTGGGATGCACAACAGTAACACGAGTGTAGGTGCTCAGGCTTCCATCGGGCATGGTGGTTGTCATCGCGTAGGTCGAAGTGTATTCGCTCGTGGAAGTGGTGTGCTGGGACTTGGACGAGGAGCTGGATGAAGTGGTGGTAATCAAGGTCGTACTGGCGACAGTGCTGGAGGAAGAAGAGGAGGAGGAGGAGGAGGTTGAGCTCGTGCTGGCACTGGTACTTGTCGTCGAGATAGATGTGGTAGTCTCAGCAGTAGATGTGGTAGGAGCGCTCGAAGTCGTAGCGACTGGGCTGCTGCTAGTGGTCTCGGAAGTCGTGGTGAGCAGGTCGGAAGTAGTAGAGGTAGCAGGCAGCGAAGATGTCACTGGAGGCTGTGTAGACGAGGTGGTGATGTGCGTCGTCGTAGCAGGAACGCTGACTGGCGATGTAGAGGTATCTACAACGCTGGTGGTGTCCGGGACGTCAGAAGAGGTAGGAGTACCAACGGGGACCGACGTGGGTTCAGCAGAGACAGTTGTGTCCGGAGGCACGGAGGTCGTGTTGCTTCCTTCATCGCCAGACTGCCTTTTGGCGAATCTCAGCACACGCGTTGCCAGGGAAGGTTCCTCGTTGTGGAGGACCTCGAGAGCGTTGGTATCGGTGGGGAAGACACCATGACGAAATTTGTCCGAGACGAGATGCAGGGCATCATGAATGGAGGACTCATCCAGCAAGGCAAGCAGCTCATGGAAAGACAGGTGATTTGCAGCAGGTTCGACTTCTGTGGCCGACTCGTCGGTCGGTGAGGCTGGGATGGCACGAACAGCTGAAGAGAAGACGGCCGAGAGGAAGAGCAGCCGGAGGGGATGGATCATGGTGGCGGCGGACCTGCAACCCTGAGGACAATAAGAATAAGAATGCTCGATGATGGATAGAAGAAATAAAGATAAGGTTGAGTGGAAACTTGAAAGAAGGGAGATGGGGATGCCGCGAGGGGAGGCTGCAGGTTATAAGAAAAAAGCAGCTGTCCAGCCATGTTGTCTTACCATCAGTTGTATAATCATGGATTACTATTTTCTTCTTTTACTATCGTCGACTATTTCAAATAGAAATCAATATATTAATACTGACGAATTGCCGTCTCTCCAGCGACTCCTGACCCGCCACCGTCTGCAATAGTCGCTGCTGGCTTCCGGCACCGTCAGCATCAGCAAGCAGAACCCAACGTCATCGTTCGCAAGCCACACTCGGTACAATCTACCGAGCTCTTATTCTCTCCTGGTGTTCGTGGGAGCTTGTCCGCCTCGGTGATGCGGCTGCTGCTTCTACAGCGTACAACACCACAAACTCAATTGCACAGGAATCCCGGACCTCCTCGCCACTGCGACCCAGGGAACGTCGAAACTCAACTGAGACATCCCCGTCACTATTTTTGTCACAGAGCCGTTGACATCAGGCCTCCAAGCAAGTTTCGGGTTTGGTGTCTAACGAACCGTGGACTTCGGCTGGTTTAAACTTCAATTCTATCCCTGGTCAGCAGATGTCTTCCAGAACCCAATACATTATTATGACAGATGTACTCCGTGCAGAAATATATATACATATATATATTTCTGTTGCCGTAACTGGTATGGGTAACGGACTGCCTATGATGGCTCTGTCGTGTTCAGGAGCATCCAAGTCCTTGCTGGGAATACAGATGATATTTCTTCTCTAGTCCCTGCGCATACGGTAGAACTAACCATCTAATAATACCGTTGCTTCTTATTCTCTGGCTATTAGCCAAGCTCATTCTCAATACCCGACCATGGTATTATCATCTTATCATCTTATTTCAGTTTCAATCATCCAAACGTGCTTGGTAAGACGATCGCAGAAAGCTAGCTAACTATCAGCAGCACTGCGCCTATCATCCAGCTCCCCTCCACTCTTGATTTTCCATCGCTATTTACCTTCCTAAAGAGGATCCTGACACGCAGCGAAGATGCAGATCTCATCGGCCTCGCCGAATACTGCAGAGGAGCGTCTATCAAGTACGCCATATACTGACCACTGCAAGCCTAGCTGTCTTATCGATGAGGGAGACCTGCACTCTTACAGACCCGTCTGGCCATCTGGGCACCCCGGAGATGTACAATCACACCATTCTGGAAATAGCATCTATGATAACGCTGTTATTACTATAAGTATCTCGAAGATGCCTGGCTGCGTGCTGTCGGCAGGTCCGCTTGTCGCTCCAACAGCTTGTCTCTGTGCCCCAGCGGAATAGCGACGTGGCAATGGCCCACGACTTGCAAGTCCTCCCACAGGGCGCTGGCTATGGAATAGTCATCGGCATTGGAGGCGTGTTCGCCTTATTCATGTTGTTCTTAACATGGCTGCAAAACCGGTATACCACCTTTTCGACGCACCAAGCGGAGGAGTTCAATACGGCCTCTCGATCAGTGAAACCCGGCTTGATCTCAGCAGGGATCGTCTCATCCTGGACATGGTCAGCCACGCTCCTGACAAGTTCGACATTCGCCTACAATTATGGTGTCTGCGGAGCAATGTGGTACGGTGCTATGGGTACCCTCCAGATCCTGCTGTTTGCGTTGATTGCCGTCAAGATCAAGACCAACGCCCCCGGTGCACATACAATGCCTGAAATCGTCCTGTCCCGTCATGGGACAACCGCGCATATCACATATCTCTGCTATGGGCTGGCGACCAACATGCTGGTCGGAGCAATTCTGGTTCTGGGAGGCGCTCAGGTCGTCGAGGCTCTCACCGGGATGAATGTCTACGCAGCGAACTTTTTGATTCCTCTCGTCGTTGCGGCGTACGTCATCGCGGGAGGCTTACGGTCGACCTTTATCGCCGATTATACACACACGGTGATATTGTTTGCTGTGATACTCATCTTTGGCTTCCTGGTCAATGCCACGAGTGATCTCGTGGGAAGTCCTGGCAAGCTTTACGACTTGCTGATAGAAGCCTCGGAGAAGAGGCCGATCGCGCGAAACACCGAAGGCTCGTATCTCACTTTTCATTCTATTGAGGGTCTCAAATTCGCTTTTGATATTCTCATCTCTGGCTTCTCGACCGTGTGGCTTGACCAAGCCTATTGGCAACGGGCTATCGCATCGAGACCGGAGACGTCTGTCAAAGCGTATATTTTGGGAGGCATCGCCTGGTATGGTGAGTATGCTCTTAAAGGAAAATTATTCAGGCCATATATTAGAGCTCATAGCAGTAATTTTAGGAATCCCTTTTGGCTTTGCGACGTTTATGGGCCTGGGCTGTGCAGCCCTGACTAGCAACCCTCGATTCCCTACTTATCCCAATCCTCTGACAGCGGAGCAAGTTAACGCGGGTTTATCTTCCCCGAGCACTGCCATCACAGTGTTAGGACAAGGCGGCGCGGTTCTCATGCTCATTCTCCTCTTCATGGCTGTGACGAGTTCTACTTCAGCGGAACTCATCGCAGTCTCCTCCCTGCTGACTTTCGACATCTACAAGACATATTTCCGCCCGAACACAAGTTCTGCAATGCTCGTACGAGTCAGCCACTGGGGGATTGCACTCTTTGCTCTTATTCTTGCTGCATTTTGCTCCATCCTCAACGCAGCAGGCGTCAGTCTGACTTGGCTTCTGACGTGCCTGGGTGTACTTGTCGGTGGTGCCGCTCTGTCTGTCGGCCTCATTCTTCTCTGGGATCGAATGTCCACGGTCGCAACGGTAGTGGCACCATGGGTTGGCCTCGGCTGCGGATTGATTGCATGGTTTATTACGGCCTGGAAGCGATCGAATGTTATCGACATTAGCACGACGGGCGACACCACCAACGCGCTGGCAGGAGACGTTACATCATTTGGCACTGGTGCCGTAACGGCTGTGATTCTAAGCTATGTCTTCCCTGGAAAGCGCAATTCCAGCAACCTTGGACATGTCGAGCAAACAAGCACGGTTTCCGGAGTCTCAGTTCAGGAGCCCGAATTGCAGAGCAAACAGGTTACCACAACAGAAGAAAAAGATGCTACATTGTCTCCCCCTGACGCAGCCAGATACCAAGCAGAGTTGCAACCCAAGCAAGCGAAACTAGTCTCAACTGGCAACGAACTAGTCGACTACCTCGAATCGAAGCAAATAGAACCCATGGACGCGGACCTTGCGAAGAAAAGCGAGCGTCTCGCCATGGTAGCCAACGCCGTCTTCTTCTTCATCGCCGTGATCCTGGTTCCCTTTACTTTATTCGGGACGAAGTATATCTTCAGCAAACCGTTCTTTACGGGGTGGGTTGTTGTGTCGTTTATTTGGGTGTGGGTTAGTATGATTATATGCGTTGTGTATCCGGTGGTATGTTTCCTCTGGAAAAAAAAAAAAAAGTTTCATTGTTACAATACTGATATTCGAATCAGGTTGAGAGCGCAGGTGCGCTTCGGGATATCTCGAGGGGCGTATGGATGGATTTGCGGTCGTTGGTGGGATATAGGAAGGGCAAGGTGAATACGGGTATAGAATCCATGGGAGCATGATGATGATATGAAACGAGACAAATGAATGATCTTGTTGGAGAATTCCACTTGTGTCTTGAAAGTCCATCTTGGTTTAGAGGTGAACAACTGTGCTTCTCAATTTTGACTTGGCTTAATCCTCGCCATATTGGACATACACACGGCTGCAGCCAGAGGTCCATGATCATAGCATGGACCAGAATGAATCCAACACGTTGCAAGATCCACACTGCGGAAATCCAGCAGAGTATATTTGCTGTTTCCCCTTCAATGAGCAGGGCCAGGTTGCGCATGAACATCTGTTTGGTGGTATAGGCACAGGCACAGGCACGAATTTACTGCAAAAGCCAGGATTACAGGAGAAAATGATCCAGATATTCATGTCATGGAAGCAGAAAAGGGTCTTTCTCAGCTATCAGCGACTGTGACGAAGGAAAAACAGAAGAGATCAAGAAGTATCTCGAGTCTTCCGCTAAAGCTCACCTATACGCCCACATAAAGACAACAGTGGACGAAACAGTTCAAGCGTGGTGACAATCAGCTTGCGATCGATCTGGAGCGACCGATGCAAAGGAACCAACATGAGAGATACACGCGAGCTGGCGGAAAGTTGCTCATCAAGGCAGGATCCGCTCGTGCTCCGGGGGTCCATTGCAGGTTATCCCGTCACAAGGCAGGGTAAGACCATCGCACGGTTGGAAAGGGGTGGCCGGTTGCCATCTATTGCAGTGATGAGTGGATGGGATCACGGTTCATTGCATCAGTGAAAATCAGTGGTAAGGAGTGGTAAGGAGTGGAAAAAGGATGTTATCAAACACGATCACGATCTGAGGCGCAGCGTTCAGCTCAAGATCAACCCGGCCAGCACTATGTCTGCCATGCGGAAAAACGACTGATTGCATGTTTCACTCATCGCCATATTTTTCTTCCGCGTAACACCATGCCAGATTCAAAGCTTGAAGCGGATCTTGGGTCTCCGTTGAAGAACAGCCGGAGCAGCTGAGTCGTTCCCAAGCCCGACAGATGAGTGCCCCGAAAAGGAAACTACGTGCTTTGAAGAAGCACAAAAGAAAAGCCGACGCTCTTGTCCGTCTGTGAAATGAGCAATATGGGCAACGGCCACCTCGATTGACTGGAGCGGTTATATTGGTTCGTACGGAGGTCTGCGAGGTCTCTGCGAGGACTGCGAGAAACTGAAAGACAAGGCGAATGAGCATTTGCGGCTGTCCATAAAGCTGTTTGCGTGCCGAGAATGAGATAGGCTTCGCTGGGTCCACTGATAATAACAGCAGAGATTAAATTTCAAGTTAATGGGAGCCAAGGGAGCCAATCTGTAGGGGATGGAGTTTGTTTCGCGACTCTCATTCTTCAGCATATAAGGAGCACCGTGTTACCGATCTATTCTCCTATGGTGTTGCTATTAAATCGCCGATCCCATATTTTTAGCATGCCAAATGCCACTCCGTACTATGGATCCAGTTATTATTATTCTTATTATTATTCCCATAATAATAATAACAATAATGTCTGACAACTGTTTCACCTGTGCCAAGCACCCCGTATCTCCCGGGTGAGCCAAAACCTCGCCAATGCGTTGCGGAGCCGGTGACAGAGTTTTTCATGCATCGCAGTATCCAGACTCGCGTCGAGCGTGGCTCAGAGGGGACAGGTCAATCCTGTAATTATCCCTACAGTTGCCTGCGTCTTCTGGACGATCTCTCAGGGGCGTAAGACAGGTCTGTTGATCGTCTCGTAGAGTTTCGCCCATCCCGTCGTGTCCCGTCGTGGACAATCAGCGCGAGATGCGTTGTTGGACACAGTGCTGGGAGTTGTCTGTTGACTCGTTTTCGCTTCAGAGCACAGAATGCTCTCCGCCAGCGTCTAGAATGAGATTCTAGATCGTACGGGGTAATATGGGCTATTACCCCGTACCAGGATGGAGTGGTCGTACTTGTGGCATCCACGAGTCCACCACAGCCTGAGATGAAGCAACCCACCGCGGCACAAACTGGACAATCATGACGGCGTGCAACGACGATCCGGCCAGGGAGCGTCTTCTCGGGCCTCATGAATGGCCGATCTGGGCAGTCTCAGCAGCGGGACTCTTCTCCCAACCGCAGGTCGTGGCCAAGGCTTGGCCAGTTCTGTTCCATGATCCTCGGGAGGGCTCCTCCCTATAATACCAGGCGGCCCTGGCCTTCCCTGCTTTGCTTTGTCCTTCTTTCTCTCTCTTTCCCAGTCATCTCTGTCATTCGTTCGCAGCTTTTTTTTCTTCTTTCAACGCCTCTTTGATATATACTCTTATACTCTTTTCATCTATACTGTGTCCCGCCACTCTTTTCGGGCCACATCTACTACTACTGTCTCTCGTTAACCCGGTGCTTTTGATCCATTCCTATTCCAATTCTCCTAGCAATTCTCCTGCTATTACTAGCATCCACCATGAAGACGTCGTTCTCCTCCGTGGCCACGGCCATCGCCTTGGGTGCTTCTGCCGTTATGGCGGCTCCCTCCAAGACCATTGCCGCCCGTGACGACGTTACCCCCATCACCGTGAAGGGAAATGCCTTCTTCAAGGGCGAGGACCGTTTCTACATCCGGGGTGTCGACTACCAGCCTGGTGGCTCCTCCAAGCTCGCTGACCCCATCGCCGATGCCGATGGCTGCAAGCGTGATATCGCCAAGTTCCAGCAGCTCGGCCTGAACACCATCCGTGTCTACTCGGTAGACAACTCCCAGGACCACGACGAGTGCATGAATGCCTTGGCTGATGCTGGCATCTACCTGGTGCTCGATGTCAACACTCCCAAGTACTCCATCAACCGTGCCGAACCCAGCATCTCCTACAATGATGTCTATCTCCAGAACGTCTTTGCCACCGTTGAGATGTTTGCCAAGTACCCCAACACGCTGGCTTTCTTCTCCGGTAACGAGGTCATCAACGATGGCCCCTCGTCCAAGGCTGCTCCGTATGTCAAGGCTGTGACCCGTGATATCCGCTCCTACCTCCGTGCCCGCAAGCTGCGCCAGGTCCCTGTTGGATACTCTGCTGTAAGTCCGAGAATCGCATGGGAGGAAAGTAAAAGAAACAGATGACCGAACTAACGCGTCCTCTAGGCTGATATCGATACCAACCGTCTTCAGATGGCGGAGTACATGAACTGCGGCACCGATGATGAGCGTAGCGACTTCTTCGCTTTCAACGACTACTCCTGGTGTGACCCCTCCTCCTACACCACCTCTGGCTGGGACCAGAAGGTGAAGATGTTCACGGGCTATGGATTGCCTCTCTTCCTCTCCGAGTACGGCTGCAACACCAACACCCGCAAGTTCGAGGAAGTCAGCGCTCTCTACTCCACCAAAATGACCGGTGTCTACTCTGGTGGTCTGGTCTACGAATACTCCGAAGAAGCCAGCCACTACGGCTTGGTCGAGGTTGACGGTAGCTCCGTCAAGACCCTTCCTGACTTTGATTCCCTGCAGTCGGCCTTCAAGAACACCCCCAACCCCGAGGGAGACGGTGGTTACAACAAGACCGGTGGTGCCAACGGCTGCCCCTCCAAGCAACTTCCCGACTGGAATGTCGATGCCACCGATGCCCTCCCTGCCATTCCCGAGCCGGCTCTGAAGTACATGAAGGATGGCGCCGGAAAGGGCCCTGGATTCGCCGGTTCCGGAAGCCAGAACAAAGGTACTCAGTCCACTGCTACTGCTACTGCTGGATCTGGCAGCAATGTCCCCACCTCCACCGGATCCGCCTCGGACTCTTCTTCGGCAGCCTCTGGTTCTTCCACCAGCAGTTCTGGCGCGCTCTCCCTGCAGCCTCCCAGCATGGCCCCGGTTTTCATCGGGCTTGTGACCGTTCTTTCTTCCCTGTTCGGAGCCTCGGTTATCCTGCTCTGATGGCCTTCTCTGCTCTAATTAGTACTTCTCAATAACGCCCCTTGAGAAAATGATTTCCTAGTCAAAACCGTCGTCTCTCTCGTGCGGGATCTGATATCAACTTTGGGTAATTAAGCTGCTTCTTCAACTCTGGCTCAATTTGTCATTCGTATTTTATATTGGTATGTGCTTTTGGCCCAGGATTACTGGTTCGTTCTTCCGTATAGGTACTGTTGTAATTGGCCTTGAATGCTATATTCTATTAATAAGACGCGCGTTTCCTTCAGTAAACTGTAGGATCGATAGGTTGATTGCATTCGTTTCAGGCATGTTGACATTGAATACGTTGTGATGAATCACTATGGCCCTTGCCATGTACGGAGTATATGTTTAGGTATTTACCTATCCATCCTTACGAGTCTGGCTGAAAGTACAATAGTACCTGATCTGATGCATGCATTCATTCCAGTTGCTATCTCGTCTTATTTCCTCTCATTCGACTCGTTACATTACCCCTCACAATAGAATATATATATAAATATGAGCAGGGAGAAATTTAATCATCCCGTCCATATCTTCATCCTTCTAGTAAGTGGTTCATTTCATCCTTCGTTATTCCTCTTCCATTTCTGTTCGTGTCTTGATTGTCTTGATTTGTTTGAATGAAATATTTCTTCTCTTTCTTTTTTAAAGGAGTTCCGATCCCATCCATTTCATATCCATCATATTCAATCTTCAATGATTAACTAACTTAACTGATGCAAAGTAGAGAAGTGAAAAAGAAAATAAAAGAAAAAAGAGAAGGCGTCTCTTTCTCTCTTTTTTATCTCATCTTTCACTCATTATTTCCCAAACGTAGCCTGAGAGCGCGGATTCTTAATAGTCTTCTTGATGATGCGTTCGACCTCATCCCAGTCGCGGGTGTCGATGCGCTCGATCTCCGTGTTGAAGTATCTCTGGATGGAATTGAGGATTTCCCATTCCAATCTGTCCGAGACGAAGGTGATGGCGACGCCAACACGGCCGAAACGGCCTGTACGACCGATACGGTGGAGGTAGGTCTGGTAGTCTGCCTGGCGGGGTTTACCTCGGTCGTGGATTTCGGGGACGTCCTGATTTATGTTAGTATATACATACGTTCCCGCTTATCTTGGTGATGTTTCAGAAACTTACGTAGTTGATCACCATGGAGACGGTCGAGACGTCAATTCCTCGGGCGAGAACGTTGGTCGCGATTAGTACCTTGGCTTCACCGCTGCGGAATCGGTCAATCACCGCGTCACGCTGCGAACCCTCGATGCTGGATGTCAAAGATGCTACGGTGTGGCCTTCGGCAACCATGCGCTTTTCAATTTCCGCTGCAGCGGAACGGGACTGGTCGTGGTGTTAGTCTCAGATAGACAGAGAGAAGCTAGGTCGAAAGAAGGTAACTGACATTAACGAAGATTATGGATGATCCCACGGTGAGGAGACCGTAAAGCTGGACTAGGGTCTGGTATTTATCTTCGCCACTGGAGCAGTCAAGGAAGAATTGCTTGATCCCCTCCACGGTTAACTCCTCGTGCTGCAGGGTGATCTCATTCGCTGCCGGCGCAAACTTTGACGCATATCGATGTACGTGAGCGGGGAACGTAGCTGAAAAGAGGACTACTTGAAGATCTTTTGGCAGCATTCTGGAAGACAGGTCAGCAATGCGGGACTCATAAGGGAGAATAAGAGGCGGGGGGAAACATACGCCTTCACACGGATACACTGGTCTCCCAAGCCTTGTTGCTCAAGCATGTTATCAGCTTCATCCAAGACGAGCACCCTGAGACGAGCAGGAATCATAACACGCTTCTTGATCATGTTCATGACTGTACCCGGCGTTCCGACAACCACAGAGCAGTCCATCTTTGGTAGCTGACTGTTGGTATCCGCTCGCACAGCGGTACCAATGATGAGTCCTTCAAGGAATTGGCCCATAACCTGGACAACACCAACAATCTGACGTGTCAGCTCTCGAGTAGGTGCCAGAATTAAAGCCTGCGGGGTCTTCTGCATTTGCTCCGTAGAGAGGTCAAGACGACTGAGGACATTCAAAACGAAAGCAGCCGTTTTTCCAGTACCGGACTGAGATTGCCCGACAAGGTTCTTGGGGGGATTGCCCAGTAGAAGAGGCAAGGCTCTTTCCTGGATCTTGGAAGGCTTGCGGAAATTCATCGCCAGAAGCCCTTGAAGGATGCGTTGATCTCTGTTGGTGAAGAAGAAGCCTTTGTCAGTTCTGACACGCTCACATAGCAAAACGGAGAATACGTACAGTCCAAGCTCCTCGAAAGTTTTCGCGGAATAAAGAGGGTTATTAGGATCGGCCTGAAGATCACTGAGCTTGACTTCGACTGTGTATTCGGGTTCGAGCAGGGCTGAGCCGCCCAGGGTAGCAGGAGTGCCATCAGTTTGGGAGCTGGTCTTTTCAGCGTCCTTCTCTGCGGTATCTGTAACAAAATGAAACTATTAGCCCACTGCCAACGACACGTATTTGCACTCCCAGGATTCTCTTAAAGTAACAGGAATTGACAAAGACAGTGGCAAGAATCTCGTACTGGAAGGCTGCGGTTCTTCAGGTTTCGTGATGCGGTCCTCAAGAGAACCACCCGTCGCGGGGGTTTGGACGGGCTGCTCTGACGCCATAACGAAAGCTGATGCTTGACAGGAAGATCAGATGAAATAAGGCGACAACGCCCAGCAGAACTGCTTGAGGAGACGCAACGGCGGGGTTTGACTCTTCTAAGGTGCGATGGCGGCGGGGCGGCGTTTGCGACAGACGGACAGACCAGCAGCCGACACAATGAATTTTGACCCAGACCCGGGTAAGATGGATCGTTTAGGTAGAGGTCCTGCTGGAAGCCGTCTTTGATGGGAATCCAAGAAGCTCCCAAGCACAAAACACAAGCAAGAAAGAGCTCTGGTGGGCGACAAACAAAAAGCAGCGTGCCTTGCAGAACCGCAAAACTGCCTTAGCCTCTTCCGGTGGCGCGCGGCTGCGCTTGGCGACTATGGTATGGTAATATTACCGTCACAGGCCACTCAGGAGACATTTTCCCCGCTGCGGGCGAAGACAAGGCAACGGGCAACTGCTGCTACACTAAATTAACACCACGGAGTACGTACCGTTGTACCTCCAGTCTGGGCATCTGTCCTTATCGTTGTTTTCCCTGGTCTTCAAGTTTGTCTCCTCCAGGCCGTACGAAGGAGGACATAGCTGGGGTCTCTTCTCTATACCCTCTTGTCCTTGACCTTCTTTCTATCTCCCTTTATGCTCTCTGATCTCTGATAAGGCCCCAACCCCATTGCCTGGAAGCCATGGCGGCAGCTGACGTTGCTCCGCATTTCGGAGCTGAATTGAAGGTATTTGGAAATCGCATAGCGCTTATGTTCTTTTCATATAGCTAATTAATTCCGTGAAATAGGATGCGTTCAAGGTTGTCAATGCCTGGGTATGCCCCCTTTCCCCACGCCGCTGCCATGTCGATGCGTGACCGCTCGTAATACTCGTCATATGCTTCTGCTCTATGCGGTTTCTCAAGTGATACTTGGCTGACAAACATCGTCTGATAGACGCTCAATGGAATATCGTGGTTGGATGAAATACAACAGTTCTACCGTGAACGGAGCCAGATTGAAAGGGAGTACTCGGCAAAGTTGACGGCTCTCTGCAGGAAATATCAAGATCGCAAAGCCAAGAAATCGAGCAGCTTGAGTGTCGGGGATTCCCCGATTATGACTCCCGGTTCCCTCGAAAGTGCTTCCGTGACCACATGGGGTACTCAACTGACCACCGTTGAATCCCTCGCCGCAGAGCGTGAAAAATTCGCCGTGGAACTGATCGCGCAGGTTTCAGACCCTCTAAAAGCTGTCGCCTTGCAGTATGAAGACTTACGGAAATGTCATACGGATTTCTACGCAAAGTTAGATAAAGAGCGGGAATTGGCATTCGGTGACCTGAAAAAGACAAAAGGCAAGTATGATGGGGCGTGCCAGGAAGTTGAGTCCCGGCGGAAGAAAATGGAGTCGTCGTACGACCACAGTAAAACGAAGGCTCAGGTTGCATACCAGCAGCAGATTTACGATATGAATAATGTTAAGGTCAGTTTTAAGTCACCCTGACTTGACTTTGGAACTTTTGCTGAACCGAGAACAGAATACTTATCTCATCAACATCAACATCACGAACAAAGTGAAGGAGAAGTTCTTCCACGAATATATCCCAGAATTACTAGATGTCAGTAATGATGCTAGGCTATGTTTCACAATGGTCCAACATGCTGACAGGCGTAATCAAGAGCTTGCAAGATCTGAACGAAACCCGAGTCGCGAAATTGAATTCCTTCTGGTGTCTCGCAGCTCAGCTTGAAAAGAATTCCTTTACAAACGGCGTCAACCATATGACGAATCTGTTAGGCGAGGTCCCGCGTAACGAACCGCATCTTGATTCGCTCATGTTTCTTCGTCACAACGTTTCACAGTGGCAGGAGCCGGCCAACTTGATTTTTGAACCAAGCCCTGTTTGGCACGATGATGCTGCGATTGTGACTGATGAGGCGGCAAAGGTTTTCCTGCGTAACCTTTTGAGCAAGAGCAAAACACAAGTGCGGGAGTTGAGGATTGAAGTCGATAAGAAGCGAAAGGAAGTTGACGCCATGAAGCAAATACGACAGAATGTAAAGCAAGGCAAAGACAAGCGGAGCGAGGTTGACGTCGTCCGATCCATATTTTACGAGCAAGAGGCACTGCATGAAATCGAACGTAAGCTGTTAGCTGCGGAGGTGGAGACGTTGACCGTTATGTCTGCAGTGGGCGACCTATCATTGGGAGCAAAAAATCATAATTTCAAGTCGCAGACGTTCAAGATACCCACAAACTGTGATCTCTGTGGAGAACGTATCTGGGGATTGTCCGCCAAGGGCTTCGATTGCCGAGATTGCGGTTATACTTGTCACAGCAAATGTCAGATGAAAGTTCCAGCAGAATGTCCGGGAGAGACGAGCAAGGAAGAAAAGAAGAAGTTGAAGGCGGAGCGTCAAGAACAGGCTAATGCAACTCCTGCGCTGGATCGGGTGCCGACTAGCTCATCGACGACTGCCCCATCGCTGACTCGGAAAGACACGATGACTTCCTTGAGTTCAGGATATACCGCTGGGGGAACGCCGTCCCCCTCTAACACTAGTTTAACAGAAGCACAAAAGACCGCTTCTGCAGAGTCCAAGCCTACTGCTGCTGCTCCGCCTAAACGCAACAGGATCCTCGCACCACCACCTGCGCAGTATATCAGCTCGCCACCAGCGAATGGGACCAGCAATACTGTATCATCTCAACCAAAGGGCAAAATGCTTTATCCCTTCCAGGCTACCGGAGATGATGAGATCACAGTCCGGGAAGGCGATAATGTGGTCATCGTTGAGCCCGATGGTAAGTCGGCCTTTTCATTAACCCCATCTGCAAACCACTGACTTTCAAGTAGATGGATCTGGATGGATGCGTGTTCGTGCTGGGCAGCTAGAGGGTCTGGTTCCAGCGTCGTATGTCGAAGCAGTACCTTCGTTATCACCAGCGCCCTCGACTGGTGCTGCTAATGCCGATCGCCCGGGTTCTACATACTCGAATTCGTCGGTGTCTGCGGCGTCCGCAGCGGGCAGTGCCACAACGAAGCGCGTTGGTCCAGCTGTCGCACCACGACGAGGAGCGAAGAAGCTCCAGTACGTCGAGGCATTGTATGATTATGAGCCCCGAAGCGATCTAGAATGGGGCATGACAGAAGGGGATCGCTTTGTTTTGGTCAACAGAGATAGCGGAGACGGCTGGGCCGACGTTGAGAAAGGGGGAGTGACGAAGTGCGTTCCTGCAAACTACATCCAGGAGGTGTAGTTTCGTTTCATCTCCTTTTTGGGTTTCGATTTTTTTTTGGCTATATTTTGTTAGACCTGTTCTTATACCTATATCCTTTTTTTTTTTTTTTTTTTTTTGTTATGAGAACCCCCTCCGATACATTAGCGATTTTTGACTTTTTGCACCTCTCTTCCTTCGCGCACTTCCTCCCATGTAACATTCCAGGAAGTGAGTGGAATGGAGAACCATCCTATGACTTTCCAGATACAAACTAATTTTGCATGGCTCATGGTTGGCTTGGAAAAAGCAATTTCAGCGATTGCTGTGCGGGGCCTTGTCTCGCATTTTGGCTTTTCCTTTTTTTGCGGCGATAGTCGAGGATCGTCACTAAGAGTAATAACGGAGATTATGTTCTTCTCTTTTTTTTTTTATTACTAGTACGTACCGTCTGTCAGGCTTTTGGTGGCCGGAAGCAGATTCATTTTGGAGAGTGGATGGTAAATCCCTCATGTTACCGCTTCATTGCTACCACTACCAACCTCACGATGAAAATCCCGCACGATGGTGTGTTAGCCAACTCAGTATGGCGCGTGGATCTTGCATAGCCACATCGCTGCTTCGAGGATTGGCGGAAATGAACCCTGTGCATTCAAAGCGAGATGAGAATCGAGGCGTCAGGTTTCCCTAGACAGGCAGGACGTCGGCATCAGGCTGCGGCAGGATCTCCTGCAGCTGCCAATCTGCCACCTTTCGCTCAGCTTAATGCAATCATCCAGCTGTGACTCGACGACGCAGATCCCTTGGCGTCTTCATACCTATTACACATGGCCTTACTTCTCCTTGGCATTTGTCACTAGCCTCATAGTGATCCGAGCAGAACAATAACTTCGGCGATCCAACGGGAACCGAAAAGCTTCGGACGGTTCCTAATGGTTAGGGGCAAATGTACGGGCCATCGTGCGCCCTTCCCGTAGTATTCTCGCCAACACTATCCATGCACGATTGCAAGCGTGGCTGAAGCTCGAGTTGGGAATTGTATGAGGGAATTATACCGACAACTAAAACGGCGACCTATCTTCCCAGCCATTACAACTGGCACTTGTCCTGGTCGCGAGCAATCCAAGGAAACGATGCGTTTTTTTTTGCCCATGCCCCCGTACAGCTATCGTCTCTGGCTCTCTCCCTCGATCTCCTGAATAAACCACGACAGGGAAAATCCCGCATACAAAAGGTAATTTGGTCCAATGGCCGAAGCCGAGTCTATACCGTGAGTGGCAGCTAAACGGCAGTTCCAGTACGGCGTATAACGTTATGGAACCTCACCAAAGCCGGGGGTTTCAACTGCAGGTAAGTTTCCCTCAAAACACCTCCATACCGGTACGGTGCTGATCCCCATGCAGAGCCGTCCGTGACACTGTTCTTGATTTTCCGGCTTGTGTGGCTGAGGGATTCCGATTCTTTTCCCTGCTACCCTTTTCACCCCCTCTCTTTCTCTGCACAGCGTCATGTTATTGTCCCCGCCAGCAATTATTTAAATCAGGCCAGCGCAATGGGATCGCCATGTCTTGTCTTTCCAAGAACTTCAAGGCATGCTCATAGACGGCGAGAAGTGGGCTTGTGAAGCTTGCGTCCGCGGGCACCGTGTGACCACGTGTAAACACCATGGTGAGTGTCTCATTGTTATCCCTTTTCTTTTTCTCGCTTCTACTCATCTACATTATTTTTTATGGTCGGCTTTATTTCTTTTGCCCTAAATTACCGGTGCCCTATACTTCCCACATCATCTATCCCACTAATTAACAGAACCATCCTCAGATCGACCGTTAATACGTATCAACAAGAAGGGTCGGCCCTTCGCGACCTGTCCTATCTGTCAATGTACGCCTTGCAAGTCACCGGAGGAACATGCTAGAATCAAGCGCGAAGCGGCGAATGCAAAATCTTCAAAAGTAACGCACAACTCAACACGCCGAACAGCAAAAAGAGAAATTTTAAAAAAAAAAGAAAAAATCACAAAAATACCAGCCAAGGGAAACAGCACAATGCTGATCATTGTGTTTTAGAAAGCGACGGAAAATAAAACTCGCGGTCAGGCCGGGTTTGTACCTATTGCGCCGCGCCCTTCGAATCTAGCTGCTGCCTTGGAGCGACCGCGCGGTCAGATCCCCAGCAGAGGAAACCCTGTTACAAGCGTAAGCGTGAGCATGAGTGCCGCCAGCGCTGCAGTTACGGATATGATGATTTCGTCAGGCGGACGGTCAGGGTACTACCCTTTGGGAAGCAGCAGCATGTCGTCTCCTCTGACTGTTTCATCTACTTCCATGGGCGGCATCTCCGTGTCCATGCCCATGGTGAATCCGTATGGGGAAGGAAGTTCGCTGCTGGAAGGATCATCATTCATGGATCATTTCGGTTACTTGGAAGACATGGACATTCTACCACCGGATGGCCCCTCGGGAGAAGACTGGTCGAATTACTCAAATTACTACTGGTCACCTGACGATGTGCCCTAACCCATGGTTAGATGCATGGTTGACAGGACATGCAGAGCTGATGGGCAAAGGAAAGGATGCATCTATATGTTGTTCGTTCATTTGTTGTGGCATTGTTTCCTTGTTTATGTATCACGCTTTTATGATTTTCATGATCGGTGTCTGGGTGTTTATATATTGCTTGGGGGGGTATTAGCATGCAGTATGGAGTCTAGATACATTCAGTGGCATCCCCAGGGGACTCCGAAGCCACTAATGCATGTACTTGAAGCATAGCGTATCTAATAACAACAGTGGATGCTCATCTCCACTTCTGAAGAGAATCCTACTAATTATTTCTAAGTTCTAACAACAACTAGTTAGTTACAACAACAATAACAGACGAACCGGAGATAAGATAACGTGCGGGGAAGACGTCACATCACGTGTGTTCCTTGTTTGCTCTATTTATATCAGGGCAGTTAACTGACCTGTCCTTCCTTCTTTCCTGACTATCTTCTTATTTCTTCCACTGTATTTGGTCTAATACATTTCTCTTGAGTCTTTATTTATTTGGAAATCCGCGTTGTCCAGCTCTGCTGTTACTGCGACCAGCAGCTGCTCCTTCTCCGCTCCCTTAGAATGTTAGAGGACGGCGCAACACCCGCGGGAACCGGTGAATCGCCGACTGCCCAGTCGCCCAATTCTAAATCCCGCTATAGCAAGCATATCATAGTATGCTCCAATCAGTGTCCCGGTTGTGGATGGGAAGAAGCCGCTAATGCCAACTTATAGTTGACCACTTACCCTGGCCAAAGCGGGATAGATCCCGTTCCGCTAGAATGGGGTGCACCTGACGCCAAGTCAAGAGGTCCAGTCATCGTCTCACGCAGTGGACCGTTGCTGAAACGCCGCAACGCTATGGGTGCCCATGGTGGCAGTTACAGCATCTACAACGCCCTCGCCATTGCAGCTGGTCATCTTGACCCGAATTTCCGCCCTGATTTCCGTAACAGTCAGCCCACGTTCAAGTTTCCCTGGCAGCCTGCGTGGGCCGACAAGACGAAGATCGTATCCATGGATCCGTATGGGCATGACATCGTCAATCAGTTCCGTGAGGAGTTGGAGGCGGGCTGGGATATCCGGCCCACGATGGCGGTTACGCGGGCCAATATGAAATTGGCGGAGATCGGGGAGGCAGTGCGTGATGGGGAGCTCAAAGTCGATGGAAACATTGTTGTTGACTCCAGTGGAGAGGTGCGGGTTACCAAGGTTGCTGTTGAGCCGGTGTGGTATCTGCCTGGGGTGGCGGAACGGTTTGGCATGGACGAGGGAACACTGCGTCGGTCACTATTTGAGCATACAGGAGGAAGCTATCCTGAGTTGATCACCCGGCCAGATCTGAAAGTCTTCCTTCCGCCGATTGGGGGACTGACTGTGTATATTTTCGGACCTCCAGAACGGGTTTCTGATGAGAAAGTCAAACTTGCACTGCGGATTCACGATGAATGCAATGGAAGTGACGTCTTCCAGTCAGACATCTGTACATGCCGACCATACCTGGCGTTTGGCATTCGAGAGGCCATCCGTGAGGCGCAAAACGGCGGCAGCGGTGTTGTCATCTACTTCCGCAAGGAGGGGCGGGCGCTGGGCGAAGTGATCAAATATCTGGTGTACAACGCGCGCAAACGCGGCGGTGACACGGCAGATAAGTACTTCAGACGAACAGAGAACATCGCAGGAGTCCGAGACGTATAGCCATCTGTTATTATCCACGGAATTTGAATAATTGCTGACGCTGATATTGCCCTTCTAGATGCGTTTCCAAGCACTTATGCCGGACATTCTCCACTGGCTGGGGATCAAGAAGATTGACCGAATGCTATCCATGTCGAACATGAAATACGACGCGATTGTCAATTCGGGAATCCCGATTCTCGAACGGATCCCGATCCCAGATCACATGCTGCCCAGCGATTCGAGAGTCGAGATTGACGCCAAGATCAATGCTGGATATTTCACTACGGGCAAGCAGTACACCATGGAGGAGCTTTCAGCGGTGCGTGGACGGGGTTGGGAGAAGTGGGAAGATGTTTCTGTATGTTCGAACCGTCAACCCCAAGTTCCTTATTACTTGAATTGCGTTGCTGACTGAGGGTAATTAGCATTGAATGTGTTAGGGTCTGTTTGCGGTTTATGGCGTTGAGTCAGGATTTTGAATGGAAGTTAGATATGCATATTACGAATCAGATATGAATAACCTCCCCTCTTATAACTTTGCTATAGCTGGATTGGTAAGTTACGTTTAACTATGAGGACCGCATAGGACAGAGATGCTATTAAAAAAAAAGAACTGATAAGCAGCTCGGTCGGTCGGGCCGTCTACCGAAAGGCTTCAAGATCCCCGCATTCGGACGAGCGTCCGCATGCATGCTCGGGTTGCGAGCCGGGATAACAGACGTAGTATTTATATAGATTGCTTCTCAACCGTAGAAAGGATTGAAGTTACTTATCTATTCCTCACATTTCCTACAAAAAGAAAGAAAAAAGATAGCCCAAAATGGCCCCTCACGTTCCTGCACCTGGCGTCTGGTGCCCCGCAATAACCTTCTTCAACCACGAAACAGACACAATCGACATTGAAGCCCAAAAGAAATACTTCACCTACCTCGCAGGCACTGGACTAACAGGCCTCGTCCTCCAAGGCACGAACTCCGAAGCCTTTCTCCTCACGCGCGATGAACGAAAACTCCTCATCAAAACGGCCCGGGAGGCCGTAGGGCCAAACTTCCCCCTCATGGCGGGCGCAGGCGCACACTCAACCAAGCAGACGCTGGAACTAATCCAGGACGCGGCGGAGGCAGGCGCAGACTACGCCCTCGTCCTCCCAGCAGCGTACTTCGGGAAAGCCACTACGCCGAGCGTGATCAAGCGGTTCTTCAGCGAGATCGCGCGCAAGTCACCGTTGCCGATAGTGATATACAATTTCCCTGGCGTCTGCAACGGGGTAGATCTTGACTCGGAGATAATCACGTCCATCGTTCGGGAATCCGCATCCTCGAGACCGGACGGTATTTCTAACGTCGTTGGCGTGAAACTCACCTGTGCTTCTGTCGGGAAGATCACGCGGTTAGCCGCTACATTCCCCAAGACCGAGTTCATGGTATACGGGGGCCAGGCTGATTTTCTGATCGGCGGTCTTGCGGCTGGTTCGGCGGGGTGCATTGGTGCCTTCGCTAATGTATTCCCCAAGACGACGGCGAGGATTTATCAACTCTACACGTCGGGGAATGTGACGGAGGCGATGGAACTGCATCGCAAGGCTGCGTTGGCAGAAAGTCCGTGCAAGTCTGGCATTGCGGGGACCAAATATGCTGTTGCGGTGTATTCGGCCAAGTTGGCGGGGATTGAGGGGGCGGAGGAGAAGTTGAAGCCCCGGGCGCCGTATGAGGAGCCTGGGGAGGGGGTGAAAAAGGCTGTGCGTGAGGTTATGGCCGAGGTTGGTCAGATTGAGAAGACGCTGTAGAACTTGTACTTGGTGATAAATAATAATATATACATATACATATAGATGGACAGGTTATACGGATTAATGATCCTTGGGACCATTCCGTAAATGGCATAGTAGAATTCCCGAATAAGGAGGTCCGACCAGCAAATGCGGAGACGGGAAAACACAGCCTCCGAGAGGAATCCGTGTATGTCATGTGATTGTGCTTTCCCCCATCCGGTAACTATGTAATTAGTATGTACAAACGGACAAGGCCCATACTGCTCATACGCAGCATGCTACTGTAGTTAACTTACAGCAGGTGTTGACAAATACTCGATCCTGCGACTGATAAACGACAGCCCGGAACGTGGGACTAACCTATAAGATAGATGTCGGAATACCGACGGCATGGGTTGTATGCGTGCTAGACTGCTAGCACATTGACGTTGCATCGCCCACTGCAGACTATCTCTTGTCCATTCGGGTAATATCGCAGAATATTCTGGGCGGAGCATACTAGGTAGACGGTAAACATGCCATAAATATAGATACTCCGTACAGCCTCCTGCCGTACAGGATAGATTGCGACCAACTAGGGCTAGGGTTGCACCTACCCGCGCTACACCGCAAACAGCAGTATTTCAGGGGAGGATCGTCTGCAGCTCCGGCGAATGTTACTATGTAGGATGTACCCTGTACTCTCCGTATACTCCGTACTCCGTCGATTAAATACGCTTGCATATGCTGTACACCGCAGATATAATTAATTCCCGGCCCTAGCGAAATTAGCATAACGCAATCCCGCCCTGGTGACCATTGCCGGCTTCAGAAGTGCGAGGCTATGTATTGCTAGTCGCAGCACTAGTTACGTCTGGGCAGCAGCTTGCTTATCGCAGCGGGGCAGTCTGTGCTATGTCTCCAATGCAACTGTACGCTGGATGTTTGCTGCTGCTCCATCATGCAATTCCTACAAAAGGCCCATGGCGTCCCACCTGTAACATCGCCCTTGGAAATCGCCTCAACCGTTGCCCGTACGGACAGGATACAGCGTACGGTGCCCATTCCTGCCGGAACTCGCCCTTATTCTCCTGCCCAAAATGCGGTCGGTAGTATCCCTGTCGACCTTGACGGCTCTTGCCGTCTACCTCTCCGGCGTCAATGCCATTGTCCCCAAACCTCCACCTTCGGATGACGTGAAGGAGGCTCAGGTGTCGTACAAGGGATCTGCAACTTTTGAGCAGCTCATCGATCATAATAACCCCGATCTGGGCACTTTCTCACAGCGGTATTGGTGGAGTTCTGAGTTCTGGGCTGGAGAGGGATCTCCAGTAAGTCAACGATATACGTTTGTGTCGTATACGGATATTCCGTGGTATATAGCTAAATATTCATTGCAATTGTGCGAAAGGTCGTTCTGATGACGCCCGGAGAAGGCGCTGCCGATGGCTACCAGGGATATCTCACGAACAAGACCATAACCGGTCTTTATGCGCAGGAGATCCAGGGCGCTGCGGTTATAATAGAGCGTTAGTATTCGGCATGATTGCTACCACTTTCATTTCTGACATTTCCCTATGTACGCAGATCGCTACTGGGGTGAATCGTCCCCGTATAGCGAGCTGAACGCGGAGACGCTCCAATACCTTACTCTTGAGCAGAGTATTGCAGATTTGGTCCATTTTGCGAAGACTGTCAACCTCCCTTTTGATACCAACGGGAGTAGCAACGCCGATAAGGCTGTAGGTCTTCTTCCACGTCCAGGCTCGCTTATGACTGTTGCTGACTGGTTTATTCCAGCCGTGGGTGCTCTCCGGAGGCTCCTACAGTGGTGCTTTGTCTGCATGGACCGAGAAAACTTCCCCGGGGACTTTCTGGGCGTACCACTCCTCCAGTGCCCCGGTTCAGGCAGTCTACGACTATGTATGTGGTATTATTCCCGTTAAATTCCCTAACTGACTGGTCAGTGGCAATACTTTGTTCCTATCCAAGAAGGGATGCCCGTGAACTGCAGCAAGGATGTTAGCCTGGTCATTGAGTACATCGACTTCTTGTATGCAATCGGCGATACGCAAAAGCAACAGGAGGTCAAGGAGATGTTTGGTTTGGGGGCCCTTGAGCATTACGATGATTTTGCCGCGTGAGTTGTGCTGGCTCATCCTTTCTGGTTCCGATGCTGATGCTAACCTTTCACAGTGCTATTGAAAATGGACCGTGGCTTTGGCAGTCAACGGACTTTGACACCGGATATTCTGAGTTTTATAAGTTCTGTGATGCCGTGGAGGTAGGGCTGACTTTATCCCTTTCCTACTTGTATCCCTATGTTCATTTCTAATGAAACCTAGAATGTCGAAGCTGGAGCGAGTGTCACACCCGGACCGGAAGGTGTAGGCCTCGAGAAAGCCCTAAAAGGCTACGCATCGTGGTTCAACTCGTCCTACCTACCAGGAGGTAAGTTCAATAATTTGACTTGAGCCATATATATGCCTGAAGTTTTCGGTTAACCTCCTTTAAGCCTGTGCGAACTTTGGCTACTGGACCGACGAGTATAGCATCGCCTGCTTCGATACCTACGATGCCTCAAGCCCGTTCTTCACGGACCCAGCCGTGAACAACACTGCTAACCGGCAATGGAATTGGTTCCTTTGCAATGAACCATTTGCGTATTGGCAGGAGTATGCTTCCCTCCCCCTTCTTCTTCTTTTTTTTTTTTTGCTTTTTCTAACACTATACAGCGGTGCCCCCAAGTTCGTACCCAGCATTGTCTCCCGCCTCGTCAATGCAGAGTACTGGCAACGGCAATGCCCCCTCTTCTTCCCCGAGGTAAACGGATACACATACGCCAGCGCAAAGGGCAAGACTGTACACGATGTGAATGCGTGGACAGGTGGATGGAGCGCTCGGGACACGACCAGACTGATCTGGACAAACGGGTAAGTCTGTCCTTCTGTTATCATTCATGTGAGTATGACAGCCACTGACATGCAAATAATAAAGCCAATTCGACCCCTGGAGAGAATCTGGCGTCTCTGCTGGCTTCCGTCCCGGTGGTCCTCTTGTCTCCACACCCCAGGCTCCGGTGCAGGTTATCCCGGCTGGCGTTCACTGTTCGGACTTGCTCTTGAGAAATGCGGATATCAATGCCCCCCTGAGGCAGGTGGTTGATAATGAGGTTGCGCAGGTGAAGGCCTGGGTTGAGGAGTACTATCAGAAGTAATGTCCATATGCTGGGTTAATCCCAGCAAGTATCTAATGTCTATAGCTGTACAGATTTAGCTTACTAAATATGCACATGATAATTCAACAACAAACAAATACAATCAGCATACAGTATTCGTGAACAAGAACAGCGAGAGGAATCTACTTATTTCCGGTGACACTCAACATCCCAATCCCCATCCGGCTGTCCACTGATTTCCCATCTTCATCCCCCTTCTTCCACTGTCGGAAACAGAACCTCGGGTGGAAGACCGTCAAACAACCACAGGAAACAGTCATCACCGCACCCTCCAGGATCATAAACGGAATCTCCGCATTGGCAAGTTTACTATCGAACCCGCCCTGTAATTCCGCGACACGGAATATCGATCTGATGAAGATGCCGATTGTTGCGATGGCGAGACCTACGTCATTAGCATGAATAGGAGATCCATGGAAGGGAATGAATGAATGGAAGGGCGTAGGGGAGGAGCACATACCCCAAAGAAAGCACTTCCAGGTCAAGGTATCCCTAACCCTATCTCTCCCCAGCGTCATCCTATCACCACCCCGAGATGCCCTCCTCAACCTCCACATATAATCCGCACACAGAACCATAAACGCCGCCAACGACGCAACCTGCACCGCCAACCCGGCAATCATAATATTGACCCCCGTATCACGAAGGCTGCGCTGGTCATCGTCCGCAACGGAGGTGATTGCTCCCCCGGCCGCCTGGAGAATAAGACAGACAACGTCGCAGGCGACGAAGATGCCCGTGTACGCACGCGGTTTGAGTCTTGATAGGCGCGCGTCGTAGATGAGGACGATGCGGCCGAAGCAGATATAGATTGCGGCGCTGAAGAAGGCGGGGCCGATGGTTAAGGGGATTAGGTAGCTTTTCTTTGTTAGTCTTCTCTTCGAAAGATATGCCTGGAATATGTGTATATGGGGCCGGGGGGGGGTACAGAAGAAACGCGTCAAAATCAAACGGATTATTGTGCAATTGCAATCTGCCCACGTATCCGAGTACTTCGAGGACAAGCCCGCAGGACATTGCTATCAGGTAGGACCAGAAATGGTAGTAGATGCCCAGGACGACTTGGGCGACGAGCATGAGGGCGAAGAGGGCGAGGTACAGCGCGTTTCCGGGGAGCGTGGGGATGTAGGTGATCATGGCCGCGCTGAGGGGGCATGTTTGGAGGGTGCAGGTTGAGTCTGGCATTCTGGTCTTGACGCAGAAGAAGAATTCAGACGGAATATATCTCGTTGTGATACCCGTAGTACTGTAGTGCTCTCTAGGGTCGAAGGGAAGAACTGCAGCAGCTACAACAACGGCAGCAACAGCAACGCAGCAACCACGTCGATTAAATAGCTCTCCTGTACATCAAGTAGTCCTCCCACAGATCCGGCCAAGGATTCATACAAGGCTGCCTGTTTCCGATTTCTATTTTTGTTTTCTTTGTATGCCTGTTTCAGTTTCTGGGGATTCCGTGCCCGTAGTCCGTGTCCGAAGCCCTAATCTTCCAACAGTGCCAACAACACGTACATCTAGTATGTCGAGTATGCTGCTTTGGTCTTGGACCAAGTTCTTCCAACTCCTCCAGCCCAAATACAGATATCTCATGCCCAAAATACCCCATCCTAAGTGTAATTAGCCCAGACGTGCTGTACTTGGCACTTGGCACCCCGAACTGTCTTACAAAGTTAAGATAATGGCACTAATAATAGTCAATAAGCGCACGCGTATAAAATCCGTGTCCGCAGGCCGACCTCACCACCACTTCGTCCTGCAGGCATTCTTCTCTCGTGATAAGCATCAACCAGCTGGATCCGATCCAATGGCACACCCACATGTCGAGCCAAGGACGCGGTCCACCTCCTCGAACAGCTCTCCAAAGGCTAAGCGGCTGAAAACGTGCGAGAACTGCGCACATGCCAAGATCAAGTGTGTTCGGAGCGGGGCGTCGTCGGTGTGCGATCGGTAGGGTTGTGCCTCCATTTGCCGTCTCTAGACTAGAGTCTGGAGTATCCATGTTGATCTCACAATCATAATTACCCTCGGGACTGTTCATGGACTGGGCGAGCTGATGCCGAATAGGTGTCTGCGTTTAGCGAAGGAGTGTTATTATCGCGAGGCTCGGGCGAAGAATTATGTCAACGGACGGACGACGTGGGTTGATTCATGCTATTCCTGTTATAGATGAAGACCCCTGCTGATGGATTTATTCCATTCCAAGACGCATTGATGTCCTGGAGGCCAAGGTAAGCCAGTTGCTCACCAGCTCGGGCGCAGCCTCCACACTCGGTGCCGGATCAAGCCCACATGGAGACATCATCGACAAAGCCGTCCTCAGCATGGAACAGGCAAACCGCCTCCTCCATCAATATCGAACGAAAATGGTACCCTACTTCCCATTCTTCGTCATCCCGTCACGAGCCACGGCGGAGGAAATCCGTCGCGACAGACCGTTCGTCTTCCTCGCCATCTTAGCCACGGCCTCCTACGAGTCGATGCCGTTGCAACGACGGCTCGAATGCGAAATGAAAGAGATGCTGAGCCAGTGCATGATTTTCGGGCGGAAGATTACTTTCGATACTCTACAGGGGCTTTTGATTTATCTTGCTTGGTATGT
This sequence comes from Monascus purpureus, assembly GCA_025999795.1. Classification (NCBI taxonomy): domain Eukaryota; kingdom Fungi; phylum Ascomycota; class Eurotiomycetes; order Eurotiales; family Aspergillaceae; genus Monascus; species Monascus purpureus. Next base: position 314,126 of record AP025347.1, on the reverse strand, counting down.
ATATCCACCTCTTCCTCCGAGGCTTGTGCGTCTGTTTCTAACAGAATGCTCCTAGGAGTCAATACCATGCCCGTCCACGACGGTACTTCCAACTCCTCCATCTGGCCGTGAGTGTGATTGTTGATTTCGAGCTGGACAAGCCCCTTGCCTCACGTTCACAGATCTCCAGGCTCGAGGTCGGCTCGAAGAGCTCCAGGGACATCGGGTCGCGCTGGTCCTGGGGTGAGGAGGAGCAGAGGGCCGTCGTGGCTTGTTATTATCTGTCGTCCAGCCTGTCGGTGCTCCTCCAGAAAACCTGCGCATTCGTCCACACAGACTACATCATCGATTGCTGCCGCGCTCTCTCCAGAGACGCAGAGTACGCATCCGATCGATACCTGGAGCATATCATCCGTCTGCAGGCGATTTTCGAAAAGGTTGACGCGTTGTCCTTCCGGCATGCGTCTGAATTGCATCGGGAGGGTGCAGGGCTGGAGGAGAGAATCGTACAGCTGCAGGCTGAGTTGGAGGCGTATCGGGATGCCCTGCCTTGTGCCTTGGAAGATGACTGTCAGTTACTTCGTTTCCCCCTTGGTTATCGTCATGATTATGATTGAGTCTAACTGGACATATACTCAAACAGTACTCCTCTTCTTCAAATACCACACGGCAAACCTGTACCTCTGCCAAATCCTCTTCTTCGACCACAGCGCCCCCACAACAACAACAACATGGACCCCCTCACGCCTGGAAATCCTCAACAACGGCCTCCTCACGTCCCGCACATCCCTCCACTTCTTCCTCTCCCTCCCTCCCCGCACGGAAATGTCCGTGACAAATTCCCTCTGGGTCCAGGTCGGATTCACACTGGTCACCGCGACGAGGTTGGCCGTTACTGCTGCCTCAGCGGTCTCTGCATTATCATCTGAGCAGCCGTGTAGCCATGCCAACACTAGCAGCAATAATGCTACTGCTACTATTGCTAGGACTACAACCCTCTCCCTCCTAGAAAGCCTCGATATGCACTCCATCCTCTGCGACACCACCGTTCGTCTCAGGGGACTCGTGTCCTCCGTCGCTGACGAAAAGGGTGATCGCGATTTATGGTTCCATACAGACAAATGGTTACAGAGGGTTCGGGAGTGGTTTGAGCGTTCGTATTCGGGGTTGTCGAATGGGACTGTTGCTCATACAGACGAGATGGATCCTTCACGGCATGCTGGTGGTCCTGGTGGTCCTGGTCCTTCACATGGGAGTCATACACATGGGATATCTGCTTTCTCGCCCGTTGGTGTCCAGCAGTATGCGCCCTTTCCTGGTGGTTACTATGATGATGCGAATGCTATGCTTTTCTCCGGGTGGTTTGGGTTTGGACCTGCGATGGATGATGCGAATTTGATGTGGCTTGGTGTGTAGACATGCGTTCAGTGCTTAATGCTGTGAGTGCTAATGCTGTAGACACCAGGCAATATGAATGCATAATACCTGCAATCTCCGAGCTCAATCCTCAATGCCCTTGTATTATATTAATGTACCTCCGTGCCTCGTTCCCTCGTCCATGAGACAGTATCGACCTAAGAATAACCGCAAGCAGTCACGTGTAAAATCGATATACAAGAAATGAAGGAATCGCAGCGAGAACAGTAGATCAATTCATCTGCCCTGCTCTGCGATGACTGAACAAGTACATCAAGACAAAACCGAAACGCCACATATAAACACTTCCCCTGCCAAGATTCTCTGGGCGAATATTTTACTCCCCACCTTACCCTGTCACCGACTCTCTGATCGTAAAAGCAAGCACTTGATCAAAAGCCCGCCCGAACGCATATGTGAGGGAAGAGGTTCTCAAACACGACGTATTTTTGGAACAACAATGGCATCGGCAAATATGATGAAAAAGAAAATACGGAGGAAAAACAAAAATAAGGAAATAAAGATCGACTGACGATAGTGATGACAACAAACATATGAAATCAAGGAATGAGACCCGTTCAAAACATGGTAAATGACCCAAATCCTATCCATTCCATCCCACCCATCAATGTAGCCTCGTACTTTGCCAGCCAAGCCCCCATAACACCCATGTAATCATGTAGAACCCAAATAAAGATCAATTAAATACTGGAATCACACCATCGAGAATCGCAAGATCAGTGGTCCCACTGCTGGCCTGTTACCGCGCCGCACTGGCCTATGCTGAATTCTTCCGAGAGCTCCTCTTCTTCTTTCTTTGCTTGCGCTTCTTGGATGACTTTTCCTGACGCGGAATAAAGTCTTCCAGCTTGATACCAGCGTTGCGACAAAGGAATCTGCATTCGTTCTCGACTACCTCGACATGCCTCGGTGTGAAACCGTAGAAGGCTGGGTTGTATGCGTTGCGGGCCCAATACAGGAGCTCGGAAGCAACACGTCCTAGGTTCGGGGTGAAGTGTGAGGGAAGGCAAGGTTGACGGCGCGGGGGTAAAGGCAGGTCCTCCTCGTCACCGGAGGAAATGGTAGAGGCGGATGACGTAACAGATGGGGGAGCGGAAGAGGCTGGTGAGTCGAAACATCTGCAGTCGGCATCGGAAAAGATTATATGGAGTAGGTGGAAGACAGCGGAAAAGCCGATTAAGGTCAATTCGACAGGGTCTATAGGCAGCTGGCTAAACCAAGTAATCGCTCTTTCGATGGTGAACGACGGAGGCAGCGTATCGTCCCCGGTGACGCGGGCCTTGAAAATGGCAGCGATCATGGCGCAACGGACAGCAATCGAGATCTCCTCCCTTACGGACACCGGAAGAGACGAGTCAACAAAGTTGAAGGCCTGACAGCACGTCGCCTTGCCCTTGTCACTAGGCAGAGCATCGAGCACTTGCCCGATATTATCAATCCGGCCGTTGTCGAAAAAGACGGCTTTCATGACCAGCGCCCGCGTATGGGCAGCGGAGGGTTTGGGAGCAACGTCAAGGGCATGCTTTATTTTGGCTTTGAAAATGTCACGGCTCTTCCTCGCTGCGGGGCCACCGGAGCTAGCCTCGAAGTATTTGAGGATCGCGCGCTGCAGCAAGTGGCTAGACCAGAAGGAGGCGAGAGCATCCAGCGAAGATTGGATGGCAGGATCCTCTTCAACAACATCCAACAGAGCCCCATCGTCATCGGTACCTTCCTGAGTAGGCCGATTCCACGTGAGATTAGCTGCTCGCTGGACAATAGGATCGATCATGACTTCTTCACAATCCATCTCAAGCAGAGCGGCCAGGTGGCTTGGGAGAGCTTCCTCATGGCCTTCAGGAAGGGGCTTGTTCATCTTCCGTGCCAGATCCCACTGGTACCGGGCCAGGGCACGAGCTACATCGTTAGAGGTGTTAAACGTCCAGGACCCTGCCTCTCCTACGCGCCACAGGAGGATACGGCAGTGCAGGGCTTTCAGCATCATGCGCATTGGGCTTCGTGGTAGAGTCCCCGCTGCGAAGATGGTTAGGACAAGACGGCTCTTGCTGATTTCTGGGTCACCACCAGCAAGCTGGGCATCAATGGCGATATCCCATGTCTTCACGCGGCCCCTTTCATCCTCTTCAGTGACACCCGTGGCCCAAGAATATAACTGCCAACCGAACAGGCACCGGAAAAGGTACTCGAAGCATCGAGAGGTCACGGTATACCATTCCCGGAAGAAACTATGGCGTGGAACGCCAACCTGCTGGATGCTGGTGAGCCAGGCCTGTCTTCTGAAGTTCCAGGGTGCTGACAAAGCCACGTCGGATGCGGCGGCGGATTTGATCGAGTCGAATTGGCGGCTAGGCTGCGAGTTGAACAGATAGACGAAGACAAGGAAAGCGCTTCCAACCACGAGAACAGCAAGCACAAGGAAATGCGTGATCACTTGTGCCTGCCAGGAAAATAGGTAGCCCCGCAAAATGGATCGCCAGTACCGGAAAGCGGGCGACTGGAGATGGTTGAGTAGATTGACGGGGACTGCCAGCAGTCCCTTCGCCGTGGACTCCGTCTTCTTCTCCGTACCCATGCCTTCCAGAACCATGAGCCCAGCCAAGGCTCCCAGCATGTATTTGTTGGGGAAATGTGACCGTCTCCGGCCAGATTCATCCTGCGCGTAGCTGTTGTCGCGATTATACTGAATGTATGACTCACTGTACGCACCCTGACGGGAAGCTTCACGCATCCGTTTGAACGCATCCGGGACTTTGATGAGGCCCTCTGGTGGGTATGCGGATGTCGGAGAACTCTCGCTCACGTCATCTGGATTGGAAAAGACACTTGGTGAAGCGCTGCCCCGTGATTCCGTGGACACGGTGCAGTTGCTGGGGGACGAAACAGAGGCTGCCGATGTGACATTCTGGTCTACAGCTTTGTCGAATTCGCGCAGTCTATTTTTCAAGGCAGTATTTTCTTCTTCCAGTCTCTTGTTCCGGATTTCCAGGTGACGGATGTAATCGGTAGCTTTCGAAAGAATGGACGCCTTGTTCAGTTTGTTGGCAGGAGCGACTCCGTCACCATCATCGTCGTCAAGCCCACCCCCGTTCGTCTGCTTGGCGAATGCACGGAGGCTGGGTACGCTATCTCGGAGCTCGGCAATCTTGTCATTGAGGTTGGCACGGTACCGTTTCTCAATCACATTGTGGGCTCGTTTCTTCGATGGCACTTTTCTCGCTGCATCCGGCACACCATTCGTCATGGCTGTGTCATCGTCGCTGCTCGACTTTCGTTTTCTACCCATTTCGGTTTTATCTGCCAAAGAAACGGAGATGGAGGGACGAGACTGGACATCAATCGCACGGGGAGCTGCAGGCATTGGGCTGTGGTCTCGCATGGCAAGAGGGTCGAATTGGAAGTTCATGAATCCAAACGGGATATCTGGGGAGAATTCCTTGGGCAGTCCATTAATTTGCGAGTCTGCTGGGTTCGAGTTAGGCGGTATGAACGGAGTGCCGAACGGCGACTGCGACTCGTGCTTGACGCTATCGGGGAAGGCCTGGTCGTCCCATCTCATCCATTGAGTCCAATCCTGGCTTGAGTCGTCCATTGTGGATGGGGTAAAGGACATGCTCTCGGACTGGGAGCTTTTCCTTGTAGAGAGCTGTGGGGGAGAGGACAGCAGAAAATCTGCGTCCATGACGGCGGAATCGGGGGAATTGGGCCAGGTGGTCCCGGAGGCCAAACCTGGCGCTTGTTAGGAAAGAAGGACCGTAGTGGAGGGATTGAATGTCTTTCTCCTTTGGCACAATTGCTGCCGTCAGCAGGGGGAGAAGGAGAAAGGGAAGAGAGACCAAAAAAAGAAAAGGGAAAAAAAGGCAACGGGTGGCGGACCAAGGAGAGAGAAAGAGGAAAATCACGAGCGAGCGGCCGGAACAGAAGGAGTGGATGCCTTGGTCTGGAGCATCTGGCACAATCGATAGTTTGTAGGTTCCTGAGGTCTGTGGCGGAGACAAGAAAAAAGGAGGGGGGAGCGAGGTCCAGGGCGTTGGGGGATCGCCAAGGCGCCAGACGAAACTAGCGCGAGGCGTCGAGGATTTCCGGCACAGCGGCTGGAGAACCGATGGGATTCGGGTGCAGGCAGGAAGGATTACATGCGGAGTTGACTCGGTGCACGGCCGTGGTCAGCGTCAGAAGGAATGGGGGGCAGCAGCCTATATCGAGGGAAAACGGTGCCTTGTTTTAGGGGGAAAGCGTGTCCTGCAGTGTTATTGTAGTTTTTGCTGTTGAGAACGGTCAGCTGCCCCGCCACGTGATTGGCCAGCCCGGAAAAGAAACGTCGATGCCTGCGTCGGTCGGTTCTCGGTGCTCGCAGATCGTATGATTGTGGCCCTCCCTATTCCGTTACCGTACTACGATTACTCCTCCTAAGTTACAGCGCAGCGCTAAACGCTGGTCGCACGTGATACAATTTGTACCTCTGCGTATCGATACCGTCCAGGATACGTCTTCCTTATTTAGCTTAGTGCCCCCGCGGCCGCTCCCTCCAATCAAAGACCAGCGGCGCGGCAGCGCGGGATCGCTGCCTCATTGAGAGAAAAGAACCGCCTGCCGAGGACTTTAACCGCCGCATTTCTTTAGTCGTGTTGCCCTACTGTCATCGTTCTCTTTGCTTTCATCATCACTAACCCCATGGTCATATTCATTATTATTGTGATGATTACTATTAGTTTATTATTATTGTCCCATATTCAACGGGCAGGTCGAATAACCCTGACCCGCCTCCATATCGTGGGATCACCGATTCCCTGGATTTGCCGTAGCCCGCTTCTCGGTTGCGCAAATCGGCATACTGCCTACGCGCGTTACCTTTGCCTTTTACCGCTGTTTGTGCCAGTTCCCTTCTGGGGTCCTTGCTTGAGTCGTACAGAAATCTTGAATTTTTCTTTTTCCTTTTTTGAATTTCTATTCATCGGCCGGCTCCGATTCTAGACACGACACCCAGCGTTCCAGCCAGACCCATAATAATGAACCCTTCCCCAACCTGTAGAACGTAGACATTGATAATAATGATAACGGATAGAAGGCCATGACGAGTCAATTCTCATGATGTAAACATCACATGTCCAGATCATCCCTGGATATTCTCGTCAGGTTGATGGTGAACGATGGGATATTTGCCGACTTCTGCCGTGTACAAGTACAGTACCACAGCGTGGAGTATCTGGAGTCGAGCACTGAGCAGAACTTTGAGAATGCTTGCTGGCGTCGACGTATTCAACATCTTTATAGAGACTGCTAATTGGACAAAACGAATAAGTCAGCATGGCAGAGCATAGGGCTAGCCAATCCCCGCTGGTGTTCTGTCACCGTCAGAGCTAACTGCAGCACAAGCCCATCATTATTGTTCCTTCAGCTTAAGCAATAATAATGGCAATGGCTCGCTACTGTTATTATTCTAGTCGCTCATACCCTGCGACAGTCTCAAAGGTTGTGCTTCAGTTAGAACCCTGCAGGTTGACAAGAATTTCACCGTCTGTCAGACTCCATTTTTCATCTTCCTGCGTGGCATGACATTCTTCAGTCTTTCCTGAAAATCTTCGGAACCAAGCGAAGCAGGTCCATCATTCTATTCTAATAACTAACTAGTGGGACGTTATTTTCAAATAAATACTATTAAAGGATAGTAAAAAAATAATAAAAAGGCTGGTCAGGTACCTCTACATCGCCATGCATTGGCTGGATTGATGTAGAATGGCATCATAGGCAGAGAAACCATTAGTATAACAGTACCTAGTCACTTCTTTGAAGGATCACCTGGAAGAATACGTGGATAAACAGAAAATAAAATTGAAGTCGGAATACACGACCCGGACAGGAGGCAGTGCAAGCCATCTGACTCCTACAGTTACCCTACAGTTACAACTACAACGTGCAAAACTCGACTAGAAAGATTAAACATTGATTCGATTAATCATAATTATAACTGGTCTGACGGCAGACTAGCTACAACCTGCATGAAGACGAAAATCCTTTCAATAATTTATTTAAAATTTCCATTTAATTATTATTGAATAACCATCAGGCAAACCCGGACCGTTTCTGGCCGGTTCAACGGAATAGGAAGAAACAACAGAAAATAAGAGAGACATGACCTCATGGCTTGCAAGAATTTCTAAATTATTTGCTTTTATTTCCCATTTTCCTATTCTCCTACCTACTTTTCCGCTCGAAATGAATGCCTAGTGCCTGTTAATTCTCGTTTTCGGCCAAAGTCGGGTTCTATCAAATGTTGAGGATGTACGTATTATGCTACGCTGTAGATGATGTGCTTAGGGCATGCTCAGATCTAGCACTACAACGGAAAGGGAAGGCCTTCAACATTGATAGAAAAAAAAGTACATATGCATTGAGCGGTGACCGTTTACGTTGAACACGAAGATTTTTCTATCTTTCTATCCTTGCGAGTATTACATTGCTATCTTTTTGCCCGAGATGTTCCATATACAACCGATAAATCGATAAAAATACTCTCCTAGAATTTCGTTTGCTGTTTCGCCACCATTTTCGGCCGCACATGAGGCCGAAAACTGCAGCGTTTCAGTAATTATCATCTGCCACACTCCCACACTTTTGGCCCACGCACCACCAACACAATCCTCAGGCAGCATCATGGCTTTCATTTGCTTCCTATCGAAGTTTCACAACGTTGCTGAAAATGGCCTCATCAGCACCCCGCCAGCTGAGGGCTAGTGTAATGGGTTGAATATAGAATTCATTTTAGTGCTAGATACATGAAGGATTCCTTGGGAGGAAGAAAAGAGACAACAGCATCGTGACCAAGGAAGGAAGCAACCAGAAGCAACAAACAGAACAAATGGAACAAATAGGACAAGCAGAGTGCTCAGGCATTGTCCTGAGTTTGCGATGTGCCACGGGCTGCCCATGGCAGATGGGAGATATGTGATCTCCATCTTGTGAATTATAGTGAATCTATTGAGTATTCTTTACATTATTTGACATCACTTATCCCATTCCCAATGCTAATTTTTGGCTTTTCCTGAAACCAGAATAGATTATCAGGCCGAAGAGATCCAGTGTATATTAGCTCATAGTAGAATCCTGTAACAAACTAGTTATATAACTCACATGCTTATATAGTTGTATACTCTCTCTAGAGCCTGAAGTAGGTCTCTGATTTCCCTGGACTGTATTCACATTACTCATATACAGTATAGCCTGAGCTGCAATTCCTGGAGTGCTAATTTTCCACAACCGACTGGAAAATATTGCCCAACATGCTGTAACGATGAGCTGTAATAGGATGAGAAGAGGAAACCAACTCGCTATTTGGACGTACTATCTAGGAATATCGTACATGAGGAGAAGAGGAAGAATAAAAGGAAAAAAGGTGAAAGACGTGGTGGGGAGGAAATAGGAGGCGAGGGCAGCTGCCTGCCCTCAGCCCTAGCCCTGTGCCCTACTTGTTTGATCTGCTGGCACTTTCTAAGACATGCCAGTGCCAGGGTCACATGCTGACGGTCATACATCAGGTATGGTCGTCACACATGCCTTCTCCATGGATAGAGTGTCCAGCACAGCGGCAACAAAGCTACAGCTCTGTTTTCCATCTTCAATTGGCAGTGGGAATGCATGATGACTGTTTTCTCCCCTGGCTGCACTGGAAGATGTTGGTTAGAAGTTTAGTTGATGACCACTGAGCAGTGAGCACCTAGAGAGCTTATGAATGATTTGCTGTGAAAGACCTTGTTCATGGCATCATTGCAGAGCTGTGCAAAATCCCTGAAGCCCAGGAGGAGTTTCAGCTGGGCAATGAAGTCTACTACAGAATCAGATACCTTGATTATCTCCACTATGGTTCTCTCCTGCGCTGGCCTAGCGCGGTGAGCTGAAGAGTGGATTTTTACAACTGCGCCTTTTGCCCAGGTCAACGACTGGACCCCTCAGGGGATTGGCGGACTCAGTCTGAGGAAGTTCCCGGGGTTGTTCCAAGGCTAGGGATGTTTATCAGAACGTTGATACAACTTGTCATGCCAGTCAAGGATATATTAACGGCTCTGGGATATGCTGCCAGTGTTTTCTGTTCTTTGATTGTCACAAGTTTCGGTGTTTAAGTGACTAACTATTAATCAATCAATCTAGTTTTAAGCAGGGAAAGAAAGAGACTTTCAATGGGATTGCTGCCAGCAACTTGTTTGCTACATTTTATATATGAAATTAATAGATGTACAGTATAACTGTCAGGGCCCTTGCCATGTAGACCAGGACGAGCACGTGAGTTTCCTTACTTGGATTAGCGTGGCGCGTGGACAGGAGTCCAGCTTCACGTAGATCTCTTCCTTTTTTCCTTCCTCTCCATGCTTGAAGTTCTCGTCGATAGCTGCCTAGATAGCTGAATAGCATCCTATTCATCGTCTAGTTGAGTTCCGTGACAATAACCAGGCCAACTGTGCCATTGCCCTTTGCTCGTTTTGCAAAGGCCGTGATATCTCTGATGTGGAATGCGGCATCTGCCATGAACATCACTCAGAAGACACTGTGTATCTCAACTGTGAGGAGTGTATAGGGGAATTTGACTCCCAGTGCATAGAGGGTTGGCTAATGCACTGTTCTCCTCAGTCCGGCTTTACCTGCCCCAGCGGTATGAGACCTGAACATCATGAGTACACAAGATTATAGGCTAACATTACCTTGTAGTTGACAGGATCACCTTTTTGATGGATTTCATGCTGCACGCCATGTTATACCCCACGGTGTAACTGTTGAGCCAGGAGAGCAAGCAGAGCAACCACAACCTAATGATAGAGTCCTGCAAGAGGTGGCTCGCGAGGCAATGCTGCAATCGGTTTATGCTTGAGTCCACTATTCCCCCGATGGTCGCAAAGTCATTCCAACGATCCGTAGCAGCGTAGTACTTGGCGAAGGTGGAGTACTCTTCAGGGACAGGAACAGGCGCACGCAGGACATGGTGTCCCATTGAAAGCTGTTCAGCGTGTAGATGAAGGGCTACGGCGTTAAGGCGCCTGCTTTGGGGGTTTGAGAGTGTTTCAAGTACACCGTTGACCCTGGAGCCATTTCGCCAACTGGAGAAGGTGTTTGAGTTAAAGTCAGCATGGAGGAAGATGTTCGTCTTTCGGCGCGCAGCAGGCATCTCACCAGACATTTCAGATCTGGGATAGAGCCAGTTATTTTCCAGCTAGTTTCTGGAGAAATTATCCACCATAATGGGTAGGTCGAAAAGGACTGCGCGTCATGGACGGGCAGTATGAGCGAGCATATAACCTACACTGAGTTGCTTCTCTCCGGCTTTGCGGCAGTGAAGGAGTGCTACGACACCGATAGTATCTGCCAGCACCACCTGGAGGAACTACAATGCGAGGAAAACAGCTTTCCAAGACGAAAGGCGTTCAGAAGTAGGTAGAATGCAAATTTAATTGGCATCTGATCATTGACTGAAGATTGCAACTGCATAGTCCTTTGCCGTTTTACCATTGGTATCCTGAATAAGCAAGTAAAGCAACTGTAACTAACTGTACAACATGCGGATCCATGACTTGTGCAGCATGGAAGATAACAGTTCTACCTAACCAGCTAACCCTATCTAACAGCCATGCATGACTCAACATCACCAGGATAAAGAAATACTACACCGGACAGAGTCTACCAGCAGATGTTTAAAATAAATATATATTCCGTATAGATAGCATAAGCATAAATCGGTGCACGCTAATAGGCCGAAGCCTAGATAGCAGATTCCCAAGGTATCAAGGACCTTGTGGCCATCTCTCCACCAACACAGATCAACCCTTCCAGCTTTCGGCGAATCATGTATTCGAATTAATCAGCTTTATACCTAACTATATATATATACTTCAGATTTCGGGGTATATTTTTGATGAGGCGTCTACCTTGTGAGCACTGAGCAGGCTAGGTGTGCTGTGTAGGTCCTCAAGGAAGAGGAACTTGGGGATGATTTTGAAAATGGACATAAGATGGTGCATTTGGAGATGAGATGGTATGGGGTTCTTTTTCTTTTTTTTTTTTTTTTTTTTTTTTTTTCTTTTTTTTTTTTTCTTTTTCTTTCCTTTCACTTTATTCTCTCTTGCCAGCTTGGATGGTACCTATTTCGTCAAGAAAGATGGGCGCCAATTCAGGAAACGGATCGTTGGCGAACAACACTGTCTCAGAAAGGAAGGACAAGGAGAGTAAATCTCACAGTGTAACTCAGACTCGTCAGCTTCCTGTTACCCTTCTATCTGGTTTTCTGGTATGTGTCTGGCAATATCTTTTGAGACGGCATACAGGAATGAATTTATCCCGTCTAACAACGACGGAACTAGGGAAGCGGCAAAACAACCCTCCTCGAACATATCCTCAAATCTCCGGACCATGGGCTCCGGATTGCCGTTATTGTCAATGACATGAGCAAGTGCGTTTCCCTAAGGCCATAACCAAGAATGTAAGCTGACCAGCTTCTGTAGACTCAATGTCGACGCCGCTCTCATAACCCACCATAAGGTCTCCCAGACGAAGGAGAAGCTTATACAGCTGCAAAACGGTTGCATCTGTTGTACGCTCCGTGGTGATCTTCTATCGGAGCTTGCTCGACTTACCAAACAGCGAGAGGTGGACTACGTCGTTATTGAAAGCACGGGTATCAGTGAGCCGATGCAGGTAGCTGAGACGTTCACTGCAGAGTTCAGCGCTGCCATGTTGGAGGCGGGTGATGATCTCTCCCAGGAGGATGAGGAGAGTCAGAAGATTCTGACGGAGATGTATGCTCCCCCTTTCTTCGTATCTAAGGTCTCATCTACTAGGTGGATAGCAGATGAGCTGACACGGTAATATGATAGAGTCAGCCTCGGTGGCCTCCACACCCTCGCTAAACTCGACACAACCGTCACCGTGATCGATGCCTTCAATCTCCTTTCCAACTTCGACACGTCCGAGTTCCTCTCCGATAGATACGGGAACAAGGAGATCATCCCCGAGGATGAGCGGACTATCTCCGATCTCATGGTAGACCAGGTCGAGTTCGCCGATGTCCTCATCCTCAACAAGATCGATACCGTAGACGAGGCTACACGAGAGAAGATCAGAAAGCTGCTCAAAATGCTCAATCCGGACGCTAAAGTCCTAGAGAGCAGTTATGCCAGAATCGACGTGAAGGAGATTATCGGCACGGGTCGATTCGATTTTATCAAGGCTGCTTCAGGGGCTGGGTGGTTGAGAAGTCTGCACGAGATGACTATGCGGGAGACGGCAGTAGGGCAGAGGATGGCGCCTAAGCCAGAGACGCTTGAGTATGGACTTTTTCTTTTTTCTTTTTTCTTTTTTTTTTTTCCCATGTGGATGATGATGATTGTGATGATTCTGATTCCTTACAGATATGGTATCAACAACTTCGTCTACACTGCCAGGAAACCCTTCCATCCCCGTCGTCTCTTCGCTCTACTTCATGACAAGTTCATCGTCCTTCAGAACAGAGAGGATGAAGAAGAGGGACAAGACGACGACGAAGGAGGCGAAGACAACGATGACGAAATGACTATAGACGAAAAAGAAGAAGACTCCGAAGACGAGGACGAGGGTGACGAAATGGAAATCGAAGACTTTGAACAACCGGACCCCGCCGTAATCCTCGCCAACAAACGTGCCCATCCAGCCTTCAACCCCATCCTCCGCTCCAAGGGTTTCTTCTGGCTCGCTACACGTCCATTCCAATTCGGCGAATGGAGTCAAGCAGGCGGAATGCTGACCGTTGGGTGCGGCGGTCCTTGGTTCGCTGAAGTCCCCGAGGAAGCCTGGCCAGAGGACAAAGACATACAGGAGTCCATCCGAAAGGATTTCAGCGGGCCGTGGGGAGATCGTCGTCAAGAGCTGGTGTTCATCGGCATGGGGATTGAGCCGGATCTTATTACGAAGCTGCTGGATTCCTGCCTGTTGGATGATGAAGATATGGCGAAGTGGGAGAAGGTCATGAAGAGCCGTCGACTCTCGATGGAGAAGAAGGCCACGAAACTGTCCAAGATGTGGGAGGACGGGTGGGAGGAATGGCCTCCTTTTGAGATCGAAGAGGAGGATGAGGATGCGGAGGAAGAGCAGACCAAACCCGAGGATGGGAGGCCGAAACGCAAGATCAGTGAACATCTAGGGAATGAGAAGAAGAAGCATGTTCATGTTCATGCTCATGATCATTCCAGCCACAGCCACCATCATCACCATCTTGGGAAGGATGTCAGACATACAAAATCGGTGGCTGTGTAGTGGAAAAGAAAAGTGGATGGATCAGCTGTATTTTTTTCTCCATTGCAGGTTTCTGACAGAATAGACTGTGTCCATACAGAAGCACTTTTATAGATCCAGGTTGCATTCAAAGTTGCCAATTGGACCAGGTCAGTCCGATAGATTCAGCCGATTTTCTAATCGACATTTGCTGGTGCGACTGCTGCCGGCGATGCTTCTTGAAGCCTGAATGGATAAATGCAGTATGAAATTAACGGCTGCGTCGAGCACTAGCCGATGACCATATATGAATCTTCCATGTATCTCTTCACGGTGGAACAGTCGACAAGCCAGAAACCACCCAGTCTAATCCAAAGCTATCTATATATTCCGGAGGACAAGTGAAATTGAACCGAAACCGTCTGTGTAGGCCTTGACAAGACCCGTCTCATTATTTGGCAGTCGAAACAACGCCAGCCTCCGCCAACACCCATCGCACCAAATCCGCAATCGTCTGACTCACGTCTGTCTTCCGGGGAATATCATGCCCCCCGCCGTGATTATAAGTCTTTCTCTTGCTTGCATCGCAGAGCCCCGACAAATGAATCCCCGCGACATACCGCGGATCCTTGGACCCGTAAATATGAACCGTAGGCACGGGGATCTTATAAGGCCCCTGAATCTCCTTGCGAGTCTCCTCCTCCGAAATAACCGAGGAGTCGTCCGTTCCCGCCCACCGCGCTGCACCGCGCGCCAGAATCGCAGCGGAATCCGCCTGTTCCGCGAGCTCTTTGCGAGACGCCCGCTCCCGGTCCCAGACAGACTGGGGAATCTCGAACCCCAGGCTCTCGAGGGTCGGCAGGGGTGCACCACCGCAGATGAATATGGCTGCCTTGAATGGGGGCGGGAGGTGGGGCGTCTCAGCCTGATGTAGGAGGAAAGCACTCGCGCCGAGGGAGCAGCCTTGAGAGAACATCATGACGGCGTCGTAGGGGCCCGTTCGGGCGACGAGGTCATTCAGCCACGTGCGGGCTGCTCGGACGGCTTCGACGGTAGCCTCTGGCCAGAAACAGTAGTATGGAGGGTCGAAGAACAGGTCGACGCCTGGCGCGGGGGCGGAGAGATACGGGGCATCGATGAAGTTGAATTCGATGTCAAGGTCGGAGAGGAGAGGGCGGAATGACGCTTCAGAGAACAGCATTTATCGTCAGTATGTATGAATTCCGAATAGTCTATGGAACGGCCACCGTACATGTCTGGGAGTTGAAGATGGAGCCGCTGGTGCCCATGCCGTGAAGGCAGAGAATCCTCGTTTTGCGGGCGGCCATAATGATTTTGGGACGGCAACGGCACGGGAAGATGATGTGAGACTCGGATAGAGTGCGAAGGAAAAGCGAGGGAAAGACGAACAATCACAATTGAATTCCAGCCTTATTCCAAAGGCAGAGAAATAAGTAATGTCAGGTCGCCGTCTGACCTGTCAGTTCCTTGGCTTTTCTCCCCACCAGGATTGTTGAGGAAACGTTACATGCATGACGGACTGCCTCGCGACACCCATTTTTAGAACGCAGGAGAAAAGAAAAGAAAAGAAAAGAAAACTCACCGACCTGCATGATTCCACAGATAGCAAAAGACCTTGGGAGATCCGTAGCTGCAGAAGATGCCACTGCCGTCTCATCCACCCAAAGCTTACTCCAAACAGGCCAGGTCAATTTCATAACAAGATCCAGGTGAACGCAAAACATGATTATGCCCTGTTATCAGCAGGGGAAATCTCTGGAAATTGTCCGAGAATGCTCTCGGGATCCTCTCGACAAGATCTGGCTCCATCAGATTGAAGCTACCACAATGTTTGCAGTAGGACATTATCGAACATGCCATTAGGGTTTAATATATAACTGGACAGACTTAGGCTTGTAGCTTGCTTTCTTGGTAGACCAGGTCGTGCTCGTGCATTTTATCAGTTAAAGAATATCGAGCCCATGCCATACTGCCCCTAGGCACTCCATATTCTATAGATTGCTCGATATAACAAACGGTGCATGTATCCATGTATTGGATCTACTCTAGGAAATCAAGAAAAATCTATCTGGAAGTTAACACATACCTAAAGGTTGGTAATCTCCTCAAGGAGGAAGACCGGGCGCCGCTAGTACACAAAATAAAAAAAAAGAAAGATATAAAGAGAGACCAAAAGCAGAAAGAAAAGAAAAGAAAAGAAAAGAATAGACCTGCAACAAGTCATTCCCGGCCTCCTTCGCCAGCCAGAGAGATTCGATTTGCACACCCGGAACAGATAATATAATGTGACGGTATCAAAGAGTTGAAGATGAAATAGCACCAAAGATCCATAGCTGTGCCAGCGATCTGAATAGTGAATCTCACGTCGAGCCAAGTAACCGCCGGCAGATGACATGGAGCAATATTCGCAGTCAGATGTGGCATGTTCGATGTAAAGCTGTCCGCCAGCCTTTCATGGCAACTCGCTCTGGGGGTCTGCGTCTGGGCATCCTTCTACTTCGTGTTTGAAACCAGCATGGATCCGCAAGCACGAGGCATAGTTCTGCTATTCGTCGTCCAATTCTACATCTAAGCAGGCAGCATGGCTCAATTTGTTGTCGCTGCGATTCCTGAACCCGCCGTGGCAGCCATGCTGGCGACTCTGATGTTCGGTCTATCATCCCTATTCAATGGAGCTATGCAACCACCCGGCAAGTTGCCGAGATTCTGGATTTTGATGTATCGAGTCTCGCCTTTTACGTACTACATTGACTGAATCAGCAGCGCTGCTTTGCACGGTCGTCGAGTGGAGTGCAATGCAGCTGAACTTGGCGTCTTCGATCCCCCGTCCGGCAAAACGTGTGGAAGCACCTGGCTAAATTACGAGAGAATAAACAGTTTCCAGGAGTATACTCTAGATGGTCGTTCACGTACTTCATAAAAAGAACGCTGCATGGCAAACTTGGGCATTATCTGGTTGATCATTGTTCCGAATACCGTCCACAGCAAGAAGATGCTGAAGAATACATCTTGAAACCTTTTCTGCGTGTTGTTAGGTTTCCAGAAGAAAAACCCAACGAAGAGACCAGAAGCTAGACCCAAAGTATACTTGGACAGTACATACTCCGGCTGGCGAAAGTACTGCTGGAACATGCGGAGCGACACATGTAGAGCTGGCTGCTCAAAGGAATTGCAGACTCAAAGTCATCGTCGTCGGCGGCATTAGAATCACGATCTGACGTTTCACCAGGGGCCTGCAGGCAACCAAGCTCCCTTATAACCTCCGTATACTCAGGGCTATTTGTCCAAATGCTGGACCAGTCCTGCGAAACCTCATTCCCAGAGACAATTTCCAGGATATACCCAGCACGGTTTGCGACTGAGTTGACTAGAGGCTATTCGAGTCATTATCTAGACTTCCTGTTCCACCCGTACATCCATTTCATTTCCATTCTCAAAGACTTTAGGCGAACCCACCTGACTTGGTTGGTTCGTATGGTCGCTTTGCAGAGGTCGAGGGGCTTTTCAGGTTTCAGGAGAGAGTTTAAGATAGATGCAGGTATAAGAGGCTCTCCTGGGGAGAGCATTCTTCCAGCATAAATAGACAAGCCCATATGTCAAGATAGCCCTACCCATTACCGAATATGGCAAGTAGATCGCGGAGGACGGATGCGCCAACAGGTCATGTGATCTGCCTCTTCAAAAGAAAGTCTCGACCAGTTTCTTATGTCGCTGGAATAAATCGTACAAGTGCAAAAACAACGTATCAGATGATTAGGCATTTAATCGTGAGTCTTCCATGAATTCCGCATTTTTGGAATCGTGCCTTATGCTGACTAGCTAGACGGCCACATTGCAACTAATCCCTGGGTACGGAGTATGTACGGGGGTTCTCTATAACCAGGACATGTAACTAGTTAGTGGTTAGTTAGTTAGTTGACTAACCCGCTTCTGCTGCTTACATAAAGCACGCCCAAAACAGAAAGCTGTCCTCGAGACAACTCGCCCAGCATAGTTTGAATTCAAATAACGCTTCATTGATTTAAGCTCATATCATGGCAGATGACGAAGAGCGCATCAAGGCTGAGAAGCTAGCTGCCGCCAAAAAGAGGGTAAGAGTTCCTAACTCTGGTTACTACTGTTACTACATTGCGGGGGTGGTAGTAGCTAATAGCTGTTTCCTATAACCCCACAGGTGGCACAGCTTCAGAAACAGAAGAAAAAGGCCGGCAAGAAGGGGTCGACTTCAGAAGTCCCGAAAGATATAGCCGCTACCCCTGAACAAGATGCCCCCGCGGAGGAACCGCCTAGTGAACCAGTGCCGGTGAAAGAGGTTACGGCAGGAGATGCGGAGGAGAAACCAGCAACACCAAAGACGGAGACAGCTGAAGAGGAGCATGGAAGTCCAGAGAAACCCGAACAGACAACAGAATCATCCGCTGAACCCATGCCGGAGGCTCCTACGGATTTACCGTCTGAAACCGTTCCCGAAGGCACGAGACCTGACGTCCCCCGAGGAACACATGGCCGCCAACCATCCCTATCAGTGCAGTCTAAGTTACGATCGTCTTCTTTCCGCAGCTCGTATACCTCCCAAGGTGCTACTTCGCCGCCGTCTGCAGCAGGTAAAGCCTCTCCACTGCCTCCATTGACCGCCGATGGAGACTCCGTCCATGAGGTCTTCCGGAAACATACCGCGCGAATCGAGGAGCTTGAAAAGGAAAACAAGAGGCTTGAAAGGGAAGTGGAGGATGCGAATACAATATGCAGGAAAACAGAGGACCAGCTGCAGGAGCTTCGGGAGGCTAATGTGGACACCACGGAGCTGAAGGAGAAGTTGGAGCAGGCGGAGAAGAAGGCTGCCGACATAGAGGCCTTGGTGAGTGGATGACCCCGGCGTATTGCCTCAACGAAAGTACTTATTGTATTAGATCATCACTGACCAGCCCATCTGCAGAAAGCGGAGATCGCATCCCTGCAACGACAGAATTCGCATCTCCAGACAAAAGCCCAGCGTCATCCGAGCGCTTCCGCGCCAGGCACATCCGAATCACCCCCCTCCGATCTTGTGCAACAATTGGAGTCGAAGTCCGCTACGATTGAAGCGATGGAATTGGAAATATCTAACCTACGCGCCCAGCTGACGTCACAGGCCTCTTCGAGCAGTGCTCGTCAAGCGCAGATCGCAGCCCTGGAAGAGAAACTGACCAAGAGCGAATCTACTCTTGAGAAGACAGAGCGGGAATTAGCAGATACCAAGCATGCTCTTACGCGAGCCTCTGAGAAGGCAGTCAAGGAAGGAGTCGACAAGACCTCCACCGAAACGCTAATTAAGACATTACAACGGGAGATCGAGGAGCTGCAACATGATAAGACAGAAGCGGAAAAGAAGATCGACACATTAGAGAAGAAACTCCAAGCCCTAGGAAATCTACACCGGGAATCCGAAAGCAGACACCAAGCCCGACTCCGCGAGAACGAAAAGACGGAGAAAGAAGCAGCAGTATTACGGAAGAGACTGGCGAGTATTGAAAACGAGAACCTCCGCCTTCGCGAAGAGCGGGATCGGGTGAGAAAGCGCGACAGCACGGGTGGTGCTGACGACGAAGCACTCGATGAACTCGAAGACGAAGGACGAGCCCGACTAGAGCGCAGAATCCGCCAACTCGAAGGCGAGATTTTCGACCTCCGCCGTGGAATCTGGAAGGAAGAGCGCCAAGAGCTCGCAGGCGAGCAGGGGGAACAAGACATCTCTATACCTCCTGAGTCATCGGCAACAGCAGCAGCGAATACATTCGACGACGTTGATCTCGTAGGAGGCCTCCCAGACCATTCCCGCCGCCGCAGCCTCTCCCGTCGCCAGCAGCACTCCTCCCTATCTACAGTCCTCTCCAGCGGTCTCGCCGCTTTCACCGGCAGCTCCAGTCTCACCGGCCACCGCAGCCGTCCCCTCTCGTCATCGAATAGAGCCTCGCCCGGAACAAGAGGGAGTCTCGAACTCCTCTCCGAAGAGAATCTAGACGACGACTTCGACGAAGCCGAATTCGCACGCGCGCAAGCAGAGGAGGAGGCCCGGAAGCGTGTCGAATGGGCTCGGGAAATTAAGAGTAAGCTTAAGGATTGGAAGGGCTGGCGGCTGGATTTGGTAGACAGTCGTGCTGGAGCTGAGGGGGTGGTTTTGGGGATGGGTGAGATTTTTGAGGTTTAATCTATTCGGTGAATTTCTTTGTTTTTGCTTTTCAAGCGAGTTGTTGTATTTTAGGATTCATGTAATATGAATTGATGGTATCCTTATTCTATCTGGTACGCTTTCTTCGAAACAGTACATATTCATCAGTATATTGATATATATCAACACATAACCGAGACACCCGAGCAATGTAAGTGTATACACAGAAGACCTGAAATAAGTCGACAAACTGAACAGAAGAGGAAAAGACGCCCATTTTCTAAACAATAAAATCCATTTCCATTCCCATGATAGCCGAACAACACAAACACATCAATCAATCAATCATGATGCCTCCCATCCAAAACACCCTCCGTCTTCCCTCTCCCCCCTCTCTTCCTCCAGAAAACCTCACCAAACCACCCCGAAATCTGATAAAGCCAACCCCCCGTCACAAGAACCCCGGAGACGGTATTGATCAGCCTAACCAACAAGCCCAGGAAACTGCTCCTCTCCTCCGAGACGAGGAGCAGGATCGGTTCGATCTCGTACCGGAAGAATATCCCGGGTACGTACATGGGGTGTTCGGGAATGCTGCCCGATTGGCTGGTTGCGGCGTATTGGTTTGTGAAGACCATTTTTTTGTTTTTGTTTCTTTGGGCGAGGGAGGGGGAGGCAGTGTATTTGTCTAGGGTGCGGGAGTCTCTGGAGTAGATTGTTGGGACGATGGAGAGGAAGTATTGGTATTTGTAGTAGTGTGATTCAGCGACAGCGATGGTTTTGTCGAGGGGGTTGAGGAGACTGGGGTAATGTGGGCCGAAGGAGAGTTCGGTGATCATATGGGTGAAATTAAATGCTGTAGACAAATTCCAAGAGTTAGTTGGGTGGTTTGATAGAGATGGAGAACTGATGATATTCGGTTAATGCGGGAATACGTACCATTATGATCCAAATGAGCTCCAGTCTCTAGATATCCATGTCCTCGGGCAGTAATCTGGAAATCTCCATGCACTTTATTCCCCTCGAGACTCCCATAGATCCTGCACGAATCAATTACGTCCCCCCTGCCCACCCGAGGGGACTTGGGAAACTTCCGACGGGGATTCCTCCTTACCTCCCCCATGACATGGTGCGCGTGCACATCCTCCTCCTGTGCAGCAAGCCGCGCACTATCCTCCTGGTTGAGCGTCTGGTATTCCCGCGCCCCGCTACGAGAATGTTGATAGTTGCGCTTCTCCGTCCACACCTTCCAGCTAGTGGGTTCACGCGAGAGAGACTCGCCAGCAAGGATTCGATCCCCAGCTGCATCCTGGATATTCACGCGTACCTCATCACAGTGCATTTTAATGACGATGTCAAGATTCAGCTGCAGCTCATGCGAGACGCCCTTCTCGACACTAAAGTGGTGCTTTTCCGTACCGTGGAACCAGGTGCGTAATTCAGAGAGGGACAGGAGCGTGCATATTGCTAGCACAATGATGGTCCACTGGCCGCCTCGTCGCGAGGGTGCGGTATATGAGGGTTTGGTTTTGGCTGTAGCGTTTCCACGAGAGAATGGTTAGCCTCTAGTAGCAAGTCTACGTGCTTATAAAGCCGTAATCGCGAAAACAATCTTCTCTGTCAATTGCAAGGAACTAAGACCAAGGAGACATACGAAATGCGTCAAAGGTCTTCAACAGCCCGGGTTTCTGCCCAAATGCATCTTCATTGAGCTCATGAGTAGCGAACCCGTTCATCACGGATCAGGATCTTGAGCGGGTTCAGCACAGCAAAATTAAGACATGAATGGAAGGGAGAAATGAGTGAATGGAAGAGGTAACAATTCCAATTTAAAGCGAGCGACAAAGATACCAGGTCAAGAACGTAGAGGAGGGGGAAGTGGAACGACGTTGGAAATGGAGCTGAGAGAGGCCAGCTATGCGCTTCCGCTATGATTAAGCTCATTGCCCGATTGGGCTATTCCACCACGCCTATTGTCCTTCGTTCAACTCTACAAACCCGAAAAGACACGGAATGGTAAAAGAACTCATTAATATTACAAAGAGGAGAGCAGCTTATATACCTGCACGGACGGATCGCTGCATGTTCATTTTGAAATTGCCAACCCATCCCCCCAGGAAACGCCGGCGGTTCCGTTCATAAATATCACTTCCCACAATCCCAAGGAACAAATAGAAGGAAAACGAGGAGAAAAGATAATGAAAGACGATATAGAGAATGGAACTGAAGGACGGCAAAATGAGTATATAAATGCGCATCCAGATTATTGACATAACCCTTATACCCGCTGCATGAAAACCGACATTAAGTATACAGTAATGATTCAAAAAACGACGTGAATGGAAAGAGAGAAAGACGCAAGTACAGAAGGATTCAATCAACTCGAAGTCATAACGAGGCACGGGATGTAGAAAGAATCACCCAAAGAGAAAGCAGCTCGACGCGTTAAAGAAGGGGTGTATAAAGAGACGAATCCTCCTGCTTTGTCATTGACCTCTCTATCCCACCCGAATCTGTTTCGTTTCAGTGATCATGATGCAAAAATGAGATATCCCAAGCTGTCTATGCAATATAATAACAAGCGACAAAAAACATAAGAACGAAGGAACGTGAAGAATCGAGATTAATATATTACAAGTCGGTAAGAGGAATAAAAAGGAAAGAAAGGAGGTACGTCGCACGCATTATTTTGTCTTCTGTCGACAAGTCAGCGATACCACATCTTCTCCCGGCTTTTCGAGTTTCTCAACTAAGATGGTGTTGTTCTTAACCCACCATACTCGTCGTTGTGGATGCGGTCCCAAGGTCAGGCTTTCCACTGATGCTCCGCGCCGCAACGCGCGGAAGGACCGTCCTGGAATTAGAGGTGGTGTTTGATCGCTGGTTAGGCGTGGATGTTGGCAACCCACTAACCGTCGAGTGACGCTTCGCATGGGGTGTCCTCGTATTAGCGCTGCCTGAGACTTCTCGGCCTCTTGCAACGTTGCTGTTCTTTTGATTCGTCCCAGGTGGCTCTGGTAGAGGGCGGGATGGGGTCGACATGGTGTTTATTCGCTTGACTGATGTATGTCTTGGGCGGGGAGGTGCTTTGATGCCCGTAATAAACTCATGGTTCATGGCATCAATGGGATTCAATCGGCGGGCCGGGTCCCATCTCAGGCAACGGCTGATGAAGTCTAAGAAGGGTTCATTGTCACATTTCAGAGCCTGCTTGAGGTCTTTGGAGCTTGGCCTGCGTCGTCTTCCCTTCGACGAGACTGTAATTCTCGGCTTCCCCAATGAATCAAAGAAAAGCTTTTTCCGAGAGCTCTTCTCGATCAGATGTTTTTCGGGAGGACCAAAAACCTCCATAATACAGGCAAGCTGCTCTTGCTCATTCTCACCAGGGAATATCGGATAGCCGGTGTAGAGCTCGGCCAAGATGCAGCCTAGACTCCACATATCAATCGGCATTCCGTATGACATGCCAAGGATGACTTCGGGAGAACGATAAAATCGACTTTGGATATACGTGTAAACCTTCTCGTTCTCAAAGCAACTGGACCCGAAATCGATCACCTTGATTTCAGATGACATCGGGTGGACCAGAAGAATGTTCTCTGGTTTCAAGTCGCAGTGTATTACCTTCTTACTTCGTAGGAGGACCAAGCTGCTAAGTATCTGCTTCGTGAAACGACGTATAAGATTCAAGGAGAAGCCCTTGAAGTCATGAGCCTTGATGAATTCATAGAGATTTATCCCCAGAAGCTCCGTCGAGATACAGAGATGGCCCCTAAAGTAAAAGCTCTGGGTGAAATTGACGACGCTATGATGATTATGTGGATCCTAAGTGAAGGAATTTAGTTGAATATCAAGAAGCGGAGAATGATCATCTGAGAGCTTACCCATTCCTTCAGTTTCTGGAGGAGGTTGACTTCCACCAAAGCTTGTTGGTGGAATCTCTTTTTGTTGCGGATGATCTTAACAGCGACCAAACCGCCCGTCTTATGATCGACACATTTCACCACTTGCCCAAAGCTTCCTTTGCCCAAAACTTCAAGGACTTCATAACGGTATGCTAGATGATCCCCGATCACAATGTTATAATCACCTCTATCATCATCGTAGCCAAAATTCGCCGACTGTGCATTAAGATCACCGACATGTTTCTTAGCACTCTGAGTACCACAAAAGTAGATGTCCTTGAAGTCAATAATTTCCCCACGTTCGAATATGTTGAGATTTGCCATCTTTAGGGCCTGTGCTGGACTGACTCGATCCTTTGGTCCTGCTTTGCGGCGTAATTCGTCCAGTTTTCTTGCGCTATCTTCAAAGTCTTTCCGTTTGCTGTTCAGCCTCCTCATTTCCTCGTCGGCCAGGAAATCGACATCTTCTATGTTCTGAGTTGACGAGCGTGGACTAACTCCCGCAGATAACTTTGCAGAGCTAATGATTCTGTGGACAGGAGATAGGATAGACGAAGCAGAACGACCTGGAGTTCGGTCAAGCCCTGCGGGTTCATTTGAAACTGTGCGCCGCAAGGAAAGGTTTTGCTCTTTCAAAAATGTAGATTCCTCGCCCGCTGGATTCTTTGAACTGGAAAGGACTGGCTTGTTTCGAGTGTAGACCAGCTTTGGAGTAGGACTGATTTGTTTGACTGTTGACAGAGGATCCAGATTACCAGACGAAGGGGTTTTAGGTGGAGCGTGACTATGTTTAGCATGGTTAACATTTGCCTCTGCTGCAGTTTGCGCTTTTGAACTCCGGCGAGTCCAAGTCAAGGATATCTGGTTCCGTAAAGAGACACCGGAGACACTGTTAGTGTCGGTCTCAGAAGGTGTTGATATTTGACTAAGCCTCTCGGCACTAGGCGAAAGGGCTGAAGCTTGAGTCTGAGGGCGGGACCCAGCCAACTTTGACGGCTGCAAGGACTTCTGCGAATGATCCCCACTAGGGTATGGATGGAGGTTGTTATATTCACCACTATGCTTCTTAGGCAACGAAGAGGAATAAGGGGAAACAGCTCCCGTATTTGACAAGTCGGAGGACCTAAGGCCGCTAGAGCTGCTGAGGGCTCGTACTGGTGTTGAGGCCGAGTTCGGCAGGAAGTGAGAGGTACTGCTCCTAGCTTGAGGGACAGGTAGTTCGTCGTCATTATGGATTGCGAAAAAGTTCGCCTTGGAAGCAGTCAGAGGAGTGCTGGGGGTCTTCGCAACCAGCTGTGTTGTAGGTGTGTATGACCTCAGTTCGTCAGTGTGTCGCTCTTTTAATGACTCGATCTTGGTTGCCATTGGCGTGCTAAGTGGCAACAAATTCAACGGGGGTAGTTTTAGCGGCTGTAGATTCTTTTTGTTAACAGTACTGGAAGTGGGGGTTTTAATTCCCCGTCTGATAGTGACGTTTGGAGGTTCGTCTAAGGCTTCAAAATTTGAATCAAGCTTGGGTTTCACATGATCGACGTCTGTAGGTAAGCTTCCCTTATGAGAAGTAGAGTTAGGTGACGGCTCAACTCCGCTCTTAGGAGACCCGTAGGCTTTTGGAATCGCAGGCACAGGCGGAACTTCTTCTTCACCGGACACACTGGTACTCTCCACACGAGGTTTGGGTGTTGGAATCCGCGAAGCCGAAATGTTTTGCGGCAATTTTGATTGGAGAACGGCGCTCCGCACCACATTGTGTCCTGGCGTTGATGATAAGCTGCCTGAATTATGTGACTTCCGGTTCGGATCAGGCGTTGCCCGAGTTGAAGACGGCGTCGCACTTTTTCGCGGAATATAGCATGGTGACTGGGCACACGACCTGGGACGAGGAAGTATGGGCTCGGTCCGAGTAGGAGTACGGGGAATGGGAGGCGCCTGAGGCGCCATAGATAAACGCTTCATGCGCCGTGCATCAGTTGGGCTGATCGTACGAGCACCAAGCCCCGTCGCACGTGGCGGGACAATTGAAAACCTTCTGCCGGAAGATGAAGAGGCTGGAGTCTGTCCAGATGCATCCCTGGCAGGTGTTTGAAGCGCATCGGTGGAAGAAGACCGTGAATACTCTGGACGAGGCGTTGCCAGGAAATTCTCCCGATGTTCTTTCGCTGGTGGTTGGAATGACTTGGCTTTGAGGTTCCTGAGACTGGCGAAAGACTTGCTTTCTAGCCTTCCATTGGGTTCAAGATGCTGCGTCCTCGGACGGACGTGCACAGTTGTTTGTTCAGTCTGAGTCGCGTCCGCACTGGCCTTCCGCGCTGTCAAACTAGCCCTCCTCGCAGAGGCGATTGAGAACGGAAGAGACCCCGGACCAATGGACTTCCGTGAACTGTCCATTGTAGAATCACGGGCAAGACTTTGACGGCGGGGTCTGGTGGTAGAAGATGCAGCTGCAGGAATAGACGGTATCGCACCTGACGTGGGATTGTGACTAGGAAATCGAACGAATTCGTCTTTTTGTCGAAAAGAGCCACTTCGAGCCCTTCGAGCTGCGCCATCATCGTTCCTCCAGTGCGTCCAAGGATTTGTTGGGTGGAAATCCGTAACACGCAGAGCAGACCCAGTTTGTCTATTACCAGGAACGGGAAACTGATTTAATGCCGGATCGCCCATTATACTGTTGTGAAAGTCATCGAAACTGATCGGCGCGAGAAAATCGGCACTACCCGACGAAGCACGGTCATCGTCGGCATTCTGCTGGTTTCCCATATTGGTAGATCGATAACTGAAACGCGAACTGTTGCTGTGGATAGAGTCATTTGTGGAACTGATGGAAGAATTTCCGGAGTGTAGGAAGGTGCTGGACGGGTTCCTAGAGACAATAGTCACGAATAAGAATGGCGCTACAGTAAGAAGACGGACGAAGTGAAGAGAACGCTGAATACCTTCTTCGCGAGGGCTCCTGTGGCCGTGGACCCTGTGGCACCTTCTGGTCGCGAATCGATAGGCTTCTTTTGTTCACCGCGCTTGTCCCTGACCCCGGAATTCCGTTTGTATGGTGAGGAGAAGGGATGCTTGAAGCTCCCTGGTACGAACGATTATCGGTTGTGGCAGCCTTCTGCAACCATCTGCGGGTAGAACCATCTGCTGAAGGCCATAGAGACGCATTAGCTAGCTATCGTCAAGCTGCAGCCTTCCGAAGCAAAATTGCTTGTCACTGGCGCAAAACTGGTACCTACCTGAGCTCGATTCGTCATTTCGAGATGGACTGGTTGTCTTCGACGGAATCCTACGCGATGACGGTCCGCCCCCAGGAGTTTTCTGGGACGTCACCTTGGCCGGCATAGTCAAACTCTGACTTTCGCGGCGTAGGGAGGTGTCACGGACGCGCGAGGTCAAACCAGGGACGGGCGCACCAAACACTGAGATACAACAAAGAGGAAAAGGAATCCGGTGGCAATGGCATCAAGGAGAACTAGTAATATTTGGGATCTGATTGAAAAAGGAGCCTTGACCAACACAGTCGCGAGACCCATACACGCTCGCTAGCGTTCCATTGCGGGTGACAAGAACCAGCAATTTTCCGGTCGAGGACACTAATGGTGGAATGCAACAAAAGTAGGATAGCTCGATAAGAACACTAGGTTCTGGGGACAGGTTTCGAGGTGGAAACCTGCACAGGATTCCCTCTGTAGAGTGTCTCACGTTCAAGGGTCGTCGGAGCGAGGTTGGCAATAATATAACATGCAGTTACCAGCTTCCCACTAAACCCCGTCCAAAATAGGCTTTCCGCTAACAATCATTATTATTGTGATTCCTCCGTACCTCCGCCATGGCAACGAATGGCAACAAACACATCTACGGCCATTTGTATGCATCTCATTACGCTGAAATATAAGTCGGAAAGGGAGGGGGGGGTTCTCTGGGCGAACCTGCGCTGACCGCTTGTACGGTCGATCCCAGATACATGTTAAAAAAGGAATAAAGGACAAACAGTACGGTGCTTGCCGCATCCGGCACTCTGAAAAGTTGGTCCAAACTCCCTCTGCTGTCCTAGGAATATTATATTGCTCACTCCGGTGGCGCTGTGGGACTAAGGACAATGAGATCGAGGTGTCTATGGTCTTCTCCTCTCTGTCAAATCTCTTAGAGACCTGCATTTGTTGGTGTTCATGCGCGCCACCACTGTCTTCAGAACACCAGTTTGGCATTCATGTGGATGCGATCACAAATATTGGGCCATATGCTGCGCTTCTTCCGGCGCTCATGATTCTTGAATCCAGGGATCTGACAGCATATCCTCAGCGCTGTTTCAACCACCCTGTACCTGATCCATTTAAAGTAGAAGTTTCGGTGTGTCAGAACCCCTAATAAACAGCATTTAGCACGCATCATACCGATCTCAAGTCATCCACCTCAGGTATACCCAACTGAAGCAAAAGAAGTTATTCGTATATTGATTCTGAAGGTGTCTATCGCTTACATGTCATGATGGAACATGATTAACATCAAGGGGGTCGCTTCCTCCCATGTATGCAGATTGCCTAATTGGGCTAGTGGTATTTCTTCCACACGAACTGCTGGAGTGGTATGGTATTACTGGCGTTACCACGATATAACTACCGATATGTGTAATTTATTGTTATATATACGTAATGCTAATACGCGGGTGATTCTCATTCGGCAGCTCCCCGCTGCGTGGACCGAGCTCAAATGCATGTGCTTCCCAGACAAGTCTACGCTCTTCCTGATTCATGGCCATCGCTTGTCTCTCTTCAACTTCAGCACCAACAGGGGCGATGCATTCCTCCTTCCACTCCTCTCCGTGGACGTTTGCAAAAACACCAGAAGCTCCATGGATGAATATACAGACAAGGTCACGCTTGACCGTGACGACTCTACTCACATGTCCCCAGTAAGCCTCAGAGGGAAAATACTTGCATCTAGGGGTGTTGCAAACTTCCTAGAAGACCGGCTGCTCACTAGGTATGTTCTCCTGTTTCCCAGTGTCTAGTGGTCTTGTTAGACTGACTTCTACGGTCGAGATAAGACTTCTAGAGCAAGTCGTTCCAAAGGAGGATACTAGCCTCGATGATGAGCCCGCCCTGTTTGGCCTGAGGAGTGTGCCTCCGCTCCATGAGAAGCCTGCCTTCAGTCTACCTTTGATGACTGCGAATTTTCGCCGTTTCAATTCGAGGTACAGTCTAATCCCGGGATAGAGGTGTTGCCTGCTCATCTCTGTAGCGGTGCTGACAGCCTTGCATAGAATCGGTATTGTTTTCGAATTCCAGAGACAAGTCGAGCGGCTTCTAAGTTGGTCGAAGCCGACACACACCCTATCGTTCTTGATCGTTTATTCATTTGTTTGTCTTGATCCATATCTTCTTGTTCCCATACCCTTTGCTGTAATTTTAATCCTTATCATGGTTCCTTCATTCTTAGCACGCCATCCTCCCCCTCCATCTACATCTACCTCCAGTACTGTTCCTTATTATTCGTACCATGGCCCAGCACTTGCTCCGCCAAAAGTCATCAATCCGGCTCCTGAGTCGTCGAAAGACTTCTTTCGCAACATGCGAGATTTGCAGAATACCATGGCGGATTTCTCTGATCTGCATGACGCCACAATCGCTGTCTTCGGGCCTATGACGGACTTTTCCAATGAGAGTATCTCGTCGATTGTATTTCTATTATGTGTCTTTGCCACGGCAATTTTGTTCCTTACGGCGCACTTGCTTCCGTGGAGATTTATTTTTCTTTTTGCTGGCAATGCTGCCGTCCTTTCAATTCACCCAAGCTTCCGGCTTCTGTTTAGCCAGTCTAATAAAAGCGCACCGGCGGATGAGAAACCTCCTGCAACAACATCAGGTGGAAAGAAAACACCTGATGGTTCAGCAACTCCCTTGGAGTCAACACCATTTTCCGATCTGTCTCTGCTGGATTCAGCAGTTCAGATTTCCTTGGACACTTACACTGAAGAACGGGAGGTGGAGATATTCGAACTCCAATATCGGTCTCTGGCCCCACACTCAGAGTCCCACTGGGAGCATTTCTTATTTACTCCTTTGCCTCATGACCCACTTTCACCTGCTCGTATTGCCGGAGAGCGTCCAAGGGGTTGTCGGTTCTTTGAGGACGTTCGAACCCCCCCAGGCTGGGCCTGGAAAAGCAAGACCTGGGAGCTGGACCTTAACTGTGAAGAATGGGTTGTGGAGCGCATGATTACTGGTGTTGGGTTCGAAGCCTCCGGGAATTCTTCCGATAGTAGTGGCTCGAGCGATTTGCCCGCCGGCTGGGTGTGGGATCTACCACCTAGTCCGCCTTCGCGTGATGAAGATGAAGAAGTCGTGCCGACTTTGGCCTATGGTGATTTGAAGGAATCGAAGAAAGAAGACCATGACGATCATCATAGCCATCATCACCACTATAAGTTCATCAGCAAGTTAAGAGAAAGGGGGAAGTCGAAAGCCTCACCGCGCGACTGGGAAGAGAAGGTTGTAGGACCAGACGGAATGGGTGAGTGGAGGAGAAGACGATGGGTGCGGGTTGTCCACAGGATCAGTGTCCGGTCTTTCAAGGAGAAGAGCAAGCCAAACGATCATGCGCATTGACTTATTGCTATGTCACCTATTTGTACATTCCATTCCAATATCACTTTCCGTATGAATTATCCCAGAACATTGGCTCGACTTAAACTCCAAAATTTCTAGAGAAGTATCATCCATGAGAGTGATTGCTTGCTGCGAAAGAGACGTGTTGGACTTGACAGGACAGCCTGAAGAGTAACGAGAGGAAGGTAATGCAGAGAGATGATATCCATGGAGGAACTGGCTGAGCAGGACTGCACTAAGGATTGATGGATTCCACGATATTGACAAGTGTTCGATATCTGGATATTTGACGGATTTCCTTTGAACCACACCAGCCTGCCATATCTATTTCAAAAGGAGTTGGCTATATGCATCAACTCTTGCTCCAAGTCCAGAGTAATGCCCTAGATTCATAAAATAGAAACTTTTCCTGCATAATACAGAGCAAAGGGGTAAGACAATAAATAAATGCGTACGCCAGTTTCAGAACGCCGAATTCGCCAAACCCATGCATCGAATCCCCAAGCAAATTAAGAATGATCCTGCTTCCACTTTCGAATGCGTCTCCGCAAGTCACCTTCGGTCTGCTGCATGGGATTCAACTTCCTATCTCCAGCCATGGCTCTGTAATCCTCTCCATATCGTTCAACAAGTCTTGAAATCCACTCTCCTTCTCTCTGGCTCTGGTGTCGCGGCTTCTTCTTCTTGACGAGCTCTTCCTCCTTCGCCAGCTGGAGCTCCAATTGCCGGA
Organism: Monascus purpureus; assembly: GCA_025999795.1. Lineage (NCBI taxonomy): Eukaryota > Fungi > Ascomycota > Eurotiomycetes > Eurotiales > Aspergillaceae > Monascus > Monascus purpureus. The sequence continues at coordinate 283,079 of AP025347.1, read as the reverse complement.
CAACAGACGACCCGGATTTGGCATTATTCGGCGCAGATGGCTCGTCCTCCTCGTCGGATAGGTCGTTCAAGGGGTCATTCAGAGGATTCGCCCGTCGGTGCTTGCGACCTGCCACCTCGATCTCATCGTCATTCTCACGCACAACGCGCATAATCTTGCCAGTATCTGGATCGCGTTCCACCCTGACTTCCCCCAGGCTCTGTTTCGTGAGGGCCCTGGCGCTGCCGTTTATGTGTAGGGAGTCGACGTGTTCATCGTCTGTCGCATGCTTTTGGACACCTCCGGTCGGGGCATTTAGGCGGTGGATCAGGCCCAGTCTACGGTAGTTCTGAGTGAGAGTCGCTTTCTTGTCCCTGGATCGGGTCGTTAGACTTGCTACATAGCAATTCCAAGAGGAGAGGAGATGGTGTCGTACCAATTCTCGGAGATAATAGCATTTCCCAGGACATTGATCCTTCGGTTGCCATTTTTTAGTCGCTTGTTCTTGGGCTTGCTCTTCGGTAACGAAGAGCGATTCTTTTTTTTCTGCAAGACACGGCCCATCTTTATTTTGGCTTCTTGTGGGTGAGTTTGGAATACGTGGAGGGAAGAAAAAAAATAGTATCATTCTTTATCGATGCCCGCAGTATCTGGTGGCTGTTTGCACCTGGTCTTGGCGTGTTTGCATATAAAGTAACACGGCCACCTCGACGGGGACACCCCCTTCACTCATTCCTCTTGCAATCATCCCGATTGCCATTCTTTTATTTACAAGATGGCCTCGAGAGGGCTTGCATTAATGCGCAAAGTTGGCGGTGCGCTCGCTCTTGGACTGTTATTCTACTCGGTATTTGCAGTAGCTAATACCGTCAACGCCGAGGCTCATGCCGACACCCCTGTTAGTGAACTGTCCGTAGGACAGATTGAGCAGGAATTGCAGGTATGCAAAGTCTTCGCCGGCCTAATTGAATTCCGGTTCATGCGAGCTGTTGGGTTTTTCCACAATAATTAACATCCTATAGCACTGTCCCCTGGTGGAATCTCTCAATGAGCATAAACAGGCCTTCTCCTCGGAGACGGCCAGCTTAACATCCAGGATCTTCTCGGTCTTGTTTCCGGGAAGCCCAGCAGTCAATGCGATTTTGGCGACCTTGTATATATCCGGACCGCCCAGTATGTTTCTTTCCCATAGATGATCTGACCCGTAATGTATTTCTTGTATTTTAGATGTACGTACACATATTAACTTGCATCAGACTTTCTTCTTGCGCTATGTCCGCCTAATATTGACCCATCTTCTCTGTCTGTCATGGTGGCATTTGCCGTTGGCGGCCTTCTGGGCGATACCCTGTTCCATCTTTTACCCGAAATCTTCCTGGGAGAAGATTCCCCGGTGCATGTGCGATTTGTGATGGTTGAACCCAACAAGAACCTGCTCCTGGGCTTGGGTATCATGGTTGGATTTTTCACATTTGTTGCAATGGATAAGACCTTGCGTATCGTTACGGGAGGCGACGGAGGACATGATCATTCACATGGCCACGCACATGAAAACAGTCAAGCAGATAATGCAGTAGCATCTGTGACAACGGGGTCTAAGCTAAAGGAGGGCTCTGGTTTTGATGGCGAATTGAAGCAGCGTAAAGTCTCCGCTGAGTCACCTTCTTCGCGCACTGAGCCGGGGAAGGACGTGAACCCCAGTGTGAAACTGGGGGGTTACCTCAACTTGATCGCCGACTTCACCCATAACATCACTGACGGCCTTGCCCTATCATCGTCCTTTTATGCCTCCCCTACCATTGGCGCGACAACCACTGTTGCTGTGTTCTTCCACGAAATCCCACATGAAGTCGGCGACTTTGCCCTTCTCATCCAGTCCGGCTTCTCCAAACGCAAAGCCATGGGTGCACAATTTGTGACAGCCCTCGGAGCTTTTCTCGGAACCTTCATAGGCATAGCTGTCCAGGAGCTTGGCGGTAATAGCGAGACAGACGCAGCCGCTGGTACTGCTGGGGGTCTGTTAGGAACGAGCTTGACGTGGGGAGATATGCTCCTCCCTTTTACCGCGGGAACATTTCTGTATGTTGGTACCGTTTCTGTTATCCCGGAACTCTTGGAGACGGGGAAAAATAAGGGCGAAGAGATTAGGAAGACAATTACTCAGTTTTTGGCCGTTGCCGTTGGAGCAGGGATTATGCTTGGGTAGGTATTGTTTTATTATTATACGTTTTCAATTCCTTTTTGTTGATGCAAGGCTGACTCGTTGGCAGAATTTCATGGTCATGATCCTGAAAAGTGTTCGAGCGTCTGGATATCTCTCTCATCGGGATGATTTGTCTTTCTATGGAAAGACTTCATATTTACCATTGATTTCAACTGGGAAATGAAAGGCCACACTGTACGGTCGATAGAATATATAGCAACTGGCTAACTGCCACACCAAATGCTTTACATTTTTATATTGAATTAGGGAGACCTAAATAGGTATGAAATCAAATAATACCAACGGCCATCATCCATCGCCAACCTAGACAGTCAACCGTATCAAACAGTCCAATCAATAATGCAAGCAGAGACAAACTGACAAAGGACCAGAGCAGAACAGGCTCACTCCCGAATCCAATCGAAAACCCTATACGACATGGCCCGGCATGGATAGTCGACCAACCGATAGAATACTTCCGCTAAGACAATAACAGCAGACAAACACACGATCAGAGAAAGTCCAGTGGCGGAGTCTTTGCTCCATTGTTTGTCCGTTGTAAGGTGGAGAAAGAGTTTGATTCCGGCTGTGTAGATGATGATTCCCTGCGCGAAGAACCAGCCTTGTTTGTGTCAGCAGTAATTCATGGACAGAAGACACATAGGAAGAAAAAAGAAATAAGGAGAATGGAGAAATACTTAATGATCTAGTCCCCAGGTAAACAAACACGGGATTCCGCAGAATCAACTGTAACCAGTCATACGTATCAACGGCCAGAAACACACCGACGAGAATAAGATAAATATCGTCTCTCGCCTGCGGCTCCGAGAGATCATACTTATTATTCAAGCCGCCAGTATAATATAAACCAGCATGAACGGTGATCTCAGCGGATACCTTCTGCGGTTTCCAGCCTGTCCAGACGAGCTGCATAAACAGTCCCGCCGCCATGAGGATGATATACGGGATCCAGACAGGAACGTAAACATTTTTCTTCTTCAAGATGGGAATGGGAATGCCGCGTTGGGCTTTCGCTTTGAAGCCCATGTTGATGACCATGTCGGCCAGTATGAGTCCGGAGATGGTATACCACGCCCACGACTGGACCCACCAGGCCGTTATGATGAAGAGGATGGAGCCCTTGACGCGCCACGAGTTGCGAGTGTAGGGGATTATCAGCATCGAGGCGTACACGGTATAGCTCTGCATGTAGATGACGTTGATGATCCACATGAGTTTCGAGGGGAATGCGTAGTTCCCCGCCGAAACACTGAAGTTACTCGTGATCCAGAACAGATTGAAGACTGAATTGAAGTACGTCAATGCGTTTGGCAGGTTGTAGGGGGTGTAGATGGATATGTTGCCCGTAACCTGCTTGAAGTGGTCGATGTACGCCGTGCCGGTCTGGGAGAAGATGAGCTTCGTGATAGCCAGGGCTACGGCTGCTGGGAACCAGAGACGGAGGCCTCATCGGAAGACCGCGCTGGCGATGTTTGTCTTGGTAGGATTGTGGAGGAAAGGAAGACATATTGTTCGCGCGGATATCAGGATGAAGAATGAGTAGATGAGGTTGTCGTTCCAGAAGAGAACAGAGAGGGATTTCCTGAGGCCGAGCTGATATGAAGATCCTTGGATATTATCAGAGGCTTTCACTGCTGCAGGGACAAATGTCTGCATAAAAACCCAGAAAAAGGACTGAACCACAAACCATCCTCGAAGCCCAAGGAGGTATGAGCTGTCCTTGTCATGAACGGCGGGATAGCGCAGACGCAGCGTCTTGGAAAGGAAGTCCATCTTGCGCAGACAGAGTGATATTCTTTCAGGAAGCACTCTGAGTCCGGAAAATCTCAGGAAAGGATGTCAAAGTGGATTCGAGGCCGACTCTCAATTCTTAGACTTTGCTCACGCGAAATCCATGCAGCCAACAGCCTCCCCGAAGAATGATATACGACATCAGAAGCCACCAGAATCGGAGACTATGTGTGAGTGGTCCGGACATTACAGTCTCAAAAAGCCGTGGATAACACAAATGGGAAAAAATAAAATAAAATAAAAATAAATAAATAAAAAATAAGGCCAAGAACGCGATCCCGGACTAATGGCAGCCCAGTTCGTATGAAGATTTCCCCAAATATCATCCTGCGGTTGAAATGGCGATGTCTTTGCTATTGGAGGTCTCGCCGGTGGCAGTCCATAGCGTAGACAGGTAAAACTTTTAGACCTGCAGGCTGTCACGTAAGCTCGTATTTCTAATAATAATCGCATAAATAAAAAGCAAAGATGCCATTGCCCTCAGGACTATCCAATATCAACACGCTCCAGGATCGTTCATTTTCTTCCGTTTAATCTGGAGATCATATCCCAATCCCGTGTAGATCTCGTTCAATAGATTCACATCATATTATATAGTTGGACTATTGCCAAGTATCAAGCAGGGAAATCTATAGACATCTCGAAAGCCACAAGCCCGGAAGTCAGAATAAATTAGGGCTGGCGTCGCGCCAAGGGATCCAGACAGGGTAATCAAAAGGAACTCTACAAGTATCGCCTTTTTTGGAACAGATACGTCTAGAACTGTTGAACTAAAGATATCAACGGTTCTTGTGTTAGATTTGTAACCAGTAAGACAGTGAACGTCTGGTGGGTGGGTTGGTGATGTGTTTTGTTGGCATCTCAACATCTGCAAATATCACTGCACTCTGCACTCCATTCTTGACACTAGAGCTGTATAGAAACCTTCCTTAATATCGAGTCTAAAATAGAACCCTGGGGTGCAAGAAAAGGACAAGGATGTGCAGGGTAAGAAGATGCATAATCAATAGTATATGGACCCTCGTCAATGGTTACACATTTGACAACTGCCAAGGGTAAAAGCGATGCCAAAGATAAGCACAATGCCAAGCTGCATGCATATTTAGCTCTTGGAATACGATGTTATCAGCTAATATACTCTGTATTCCCACGTTTCCCCAAAGTTTGGTTGGAGCACAATTGAACCGTGGTGTTTTCGGACTTCCTCAGTTTACAACCTCCCCGCGGACCTTCAGTGAAGCTTGGCTAGGCGTTATCCTTGCTAGTGCTTACTGTAGACGCCGTAAATATTGACGCCACTTGCAGGTCGTATTCGATAATAGCTGGCTGTACGGAGTATCGTGTCGTGCAATCTGCTGGATGTAACGAAGGCCGCATCTGCATCTTTCAGCTCCTCGATAAGTTTCCTTGATTCCGTTGTCTTTTCGACAGGAACAGAAAAAGAAAATAATAGCGGCCATTAATTTATTTCAGTGGCTGAAGTAGACTCCCTGGTCTATCTTTCAGGTTCCAACATATTAACCTTTTCTTGGCTATATTGAACAAATATCAGAAGTGATGCTATTTCAAATGGTCGAATGACCGATTGCCAATGCAGCACGTCTTTAAAGGTTATTTATTAATTCCGGACTGACGAAGAAAGCAGGATAGGATAATGTTGCAGGGATACCCTGGTCTAACACAGCGAGCATGCAGAAATCTATACAATTTAGTTGAAAGTTGGACTAGCTCAAGAACAATGCGGATATCGACATTTCGTTTTGGCTCCTTTCTATGCCTCTTCTTATCCGCGGGCCGTGGTGTTCCAGTTGGTGTATTTGCTAACTTGTCTGGCATGGCCGTACAGTCCAACAATCGCCGTCAGCACTAGGTAAGCCGGATAAATGGCAGAGAAAAGGCCGATCATCCAGAATGTGATGAATTCCGATTTGGCATGATTTGTGATCCATAGAGTCGCAACCAAACAGACAACACTAGGAGATACAGTCAGCAGGTGCTCAATTCCAAAGAGAAGGGAATAGTCGAACCTTATAATAAATAGCCACTGGGAAACCGGATATTGGAAGTAGATCAGATGAGCAAAAGCAGTGGGAGTCTTGGGAAAGTGCACGATGATGAAGCTGAGAACCAAACAGCAATATTGCGTAACAAGGTAGTAGCTCATCTCACGAATAAGGAGCAACGAGACCAAGCCAAAGCGCATGGTCTTATCCCGCGTCCCCTGCAAAGGCTTGTTCCAGGCCAAGACGAGGTATTTCATACTGGCCTGAGCCCACCCCTGTGCCCATCGCAATCGTTGATTCCAGAGAGAGCGCAGCGTAATCGGCGCGAGTTCGTAGGAGACCACGTTCAAGTCATGAACAATCTTGGCTCCCCAGGAGAGAGCCCGGAGGGACGAGTCGATATCCTCCGTGAGCATACTACTATCCATGCGCAGCTCACGAAGCAAAGACGCGCGCCAGTAGCCATTGGAACCGGTGAACAGGCCGAAACCCCAGAGAGCCGATCGTCCTGGGTGGGAGACGGCGTAGATTTTATCGAATTCAACAGACACCATCGCCGTCATGATGGATACGCCTGCGTTGAACACCACGCATCGACCCTGAACAATATCGACGTCTTTGTCTTGCATGAATCTCTCAATAGCCCAACGTGGACCATAGGGATGCATATAGTGGTCACAATCGAAAATTGCAATGACATCGGACCCTGTGTCGAGGGACAGGAAATAGTTCAAGTTGTGTGCCTTGGACGACGAGTTGGGGACATTGACGACGCGGAGGTTGAAATTCTGAGCCTCCAGGTCTCGCAGCTCAGTCTCAAGAGGCTCGATGGGATGAGGAGTGTTGTAGACCACGTTGATTGTGATCTTATCCTTGGGATATCGAATCTCCTCCAGAGCGTAATGAACCCGGTCCATGATGATGTCCTTTTCGTTTGGAAGGTAAGCAACGATGATGAGGTCGAGGTGCAACAGCTGATCGTCTGGAGTAGGGAAGACCCAGTTATTGCTTTCCACCTTGTCCCTCGCTTTTCGGGAGTCATGGATAGGTGACATGCTCATGAATGCTTCCAAGACTGAATTCCCGGCAATGTAGAAGTTTGTAAATAGACAGATAAACCAGAAGATCTGAATGAGCTTCGCCGTACACACAATATAGATGCATGTTGAAGTGACAAAATATGAAAGTACCAGGAGAAACGGTGTCCAGTCCTGAACGAAAGCAGCAACCTTTTGCAATGAAGACATTGCGAAGACCGACTTTGTCCAAAGAAACTCGAGCCAGAGCAATTTCTCTCAGCTGAAATTCGGTGTAATTATTTTCTTATGTAGAATTACCCCGGTCTTTCTCGTATGCAGGAAACCAAGCAGGACGAGATCAACCACCCGGTCGAGTAGCCCAGCAGGAATATGCCCGTCTCGCGGGAGGCTTACTGCTTCGCATGCTGGCCACAGATAACAGAGAGCCGCTTCGTGTACGGCTGACGCGAAGTTTCCTGACCTGCAGCAGGCAATAGTGCTCGTCATGAGGTGGTCGATATCATCCCAAAAATAGACCATCCGCATGCATCTCCCTCCTCGGACCGGTGGGATGTTGGCACTCTTATATCGTTTTTCAAACTTCCCGATATGCTGAGGTGTCGTGTCCGACGGGTTGGGGTGTTCATGGGCCATGTTTCGGAGACAACATCTGGACTGTGCAGATGCGACGATCAGAGACAGTCTGTGATCAACCGTCATGAAACAAGGATTGAGCAACATAGCCTCGTTTCTCGCGTCATTATACTCCGCTGGCTATCGCTGGCATCCCGGCGGTGATGTTGGTACGGTTGCATTGGCTGTAATGACAGGTAGAGACAGCAACTACCGGGACCGAGCTTATTTGTCCTTGAATCCTGCTCGCGTTAATAACCAGGCTGGGCCAGAAGGGCGATGGAATGGAGCTGCAGGTGCAGTTGTCGTGGATGAGCTCGAAGCGGCCAATGACTCCCGCCGCCGATTATCTCTGCCGACTCGCTTCGACTTCAACCTTGCTCCGATTCCCACTCTCCCCAAGCCATCGGCTTCCCTACTCCAGTCCTTCCACGCCAAGAGCATGCCGGATACGAAGAAAACCCTAAAGGCAGCTATTATAGCCGAGATGGCTTCAGATGGACTTGTTGCCACGCGGACGCGGCCAGGCTGCAATCTCACTGCCTGCGGAAGAGCGAACAGAGTACGACCTAGTACGATGGCAATAGAGCCAATCCCCTAAAAATAAAGCCAAAGATCAAGAGAATACGCTCTCATGGTGCCATTCTTCACCGTCTTTCGGGTCTGTGGACGCCAATCATGTCGGGTATCTTTTCCCTGGGACTTTTTGGGGCGATGATGCCCTGGAGACAGCCTTATGGCGACGAATACTACGACGAAACCTGTCCTATTAGACGGGCTTGGTGCATACTTGTTGGGGTCCTGCACGCTTGTTATTATCGTGTCCATGCCACTGTGGAGCCGACCTTGACCAGACTCTCCGGGGGTTCTTCATGATTACCAAGCGTTCTATCTATAGCAGGACGATGCAGATGCTGTCCCACCAAATGAATGATCGCCTGGTGAACTATGCACAATGTTCTGCTTGCTGTGTGACTCTGGTACTACCTGCCGGTGCAACGCATCCCTGCATGTATATCATGGATGCCAGGAACGCCTCAATCGACTGCTCGGCATTTCCAGGAAAGCTGCCTCCGGCAATCTGCCCTATATACAGTCGTCATTATATTGTTTCCTTTTTCGTTCCGTCGATACCCCAGAGGCTGTTTGTGTGTGGTTCTCGAAAATGGTAACTCGCATATCGGCCATGTTTCTTCTTATTCTGCTGCCCCTTCTCACCCTGGCATTTGGGAGCGAGCAGACAATCACTTTCAGAGGCACGAATAACAGCGACTGTTCATGCGGCTACTATGATCCCTCGGCCCAACAGCTCTACACGGACTCCATCATTGTGTACTTCAATGAAACTACATCACTGGAGTCTACCGGCTTCCAGGGTCAGACTTACAAGAAAGCTTATGAAAAGGGTTGGAACGACCAATTCCGTGAAGGCGCAGACTTATCCCACCTGCGCATCGTCAATGATTCCCTGCTCTCTGCCAACTTTCTGCAGTCGCTGGCTATAAACCTGTCAGTCCCGACCCCCGATCACCTCGTCATGGGCGGCTCCATCCAAACACTGCGACACGATATCCATTATGGCACGTTTCGAACTTACATGAGATCACCATTGCCGTGGACGGGAGGGAGCGCCTTGACGATGGAATTATACTTCAATGAGACAGAAACATTCAGCCTGAACCTGCTCAGTACGGGGAATGCCACCGACTCACGTATTACGATGCTCATGAATCGCGAATTTCCCGATTACATCTACGGGGTCAACTATACCACCTTGAACCAAAGTTCCTTCGATCCGTGGAACTTTGTCGAGTATCGAGTCGATTGGACCGACAAATACATCCATTATTATCTCGGCAATAAGACATGGCGGAGCGTGTCGAAGAAGGAATATGAAGGGTTACCCAGTGTTCCCGGTCCCATTCACATCAAACACTGGTCTACGGGGAATTACTTCTCTATGCAAGGTCCGCCATGGAACGAAACGACCGCCAATGTCGGCTGGATACGCTTTTTTTTCAATACAACATCCATGGATCCTCATGCTCGGAAGCGTTTCGACTCGACTTGCCACATTTCACAGGCATGCTCGGTTGATAACATGAGTCTCCGTGGATTCACGTCGTATTCAGCTAACGCTACTGCCAAGTGGAAGCAAGCAAGTGAATCCACTGGTGGAAGCATTCCAGCAGTTGTAGTTTTGTCTATATGCAGCGGTATCAGCGCTTTCTTGGTCTCCAATTCCATTCTGCGCAGAAAACCCTGGAGTAAGCCCATACACAAGAGGCCAACTTCGAGCACATCCATGTCACATATTGCAGAAGAATATAACTTCTCGTCGACCGAGCATCTCGCTTTCCCGCCTGTGCTGATGGGAAGCTCTCTGCGATCAACAGGGGGATCTGGCACTGTCACACCCTTGGAACTCACCAGACCACCTGTCACTCCATCGGATTTTCTAAACGATAGGCTGTCAAGCCTAGCTCCAAGACAATTCACTTCGCGATCTAACCTGGCGGAAATTGAGCCGGCTGACAATACTACCGAAACGGATGTCCGTAAGGATGCTCGACCTACTACGGAGAAAATCGAAACTACTACCACTACACGACCGGTGATTCCAGGTCCATCGGCGCTGCCTGCTCCTAAAAAGCGAGTAGACTATCTTGCAGGCCTTGTAGCAGTCAGTTCGCTGCTTGTTACGGGAATTCATTTCTGCTTGACATTTGCCAATGCCGCCATCAACCCTGGAGTGTATGAGCACTACAAGAGCGAGGAATGGGCGCGGAAGACGGTAACCCCGTATTTGTTGAATCTGATTTGGATTGGCCCATTTCTGATGACCTCGAGTCGTTTTCTGGTAGCCAGCTTCCTTCGAAGCGGCGAGATGAAGGGGCTGGCGGAGAAGACAGTTGGGCGCACACCACGACTGATAATCCCCGTGTTCGCCATCGCGTTGCTGGAATACTTCTTCATGGATCTGGGAGCAACCAAATGGCTCGAATATCTCCCTTCGATCACTTGGTCGACCTGGCCATTTGCCGTCGAATATGGAAACTTTGGCTATTTCATCAGCGAGATCATTGAACTCATGTATCTCATCCCCAATGCGGCCCCGCAGATCACTTTCAACTACTGCACTGGTGTTCTCTGGACCGTCCCCGTGCAACTGCAGGGCTCATGGGGTGTCATCCTGGGCGTCATAGTGGTTAGGGAGATCAAAACTCCCTGGAAGCGGTTCGCGTACTATATCTTTTGCATCTTGAACACTTGGTACGCACTGTCCTGGGGCAGCTATTTCTGGCTGGGTCTGATGCTAGCAGACCTGGACCTGACATACAAGTATCGAAAATGGCTGAACTCCCACCTCTATGTCCACTATCCGTTGGTATGTCTCGGGTTTGCCCTTGGAGTGGGAGGACTCAGCATCGACCTGGCCACTCAATGGACAAACGTCAACTACGCAACATATGAATACGGCATCCATCCAGACCCAGCAACAGGCCTCCCTATTGCCCAAACACCCCTAAACTCCTACCCTCAGTACTTCGTCCCGAAGCTCCACGGGTTGGTCTTCTCCTTCGGCTTTCAGCTCCTCGTCGAACTCAGCACGGTCATGCAGAAGATCCTCTCCTTCAGACTCTTCGTCATGATCTTCCCGCATATCTTTACAATCTACCTCATCCACGGCTTCGTCTTCTGGAGTCTCGGCGCCACTATTTGCGTCCGACTGTCAGCCCTCGGCCTCCCTTACTGGGCTAACATCCTCATCGTCGCCGTCTGCTGCTACTCCACCATCTTTGCTTCCTTACCATTATTGACGCCCCTTGTCGAAACGCTAGGCAGGAGCGTCACGGCGGATATCTGGCGTATGGCTCATCAGAAACCTCCACAGCGGAAACCGACGTTGCACCCGTGGAACCAGGAATTCCTCATCCAGCGCGCTGAGGGGACGGCCGGTACGAAAAGCAAGAGGAGGATTAATGTCAGTGCTGTTCTTGAGAAGATCCCGTCTGCTTTCCGTCATCATGTTTAAGATTAGTGTCTACTTAGTGTCTACTCACATTGGACATGTAACTATTACAGCGTATCCAGTAGTAATAACCTGGTTTTCTAAATATCTATGCCTTTCCTCAAGATTTTAGTTTTTAGGATCCTTTTCTTTTTCTCACTTAGTGAATAATGGCTGCTCTCCAGCTCCAGAAGTGTGTGAGGGTTGTACCATATGTGGCATATATTTCTTTCTGCCAAAGGAAACTCACTCACTTCCAGCTTTGGCTCAGTGACTGCTACTATTCCCTTGAGATCACCAAATTTTTCTAATTTTAGGTAGCAGCCACATATTCTGATTGTGGTTTTGCCCTCATCCTCAAACATTTAAGCTGGCTGAAGCCTGATTCCTCCTTCTCGTCCTCTATCCTTTGTACTCCCCCAAAGTGACATCCACCGAAAGGAGCTCCTTTTTTGACCTGGATAATATATAGGGTGGGATTCTCCCGTACTTCAGTCTTGAGGCACTACAGTTCTACCCCCGGTAAGTTGTCTACTACGCAAAACAACCCATCAAATATGGGAAGCTAACTGGCTAGACTGGTGGGAAGAATATGACAGTAGACTGCTACAGACCTAATTGCCAAATAAGGTATATCAACAAATTATCTACACCACACCTGTCACGACCTAGCTCCTAGAGTGCATTCTAAGGACTAAACCGCTGCACTACCGGCAAAAGACCAGGATATCAGGTCGTAAGACCTGATACTGCACTCACTTATATAGTACTTGTTTTCCACGCCGTCACAACACCCAGGTTGGGGCAAGACTGGAACACTGGTGAGAAGTTGACATAACTACCCAACTGGAGGCAACAATGTAGAACGAGATAGCCAAAATCATATAATATCCCACCATAATGAGAGTCCTCAGATCACAAACAGTGTCAGATATCTCACAGGTTGTTGGAAGGCAACACTTACCTCTTTATCATAACTGATTCACCTGGCGGTGATATCCCCAGTCTGATCTGGGAAACTGCATTCTCAGCACAGCTTAGAATCTCAGGTAACATACTACAATACCCATGAGTCTGTTTATTTACTTCTAACTGACCCTTCTTCTTTCTATTTTGAGGACTCTTTCAGCTCTTGCAGCTATGGAATGTGGCCCGTTCTCTATTGCAAGAAGGGTAAATTGTCCCTGTTCTCCCAATGGAGTACCTTCTCTACGAGACAAAGGGAATGGGAAACGTTCCTCAAAAAAATATCAATCTGATGTCTGTGGTCTCCTTGTGGACATCCACCTCATCAGATTCAATACCTGCTTTATTTCTCTACTTGTTGCTCTTTTGAGTTCCCTAGCTTCTTCCCTATGGTTGGCAAACACCTTTGGCCATATCAGAAATGAGTCTAAGTCAGCCGCCACACTGCTATGCGTGAGATGGCCTACAGCTGTAAGGGCTGGATGGCGGTGACGGCGTTAAGAGGTAATCAATATACGGAGAATGCTAATGTGACAGTAAGAGAGGAAACATAGGGTCCTTCTTGCTTAAGAACCAATGCTAAGTACACGTGATCTTGTGTGGCCTAACTAGGAAGGAGCTGAACCATCTATCTATCAATCAATCCTACGGTACCACCTGCAGCAGCTCGGGACCACACCATCTGTATTCTGCGCAGCATGACCCGTGAAGGAGAAGGTGTACGCCTTGTGCAATCGATGATTCCAAGTTTTCTCGATTTCGATGTTAAAGATTCGTCATTCTTTGGGAAATGGAATCGATTACCTCCACCGAAAGAAGTGCAGGCACGAGCCAAAACCCAACATCTTGCTGGAGTGAATCCAGACCGAAGGAAAGTTTATTCAATGTCTGCCCCGTATGTGAGACTATCACCTGTCCTTTTCAAAGAGATGGGCCTATTCGTTAAGTGGGGAAGCACTGTTCAAATATCCGAAGCTCAGTGCCTGTATGCTGTCCGTCGATTCCTCAAAGGCGATGTTCCTGTCCCCGAGGTGTATGGTTGGCGCACAGACAGGAATGAGAAATATATTTATATGGAATATGTAAAGGGGAAAACCCTAGAGCAAGTATGGGGTATTATGGGACATGATGATAAAACTAGCATCTGTCACGAACTCCGAACAGTTCATCGGCGCCTACGTCAGTTCGAACAGGACCCAGAGGGTACATACATAGGTGAGAATATCCCCCATATCCTACAGAAGACGGTTTGCTGTTATCTAATCTTTTCTTCATAGGCAACATTGCGCGGGAACCTCTTTATGATAGAGCATTTCATGTAAACTATATGGATGAAGCAGGACCATTTGTTACAGTTTGCAACTTTCACAACTGGTTCACATTCCTTTACCGGAGACCACTGCAAAATCCATACTCAGTCCCAGTGGAACCATTTCGCCAAGACCTTCCAGATAACTGTGCAATCAAGTTCACCCATGGTGATCTCCATCGCAGTAACATCCTCATCACACCCTTTCCCCCATATCATATTCTGGCAGTTGTTGACTGGGAGCAGTCAGGCTGCTTACCTTTGTACTGGGAATCTCGCAAGGCGCAATATACTGCCGTTAGGAGCGATGAATGGTCAATGACCTATCTGCCGATAATTTTGGACCAGTTCGCTAGTACTTGGGATCCATGGGACTACTATACAACGGCCATGGGATGCTAGGTCATTAAATGCCCCTAATCGAGCATTTTTTGTGATATCACATCACTCCATCGGTACTAGAGCCAAGTATACGTGGCATTGTCTTAATGAAGGCCCTCAACACCCTGAAAAGTTCATTTTCCACCTGGAGACGTGGAGGCTTTACATTACGTTAATCATTGAAGATTTCATTGAGTCTTGAATGTAGTTGATATAAATCATAATCAAAGCTGAAACGAATTGACTCCCTGGCTGTGGGTGCATCGCCTGATGGTAGCCACGAGCCATGCGGAACAAATACATACTAGCTCTCGAGTTTCATACTCGAACTATTTTCCTATTGGTGAACGTGTCAGCAATTGTAGACTTGTGGTCAAGAGATACTTCTGCCTATTTCCCCGCGCAATGAAACATAGTCTTCGCGCTTATTCTCAACCACACTAAATGAACTTGGACCCAATAATAGGGCATAGGGTTGATATCCATCTAGTAGTAGCCGCTTCTACGCGCCCCCGTGGTAGATCATCTTCAACTGCGGCACATAAAGGTCCCTAATCACCATAAGACGTCAATAATCTGCGTTGCGAATGGTCGGGAGAATGTTTGTTGCTTTAACGATTTCATCATGCTCGGGCAGAATGCCAGGTTAACTGATGTGGCTCTCGATAATATGGCAGAGAAACTGACATTTTGCAGGTATTTCCCATCAGAACCCATAAACATCCACGAGCGATAATGACACTCGAAGTCGCTGGCCCAGAGTGGGGGAAACTATCTAAATAAGTAGCGCTAAGCCTAACTAGGATCTCTCTCACTGGTCACGTGTTAAAGCGGTCAGTACTGGCAGAACAAAGCCTGAGGATTGCCCCTTAAGGACGGTATTCTGCTTGCGTCATTTTTCTCATGGGCAAATGGGTCGGGGTAATTTGGTACCGTTGTTGAACTAACTATCTGCACAAAATAGAGGAGCAGCTTATGGTGGCACGTGACCGATCACTTGAGCCAGTGAGCTCAGTGGTGATGAGAAATACGCACTGAGCGTCCCCCTGAGTACCCTCATGAAAGTAGTGGCATCCCGAAAGGGAAAGTCTCAGTGATGATAAAAAAAAGTACATATAGTAACATATATATAGCCTTGAACATGTGCTATTTAATTGACCATCTAGTCAGTACGTGGTTCAGGTCCTCGAACGACCTGCTAGCAAATTCGAAAGCAGAGAGCATTACCAGCTGTCGATTCTTTCTACTATGTATTGATTGTAATAGACAGACAACCCATCTTAATGCAATCAGACAAAGACACCCCGCATAATAACAAGGCGAAATAACCAGCTTTCTTTCTTGAACTCTGAAACGAAAAAGGTATTATCTACCTATCATATAGAAAAAGGAGGTAAAAGACCAGAAGAGAAAAGAAGAGAAAGCGCACAGCGCAGATATGCATAACATAAACCCAATCACCAAATCGGACTCAATCAAGAAAACAGAGAAAAGAGTATAAAACATGTCAAGAAAGAAACCGGGCAAAAAAGCCGTCTACAAAGTAACTCGTAATATGCCATCACTCATTATAGTGATATACCTGTTTCTATGTTAGCAAATGATAAGCAACGACAGCAGATAAGAAACATACAAAATAATCCGGTAACCCAAAGATCGAATACCCCAGTCGTCGTGCCATCTTGGCAAATCCCTCTGTCTCGACAAGATGATAAAACGGGAAAGCTGGAAACATGGCACCGTCACGATGCACTTCAGCCTTGACCATCAAGGCGGTCCCGCCGACGCCATCCAGCTGGACGACCCGCTTGGGATCCGGATTGGACCTGTCGGCCATGTAAGCCATCAGGGATCGATAAGTAGGAATCTCTGCGTATCCCTCGAGGAGAATCTCATCCGGGCCCATGCCCTCCGCGAGTCCAGCCGCCGTCTCGCTGTCGACCCACGAATTATAATCGTAAGGCCGTACGTCCATCTGCTTGGCTTCGGTATTGTAGAATCGCTGATAGCAATTGGGAACGATCACCGGACGATCGTGGTATGTGAGATCCTGGATCAAGGAGGTGGGTGTCTCGACGATATCACCATCCAGCCAGAGCACCCAGGACGTACTGGGACCCAGAGTGGTGAAGAGCAGACTGTTCCGGGCACGCGCCATTGACTCGCGACGGGCTTTCTGATTCTCCAGCTTATGCCGCTCCTTCTCATCCTGCGAGACGATCGGCGCATCGAAGTCCTGACGGAGGATCGAGATGCTGGCGAACCGGTTATCGATGGGCCCCGCTTGTGTCTTCGAGATGGCCTTTTCCAACGCCGCCAGCGCCTTATCCCCCTCCGCGTTCCGAGGTAGAATGAACCCGACGGATATCAACTCATGCGGGTAGTTGAGACGGACAATATTATCCCAGTACCCCTGGTAAAACCGGCTCAGCGGTGTGAGGATAAGAACTCGCTCCCCGTTCGCGACAGCCTCGCCCGTGCTCGTGAGATTATTCAAATTATAGTGCACCACGGGCGGAGGAGCCCTCTGCCCATCGTGACGTAAAGGTTGAAACTTCCAGAAAGGCTTCGTTGGTGGACTCAGAGGGTTCTGGGCAGCATCGTCGCGTCGTTGTTGTGAGGAGGCAGCGGTGCCGGAGGATGCAGAGGAAGAGGAAGGGGAGAGGAGAAAGAAGAGAAATCCAATGGCCAGGATAGAGGCCAGGATGAGGGTAATGTGGTTTGTTCGCCGAATTGAACGTGCGATGGCCATTATCTTTGGCCGCTCGGTTGCGTGGTACGGCGGCGAATTTGCGGTCACAGACAAGAAGGGAGAAACTGTAGGGAGCGTACGTGCAGAAAATGACTTGCTAAGCGAGAGGAATCGTCATGGCCAGAGGATCGAGCATAGCTGAGAAGGATGACGGGACAGGACAGGGTAAGGGGGGAAAGATGGGGAAGCAGGAAAGGACGAGATGAGGTGAAATGAAGGGAGAGTTGAGACAGCTTCAAAAGGCCACGCAATCCCCGACGGTCTCCAGCAGAGCCACAGTCAGATCCAAATTAGAAAATATGTCTGAGATAAACCCGGAATAATCAAGAGAACCAAGTCAAGACGCATTCAAGCATCGGTTAATTATTTTCTTCAATTGCGTCACTATTCCCAATTGGCGCTTTCTGCACGATTTGAACTACGCCACATGCTTCGTACTGGATGCCAAGAAATCAAAACTGCTGAAGAAATGCCTTTACTATCCATGATGTATATACACTTTACAGAGGACTCATATCATGTAGAGTCCTAGTCGCGAGGTAGGCTAAACTCATATTCTTCACGGCAACCATCGCATCACGCCTTCAAATGCAACCAAAGCCATAGCATTCGCCGGGAACGCTCTCAAAAAGCACGGCAGGAAGCCTCTCCAATATCCCTGCCACCCCCGTTCGCGATAAACAGTCACAGCAGCATCCTTCCAGTGCCGGAATCTTCTCTCCCCGTCGCCAAGAGAACCGCCTAACGGATCCGTCATGATGCGCTGCTTCACCACGTCGGACGGGTAGGAAGTAATCCAGAAGACCTGGGCCGAAATACCACCCGCCCAGAAGTTGATGGCCGGAGTAGATAGCTTGGTTTGCTCCCTCATCCACCGGCTCAGAATATCGTACGAGCCCCACCAGAAGAAAAAGAAGGAGCGGAAAAACATCGTGGCGCAGAGGCCACGGTAGACGCCTGGAATACCATGTGCGCGATACTGCGGTCTGTCAGTCGGCGTACTTTCTTGCATGCTACCTAGAACTAGGATACGTACGACTTTCAAGACACAGTCGATTGGTCCGCTGTACATGCGCTGGGCCTTATCAGCGGCATACTGGACCTGCAGCCGAGCTTTGATATGCTCGACAGGAGCTGCGATGAAGCTGACCGTTGTACCGGCCATTATGCCTGCAATTCCATGTCCAAAACTGGGTAGGGTGTGAGGATCGGTCGAAGTAATCGGGAGGGCAGGACGGATACGAGGGTTGGAGAAGACATGTTCAAGAAGTAATCGTCGATAAAGCGTCAAGGAGCCAAGCATGCTGCATTATTAGTTTTGTTTATTCATTGCTGTCATCATAGTATTGGCAGATCATGAAATAGGTAAACTCACACAGAATCCATCACCATCCACCCGATCAACGGCGGCGTAGCACCCTTATATAATCCACTCACGCCCTCCTTCCTCACAGTTTGTAATACACAGTCCAGGGGACCCTTGAAATGTGAATCCTTGCTTGTCTGCAGCCGGACCTTGACAGTATCGAAGCTAGTTCCAACAGTCAATGGAATTGTTCATTCCGTAGGAAGGGGGAATGGGAAAGCAATCACCTACGGATGACCAACTAACAGTCCCAAAAGATAGATGTCAGTAATCATTGCCCACAATAACTTGACACAGGTAACAAGGAATCATACCGCTCAACTTCGCAATCCCCGAAAACACACCAGCCACGAAACCCTTGTAATTCCGCTTTGGCTCCGCAGTTGCAGTTGCTATTGTCGCTGTGACCGTCGCATTTCCCGACCCAGTACTCTGTTGGGCATTGGGCTCTCTCTGTCTCTCCAGCGCTGACGGCATTTGTTGCGACTCCTTCTGTCGGTGTTGCTCTGACAGGGACGCCATTGTTCCTGGCCACGGGGATTCTCCCCAGGGCTGATAGCAGCGGCAGTAATGTGACAAATGGGCAAGAGTTCAAGTGCGCTCAAAACTCAGCTACGCCCAAAGCCTGTCTCTGGTTCACTCGGGTGGAGCTCCGTTGTCGGAGGAGGATAAGGAATGCGTCTCTGGCTGTTAATCGAACAAGTCAATCATCAAGCGATTCAGTTCAGATGTTCCCCATCAATCGCGTCGGTTTAAGCAGAGGAGGAACCGCTGTCGAATATACAGTATTAAATGCAAACTGAGAGAGTGAGAGGAAATAAAAAAGATTGAAAGAGCGATGGCTCAAGAGTCAACGGGAGCCCCGCAGATCGGGGTGCTCAACCGGGGAGAAAAGTCATATCTCCGGGCACGGCCGTCTAAACAAGGATGAGCCTACACCAGTACGAGGTTACTGTTAATCGTATGGGTCAATAATTTGAGTCGAGAGAACAAATACAACTTTTCATTCCGGTCTGACAATCTGCGAAAGTCCTAGAAAAAGAAAAGAAAAGAGAGCGTCCACCCGGCACAAGAGCAATTTCCATTTCGGGTCCAGCCAGTTCCATAGCCGGCATAACCAGGGACCATGGAAGATGAATCGCAGTAAGACTATGTGGGGTATAAATACAGGTATGAATAACAATCGCGCACACAACGCCAGAGACCAAATGTGAAATAGGAAAGGGGAAGACAAGTAAATGAAACACCAGAATGGAAGCGGTCTTGAAGATTACATGCAGGCCTGACTCTGTGAGCCGACACGTCTGCAGGCCAATGGAATTCAGGCATCTAGCCACCAGTGACATGTCGGATGGAGGGTTCGCTCAAAGTCCCATAGAACTCTTACGGTCTTGTCGAGCTCGTTCGCTTTCCCTGACAACCAACTTCTCCATCACTCGGTCCTGTGGCGGACCGTAGTGTTGTTGGCAAGCCCAATGGTCAGATTGGGTGACTGCACCAGCGGCGGCTAGGTAGCTGCTCGGTTCCTCCAGTGTCAAGGGCGTGACGGGTCCGGGACTGCGAAGGGGGCCCAGTCGTGGGGCAGACGGGCCCGGTGACAGTGATCCGGAAGGTGTCCGAGAGAGAGCTACGCTCTCCACCAGTTCTCGATACTGTCGTAGGGCGTCCCGAGAACCGGATGAATGACGGTATGAATGGTTTCGAGCCTGCTGCGACGATGAGGGCTGGGAGCCGGAGTTGTGCGAGGCGTTTGGTGACTGATAGACGGTAGGATGGAACCGTGGCAGGCTCCCAAGAGGGAAGGACGGAGTGGCTTTGCTAGGGTTCTGGGGTCGGGATCGGGAGGAGGGAGAGGCCGCAGGCTGCTTGGACTGGGACATGGCAGGAGTATAGAGGTTCGAAGGGTCCGACCTCATGATGGAGGATGGCTTGTGGTGGGCAGTAGTATGCTGGCTGGTTCTGCTGACCTTCATATGGAGCTGATGTCTCAGTATCCCTGCGAGGAGCCGAAAGAGATGGAGAGGGGATGGAGGTTGTTGCTGTTGCTGTTACAAGAAGGAAGGGGCGTGAATCTGAGGAGATTAACGGTTAGCGAAGGGCTCAATTCATATACAGGACATTCTGGGACAAATCATCCGACGGTGACCTGTCCGGAGAAGGGCCAGTAGGAAAAAACACCGCAGGGTGACACTGGTGGAGAATGAGAAGATCCCTTCGGTACTTTGTCGAGGTCTTTGTCGAGGGTATGGGGCCAACGGGTATTGGGAGATATGTAACTTACAGCGTGCAGAATAAAAATAGGGGAGTATAAGTGACGTGGATAGAGGCAGATGGATATGGAGGAGGGTTACAGAGTATAGTAGCGTAGCAGTTGCGGAGTGTGGAGAGGTTGAGTCTTGAGAAGTTGAGATGGAGGAGGATATAACATGAGAGCAAAGCGGCAGATTAATCATCTGCATGTGACATGGCAGACTGTCCCACAGGCTCTTTCTTCCCAGAGCAATTCTTTTATATTCTTCTTACTCTGTTTTATTATTATTCATTCTATTGTTTGCTCAGTCCTGCATGGTGTCATGGCTGTAACCGTGCCTGTATGGTATTGACTAGTTGTTTCTTACGGTACGGGCGCGGAAAGCCCGAGCGGCCGACCAGAAAATAAAAAGACGCTTCAGCTCCGCAGACCCGCTCGTATTGTTACAAACAGTGATCTTACGCAGCACTCAACAGGAATAATTTCAGAACGGTTGCTCTCTCTCCCCTGTCAACTCTCTGCCTTATACACTGGTTCATGGGATTCTGTACTATGGAATATGAACGCATATACCCTTAGATGCTGCCCCGTACTACTCCCAAGGAAGGAACAGCCTGATCAAAGACCTACCGGGCAATGATGGGCAGCCACTTCAGCCTCTCGCGCAGCTTCGATCCATTGGCATCATTATCGATGGGAGTAGGCCCTTCATACTCGTATCCCATTTCATACGCGAACTCGAGTGACATCAAAGAGAAAAAAGCAACGGCAACGTCTCCGCCGCTCGTATTGTACAGCATACAAAAACGGCCCTTGGCAGCGATCTGAGCGCAGAGGAGGGTTTTTTTCTGGGGTAATCAGGTGACTATTATTCCTTTCTGTGGAGAACCATTGCCATTACTATTACTATGTACTACTAGTTAGTGGAATAGTTGTGTGGTCACTGCAGCGATCTCTAAGTTCTAACATGCATAGACTTCATTCAGGTTCATTCTTCTTCCCCACCCTCTCCAGACACAAAGCGGAGCAGTGGAAACAGGATTTCGCCCGTGCTCAACACTTGCAAGTGGGTCAATACGAAAGCCAAACCGTCCACTGTCTCTCTCCCTTGCTTGCCACAGCCTCGTCAAGGTTCGGCCTGGCATGACATCGGTACTTAACTTCCACTACGGCAGGTCCTCTTTCTTAGTGGTGTTAGTTCCCGTTAGAGCGAATGGACTCTGGGGTAGCAGCTATGACCGGAGTCTTATGTCGGATCTACGAGTATTGCCTTCTAAGAAGGGGTGTATCTTCAACCGTGCTCGCGTTCTCAAAATCAAGTCCTTGTAAAAGGATATATATAAACCATGGAACGTCCACGGAAGACCCAGTTGAGCATCCACTCACTTTCAGTATACCATGCCATCTCCATTATGTCATTCTTCATGGACTGACTGATGATATATGACAAGGCAAACGCAGTCTAGACTATGCATAGGCCGATGTCACTACGAAATACATTCGGGAAATACAGACCACCTAATCGTCTCAAGATTGATGGACATATTGAGTACTATGCGCTTGAATAAGCCCACGAGAAAGAAAAGAAAAAAATATGTCAAGAGTCATTGGGAATGGAACAGTTGCATGAGGTCATGACGATGCATAGCGGACATCATCGATCCTTATATAGACACGGCTCTATCCGATACCAATTTGTCTACCATAACTGAAAGTAACCATCTAGTATATCTCATAGTTGGAAGAAGAATGTCATCACTCCACACCTCCACCGTCGACATAACCCTCCAACATCGCCACCTCTTAACCTGTCAGTGCCGGAAGCCGGACGGCACATGGTGCAGTTCCACGCTGGATTTGAATGATTGTTTAGGAAATAATAATGGTTTGTATTCCTCTATCTATTGTGTTTGTCCTATATCTGCTGTCGAGGAATCAAACTGAGAATCAATTAAGGTAAATTCATCTGGGGACGTACATCTTTCGCGGAGTCGGCATCGCAGATCCATCTTTCCCTCGAAGGGAACGAGGGAATACCCTTCTTGCATGCGCAGTTGAACGATCGCCATGGGAGTCAGCAGTCGGCATCTATCAATCTGATGGAGCGGATTCGGAATGAGAATGGGCAGTTGAGTTATTTGGAGTATTAGCTGTACCATTAATTAATCGTTCATCCTACTACACTGTACACTCTTCTAGCCTATAGCTTCGAACGCAATCTGTCTCCCTCCTTCACCCAATCCTTTATGTCCTTTACGTCCCGCAAGCTTCCAGGCCGCCAATGGATATCATCCGCATCCCCCACCGGAACATCTTTCCACTTCCACCGATCAAGCCGTTGCTTGCCCTGCTCCAGCACGTCGCGCGCCCATCGTCCCGCAATGGGCAACATCTTGAACGCATGTCCGCTATCCCCGGAAAAGATCAATAATGACTTATCCGTCGTGCCGGGAGCATAGTCGATAATGAAGTTTGAATCCGTCGTGTCACCGCACCAGCAGATGAACTTGCGAATCAGCGGCAATGACGAAAACTGTGGCATTGTCTCCGCGATGAGTTTCTTGATCTTCTCCTCATCGTCTCGCGGGATACGTCCGTGGTCGACGACGTAACCGGCCTCGCTTCCACTACTCGTGGGGCGGGAGACACGTCCACCTCCTTCGTAGTTGGTAAGGCCCGCGTTGTGCGCGCAGAGCTTGATCAGATTCGTCTCGGAATCGGGCTCGAAGAAAAAGCCCATGTCGCCACAGTTGATCACCGGGATGCCGGTCATGGAGCGCGCTTGCTCTGGCGTGAGCTGGATATGCGCGACTGCCCATGCCTTGGCTGTGATTTGCGGTGCGATCGAAGGGAGAAGTCGAGTAACGTGGGCACCGAGACAGACGATCGTATGAGCAGCCTTGTATTCCTTCCCGACCTTCGTCTTAACACCTACACAGCGCTTGCGAGAATCATCCTCGAACAAAAGCTCCGCGGCATTGCCCTCCTCTTCACCCAGGATAAATCGCACGCCTAGCCCCTTACAAATCTCGTACATTTTCGCCATAGCCCGCCCAGCACGGACATAGCCTCCATTTTTATTGAAGTAGCCCGTCCACCCACTCATCGGCCCTGTAAGCTGCGGCACAACGGCCCGTACATCCGCACTGGAATAGATCTTCTTCAACGTCCCTGGCGGATACGCCGGGTGGTGTTCAATCGACGCAAACTCCTGATCTGTCGAGTCAAACTCCTGCTGGTCTGCAGCGGGGGAATTGGCCATGAGCAGCCCATTATTGACGTAGTACGGTCTGAACAGGGGAGACTTCCAGGCCTTGATCGCATCGAGTGCAATCTCCGTGTAGAATGGGTCTTCGTACTCGGCGCGGATGACCTTGTTCAGGTCACAGCCTGCCGAGTATGGGGATGGGATGGCCGCGGCGCGTTCTAGCACGGTAATGTTTTTGTATCCGTTGCTTGCTAGTTCAAGGGTTGTCGAGAGGCCGAATGTACCGGCACCGACGATTAGGATGGATGCATCTTTGGACATGGTGGTAGTATTATCCCCCATAGTATGGAGAAATAATTAATGCTTGTATCAATTGATGATAAGAAAGAGCTTGTGACAGCGACAACTTCGTCGCCTGTATCATCAGTTGCTTTTTGGCAGGATAATTATCTCAAGATAGAGCGACACATCAAAGTATAAATACAGTGATCCATGACTCCAACAATCCAGTTCACCGGGACTTTCAACAGCTTCGGTGGAACGACGCTCCAGCACGATCGGAGGAAGGTCGAAACGAACTTCGCCAGAGACGGGTCCCACTCTTATCGTGGACCGTTCATTTGTAATATCTTGAGCTCAGTGAGAATAGGTATCTTTTTTTTTTACTTTATTTTATCACATTTTATTTTTCATGGTTTTCCAAGAGAAGTTGAGGATAATCGAGGAGTAGTTGTTGATAGATGGATATCGATAGTGTTTGCATCTTGAATTAAGGTGTAAGTATTCAGCAGACTTGGCAAGTTGGCATGAGCTTCTTAGGGCACATAATTCACAAATAAAAATAGGACAATTCCTTGAAGAGACCAAGTCTTCTTCCCTGTTCCCTTCTTCCTGCTGGTCTCTTTGTGAGGTGATAAATTCAGCCGAACAGGAAATCGATGAATAAATACCCGTATTGCGAATTCTGAGGATGGTGTAACCATCTTCTTAAAGGATAACTGGATTAAATATATATCCTCATCAAACACCGTCGTGGTTACAGTTCTATCAGCATGTAGAATACTTGATACAACTTTCATGATAGTGTTATTCGCAACCCACTCCATAATTTGGAATTTGGATGTGTAGAAATTGTTGTCAACTCCGTCGAGTTGAAAAGATTGAAATGGCACCCATTCTTGTGGAAATGAGATGTGATCCCACAGCAGCCTATATACATCAGCTATACGTAAGTGAACTATACTACCTGGCATTGGAGACAATGAAGCTGTCCGGTTGCATCGAGTTCAAACACTCCAATTTCACCTGTGCCATGATTTGTGACTATCCTTGACCGTGTTGAACCACGTCCCCTCAGGAGCCGGAGATCGCGGTCTCTGCAGAGCAACCACATCAGTCAATCCTTACCTGATAGAAGGGAGGGGGGGGGAGGCTTGCAGCCATACATACATGGAAATATGATGGCCGTAAATAAAATAGCGAACTATGTTGAAGTTCTTGATGATGTTTCGTTTCTCGGTTTGATCTTTGCGACGAAGCAGCCACAATTTTAACATCGGCGTCCCCCTTTAACGTGACACAGCTTCGAGCTGCTTGACATGGTCCTCCGCGCTCGATGCAAGAGCCACCTGAACCCAGCGATCAGTGGTGGCTTCGTTGTTGAAGCCAATGTTGGTTTTCTGGTTTCCTAGATACGGCTTTGAAAATACCGAACTAGATTGACAATAACAGAAATTCTTATGCCAGCTTGTACTCTTCGGCCCCCACGGGTGCATTGTCTAGCTCAGCATTCGTCTCCATTCTGTCAGTCTTCTGAACATTCCAGTGTCAATCCACCGTTGAACAGCTACCATACCAATTGTGGTTCATGGGCAACTAACCATATAATCAGTGGCTAACGGTCTTTCAGAATATTCCATCAAGGGAGCCAGGTCGAGTGCGTACATACCATGCTGTTTTTCATCCAAGTGACGTGGGTTGCTAAACAGAAATACGAACGAATAGATGTAGAGGATTCTCTGAGCTGAAGACCATAAGAATTCTTCTGTGGCTATAGTGTTCCCTCAGGGTCAATCGTGAGATGGGGGCTAAATCGGAGCGAACAGGAGGATGCAGGAGGGAGAGAAGATAGCCCTGGGAATATTATAAAAGCAAGGATAATAGTCAATATAACCGGCTTTTTGAATGTAACAAAGCGTACGCAGCATTCCGTATGCTTCAGCATATTAGCATAATCGTGAGACGGAAGATCTTTGGCAGATACCTCTCTTTGCATGTAATACTCCGGGTATGGCGGAAACATGCATTATGCATTTGAGCATGTTTGTCCTTGTGGAAGTATGTCTTTTGGCGGAATTTAGCCAGTCGGAGATCTAAGGCTTCAGAAAGAGACTGCTGCCGTATCAACAGGGTCTTTCATTATAAGAATGGCGTGGAGAAGATGCCCAGCGAAAGAAAGGTGTCCCAGAGTGCCTGTCTCAGGCTCAACCGTTGATATAATACAGGAAAACAGAAGCGAAAGAGGGGGCGGCCCAGGTAGTCAAAGCTTTCAACTCTTGGGAGTGTTATTTAATCTTATTCTGGTGAATTCATATGTCTATTCACTTGGCCTATGCAGCTAGCTAGTCAAAGCGCTAACAGCATTCACTTCTAGAAAAGAGATCATACAGAAACAAGGGAAGATTCGGTCAATTTTCAATTAAATAGGCATCAGTGAAGCAAAGACGCATTCATTCACTTGCAGCCTGTTTGTCAGCCGCACTTTCAAGCTATACCAAGAATTTCCACCATCATACATCTCCATCAGTTCCTGCACTTCTTGACAAGATCATATCAGACTTTTATATTGCTAAATTATCAAGCTTGATGAGGGGCAGATATCTGTTCCCACGACTCTCTATAGTTATATGTCTCTACGATAATCTCCTTTTCGTATACCTCCAGTTATCCTAGTCCCTGCGGTTACGACCAACTGTGGCTATGAAGATCACATGATAAATGCCCTTCAGTCGCTGCTGCAAGTGTAAGCTCTCCTTCCAAAGTTCTGGCATGAGACTAACTGATTCTTAGGACTCTACCGAAGACGGGTCCCGGGCTCCCCGCGAATACTGCTCGAGAGGACAATGATGCGTCGGTATGTTCATTTGCTCAGCTAATGGTTTCTATCGAATTAAAAAGAAAGTACGAAAAGAAAGCTCTTCTGACAATTAAGAAGGTGTCTTAGGTATTACTTTGGAGCCCTGCCTCTAGTTTTGACAAAAAAGAATACCGAAGATGGCATGATCGCCATTAATCGAGACAAAGACCCGAAAGAGATGCGGTTAGTGGAACAATGTTACAGTGTCAAGAACTGCCGATAATAAATACAATGGGCCATTGATCGAAATCTTCGAGCTTTGCTCACGAAAAGAAGGACGGTGCTTCTTCCGCCGTGAGCAGGGAGTAGCAACGCAGCCTATTGCACAAACCGATGCTCCAAGGCCACATAGTTTCAAGCGCTTGAGGAAACTGCCGCAAATGAATCGGAAAAAGCATAATACAGAATAGTTTCTTAAGAGGCTGTGCCGCGCTTTCACTTAATGCATTCAATGGAAACGAAACCATGGTTTCTAACGAGAATACAAGCAAGGGAGTCCGGCAGTGAAATACGAGTAAAGGGTCCAAGGCTAGCTCTATCAATCAAATGCAACGCTTGAAGGCTGGATCCTCTGTAACTGAAGAGCAGTTTTACGCTTTTAGTCCGAATCTGTCCAACAGATCGATATCTCGTGAGACTGCCGACTAATTGGCACACTACTTAGGTATCATGACATCTTCTTAGGTCTATCCTCTCCCAGCCTAATATCCCGTGCCTTCACATTATTTTATTCTGCCCCGTCAGGTGGAATTCTGGAAGGAATGAAAGGACTTCATCGCCGACTGCTCTATTTATTTTGGTCTGCTTTGACGAAATAAGCAGAAGGCTGATAGCTTTGTTCATCAAGATACCCAATTGCCTTTCCAAACTAATGCCTAGGAGAAAGTCAACACAGCTACCAAGATACAACGGAAGTGGTGCCCTGGACTTGAAGAGCCAAAGGGCACACTATATCGATACCATCATCGCCACTTTTTAATGCTCGGTATTATGTTTCATTGCAAGTTCCACTCTCATTCTTGGAAAGCCTCTTCTTCCAAGAAGAAGCAACCTATCTATCAATCTCACCATAGTGTAAGTCGTGCAAGGCTGAGTTTGATACTTCTGTCCAGTTTGTGGCATGAAGAAACGCTATGTGTCTTAGAAGCCTCAGCGTCACTATTGTGGTTTCAAGTCGACTAGAACGGACGATTGCCAACCTGCAAGAAAAGATCAGGGTATATTCTTCCCGTGTCCCAGAGACGCCTGGTCTCTGCCTTCATTGTCATTGGAACATTCGGCCTCTTAAAGGATCGTCTTGTGGCAGGCAGATCAAAAGACGGAGATGAATGTGCGTCTACCGGTTCCTTTACCCACTCTGCTATGTTCATAACGCCGAGTGCTTCTGTTAAGAGTGTAAAAACATGTGAAGGCTGGCATTTTACTCTCCGTCCCTTAGTCGAGGATGCCAACGGTCTACATACAGACTTGAAGTCTTCATCACTTGGCTTGGGTACTCTGAGTCCATCTTTAGACTGTTTATCCGCATTCACTGCGCTAAACACAAGACTATGCCAGTCCTTTAGATCCATGTATGTACTGTCAGAAGACTGGATGCGGGTGAAAGCAGGATGCTCGGTCAAGAGAATGTCTAAATGCCACGCGTTGAACACTGGTGGCATGATTCTCAAACCTTTGTGCAGACAAGCTGTGTGATATTTCTTTTATTCTCTCCTGGAGGGATCGGTTGTCTATGTCCATATCTAATGTACGTGCACACGGCTGTTCTGCCTTTTTGGCCTGTGATGATTTCTCTAGTGTGGGAAACACCCTTAGGCTGCTCGTGTTCGACTATATTTGCTTGGTTATATCGAGAGCTCAATACCATTGCGGAGGTGGAGTCGGAAACAGCTAGATCTACCGATTGAACGTTTGTTGTTTCACAGGGGTTTAGATCATATTTCATGGATTCTAAATGCTGATTCATAGAGAGACTCCTGAAAATCTGAAAAATATCCTCGAAGAATTTTGGGTGTGGGAATGCATCTGCGCAAGGTGAGTTGTATCTTTGGGCAAGCTCTGAACCTATTGCTAACACAGGACTCCTTGCTAGATGTGGAAGACAACAAGGACAACAAATCAACAATAAATAAATACTGCTTTAATATTATTCTTTCAATCACCCGCGAGCCTCGTAACAACTAGTCCGGTGAATGGACAATGAAACGGGTCAAATTCCAAGCAGAGTTCACAAAAGCATAGTTTAAGCCTTTTACGGATCGAAAAAATGGAAGAAATGGCGGCTGTTACTCCTATGGTAAGAACTTCCCTCGAGAACTGTATAGTATCAATCTCGTCATTCTTGCTTACGATTGATCAAGCAACATACCATTATACAACCCTTTTCAACCCGAGTTTGAACCAGCAGCGTCTTTGGGAGGACGGTGTCATCTTCTTTGACAGTTCAACCACATTATTTCCTCGGTGGCTAAGGCCCATGAGCGCATTCAAGCTCCAGATCAGTCACATTATGAATGGGATAAGAGGTATCCCACCATTTAGAACTGCTGAGCAGACCCCTTGGGGGTCTTCCAACTGGTAATTAAATACCAACTCCAGGATGCTTCCCCCTTGGAAACTATCGAATAGTTCTCACAACATGAGCGACCATTGCTGCTCCCATTTGCATATATATGTCAGTCACGGAGTCATCGACCATAGCACATATGTTATAGAATTGGACCAGGAATCAGCAAATGAAAAGCAGAATACTTTGTGGAGTTTCGTTGACGGCGCTCTTTTCGGTGATGAAGACTCCTCAAAAAGAAGAGTGACAATCATATCCATTGTCCCTTTTTCCATCGACCTCATCAAGTAACCATAGCCGCAGTGGCGCATGTTGGTGAAATTTCAGTGAAGTCGATATTCATACTGTCGCTGTGTATTGCTGCCGCCGCTGAGCGCGCTATACAGCGCCAGCTGGCTTCGCGTGCTCCATCCCCAATAGACTTCTCCTTTGTCTTCTATCGCGGGGACTCCGACTCCTCCCCTCATAGCAATGCTTTATCAGTTCCATTCTATAAATCAATCAGTTGGTTATGCAAACCCTGAGATACATCTATGGTTACTGTTATATGTTATTACATAATTTGCCTCTTTGGTGCATGAATGTTGTCTGTCCAGGGCACGGGGCATTAGGGCACAGGCAGCTGGCAGCTGGCAGTTATCCTTCCACATCAAAGCTTCGATATGGTCTCTTAGCTCCCGGATACTGTCGACAGTCTTCACCAGGATAATTATCGGTGCGTTACCGGTCATGTTGGTATCCCAGCGGTTTCCAAGAGACAATCAGCTTGTCTCCCTTTGCGTCAGCCTGCTGTCTCATTCTAGAGCTAACCAGGTGCTACAGCAAGGATGTCTCCCGAAAATACGATTCGACACAAACCAGTCGAGCACTTTGACTCTATGGGCTCATGGGTCAATACATCATGGACAGTTCAATCCGGTCTCTCCCAATAACGACCTTTGACTCTTACCTATCAAGATAATATTTTTCATACTATTCATGGCTAGCGGTCGAGGTCGACAGGACAAGACTCATGACGCCGGTAATGGCAACGGTCGATTTTTGCGGCGAAGTCAAGAAGAGTGATAGAGGACAAACAAAGCTCACTTGACGAGATTCCTCTGGTTTCCCCCGACATACAAACCTGGATAACTTATCCAAGACAAAGATGATGCGAAAATGCCGCGATACAATAAGGTGAACATGAAGGGCCGTTATTTGCCAATGCTGCGCTGAACAATCTGGTCATTCTTGATCCTTGTTGATGGTCTTTTTGTCATTTCCACACATCGAAGAAAGACAAAGGAGCAAACCGCGTTATTTGACAGTGATGAATTAACCTGCCGTCTGCCCATTCCCTATGTTGGAAGGTGTATAAATAAGGCGTACTGGGATATACGACAGTCACAGCAACTCATTTGGGCCGAGAGCATCGATATGTCAACTCTCCCTGGAAAATGGTTTTGTTGGTGTCTCAGTAAGGGATAGTCTTCGGCATCATATCGCGATAGGATGGCAAACCAAAAGCAGGAAGCATATGCCAATCGGATTTCTCGACTCTACACTGACAGCGCAACAGCTTAGCAGAACGAGAGAATAAGAGCCTTCTCCCCTCCTGCTGGGTACAGCAGGTTGAGATCTACGCATGAAAAGGTACATATCTCTCTCAATCAGCTACATGTATAAGAGCTGCAGATGCCTATATCTTCTGTTATATTTCCTTACTGCAGACTGCCAAACGCAAGTTAGCAATGGGGGAAAGCACCCTTTAGAGCTTTGGTTTAGGACTTGTTTGACAACTACCGGTCTCAATCGGATTAGACCGAGATGCCAACTTTAACAGCCAATTTTAGAGTTGAATCATGATAAGCAGTCGAACAATAATTGGGGGCCTGGCCAGCTCGCGGACAAAACTCTACCTTGTGAACCTCCAGACAGACGAGGCAACGAGCGGTTGAAACCATGGTACAAAGGGCTGATCTAAAATGCCACTCCCATCGCGAGTGATCTGTGACGAAAGGCACAGAGTAAAGAAATTCATATCCGAATGATCATCTCGAGTGGAATGGGAAGTAGGAGACATGAGAAGTAATCAGGACGCGATTGCCAATCCTACAGCTCAAGCTCATTGCTGAACGCTCAGAACCACACGCATGCTGAAAATGGAGGAACTAAAAGCAGTGTAACGTTGAAGAAGCCGATACGGGCGGTCCTGGCCATGCAGAATGTGGCTCATAACTATTGAGGTGACATGACACCTAAGTAGCACGCAGTATGATGTTTCGAAAGGATCCAACCTCCTCGACCAGATAACATTAGTTTTAATAGAATATACCGCTTGAATATCGATTTTAGGCATAGTAAAAGTATACCAACATCAAACAAATTACCAATCACACGCCTCCGCCAAAAGAGCAGCAAGAGCCTCCAGATTCCGTCTATCCTCCCCATCAAACCCGGAGGTCTCGGTACAGTCTATGTCGATAATAGCAACCGTCTAGTATAAGTTTCACGTCAGAAAGAGAGAGAGACAGGGATAGAAAGACAAGACTGGAGTCATAATAATAAGAGGAAGGACATACCTCTTCCCCCACCAAAATAGGAACAACAACCTCACTCCTACTCTCCGCATCGCAAGCAATATGCCCTGGAAAAGACAGCACGTCTTCGACGACAACCGTCTCCCGCTTCGCGGCGGCTGTCCCGCACACTCCTTTGCCGAAGAGGATCTGTTGGCAGGCTGGTTTGCCGTGGAAGGGACCTAGGAGTAGTAAGTTCTTGTTTTGGTCTGTGTCGTCATCAGTATGCATTACTTGAGTATCTGGTTTCTGCTTGCTCCTTGCTGTCATGGGTGTAAGACTCTACCTGCAGAGTTCCCTGGAAATTTGTCCGCTCGAATGTAGAATCCGGCCCAGTTCACCGATGAAGAGGGTGATGGGAGAGCAGCGAAGGCGTGCCAGAGGAGAGAAGAGACGTTTGCCAAGTTGCTATATTGATTTATCATGAGACTTATGGCACATCCACATTGAACATTGAAAAGACACAAGCTCAATTAAAAGTGATCCTTGAATAGACTCACCTAACCTATCCAGCTATTAGCAAGCACCACAAAAACTGCAGGCATTGTTAAGATAGATGCATATACATACCCAATTCCGCTGCCCATCAACAAGACCCCTCGTCTGCTCCAGGACCTGCTCGTATACTTCCTTCTTGGACAGTCCTGGGGCGAAATAGGAGGAGTCGGCGTGAGGCTTATTTATTCATCATTCACATGTTAGAATCGTCTATTGTCCTCTTTAGGGCACTGTATGGGTATAATCAAAGAGTACAGTACCGTACCATTTTGATTGATTGTATCCAATACTGTAAGCCGGCGGTTATGAGGATCTCGGACGTCCTGAAAGAAAACTGTTGTGATTTCGCGGGAGAAAGAGGTGGAGATGAAATTTGACTATTTTCCTACGGATACTCCGTAGGAAAGAGAAAACGCAATTCTCGATCGCAGTGGATAATTTGATCATCTATCCGGGAGTTAATTGGATATCGTCAATAAAATAATAATAATATCCAATTTATTAACGTATTTTTTCAAGCCTATGCATATGGCTTACAATGTTCAAACTTGAGACTCTCGAAGAAAAGCAACCGCCAACCGATGAAATTATCGCAATATAACAGGTCTGTCTATATCTTATTATACCTAGTTCCAAGCAAGAGCGCCAAAAGACGAAGCAAAAACTAAAATCCAATTCCCTCCAACAAGCCGTATGCGTATACGTAATGCCACTGTTGAAATATGTGGATGCCAATGCATCCCATTCCTACATGTTCAACATGCTCATTTGTCGTTTCATTATTAGACCAGGTGTTGGGACAGCATCGCCGTCCTCGCTAGGTCCCAATCCACTGTCGGTGCTGGTTAATCCGGCATCGGTATCAATGTCCCAGTGCTCTTCTTCCTCGTCCACGTCCGCATCGGCTTCCGTGTCGCCGTCTGCCACGCCGTCCCATCCCTTCTGCACGGCTCCGCGAGTGTTCCACCGTAGAGCGCGTCGTACGCTCGAAAACCACTCCCCGTTGCCGGAAACGACGGTCGGGAAGGGATACTGACTGGCTTCTACAGTGACGTAATCGCCTTGACGCAGCTCCACGCGGCCCTTGCCGTCGAACGAGCAGTATGCCGTAGAGCGGGATGCCACAGGGACTGCAATGCGGAGCGAGAGCGTATCGGAGAGGACCATCGGTCGGAATGACAGAGTATGCGGACAGATGGGCGTAAGGAGAATGCCAGGAATAGATGGGTGAATCAAGGAGCCGCCCGCAGAAAGGGAGTAAGCGGTAGAGCCTGTTTGAAAATTAGCTCCTGACATATTCCCTTGTGGTATTCTTTATGGGTAGACTCACCAGTTGGCGTTGCAAGGATGCAACCGTCCGCTTGGACAACAGTCAACAGCTCATCATCAGCGTACAGTTCAAGGTTCGAAACATATGGCGAAGGCCCCCGGTCAATCACCAGTTCGTTCAGAACTTCAAACTGCTCGCCTTCCTCCACCGCCCCGGTCTCGGCTCCCTTTCTCCGATCTCGACGGAACACCGTGCATGTAAATCGCATGCGCAGGTTGACGCGCATCCCAACATCGCCCATAACAGCATTGAGATGGGTCTTGTATCCTTGGAAATCAAAATTCGTCAGGAAACCCAGGCTACCCAGGCTGAAGCTCAGCACGGGAGGCACGACGCGCTGAAAGAGCCAGGATGTGAAAAGGACGGTCCCGTCACCACCCAAGGTAAGAACGAGATCAAACTTCTCCGGGGAAGTCCAGCAGAGTTCCGGCGTCCAGAATTTCAGCATATGCTCAAAGCGTGGGTTCTTCTCCAGTAATCCGGCCGCATCAAACCGCTTGGAGTTTTGTAGTTTAGCGTCAACGTAGACACTGACACCCAGGTCGCTCCCGTAGCGCGGAGTCGCCATCAGCCATTCCGCTAGGTCACGGGTCAAGTAAACTACACTATTATCGCGGGCTTTGGTGACAATCATAACATTTCTCACAGCACGCTTGACGGGTCGCCGCTGGAGCTGCTTGGAAACTTCCCTGACCCCGGTTGCTGTCTGCACCAACCGCGAGTGGGATAGCCAGTCATCATCCGCAATCTCCTCCAGAACTTTCTTTATATTGACTGCATCGTCGAATCGTTGATGGAAGAAACAAGGAGACTGCAGGACTAATTGGGCGGTCGACGGAGATCGTTCCAGGTACGAGCTCAATTGTAAGTTGGACAAAGCTGCCGACAGCTTCTGTGGTGACGATGAATTAAAGCTCCGTCGATCTTTCTCGTCGAGATTGACAGTGTTGGCGAATCCCGACAAAGATGCTGCCGCCAGCGGCATATTGGAGTTGTTGTTGGTTATAGAGGGCCGCGAGGCCAATGCTTTCATGATGGTCTGTCGTGGAATTGAGTCTATAGATACGGCAGTCTTGCGACGACGGGAAACGGATTTTGATGCTCGAAACTGTAGGAAGGAGGCGGTGGATGGGGATGCGGAAGAAGTAGCGGAGGGTAGAGGAAAGGTGGTCTCCTGATTGAGGGCGCTGCTTCCGGACGGTCTGGAGACCAACTCAGTCGCGGGTATTTCACTGTCGGTCTGGGATAGGTCTATATAACTTGCATAGTCGCGATGAATTGACGCTCCGACTGAAGACGACGGAGGTGAGTCTCTTGGAGGGGCAGGGTGCGTGAAAGAAGCCGACGCGATGGGCGAGGTCGACGAGCCCGCAGTGGAAGCAGGCGTCGGTGTCGAAAAGCTGGAAGAAGGGCCGGGCATCCTTCTTATGCCGTCATCATCTCTCTGCACGACGCTGGGAAGGCTGTGACTGGGGTGGTCGCACAGCGCAGCGCCATGGCTTGATTGTGAGGAAGACATGGACAACCCGCCGTCCTCCGCGGTCGGATGTAACGGGGATTCGGCGGAGCAAGCGGAAATCCAGAGTTAAACCCGATGTATTCTGGGTGATCCTCAACTCGAGAGGATCTTTTCTCTTCTGCGAGCTTCTTCTGATACGCGTCAGTGCTGGGAAGAGTGGGGGAAGGTTCAAAGCAGGAACGGCAAACCGACGAAATCGGACAGCACGCCGTCTCCCACCAAACACGAGGCGCCAGAACAGCCGGAAAATGGAACGAGAATCAGGTTGCGAAGAGGAAATGCGAGAATGGTGAAAAATCAGATAAGATTACTCCACACGTTACGGGCCGACTGAGGAAGAAGAGAAGTCAAGTCGTCATCCACGCACGTCCAGGTGGAAGAGCGCGCAGCAGGCCAAAAGATATGTACGCTGAACCGTCATCTCCGGTATCTTGGAGTGGGGGAAGTTGCAGTGGAACGTTCTAGGATCATTCGCCACAAGTCTACGTACCGGCAACCATAATCACAATCCTAAGGGTCGCAGACGCTGACCAAGCACCAGCAATTGTTACCATGATAGGAAGATCTGACATTCTCATCCCGCACTCCTCTCTATTACTAAAATCTCGCCAATCCAGCCGAAAGACACAGGCCAACCGCTGCGCACGGTCAACTGCAGGCATTCTGCAAATGGTCGGCTCGCCCATTGGCATTCCGGTATTTGGTGCCGTACTTGTTCCAGGCCCGAAACCGCCATGGTTCCGGCAGAATAACTTATATGGTCCGACACATGTGGTGAGCGCTCTTCATTTTCCAGTAGATTTGGGAGATCGCCGAAACTCTGGTGACGAGGCCCTCGAGCTGGATAAGGCACTATTGCTGTCTGGTGGTGGAATATTCTCTCTACACCCCGGAGAAAACAGCAAGGGCGCCACGCGAGAGCATGTTTGCCGGAGAGCTCACAGCCTGATCCTCCCCGCATAATTGATACCCTGAAGCCGCATCGTAAAAAGCGCTTCTAATCAGCAGCGTTAACCCTCCACGCATAGTCATGGTATATCTGGTCTTCGACCGTCTCTCGAATGAAACTCTCCAGAGGCCGACCGTCCATATCTTCAGCCATAGCGACGTCTCCATCCGACGAGCTGGTCTTCGCACCATGACAGTTTGTCAATGCACGCTCGTAAACCTTGTCCCATGTATCAAAATCGAAAACCCCCTCACTCTCATTCAAGAGAAGATGGCCCTTTGACGAGAATGCCAACACATGCAGCGACGATGCGGCCGCGACATCCTTCGCAGACGGCTCACGGATGATATCCCCCGAGAAAGTTACCGCAAGAACGGTAGAAGTAAACGTCATGGACAATGGAACGGAAGCGGACAACAGTGCCAGAAGGGATGCATGGAGCAGAGAAGGGAGCAGAGTTAAATACTAACAACGATCATGGTAGTCAGTAGTCAGTAAGACATACATGTATACTATAGGCTTTCACGTCCACTGAAGGAAACACTCACCGAATCTCCTCTCTTAGCACTCTCACCACCGACAATAGCCAACGTAAGCACAATGCCGCGTCTAGGAAATCCTTTCTCCCGGCCTAGTATCAACTGTCCTAGCATGTTTCGGATAACTCCCTCGGCATATCGTTCTCCAACGCTAGGCGGCACCGTGCCAGGTTTCACAAAAACCTCGACCGTCGCCTCCTCCGGTTTCAAGGCATCGCGACGTCCCGGGAGCTCGACGGGTGCGTTCACGGAGCTCAAGATGCTGGATCCGGTGAATGGGCAGGTGTAGGATGCCGAGCCGTCGGCGCGGGAGAGGGGGGTAAGAGTTGCTGTCGGACCGGTCATGGTGTGTTTCTTTTTTTTTTTTGGATGTAGAGATGTAGGTAGGGGGGATTGAATCAAGTATAAACGTTACGCTTTCCTGTGCCGGACTGGAAAAGCAAAGCAATTGTGGTTGAGGGTTGTGCTTCTTGTACGGGTCTTTTTCTTGAAACATTTTGCCAAAGCTTGGCGGTTTCGGTGGAGAGTGCGCGGACCGCTGATTGGTCCTGTCTGTTTGCATCTCCGTATACAGTAATTAATGTACATCTCCAGGATGGCAGGTAGCAGTATACTCTCTATCCAGCCGCTGATTATTGTAGGTATGGCGTATATTGCATTTAATTAAATTGTGCTGTTGTCAAGGTAAAGCTGATCTGCAGGTATGTGGTTGTATATCGCCTTTATTCTCCGTCCCTTACAAAACGCAATCGTCTAGTCCGTAGAGAGTATACAACACCAATCACAACAAATATATAAAGACGATTATGAAAACACGTATTCTGATAATAGTAGCTTAATAGAATCACAGAATCATCAATATATATATATATATATATGATGGGGTCTTCATGCTGGGTATTGAGATGAGTTGCTTGCAAGGGTCCCGTTCCTCTGGCTGTTTGTAGATAAGCTGCTGCCAACGAGACATTGTTGTATCAATATTTCGTCATCCAGATATGCCTAGGGAAAACTCATTGTATTCATCATTTCACGCTAAAATCGGACTGGTGGGTAAGGGCGATCATAGCAATCCAGACTCTTCTGCCTGCGAGTGACATCACGATTATCGGTGCTCGCACCCATCTGTTTTCGTCACGGAACTTCTGTTCTGGAGAGAGGTATCACAGTACACAGGCAAAGTAGTATAGATAAGTATCATTTAGGCAATAAATCATATACAAAAAGACCCCATAATCCATAAACTGCAACTGAAAGGAACTGCGTAGCCAATCGTTGGCCATAGGGAACGTGTCATAATCATTAGAAGAAATATTAAAAGCAACAAGAATAACCAGCCAAGAGGAGTGCCACTCCCACCAGAACACCCCAGCCCCGTAAAGTGAAATGCAGATGAACCAACGCCAGTAGGAATACCGCTTATCAATCTCGCTAGAGCGGCTTGCATGCTTCCGAAGGTCAAGAACAGAACGGTACCAAGGACATTCGAGAGTCCCGTTTAGATTAGACCTCCATAGTCTCAACTATCTCTTCACTCATTGCTCGGATGGTACCTTTACTTCCAGACCTCGACCGAAACTCTTCGTCGCTGAACAGGTAGTTGTCATTTTCATCCACTACATGGTTGGATTGCTTGCCGACTTCTTCATCACTAGCCATATCATACTCATCGAACTCGCCGAACCAGTACCGAGCCCGTTTACTTGTGCCAAACTCGGAGAGTGTTTCATCGTCGTCAAATGTTCTCTTGGCCGTAGGGGTAACAACTCCATCAGGTGGTGTATGGCTGAGAATGGGAATAGCCCGGATGTACAGATAGCACACGCGTTTCCGGAGCCGGTTGAAGAAGAAGTAGTGCAGGCTCCAGATCGCTCCATCATCCGCGTCTGCCGGGTCCTCGTCTGGCGAGTATGAGTAGATCGAGCACTCTTTCAGTGACATCTTGTCGTCGATTAACCTCCACAATCTCGGATTCCACACAGAAGAGGAGCCCGTAGGGTATGTCACAGATGAAGGTACAGACGACGGAGGGGTCACGACTGGCGATTCGCGTGGACGAAGATTAAAAAGCGTCGAATCCACCGTGTTGACTACTTTCTTCAGATTTCGTTCGCGGTGAAAGTCCGCGGGTCGAAGGACGTGAGAGAAGTCGTAGTCTGGATGACTGGCGTTGAGTGTCGCAATCAAATACGCAAAAGTGCGTCGACTCGAGTGGTCGCTGAGAGGGCCAAATGGACTGGAACGCGACAGATTCAGCGTTGCGGCAGCGTCTGAGGCGTTTGGCGGGGACAGGGAGGCCGATAGACGAAGGGTGGATTCATACTGGGCTTCGAGGGACTGTTCAATGTTCCGGTACAGTTTCCGATCGGACCGAGCAGCCTTTGTAGTGTACACGTCGCATCCTCCAACGATATGGCAATCGGCAGTGTCGAAGTTCAGGGCGGAGGTCACACCCTCGAGTTCAGGGAGGGGGAGAAACTAAAGAAGAGAACTCATCAGCGGACCAAGTTGGTTCAACGAGTGGGCGTTGGGTTAATGCAGTAGCTTGAGGGAAAGCGTACCTTCATCTTGGCGACAGCTGGCGGGTAAAGTCCGGGTACAGCACGTAATGTAGATGACTTTGAACAGACCAGCCGATGGCGGAAACGTCCAAAGGAAAGAAGGAAAAGTACGCGAATTGCAAAACGATACGCAAGGTATAAACACTTGGTAGACACGAAACCCCTGATATCAGCAGGCGACTTCGCTGTTCAACCGACTCGTCGACTGGCGGAGCGGTAGGTGATAAGGGTGACCGGAACCGGTGATTACAGCGGGTGGAGAACACTGGTGGAGAACGGATAAGCGGTGACTGGGTGATAGATGGCTCATGGGAAACCGGCCTCGCGCAGAGGCAGGAA
Source organism: Monascus purpureus (assembly GCA_025999795.1). Taxonomy (NCBI): domain Eukaryota; kingdom Fungi; phylum Ascomycota; class Eurotiomycetes; order Eurotiales; family Aspergillaceae; genus Monascus; species Monascus purpureus. The sequence goes on along the minus strand of AP025347.1, from coordinate 243,190 downwards.
CTGAAGGCAGGGAATGCAGACAGATGAGATGGGAAGGGAGAGAACAGAATGGAAATGGAGTGAGACAGAAGAGCGACGACACGGGCGATGTTGGGAATTGCGCGTTGCGGCACCCGAGATGAGGCAATCACGTGGCTGGACGATGGCCAGTGATATCACCCCCTGTCTTCACGGATCCAAGGACGGCCGTCTATGGATTATCAGTCGAGACCAGGAAGCATGCATTCAGTAAATTCGATAGTCCAGGTATCCTCCGAGTTCGGGTTAATAAGCTGTTACCTATTCACATCTTCGTTGGTAAGGCAGTCAGGCGGGTAAACAATGTGGAGGAAATTAATGGGAATCAATCATAAAAAGCGCCTATATATGTCCCAAACGCCGAGTATCCTATGTCCAAAGCAAACTTGCGAATGTCCAAACAAGAAACCAGCTTGACTGGCAATTCGCTACATGATCTTTGTAACCACATCCTCCTCAACCTGAAAAGGAATAAGTGTTAGCCTGTGACAAACAGCATAATTGAACATGTCTAGAGTTGGCCAGACAAAGAACTGGGTGAGGAACACAAGGCTGAATAGGAGATGTAAAGTGGGCAAGGGGGAAAGAGGGCCAGAAGCGTATCTGAGAACAAAGAGTTGAGATGGCAAGAGATGTGGATTATTTCATTGCCAACAATAGCAAGGCACCCCCAGATACAGGACCCTTCTCGTCTACTTGTGTAATGGCTACTGTTGAACCAGAGGATAAGACTCACCTCCATATCCTCCAAACTGTCCTGTTGGCTAATGCACCGGAGGACATTCTTCCTACTGCTCTCCTGCATTTCCCCAGCCAGTAACAGCTCGTCTAGGATGAAGTACGCCTTTTGAAAGTTGAAAATAATATCCAGCTCGCAGACGTTGCCATAGTACTTATCCATCTGTTCCACGAAGCGATGCACGATTTCGAGGGTGATCAGTTCATTGTCGGTGGAAGCGCAACCGGCGATAAAGAAGAGGGAGGCGTAGCGTCGGTAGACGACCTTGCTGTCTAATAGAGAAAAAGACGTTAGGACTCAGACCGGAGAAAGAAAGAGACAGAAAGCGGGACCGGAATGGGAAGAGGCTACCTTTGTATTCGAGAAAGTTGCACATGCGGGCACGACGAGACAGAACGAGCTGCGACACATCTTTGATGATTTTGGCCTTCTCCTTAGGGGAGAGCGTCGTAAACCATTTTGCAAGGCGCTAGAAAGAAGGAATCGTACATGAATCAGCAAGCTGGCTTGTAGAGTGTTTGGGTGGGCGACGAGACGAACCACTTTCCCCTGTCTCGACAGCAGAATCAGGTAGCTGGAACAGGAACGTCAGTTGTAATTCCCAAATAGCAGACACACTATAGAATCTCACTTGATCGCCATGATATCGTCTGGAGCCCGAGAGGGTCGTTGCAAGAAAGGATTGTTTTGTGGGAGGGCACGACGGATGCTGCGTAGACCGAAGAAATTACTGATGCGGCACGGGGCTGGCCCCACTGACGCTTCACTCTAAGGGATCTATACGCACGGGAAACAGCCAGAAAGTGACGATGGAAGCTTCTTTTTTTACTATTAAAACAAATTGAGGATTTTAAGATCATCTGGCATTTTCCTGGATGATGGCAACATCCACAGATCACGTGCTAAGAAAGGTATCCCGTTTCGATGCCTGAAGAGTCAGACATTAATACGACTACTTCCTGCGATATCCCAGGAGGTGAATACGGATTACAAGTAGCACAAGCAGCATCATAAATTGGCTGGAGTAAAAGAGGTCTGCATAAGACTCATGTTGTGTCTTTGCCATTAGTCTTCGCAGTGACATAGTCCACGAAGGATATGGGTAGCTTTCCATATCCGCTTTGGACGACAATGCGACTGTATACCCAAATGGGAGATATCTGGAGCCGCGGCAGCTTATTCGCCGAATGGATTGAGACGGATGAATACAACCCGAGAAAGGCCTCAGGGCATCTCCTTTTGCAAGCGAAGAACGGATCAGGGACAGACTATCCGGGTTGGAGGATGCAATGGTGTGCTCCTGCACTCCAGAGCTCTCCTGCGATGCATGGATATGTGCTGCCATTGAAGAAATGGCCAGGGGACTATGTTGTGCATCGGACGGGTGGCGTAGGGCATTGCGGAGACCAGGGCCTGCATCCTGCAAGAGGCGACTATCGTGTCTATCTCCAGGTACCAGTAGAGGAGAACCGAAAGAGGGCGACAAGAGAGCTAGGGAGAGAGGGAATTCAGAGTGGGATGAGTGACTGGCTGCTGCGAATTGGCCGTCGACATGCAATCTTCGACTGTAGCAGATTTGGAGCATCGGGGATCTTCCTAACCTCAGCTTCACGACGACTGCAGAAGCCAGGTCTTGGCCATCAGCCCAACCACAGACCAGCAGGACAAAGTTCCAACCCGGCGGCCAAGCGTGCCACAAGGCGAGACAACAGAGCTCGTTGATGGCATCAAGGTTCCATGCCGGATGGTTGCGGAACGCAGATCTGGAAGCCAATGATTCATGATGCCAAACCTGCTAGCAAAACAGGGATCGTGGAGAAAAGCTCTCCTCACAACGCGCAAGGGTTGCAGCCATTATTGGCCACAAAGAGCCTCGGATCTATCGACCACGCTCGCCCTTCCTGACGCGCTTCTGCGGGATTGGTCACGGCCGCATTGTCTTTGCAGGTCGTCGAAGGTTAATTGCTTTCTCTGCTGTCTTATCAGGGATGAGCGAAGAAGGTTGTCCGTCATCCACGGTCCCAATTCCGGTCACACCACAGCACCACGCTGCATGCACCTGTCCCCGGGTCTCTTTTTCCTCGCAAGACGGAGGAGAAGCTTCTAATCGTCACATTCCGGCCAGACAGCTGGATGGATTATGACGTAGAGGATGTTTTCTCATATCGTCATCATCGTGCTCCCGGACCAACCCGCACATAAAGCTCATGTACGCCCTCCAGACGCAGTATCGGATTGCATCTCCGGTGGTTAGGATCTTTGCTGTTTGACAACTCATCTACATCGACCGTTTCGTTCGCACGAGTGCAGTTTTGACTCTCTTATCATCCATCGCCAGTGAGGTTGGGATTGCATCGAGGAGCGTGCGGCGCGGACCTGGTCCATTACTCCAATACTCTTCACCTCTTAGGCAGGGTTATACGCACGCATACGACAAAATCGGAAAGAAAACCAAAGTCACAAAGAGATCAACCAGAAATCATGTTGAGGAAAGTCTTTGATATCGGATTTCGAGTCTGGGAGGTATGTCATACTCCCCTCCCCCTCCCCATAGCCAACCACAAAAAAGCAATAGAACTCAGCGCTAAGCATACCCTCTATAGTTGCTATGGTCAATCCTTGTAATGGCCATGATTGGCAACATCATCGCCATGGCCGACTCCGGCAACCCAGCAACAGTTAACTACGGCATGTTCTGTGCTGCGTTCTCCCTGGTATCGCTCTTCTACCTGTTTCCAGCAACGATCAACTCAGACTGGTCATTGCACCCGATCCTCATGATCATCCTTGATCTTCTTAATGCAATCTTCTTCCTATCAGAGGGTATCGCCTTGGCCGCCAGGCTGGAGTGTCACAGCTGCAACAATCGGGTATGCATATCTCAACTTTTTTTAAAGCATTGATATATATGCATGAAAGGGCTATGACTAACGATTATGCCCATAGCATTACCTCCTCCATAACGGGATCACCAACGGCGCCAAGCATCGTTTGACGCAGCGCTGCCGTGAGGCACAGGCCGCTGTTGCATTCCTCTGGTTCTGCTGGTTCGGATACACGGTGTCTCTCGTCTTCTCTATCATAACTGCCAGCAAGTTCCGCGGTGTCAATCTACGGTCACGCGGTCGTCGTGCCAGTGGACGTCCTGGAATGGCTCAAGTTTAACTTATGCTTGTTAGTTTTGGACTTGGACTCGACAATCCACGGTGAGAGTGGTATTATGGGGTGTCGATATCCAGTGGAGATGAAAATGAATTCAAAAGACCCAAAAAAATTTCCTTCGACAGTGGAAAATGGAAAAGAAATGAGAAAGGAAAGGATCACGCCATCACGTTCTCATCTACAACGACGACACTTCCGTAATTATCTCGACTTAATCTAATACTTTTCTTTCTTTCGGATATGGGGAAGCAGCTAGCTGATGAAAGGAGGGATCATGAAGCGGTGGGGTTGTTAATTGTTGTTCTTTACTTCGCAGATAAAGAATTCCTGTATTTGGTACGTTCCAATTAATATTCAACCTTTTCAACGGGATGTTTCCGATGAGAATGATACCAAGTGATGGCATAGAATGGATAGGTATCTGGTTTTCACAATGGGTTCTTTTTTTACTACTGTTCATGCTGTAGGGTTCATTAATGAAAGGACTCTTGGCCTGATATAATTAATGCTAGAGATCTCATTTGATTTCCTCTCTAAGGGGTATCATTAAGAGGTATCTTTATATCATATTGGCTTCTTAGAAGATTGGGGATTATCTAGATTAGCATTACTACTCTGATAAAGAGATTTGACTGCATCACTCTACTCCATACTCCACAACTCACTCCCTCAGTCAAATGCGCTTTGAACAGATCCGTACCTATGATAGGAATAGGTCAGCATCATCATTACCAGTAACATGTTGACACTACACTCACCCTTGAATACACTCACTCCCAAGGGCCACACTCCCACTCCTCATGTAACAAACCCTGGCCTTCTGACACTCGGTGTTCGTACAGTTCGGACTCATAACACTCATTCTCCCCTGGAAGGTATTCTGCAAACTGATGAGGTTGATATCTTTCTCCATGGCTTCAGTCACCTTATGCCAGAACGTGGCGTTCAACGGCGCATCTTTCTCCCAGTTCGCGGCTTCTCCGTACGTCTCGCGGGTAGAGTATTCGAATTCGTACGTCGGCCCGACTGAAGCGACATCTATGGATGTGAAATCAGACACATTACTGAAAAACGTATACGCTTCGTAGATGTTGAAGTCGCCCGTGTCGACTTCGTAGAGGCGGAAGCCGCTGTTCAGGTTCGTTAGTGGGGTGATGCTGGGGCCGATCCAGCCTGTTGTTAGGGCGGTGGAGGCGTCGCGGACCGTGCCGTTGTTGGCGTAGTAGATCGTGAACTGGTCCTCGTGCGTGTGGCCGAAGAAGATGTTGGCGATGACATGGGGCGAGTAGCGGTCTATGATCTGGTAGAAGAGGTTGCTTGGGTTGGGGAGGGCGTTGGTGCCGTCCCAGCCGCTAGGGACGTGGGCGACGATCCATACTCGTTCGCCTGCGTCTTCGGCTCTCTGGAGTTCGGATATCATCCATGAGAAGGTACCGGAGTTGTCGGGCTCCTCGGTGTTGATGAAGTTGAGGTAGTTGTTCTTGTACCAGAAGTCTGGACTGGCGGTTAGCTGTGACTGCTAGTCACAATGGATTTGCCTCACATACCTGAGTTGAATGTTATAATGCGCAAGCCATAATGGGTCTTGACAGAGTAACCACCGTAATGCGTGCGTGCCTTCGCTGCTGTCTGAGGCGAGATCCAACCCTCGTGCAACCAGAGTCCTGAGAGGTGGCGGTAGTTCCAGCTCTGCTGCTCCCCCAACCGTCCAGGGAGGTTATGAGGTGAATCGATGTTAGACGGGCTGGTATCGTGATTGCCCAACGCTGCAAATACAGGGCCAGTTAAGTACGACTTGAGCATCCCAAACACACTCGTCTCCGTGTACTCGGCGTATGCCTGGGATATTTCCGACTCAGGGTCGTGCGAAATGAGATCACCCGTGTAGATTGTCCAGGCTAGGGACTCGTTGCCCTTGCCTGTCCCAGTCAAAGGACCGACTGCTTGGAGGGCGGCCAAGCCCAAGTCATATGGGGTATCGCACGAGAATGACCCATACGCAGGCGCAGGGAGAAGCACCTGCGCCGGGGAGACGGAGTTGTGGGTGTTGGACCGGCAGCACAGATAAGAGGAGCAATTCGCTTCCGAACTCACAGAGTATCGCGCGTCCAAATGAAAGTCAGACATATGCAGCACCTTGACTCGCTTTCCGCTGGCCTTGGGAACTTGCACATGCTTGGGCTTAGGCTTGGGGAAGAGATCCATTGTGTCCAGCGGCCTTGTCTTGGGCTCGTGACAGAAGGACTTGCTTAGGGACCAGCAGATATATTCTCCATCAAGACCTTCGACGTCCGCATAAGCCAGAACCTGTGTCCAGATCGCCCCGAACGTCGCAACGGCGAAATCTTCCTCGCAAGTCGTGTTGGAATGGAACTCGAATGCCTTGCACAGGGAGACCATTGCATCTGGGGCAAGCTTCGGGGCATTCAATGCGATAGGCTTAGCTGCGACCAGCGCATCCTTGCATTTGGCACAACTATCTTGTGTGCTATTGTCTTGGATGATGCTGACGACATTGGCTATGACAGTTTGGACCAATGCGCGTTTCTGACTGTCCGTGAGATCAATGACTGGTTGCGGGAAGTAGACCCGGTCATTCTTTTCATTGGGAATGGAATTTGGATTCGTTAAGTTATATGGAAAAGTGATATTCAGAACAGGATCATAAATGATCGGTTGAGGTTCTTGAGTTGGCTTTGCGGGCGAATAGTAGTAGGATCTGAAAGGGAAATTAGCGAACCATCAGTCTCCATGGAGGAACAAAGTGTACTGACGAGAATGCAGACGTTGGGAATCCCGGGGGAGCTTGAAAATACGGTGCTCCAGGGAGAGACGAAGCTGCGTGGACAGAGGCCTGGAGTAAACAGAGACCTACAATGACGGCGTGCGGCGTCATGTTGCGATACGAGTCTCGCACGCGAGGGCGACTTGAGCGACGGAGACTCCTACCCAGGGCCTTCGAGAAGGAAAAAAGGAAGAATATAACGCGCACCAGGCCAGGGAACAGCCCTCTAGGAGCTGGAGAGGCTGAACGGCCATTACTTTATCTACGCGTGCAAGCTCGAAACAGGCAGAGCTTCAGGAACCGCACGTGCGGTCGATCGCCGCCGTCAATGGACACAGTTGGCAGACAGTTATTATATTGTGTTGCATCCAACGCGTCCCTAACCACGCAAGACCGCAGAAGACGGCTCGTTTCATGGTTGCAGCGGAAGCCCGCGAGATTCGCTAGGGCTGCATATTCGGACCCCTGAAACAGGCCCTTAATGCTATGCTACGGTACGGCCTGCTATATTGAAACTGGACAAGGCTCTGGTAAAATTGACAGTGAATGGTCTCGGGAACAGAGTATTTAACACCCGCCAGGGCAATAACATGCATTTCGAGTAAAGCATTAGACTTCAGTGGTGAGAGTATCGAAGAGAAACTCCCGCAGTCACTATTTGTGACCGAAGTGCAGAGTTGTCTGGATCCGGGCACGGCGCGCAACCGAGTCGGCCGCAAGAGACTATACAACAGGTAAGAATATCGCCAATAGCAGTCGATATCCGAGGACAGTGCTCTTCATCAAGCGACAGTGGCTCGTGCATCTCGTATATCCACGGTCCAGCGCAACGAGTGGATTGTATACATTACAGAATCATATGTCATGAGAGCTGTACATTATCCCAATCACACCGTCATCAACATGCTTGCATTCTTATACCAGGTCAGCAGCGGATTCTCGCCATTCCTGGTCTCCGTATCTTCGATATACGCCCACCGACGCATAAAGTCTTCATGGCTCATGACCTGGGTGAGCTTCCCCGTGATGGCACGGTAAATGTCTTCGACGACATTGAAATCCGTGGGGAAGAAGATGTCGAAATATCCTTGGTGGACCTGAGGGCAGATACAGTCAGAATAAGAGCTTTCGTACAAACAAACAAAACTATATATTGAATACATACAAAAGGCGTGGACACAGGTACTGTCCGTCTCTTATACCGTGTCTGAACAACGGGAGCATTCAAGCCTGGGACCGCATCGGGTAGCTTATTGAAGTCACTGGCTATGAGCCGATGCCCTGGGAAGTAGCTATCGAGTATATCAAAGAACTGCATGAGTCGGGTAGGGATGTATTCGGGCAAAGTGACTTCGGGGTGGAACGGGGCGGCATTCCGCAGTCCGCGCAGCAATTTCGGGCCCAAGGGACTTGGAAAGGGTCGTTGAGCAGCGGCCTGACGAACTCGCAGGAACCGAGACGCCAGTGGATCGAGGCGGGTACTGTAGAATTCATGAAATTCGCCATCTGCATCGATGAGGACGCCTCCCTGCTGGGGAAGCTCGGTCTTGTAGTCGTACCGGATAGCATCGTGGGAGAAATTATCGATGACTTCCAGTGCCAGGAAGAAGCACGGCGAGTGCACGTAGGTATTCCAGTCGAAGATCGAACGATTGATGATCTCAACATGGTTGATGTGCCCGCCAGCATTGAGAGAGTCCCTCAGGTTCTTCATCTGAAGGCTGGCTAGAGAAGGCGAAATCTCAATAATCTTGAACTTTGTCCGCTGATACACCTCATGATCGGTGTCCCGTATGAAATCCAGGATATTAAGCATCATCGTCCCGTTTCCTGCTCCCATTTCATATATTATGAGATCGTGGTAAGGATACAGTGTCAACTTGTAGTTAGACACCAGGTACCGCGCAATCGTCTCCCCGTAGTAAGGTCGAAAGAGTTCTGTCGGTGTGTGCCACAATTGACGCGCTTCGTCAGGTTGTGTCTCATCCAACCGGTCCTCAAACTCTGTGTATCGTTCCCCCAGCAATCGATGGAAGGCAGGGCCATCGCTTATGTTGTTGAAGTCAAACGGTTCGCCCGGGCTGAAGATGGTCGCGTGTTTGGAGAAATAGCCATAGTGGGGGTTATATAGACTATCTAAACAGGTATGTCAGCGATACTTGCGATTATCCTCGAACAGAAAAGAAAGAAGAGGAGAATGAAGCACGAAATAACAGTCAATTCATACCGTCAATAAATTCCCTTGTCATCATCTTGACTTGTCGCGGTCGCTCTCGACGATGGCGCAAGTCTTTCGCTGTTACGAGAGGATATGTCTTGAATTCCTCACTTATATCCTTAGGATAATCTCCCCGTCTGTTCCACATCATCCCATCGTCGGCGCTCTTGCGTTTACCGGGCGTCCGCCGTGTGAGAAAAGAGCGACATTGTGACCGCGAAGTGGCTGACTGGCGGATGGACTGCGGTCTGCCAGGAGGCAGTGACCGGATTGAAGGAAGCGACTGACAAGCTGGATGTCGGAAAAGCTGCCTAAACAGCTGATTGAGGACTGGAGAATCCATTGACGCTGGGAATGGCAGTAGAGCAGGGATGCAACAGACGGGGGAGGTCGAGTAACTCGGGTTTTTAACGGGAGCGGAGCTGGGCCCGAGCTTCCGCTCTCAAATGCTCTCACATATTCTTGTCTCTTCTCTCTTCCCACGTCGGCAATGCAGATTCCAGCATGGACAGCCACGCGCGTATGTACATAGGAGCTGCCTTTGTGGCTGGCATTATCCTCACTCTAGGCTTCAGGGATGTTTTTCCAGAGCTGAAGGAGCTCTTCCGCAAGCCGCGAAATATGACGCTTCGTTCTAAGAAAGATAGTGATGAAGCCGCTACTGCAGCAGATGCTCTCATGGCCCGGTCGGGACCCCCGGTAATTGTCGATGGCATCGAAGGCTGCATAGGGAATACCCCGTTATTGAGGATTAAATCCCTCTCAGAGGCCACAGGATGCGAAATCTTGGCCAAGGCTGAAGCATGTTCCTCCCAACTCGGTTAATGATGGACGGCGATGTGACTTTCTAACATTTAATATAGTTTCTGAATGGTGCCGGTCAAAGCTCCAAGGATCGAGTAGCTTTGAGTATGATCCAAATGGTATGGCTTGCTTCGAACCATGCACCAGTTTGGTGCTCCTTTTGGGACTATTCTAATTCAACGTTCAGGCTGAGCAAGAAGGTATCTTGACTCCCGGCTCAGGAGATACGATCTATGAAGGCACGTCTGGCTCTACAGGTATCTCCTTAGCGACCCTGGCGAGAGCGAAAGGATATCTAGCGCACATGTGTGTATCCCACGTCATTGCCCAAAATTTCCATTTCGCGCATTATTGACGATATAATAAGTTGCATGCCGTCGGATCAGGCCATCGAAAAGTCCAATCTGCTTCTCAAGCTCGGTGCCATTGTGGATCGCGTTCCGCCTGCACCGATCGTGGAGAAGGAGAACTTCGTCAATCGCGCTCGAGCTCTTGCTCAAGCTCATACGGCCTCCTCCCAGGCTCCTTCAACCGATTTCGAATTGTCAAATTCACGGACCCTGCGTGGAAGAGGCTTCTTTGCTGACCAATTTGAAAATCTATCCAACTGGAAGGCACACTTCAATGGGACAGGCCCCGAAATCTACGCTCAGTGCAATGGGAAACTTGACGCTTTCGTCGCCGGAGCTGGTACTGGAGGTACGATCTCTGGTATCGCTCTATTTTTGAAGCCTAGAATCCCGAACCTGACTGTAGTGCTGGCCGACCCTCAGGGCAGCGGGCTCTACAACAGGGTCAAATACGGTGTCATGTTTGACTTGAAAGAAAAGGAAGGGACGCGAAGGCGCAGACAGATTGACACGATCGTTGAAGGAATCGGTATCAATCGTGTCACTGCAAATTTCGATGTTGGCAAGGAGTTGGTTGATGATGCAGTCAGAGTGACGGATGCCCAGGCCTTGGCGATGGCTAGATGGCTAGTCGAGAAAGATGGTATTTTCATCGGCAGCAGCAGCGCAGTGAACTGTAAGTCGGCTTATAATTTCAAGTTTGCATGAGCAGCTAACTAACTATATCCAGGCTTTGCGGCCGTTAAGACGGCAATGAAGCTCGGCCCAGGCCATAGGATCGTTACGATCTTGTCTGACTCTGGTTCTCGGCATTTGTCAAGATTCTGGGCTAAAGCCGGTGATGTCGGCGGTGCGACGGACACGAAACTTGAAGACGTCTTGAATGCAAATGATAACGAATAGGGACATATAGTCTAGACCCACAAGGGAGTTCGAGGAGTCTGCTTTCAGACAGTCAGAGCCTGCGGATTCAACTTGAGACACGGTCCCGGTGGTGGTGGCATTATCCTACGCTTGCGGGTTGTCAATTAGCTACGATCACTGCTACTATAGGCACATTTTCCTCCGTTTCAACCATATCACCGCCAGACTCCGCACCTTCAGTCGCCGATGGTAAAGTAGCTTGCGTCTCCTTTGAGGATGCTGACGTTGAATCGTCGTGCTAGGTTTCTGGAAGGTGAATGAACAGTCGGTGTCCACAGTGTAATCTTTTTGCACTATCATGGAATCATCTTGTTCGTTCTGCGGTTCGGATTCGGCAATCCGTTCATCATCTTCCAGGCTTGAAGAGATAGCCCCTCTGATGCACCGGCCCTTTCTACAGCTGTACATGTGCGCTGTTCAACGGATAGCAGACTCTCGTCTCTTTAGTTGCAGCTCCCAATCTCACCCCCCGCCCAGAGACGCAGCAACTCAAATTCAAGCTCCGCATGTGTGCGACCTGGAAATTCACTCCTTACAGTAGACCAGGTAAGACCTTGTTTGTCCTTCAAGCTATTTAGCTTTTCCCGTTCTGCTTCTGACCATGGCTTTGAATGACGAGGTGGATTAAGCAGACGGTCATTCCAATGTAGTTTATTCCAGCCAATTAAACCCGATAAAGACTTTCCAGGCATAAAATACAGAATCTCTTTCCACTTCTTTTGCTGGATGTGTTTCATGTTAATGATTAGCCGTGCCTCATCCGGTGTCATCCTAAACCGCTTGTTACTTTTGACAGAAGACTGATCCCTGGCGGGACCGTAATTTGATTCGTATGCAGCTTTGTTGGCCACGGAAACGGCAGGATCAATTGCCGTAGACCGGTGCTCCGAACCCGTGTTATTCATTAAGACTAGCATCTCCTGGACTCCTGTAGGATCATGAGAGCCATTCTCATCGTTAGACGATAGAACGGATTCAAGGTGTAATATGTATTCGCGACGAGAGAAAGACATTCTGCAATAGCTGCAGTAATATAGATCCGCAGGAGCGGTGCGTTTCCCTCCGACATAAAGGGGTCTCTTTGGAGTCGGAGATGCATGATACTCCTCTTGTAAGGGATCGTCAGATTCGCTCCCATCCGGTGGTTCAGCAAATTTCCAATCCTGCACGACAGGACTTGAATAGTGTATGCGTCGTGGCTGCTCAGAAAGAGCACTTTTCCTCCCGCGTTTCTTTGAGACGTTTGTGTTCGCCCGACGCTCTGAGGGAGGTGCCCACAGAGAGCCTACTCCCGGTGGGGATGCAGATCGTGCTGTGTTCAGTGTATCAACTGGTTTACTAGACTGCTTCGCAGAAGCCGGCGTTGAGAACCGTTCAGGGATTTCAGGGACATGCCATATTGGGTCCACTGGCACGTGTTCGTTTTCGCCAATATATCGAGGAAGATCCGAAATGAGAGTCTTCCTGAATGCGGTGGAACCATCGTCGGCATCCATTACATGCTCTGCAGCATGTTGCGGGTCCTGGTAAACGCTGAAGGCAGTATCAAGCAAGGAATCGATGCTGGCTTTGTCGTCATCGTCAGCATTACCGTGCGTCCCCTCTCCTTGCCTCTCCCGCGGGATCTCTTTTGCATTAGGGCCTGATACCGCAGCTTGAAAATCTGCATTCAATGTAAACCCAGATGTTGCCTGATTTCCCGCATTATCTGGCAGATTAATTGCTGATCCACCGTTAGTATCCTGAGTGATGTTTTCGACCGAGACACCATTAGGCCTTCGGCCATCTGACGGATGAATATCGGCTTTGAAATCCCACAGTGCTATGTTGCCAGCATCATATTCCCCTCGCATATGCGAAATATGTCCGTTGTCCACAACGATCTTCCCTGTACTAAGATCAATCTCATCTCCCACATCCGTGAAATCCTTCCCGTACTTCTCGAAAATCTCCTCGAAAATCGACTTAAGCCGAAGATCGTTCTGCGCACGAGCTCTTTCCAGATCTGCGTCGTCTGGCGGGTCTTCCGGATCGCCCGCGAGGGATAGACGAGGCCGTTTACATGGTCTCTTCATTTTTTACCAGGGGGAAACACCGGTGGCGGATATAGCATCTGAAATCAGAGGATAGGGAGAGGAAAAACAGAAGCAGACAATTTCAGTCTGCATAACAAATTTCTTCGAGGGGGGCGCAGTCGTAGAATAACTGGCTCTTCGTGTTGGCTGGTGGAGGTGGTCAATTGGAAATTCAGGTGTTCAATGGCATGCAAACGAGCTCAGCAAGTAGAATTTCGCGGAGAAGTGAGTGGTAGACTAGGCAGCTTCATATTCAACTGTCAGCTATTTCCTTCTCAGTTGGCACGAGTAGGACAGCCTGTTGCTATGACGGACTGCAGGGTGTCAACAGCGATGTTGGTTACCAGGCCGATTTTAGCTTTGTTATCACGAGAGCCCACATGACGTCCTTCCCCGACAGCTGCTCAGACGATCTGGATACCTGCATTCTCCCCTGCCACACTCTGTCTATTTTGAGTCTCCACAATGAATGAGAAGAAGCTAGGTTTCATCCAAAATGTACTGCCAGAAATGTCGCACGCCTTTGAAATTGGACGGCTCTCTTGAAGCCCTCAATCCCGCCGCTTTCGACTTGCTCACAGGTAAGGTCACACACTGTCTACACCGTTGCCCACTGTTTGCCGCGTGGTCCTTTACTTACAACCCGACATAGGATCTACAGGTAGAACGCTCCCTGAACCAGGTTCAACTAAACTCCCTTATCCGCAGGACAGACGCGACCTCTATGACCGAGCTTCCAGGCATTCTGCGTCTCCAGTACACAAAAGAATCATCCCTCCTCCTCTCCATGGCGGCGGCAACTTGGCCAAGCCTCCCCGGGTTCCGCGGGCAGACAGTGGGAATATGTCATTTGTCATGCTCACCGAGTCTCAAGTTGTCCCGCCGCACGCTGTCTCTGGTGTCAATGATGACATTCCGTCGAAGGGCAGCCGTCCGGCCAATGCCCAAAACCTGGAAGATGGGCAGTTCTCAGATCAGGTCGAGCGGACAACGCGGTTATTCGAGATTATTTCCTCACGTTCCGACATTGATCACCCAATTTGTACTGAATGTACGGACATGCTGCTAGAGGGTCTGCAAAAGCGGCTTGTCGCTGCCACAAAGGAGCGGGATGCGTACGTATCGTTTTTGAAGGATCTTAATAGTTCGATTCCGACGGATGAGGAACTTGAAGCGGCCCAGAAATCCTTGGAAGAGACGTTAGAAGAGGAAGAGGCTGCACTAGCGGAACTCGATGCCTTAGAGAAAGAGAAGGCGATGGTAGACCAAGAGATTGCTGCCTTGGAAGAGGAATCGCGGCAGCTGGATCTCGAGGAGGAGAAATTCTGGCGTGACCGCAATGCATTCGCTCTAACACTTGCGGAGTTTCAGAACGAGCGTGATGCATTGAACATGCGATATGACCATGATTCGCAGCAGCTTGAACGGCTTCAAAGAACAAACGTCTATAACGATGCGTTTTGCATTGGGCATGATGGCTATTTTGGAACAATTAATGGATTACGGCTTGGTCGTCTAGCCAATCCGTCAGTGGAGTGGCCCGAGATTAATGCTGCATGGGGTCAGACAGCATTGCTTCTCGCTACTATTGCTGATAGACTAGGCTTTGAATTTCAAGGCTATCGGGTGAGACCGATGGGCTCAATGTCAAGGGTTGAAAAAATTGAGTACCCTCAACAGTCACTGTCGGAATCAGCAACAGCTGGCAATGGTCCGAAACAGGCCCCTGTACCTAAGATTACCACGCTTGACCTATTCTCTTCCGGGGACCTGCCGCTTAATCTTCCGTGGCTCCACCGCCGATTTGATGCCGGTATGGTAGCATTCCTCGAGTGCTTACGTCAACTGGGAGAATTTGTGGCATCGACACCGACCCCTGTGCCATCACAGCAACGCCGAGGTCATCCCGGTACGGCTACCGGTGGATTGAAACTTCCTTATGAGATCAAGCGAGACAAGATACACGATGCTAGTATCAAACTTGGTTTTAACCAGAACGACGAGACATGGACGCGTGCCTGCAAATACACGTTGACCTGCTGCAAGTACCTGTTGGCGCACGCAAGCAACGCAGCGGGCGCTGGTTCCAGTAATATAGCGAATTCTGCAATTTCAACCCCCAATGAACAAGCGAGGGTCGCAGATACTCCGAGGAGATAGATATAGAATTCTAGAATAACGGGATGGTAATATCAATAGGATCAAGGCGACTACTATTAGATCGACAATGGCGTACAAAATTGGTGAGACAATTGTCATTATTGATTGCCCGGGCCGGCTGCGGTTTCTGCGACGTGGTTCCTCTTGACGCCTCGGTACTAGAAATGGAACTCCTTGGGACAACTCCGGTGGCGATGCTACGCTGCCATCTTTCGAAGCTTGAAAGCGGAGTCAGGGTTGCCCGACGCCCTCCAGGGCTGGAAGTGGGAACAATTCGGCAATTTCTAATTCTGGGGGATCCGCAGCAATCATGGCCGCATTCGTCCTTCGCCATTACCAGAATGAAACATACCACGGCGACTGAGATGCGGCTGAGCCACGTCGGCCCGGTCCATTGCGTCGGATTCTGGAATCGAATCCTATTCATTAGCGGGATGTCCAATATTCCATCCGCGAGTCTAATGCATGGGCCCTCTGATTCCGTTTTCCTGTACTAGGCTTCCGCGAAGCATGCATGTTTCGTGTTTCATCTGCCCGTGTCTAGCTCCCAAGTTTTCGAGCCTATGTTAGGGAAGCTTGGTTGGTGTTCCGGCACGGCTTGGCAAACATTAGCAGTTTCCTAACCCCGTGTTGAACGCCTTGTATGTTAAGAGTTTCATGCGGGCGTCTTGAGTTTCATGCGGGCGTCTTACCTCCAGTCCGAGAGGTAAATGAGGATTTACAAAGATTCTGTTAAACGCGCAGGATTGTTGTCGAAGGACACGGTGAATACGGAGTACTACACCTTAAAAAAAAAAATTCAACAACAACACAAAAGGAATTATCATTGCTAATAGGATCATCAAAAGCACACTGAGATATGATACTAGCTAAACTGTTTTGAGTATCCGGGCCATTCACTTCGCTGGCTTCTTGCCCTTCCCAGGCTTTCCAATCACGGTTGTTGCTTATTCCTCCACTGCCTCGCAGTAGGCGAAATATTTGAACATCCCTTCCAGATCGATATGGAGAAATCTGATGCCCCTAAGGTTTTTTGTTAAACCATTAGGGACATTGGAACGAACAATACGAGGATCCTGGGGTTGCGTTAGTTAGTTGTGGTTATCACTTGCTCCTTGGGGAAATGGTAGCAGCACATTCTCTCTAATCAACGACATAATTGGGGGATATTCTGTCAAAAAGGAATTCCTTGGGACAATATACGCGCTGCATCGCAGTGGTTGCCAAGCTCAGTTATGCGTTACATCAACGGTATGGCTTGCCCCGACCTGATGCAAGGAATTAATATCTTTCATTTTGGGTGGTTTAGCTGGGAGACGAAAATGCTGACCATGTCTTCTGTCAGAGAACCCAATGTCCCCAGGTATGTTGCGCTGGAGATCTACGTCGCCGGAGATACCAGAGGCAACGAGGTGGCCATGTATGAACGCATAAACTGGGTTGCTGCGAAGATGAATCCTCCTGGATGCAGACATATTCGCAAGTTCATCGCATCCTTTCAGGTGCAAGGTTCTCGTGGGAAGTACGTTTGCATCGTTCAAGAAACCCTAGGAATTACTATGGGCCGTCTCTTCTCCTACTCGAATAATAATTCATTCTCCATAGACACTGAAATCCTTTTTTCGGCACCTGCTTATATGTTTGGACCTTCTTCACGAACAGGCAGGGATTATACATACAGGTAGGTCACATTCATCTTTTATATTGGGTAATGCGGGCCTGACATGTGTTTCAAGATCTCCAGCCTAAAAACCTACTGCTCCCTGCGAGCACACCGGCACTTTACAGGGGGTTCGAAAATGGTGAAGTTGATAACCCCTCATCCTGGAAAATGTACGAGGATCGGACCATTTATTGCACGCGATACGTCACAGAATCTTGAGGGGTCACTCCTCATCTATGATTTTGGTGATGCGAGGTTCGCTGTTCAAGATCATGATGATCTTATTACGCCTGGTCCTATCTAGCTCCAGAAATTGTCATGCAGATGAAATGTAATAAAAAGGTTGATATGTAGAGTTTTGCCATGGTGGTAAGCTAATAGCCAAGTCATATTCGTAACTATAGGTGTTTCTTGACTAATCTATAATTCTTTAGGGCTGGCAACTTAGGTCTCCACAGACTCTTTTCCGTGGTCTGGACCCCAAAACCTATGAACACCATGACGGATATGATGTTGCGGAATGGGCGCTGTGATGGGCCCGCTATCACCTGGATGTATGCGTAGGAGCAAATATTCCATTATTCCGGGATGAAGAACGTGAGCGGTAATGAAGAAAAAAGGTAGTCGGAATAGTATGAGCTCCTGCTGGTGCATGCACTTGTTTAGGAAAGTAGACCAACCTTGTCCCCATGCCCGACATCACCCTCGAAAAACTCACCATGAACATCCAAGGCAGCGACAAAGACAGAGAGGGATTCCTTCGTTCTATTCGCAGGATCCTCCGCTGGGAGTATGAGGAACAACCTAGCGCCAGGAACCTCATACTTGATCCCTAACTGATCGAAGATCTTGGTTTCACTGATGAGCAGATTAAACACTATCAGGAGCAGTGGCTTGAGGAGCAGGGGGAATCCCGGCCAGCAAGTTGAATTGGAATCCTTCTTATCGTGGCGTAGTTGAGAATGACTGCTGCATATGTGTAATCGGGAGCTTGTGTTGAGTAACAGGGCGTGGGAGCATTCAAGTCAGGAATACCCGTCTGTTCTCCGGTTCTGCCCACGATAGTTTCATGCAGGTGGATATGCTCTTACCCCGGGCAACCACCTGGTCTGCTCCAAGAGGTGTCATAGTTTGTTCAGGCTTCCGACCTGACAGGTGACAAATATCTGCATGAACTTGATATCACCACGACCCGAATCAGCTGGCTTGACATCATAGACAGCACCTATTTCCAACGTCAATGCTGGAGACCAATGGGATGTATTCAACCACTGGGTAACAAGGTTAGACGGAGACCTTCAAGAGACAATGGGCTCGGACCGCACACGCTTGCAAGAAACCCCCACGCAAAGTTTGGAAGTTGATCTTTTCAACACAGAATATATGCACGGCTCTTACTCGCCTTGTCCAGAGCATGCTAGGAAGACCCCTGCTTAACCTGTGACTAGTTCTGATGACAGAACCAAATAGGAAGCGTTGACGACAGTCTTGTGCATCTCAATAAAGCGAGGCTGCTGTTGCTCAATATAAGCTGGCAAGCCCCGAGTTTCCTGGCTTGGTTGGATTGTGGCCGTTGGCGCTACGAAAGACGGGTTCTCTTGGCCTGGAGTTAGAATCCCCCTTTCTGGCTCCTTGCCTCGCATCTAATCATATTAATCAAAGGGGCTTCACCAGCACTGACCGACGGCCGGCAAACCTTACGGGTTAGCACAGTGGATCAGCTCTGATTTCAGCGGTAATTCTCACAGCGCATGGTATGCCTGGGGCATAGCGTACGCTAGTATTGACGATCCTCGAGGGAGGGAGTCTGTGTTCTTTTGACATAGCAGTGCTACCGCCACTAGCATAGCTAGCGCATGCAACTGGACTGATTCCCTGGGTTGGCCGGACCCCCTAGATAGTTCCGTGAACCGCGCGAAGCGATGATGGACACTGCATAGGCCCTTTTTTAAAAAAGGGAAAAAACGAGTTCGCGACGGAGCGGACCTTAAACCCAGTCAATCTTCAGGTGTTTCACGATTCGCGCGCAGACTATTACAGCATATGCGGTGCAATAGTCGTGTCGGCCCCCAACATCCTGCCACGATTATGCATAATCCCCACCCTTTTCTCCCAGTCAGAGGGCTAGAACTTCGGCGAAAGAAGCACCGAAAACTTGAGATTTGGGACTTGTCAGCAGGAGAATCAGTCCAGCCCCGTCATTCAAGCTATATGGGTGGGTCAAGAAAGGGGAGAGAAAAAAAAGAAAAGAAGCGGCCGGGCCCCTAGATCTGCTGGGCAAAAAAATGATTAAAAAAAAAAGAAAAGAAAACAAGGCAACGAAATTTAATTAAAAGGAAGCGGGCTATCCACCGGGTGGAAGTACTTAGTCGAGGAGCTTTGACGTGGCCGAAAATACCACGGACAAAGTACGACGCGTCATCTACCGACCATCGGCTGTCCAACGCACCTCGACCACGGTGATAGGCGCGGGGAACAAAGGGCGCGGGGTCCATTAGCCATGAAGCACGGTACTAATCACTAGCTGCATACAACCCAGCTCAATTCTCTCACGCATCCGCGAACCCCGGGCCGTGACTATTATCCTAGGTGTGTTACGCAGCTCAGTTGCCTGATCTCCTGCCCTTCTTGGTTGATCCAAGTCGCAGAAGGAAAATAATGCACAGACTGGGCCCGTGAGGGAGTCCGTCAGCGAAGGAACAGCAAGAGGACGAGAAGGCGCGAGACGTGAATGGGCGCGGGTAAGGTAACAGTGAGGTTCGTCTGAACACTTCCTCTGCTTCTAATTTTATACCGGCAAGTATGTTATAAGAGCAGTATCTCGGCCGCTATTATTGTTATGGTTATGTTCTTCATTATAATCAGGAAATTGCTGACGAGTCCAAGGCTTGCTACAGCTACTTGTGATAACGATCAAATAGATGGGAGTCTTTCCGGTCGATCGAGTCGATTGTCTATTCACTGCGATTCCTTTTGAAAGGATGGAAGCTTCCCTGCCTCCTCCGTCTGCGTCGCCGTCGGCCGTCTTCCGTCCCCGCAGATCTGAGGACTGGCAGGAGTTCCGTTCAATTATCGAGAAACTCTATCGCGACGACCAGCTGAAACTGCGCGACGTCAAAGCCTACATGGAGAAACATTATAACTTTGTGGCCTCGTACTTCCTCCGCTTTCCTTGGTGTTGTCTTCTTTTCACCCGCCCCCATCTATGTAATTAACTGCCTGGGTTGCTAGTTTCGTCCTTTGCTTTTTTTGATGGTTATTAATCAATTTCCATGGGAAGGGAAGGACTGAGCCTAGTTTTCTGGACAATTCATTATTCTACATCCTTTTTTTCTCTCTCCCTTAACAGATCGTGCCTAACGCGAAACCAGAGAAAAACAGTACAAAGACCGCCTAGCAGCGTGGGGGATTCGGAAGAATATCAAGGCGAGAGAAGTCCAGTTTATGATCCGCAAGCAACAGAAGCGCGCCGCACGGGGGAAACATCATACAGCATTCCGAGTTGGTGGACAGAAGGTGGACTCGAAACGGATAGCGCGGTTTATAAACAGATACAGTGCCTCGTGGAATGAGTTGGACAACTCAGACGATCAGGAACCAAGTGAGTCGTATTACGTTGAGAAGACATGGGAACAGGAACTCACTGTGCAACAGAAACCCCTTCCGATATGAGTTGCTACACTCCCGAACCAGAGGACATGCATACCACACCCGGTAGAGAAAGCTCTGCAACATCGACGTACCATAGTAAGTCCAGTCATGATGTTTATAGAGAGAGAGCAGATATTGAATTATTATTTTCTAGGGTCAGAACTGGATCAAGAAGCAGACAATGACTGCAGCAACGACTACAGCGAGAACAGCGTCAACGGTGGAGGACATGCCCGCTCGTCTGTCCCTGCGAGCAACGTGCAAAGGAGCCCATCTCCATCGGAACCACAGCAGCCAATGCAGGAGGTTAATGAAGAAGAGGAAATCCAACAGCAGCAGCAACAACAACAACAACAACAACAACAACCAGTACTCACATGGCAAGACCTAGGTGATTACCAACAACGAATGGCTATAATGCAACAACAGCTCTCGGAGTCGCTGGGACGCTACATAGATCCGTACGATGATGATTCGGTGGGCTATCTTTCGAACGGCGACAGGCCGAGATTATTCTGAAGTTTGCTTTTTTCGATAACTAAAAGTTTCGCTATTGGGAATGGGACTTTCGTCTATCTTCTATTTTTACACTCGCTATATATCCATGTATCTGTTCTGCAGGATTTTTACATATCCATGAACGATTGAATTTTGAATAGTCTTATATTTCGTGAAGCTGAAGAAAGGGATATGCAAGTCCATCAGCCACAGGCACTCTATTGAACCCTCTGTACCGCTCAACATGACATGTCGGATTGTGAAAAAGTACGAATTCTATCGACGGCAGGGTTCACTGCAGACGCTTTCTGCCAGGGACAGGCCGTTTGGGTTGAAGACTTGCGTTTTGCAGGATGCTATTCTACTGCAGCAATATAATAATGATTTTTCGGCCTCCAATAATCTGATACTGATAGCCTCGGAAGTTCATGCATGTCTATCACAAGTTACCATTATCTACATAACCTCGTCTCGCCTAGTTTGTCTTAGCTTCTGATCTTGCCTCATCTGCTGACTCTGATCGTCTATGCATTTGATTTGATGGAGTATGGATGAATACGGGGTCGAACTTCGTAACTATCTACCGAGAAAGCATCACCCGATTCTGTATACTATACTATATTATACTTTGGCTTCGGCGCTCAGTCCCTCTGTCCGGAGCATTAATATAATTGATTGTTAACATCAGATATCTACAGCTGTACTCTCAATACGGGGCAAATAAAGTAGATATTTATTTATTTATTACTTTGTACTAATATATAATCCCGATCGACAGTCTGACCGGATCCAATTCGATCAGATCAATGTACGAAGGGTAAGCCTTGTTTATGCTGGGCTGTGCTTAATACTCTGTACTGTATATAGTGTAGATCATCTATTATGTTTCTTCAGTCTGTGTGTACTAACAGTTTTAATTAATAACTGTTAGTTCAGTTACTCTGCATACAACTGTGGAATGCATAATACCTAATCCGTCTTATCCACTCTGAAAGTCAAACAATACCTAATTACCAGGTACTAAGCACGGCACTTATGAATAAAGTTGAGCTGAGCTGAGCTGAGTCGAGTTGAATACTACCCAAGACGGAGAGTGAGGTTGGCTGAGATCAAACTTTCTGTCGACTTTCTTCAGTAAGATTGCTTTCTCATCGTCAGTCTCAGGCTGCAGACAACACGTGCAACCAAATAGGCCTGGTCGTTAATCTCGTTGGTGATTATTGATCGTCAGCATCATCAGGATGCACATCCCCCAGCTACTACCGAGTAACTCCATACTTCCCGGGAGACCCACACAGCAGGGTGAAAAATGCCAAGGGATTTGATATCAATACATGAATTGCCGCTCCACAGTGGAAACTCCACGGAATCGGTACATACTGCCCCATGTAAACAATGTCCACAATAACTATAACAAGAACACGCAAGAACGTAACAAAGTCTAGAACCATCCGGCCCAACCAGCAGATTAACAATAAAATGAGTAATATGGCGTATCATGGAATGATGAATCTGGCGCTGTTCCCAGAACTTTAGCCCCGGATCCAAACCCAACCAATCCTTCTGGTCCAGTCCTGTCTGTCAGGTTTCAAGAATAAAACGCGCTTTTCTGAAAACTCTCAGGTGAGATGTCTCCCATTTTCCCCTTCAGTTCCGGCTTCTTCTCAACTGCCTGTTTCGCATGCTGCTGCGCACGCAGTTCTTCAATCTTCGCGGTTGCTTCATTCATCGTGCTGCTCCGGCTCCCTGCCGTACTGCCGGATGTGATCGCTTGCTGCGCAGGCCGTCGCTGGATCGTCTCCAGGTATGGGCCGGGGAGATACCCAACTCGGCCATCTCGTGCTCTGCACCGCCACCATTCCGATGCGTTGCCCATCGGGTCGGACTTGCTAAGCACAGCCACAATGTCCCCCTTCTTCACCGCCAGGTCGATCCCACTGCTCTCTTGCGACTCCGGCGTGTAGTCGTACAGCACGCGGCAGAAGTCAAGCTTAGAAGGATCCAAAGGTGCGGGTTGGTCTGCCTGGCTCATCTCACCGTTCGCGCCCACCAGGAGCTGCTGTCGACGCTTCATCTCCTCCTCCTGCGAACGGGCAAGTGCCTTGATCAGCTTGCCCATCAGGTAAGGAAGGCCAAAGACGGCAAGGACGAAGACCAAGAATGGCTTCTTCGACGGTTTCGGGACAGGAGAGCCATCTGGAAGGGATCCTGACACCGAACGTCCATGCATAAACGCCTCGAAGGCCGAAGGAGTAAGAGCAGTGGCATCAGCCGGCGGTGGACGACCGGTAAGCTTTGCGAAAAGCGTCTTGAGCCATCGAATAATTGTGAAAATACCTAGAGCCGATCCGAGAGTGTTGCGAAGATTCCCGAACTGCTCTGCGACAGATACCATTGCTGCAGAGGTCTGTTAATTTATGTCCGACGTACATGGTCCAAGTCGAAGGGGGAGGAAGACATACCAAAGAATGAGCTATGAGTAGCCATATAAGTACTTTCAAGCATCTGCGCGAACCCTCCAAACGCACCGACAATACTCTCGAGCATCTGAAAAGTCGCCTGTGTGCTCTGACTGAAAGAATTTGTCAAGCTATTAGGATCGTTGGGATCACCAGACATCCCGGGCATGCCACCATACATCCCCCCCATTCCACCGTACATGCCCCCGTAGCCTCCGTAACCACCATACATGGATCCCATGGTACCAAAGCGCGAGTAAGGAGAGGAATACGAGCCATATCCACCGTAGCTTCCGTAGGGACTGGTGCCGAAGCGCGAGGCAGAGTATGGCGAGTAGTTGGTCGCGGTCCGATTCACGACGGAATTGAGACTGTTTGGTCGAGAAGGTAAGTCGGGAGCGGCAGAGGAAGAAGCGGTTGTCCCGTTAGCAGCGGGTGATGTTGCTGTTGTCCCTGACCCCGCGGTGGTGGTGGATGATGCTGCTAAGGGAGCGCCTGACATATCCATCAGTTTTCCTGCAAAGATAAAAGACCATAGGCCTAAGGACACCAACCTCCAGCGCCTGCCCTCTCCC
This sequence comes from Monascus purpureus, assembly GCA_025999795.1. NCBI lineage: Eukaryota > Fungi > Ascomycota > Eurotiomycetes > Eurotiales > Aspergillaceae > Monascus > Monascus purpureus. The sequence continues at coordinate 219,109 of AP025347.1, read as the reverse complement.
AGGGTTTGGGTGGCGATACCGTCGCCATGGCGTATGCGGTGATATCAACAGCCTTGCATGGAGGAAACCAGCCCAAAAGCAGGTCGGAACTGCGGACTAGAAGAAGATAAGAAAGAGCAGAATGCAGTGATGATGGGAAGAATTACCTGATGGATGGAATAGGGGGTAGAGGGGGGAGCTGGCCGGGGATGATGGAGGAGCGCAGGGAAGAAGGCGACGGAAGAGTTTGGGGCATGTGGCTCACTGCCGCGTGGGGAGCAAATGAGAGCGGATGCCGAGGATGTCGCCGAGCACCGCTTGCCGACTGCCGTGGTATTATGATTAGGACAAGTTGACAGTGCCTGGAGTCTCGCCATATGCTATTATTATGGAGTGCAGTGTATGGAGTACGGGGAAGAGATCATATGCCTGATGCGAACTGTCAGTCGACTCGTTCTATATTTGTCGACCCCCTTTCCAGTACGACGCTGCGCACAACGCAACCAGAGAACACCATGAACGCCAATTCAATATACTTGAGAAGAGTCTAGAGTCTTGGACGTCGATATACAGCGCTGTAAAAATAGTCCCTAATCCCAGGGGAAGTATGGATATGCTCCTCGTCCCCTCCTCCAAAACGCCGGCCAATCCAACCAAGCCGTCTGCTATTTATACAGAGGTAAAAAGAACACGGATGCAACAACAACTATGCAAAATATAAAACAGAGAGTGTCATAGCTCATCACGGCGCATCTCCTTGGGCACTTGGATTCTCCAGGAGCGTGGCGGCACAGGGAGACCCAGCCAGTAGTTCCAGAGACGGCTGGTCTCCAGGATAAGGACCTCAAATCTAGAGACTATTAGCAGCGTATTTTTAAAGAGGGAAGTATGCACTGTTTACTTACAGCGTCTTGGGAATATTGAACCAGCTCTTCAATACAAATACGAAAGTGTTCCACACCACGGCCAGCTCGGCTTTGAACTCGTCCATCGCGCTCGCAGACTCATCCAGGGGCCGTCGCACCCACGGTTCGTTTGCAGTCGGACGTTCGAAATCACTGTCGTCGTTTTTGAAATAGTAGTTGTTCGCGCCGTCCTTGTACAATAATCTCCCTTTCTTCACGGCAGGATCTTCATCCGTCACGTCCACAGGTGCGGGGGTGAGCATATTCTCCCATCCCCTCTCAATGACCTGAATGAAACTCTGAGCGGCAGCCACACTGTGGGAGATGCGGCCAAAGGTGTTCATCAGTGCGACCAGTTCCGTGCGCCTCAGAGGAGGGTTCTCGCCGTTCTTGGTCTCGTCGTATTCGAACAAGATCTTCAAGGCGGTCCCGTAGCCGTGAGTCTGCAGTTTGCCCCATAGTCGACACTTGTCACATCCGACGCAGTCCATAACTCTGCTTACATTCCTGAAGTGGTTGCGGAATTCCTCCTTCAGGCCTACCGCGCTGGGGTCTTGGAACATGAGGTGCTCATCGAATATCCGCGGCTGACGTGCAAGGATGCTGGTCAACTCGTTAACCTTCGTTCGGGTGCCGCAGTCCTGCTTCGGATCGCTGATGCAGTACTTATACCCCTGCAAGTGCTTCTGAAGCTTCGCGACGGCTCGCGACACGAGAGCGTAGTTGAAGTACATGTTCGAAATCCACTCGGGATGCGAATACAGTCGATTCTTGAAACACTGCACATTGGGATGCCACTGGCCCGTGGTCTGGTTCAGATGCTCCCAGCAAAGATGGGTCGAAATCGATGCGTGCATGCCACTGATGAGTCTGTGGAAGACTCGCTTCTCGAGACATTCGTTATCCAACGTCAATACGTCCCCACGCTTAACCTCTTGAAGCACATTGCGGAAGTCCTGAGCAGCCTGGAGGCCCAGACCTTGGACATTGGGCGACGTACCCAGCTCCGGAACAGGCTTCAGGAAACAATTTTCACGGTATATGGCGTCCCAGACCTGTCTCGATCCCATACCAGAATACCCCGTGTACCGCTCTGGATTATCCACCAGGCTGACGTAGTCCCCTTTACCAGCGGATCCCTCATCCTCAGGAACACAGTAGTCCCGTTGGTCACATTCATCATCATATTCGACAATGCAAGTCTCCCCGACGTCTTCACCCAGCATACCCTGCAGCGGACGGTCCTTGGGCCGCTCCTCCTGCTGTTTTCGGCCAGGATGGCCCGCCTTCGGTCCTTCGAGCTTGCTCAATTCCTCTGCCTGCCAGGTGAGCGGGATATCCTCCTCGGAGTCAATCGTGTTCACGGCACAGGCGACATTGCCGCACATGCTATTCGCGTCGGACCAGAACGGACATTCCTTGTTGAAGAGATTGAGACGGTAGTAAGAGAAGAAGTCTGTCTCTTGTGTTATCTCCTGGAGTAATGGGTAGATGCGCTGGTTTAAGGTATTAATCGTCGAGTACGAAACGCAGGTATCATCAATGACGGACGCAGGGTCAAACTGGAGACGACAAATGAGAGTTAGCTGCAGTTCTGGGAAGAGGTCTGGGAAGAAGAGTGGGGATAGGAGAGATTCTATCATACGCAGTTCTCCGACGCATGCTGCGCCCGTTTCGCATCAGTGCCATCGGCCTTGGCTAGCCCCAGAAAGGCAAAAAGGGCCAAGTGGAATAGTTTTGCTGCGGAGCGCATGGATTCTCCAGCACTTCCTGCCAGGGGAAAGAACTTGAAACGGGGGAACGGCAGGTTTGGATGATAGCGCAGGTGGTCTGCAAGAGGATGTCGCAGTCTCTGATTATGTATAGGCTGTATAGACCGGATATCGAAGTCAACCTCGATTATTGATGTACAAGCCAAATTTCATGGTGTTGAAGTATGCGGAATGGTCGAGTGGCGCAGACGAGAAAAAGAGTCTCGACGCAATGCAGCTGAAGGGTCGCAGAATGTTGTAGGGAACAATGAACCGACAAAACAAATAGAGCTGGAAAAAGAGTGCAGGTGATGCACTGGAAACAGGAATATTGAGAGAGGAAGGATAGAGCTGATATCGACACCTGTCAACAAGAAATATGGACTGGTCTGGGTGGTGGCGGCATGATCGAATGATTCGTGGCTGTGTCGATCTACTCTTATTTAGCATCATTTATCTAGATCTTCATCTTCATTCTACCCAGGTCCCTAAAAGCATAGCTCCTTTGCTGCAATCTATCAAGACTCATATTCCCGATCCATAGTCATCAACTGTCTATGAAGATTATAGGAGAACAGACATCCAACTGATACAAGCAGAAATCAAGACAGCCTCTCCCCCTCCAGATCCCTCCCCTCCTCCATCTCCTTCACTCTTCCCCCAACGCTCTCCACCAAATCTATCCCGGCCTGCCTGACCGTCTCATCGCTCAAGACACTCTCAAACCCCAACGTCCTGGCCACAAACTCGAAAATCACCTTCTCCACCTCGGGCGCATTCCGTGTCAACCCATGATCATCCCCATCGAACAACTTCAGATTCCTCTGCCCCTCGGTCCCATACATCTCGAATAGGGCCTGCGAGCACGACGCAGAGAGCACCTGATCCCCCGTCCCGTGGAGGAGGAGTAACGGCCGTGGACTCATCTTCCGGATTCCGTTCGTCTGCGCCGTCTGCGATGCAACCGTCACCACGCCGCGGAGTCGATTGGGTTCTTTCGCCGCGACGGTGAAACAGGGACTGCCGCCGAAGGACCAGCCGACCACCACGAAGCGGGTAGAGTTGAACTGCCTGGCTAGGTAGTCGAACGAGGCTATTACGTCTGCGGAGCAGTATTCCGAGTTTGCGGGTTGGCGGTAGTCTAGACGGACTGTGGGGATACCCAGGAGAAGGGCTAGTTTATCTGCTAGGGATGGGTAGATGCCTATGCTGGTTAGCTCTTTCTTTTCAAATAAAGTGAACCATAGTATGGATAGACGGGTACTCCGTAGGGATAGAAGATACCAGCAGGCCCACTGACTCCTCCACCCGCACCACTGATCAAGACAACAGCTGCCCCCTTCGACTCTGTGGCGCTGTAATCTCTCGGCTCGTGCAGGATAGCAGGCGCATCGTGGTCTAACGGATCACTGACCCGAATATCAACATGTCTAGCTATGGATGGCTTGACGGCACTTTTCTCAACGCGTGGTGGGTGAACAGGTCCCAGACTATGCAGAGGACGGGGGTGGACGGCTGCCATTGCGGAAACAGAAATACTATTAAAGGTAGAAAGGTAGTGGTAGCGATAGTGATGGTGATGGGGAGCTGTTAATGCGGATGTTCTGTATATTATTCTTGATAATGCAGTATATGTGGCTGTTTCTTTCTTCAGCATCAATAGCTCTCGTTATACCCTGTACAGATATTCAATTGCTCAGACAGTCGATAAGTGCTATAAGTATGTCTACCATTTTATATACTCCTTGGGTTGAGTGGCTGCTTGAGATCACACTGACGATTATGGCCTGGTTGAGGCGACATGGCATGTGGCGCTGATACCTGCCCGTGAAGCTGGCTAGGAGATTGGATTGAGTCGAGAATGGTATGATATATGCCACTGTATAAAATGGAAACTCTAGAACCACATTGACTTTCCCCTTCTGGATGCCCGTGCTTTCATGAGGGCGCTCAGCGAAGTTCTCACTGAGTATTTTGATTGATTGATTGATTGCATTGTCTGAAATGAGTAGTTAAATTCACATCACTTTATTCTACATTCTTCCTGTCTCACCTTAACCAAAACCAGCCTCTTCTCCTTCTACATACCCAACATGGCTAATATCATGAGATGGGCCACAAAGGCGCTTCGAAAGTCTCACTCCCCTCCCATTATTTTCCCCACCAGCTGCCTCCAAACCGTGCGTCCCTCAGAGGTGCTTGAAGAGGAACGGTTCGAGCAATTCAAACAGGAAAATATTATCCTGCTAATATCGGCGACGTGCTCACTTCCAGATACCAGATCATTGGCAAACTTGGTTTTGGGACTACTTCGACCGTATGGCTCGCCCGTGATCTTGAGTAAGTCATGGCAGATCTACTTATCTTAATTAAACCCTGACCCACTGAAACAATCAGAGGTCATCGATATGTGACACTCAAAATCTACACTCGTAACGAAGATAACCAGGAAGAGTTTCAGGTCTATAAGCAACTAAACCAAGGGAGTTCATGGCACCCCGGCCATGCTCATATAAGGAAAGCACTGGATATCTTCACAATTTCCTCTTCGGGTGGTGACCATCTGTGTCTTGTTCAGAACCCGATGTGGGAGAGCTTCGGGGACCTCCTTTGTCGTAACCCCAACCATCGATTTACTGAAGATCTCCTCAAATCTGGTCTTACGCAAATATTTCTTGCGCTTGACTACCTACACACTGAATGCAAGCTTGTTCATACAGGTAATACATATCCATAAGGCTTTGTCAAAATACGTTAGCCTAACCTGCATTTCTATAGACATTAAAAGCGATAATATTCTCCAGGAAATAGAAGACAAGTCTATTCTCGAAAGTTTTACCCAGGCTGAGCTGAAGAGCCCTTCACCCCGCAAAATTGTCAATGGTTTGCCGATATACGCCTCGCGACGTTTCGACTTACCGGAGGCATTTGGCCGAGCAGTTTTAAGTGATTTTGGCTCTGCTGTACGAGGAGATGAGAGGAGGAATCACGATGCACAGCCAAATGTTTATAGATCACCTGAAGTAATGCTGAAGACGGATTGGAGCTACCCGGTTGATATATGGAATGTTGGTGTCTTGGTATGCTTCGCCTATTCATTCTCCACGCTCAGCGTCATGTCATGTACTAACCACTGAGGAATAATAGGTATGGGATCTGTTTGAGGGGAGACACCTTTTCTATGGAAATGACACTGATGGCAAAGGGTATTCGACCCGGGCGCATCCTTGCAGAAGTTATGGGTTTTCTAGGGCCACCTCCTTTAGATATGCTCCAGCGTGGGAAACGAAGCCATGAATTCTTTACGAGTGACGGTAAGTATCATTTTCTCGCTCAGTGCACTTGTCAAAGACTTACGAAGACAACCTTACAGGGAAATGGAAGCAGGACATAGAAATCCCGGCAGAGGTCAGTTTGGAGCTATCGGAAGGTTCCTTGAGGGAAAGAATAAGGAGATGTTTATAGCTTTCATAAGAGGGATGCTTCAGTGGCGACCTGAAGATAGGAAGACAGCGAAGGAACTACTTCAGGATCCATGGCTGAATGGTTAATTAGAGAAGCACCTATGCATGGGACGCTTTTGCACCACTAAGGACCTTCCCACCAGCTGGTATGCCGGGTTGCTCAGCAAGGGCCCACTTCCTCAGCAGGTATGCAGTTGGCCAATAAATTCATTGTGTGCAAACGGGCCAAAGAGCAGTGGAGGGCTTGAAGTGGCTGAAACGCATAAACACACTTTCAACTAGAAAGGAAACGAAGAAGCATAATTCAATTGTACAATGCATCATAAGAGACCCACATAAGCGTCTACAACTGATACAAATTCATTTGCCGATCCAAAAAGTACCAGCTGCAACACCAAAAGGTGTCGCAAGAATGTTCAAAATTAACGGATTCCCAGTATTCATATATTGGAGGTCCGTACCCTGTACCAAGATTCAGAAAAACAACCGAAACAACATCTAATGACAATGCATCAGAAAATTCTTACTTTGGCCGTCAGTGTCTTACCAGATATTATAAGGCTAGGTGCCCTTACGACGGTGAATAACCCCCGGGTTCACAACTAAACTTTTGGCTAATATCAAGGCACGAGAAAAGACAGATATCAAATGTCTGTCAAGTGAAAATAATGTCCGAAAATTTGAAATTCTCCATCCAATAAACTATCTTGAGAAAAATTCTTTTCTCAATGATTATAAGAGCGGTTGCTCAAATGTTGCTACTTGGAAAGGGGCAGGGATATACCTTTGCCATGATGTAAGTCTCTTACCAAGTCTTCTATTCTTTGGTCCTAAAGCGTCTGACAGCCCCTAGAAACCAAGTCCTCTTACCATCGACTCACTGGAAATAGGAAGACTCGCCCATGAAGGAACTCATGCATGTTGGATGTCACATTTTCAAGCCGGGGTTCTAACGGCCCAGAATATCACCGTACTGTTGTCAAGGCCGAGGTAAGAGAGCAAGGTGGCTTTTCATTTATATATATATTTATATTGAAGGATAAATAAATGAGAAGACTCGTTGACATCCTTGTCCAGACAGCGCATTTCATATGGGTTGCTTGGAGCAGGGATTCCCCCCCATCATATGATCTCATTGCTTGCATAGTTGTCACAATTTACTGGTTTGAAAAAGGATATTGAACCATGTTCCATTGCTGAGAATCTGCCTTGAATGAAATAAGACATATTGTCCTACCCTGCTATTCACATATTTGTCGGTGCTTTTGCTTGGTTGCCATAAGCTCCATTGAGAATACACTCTATGCTATAATGCACAGCAGCCCGTGCTCGTCTGGCTTTGATACTGGTCGAATGAATACGGTCCACACTAGATTAGGGGCCGGTGAAATTGTTTAGATATATTCTGTCCCAAATTTGTCCACTAATTACATATTCCTTGAGCAACTTAGACGTGTATGCCAATGTTTCCCAGTTTTCCGTTTCTCATCAAGCGCGGGTGGGTGGGGTATCTTGCTGTATCATGCGTCGCAACATCCAATCGATTATCTCTGTATCACGCCGCACATGACACGAATTTGTCTCGGTTGATCAGGAGGTCCCCAGGGAAGAAGACGAGTGTTAACGGATCGGTGCTGATGATATTCATAAAAAATGAAGTCGATGCCCTAAATCAGCAGTGCCCAACAACGTCCAAATTCAGTTCAAGCTCTCGAGCGCATTTTCGAGCTGTTCAAGTGATGCGTCCAATGGATCGTTTTGCTTCTTCACTTCAACGACAGTGTGGTCAACAATTGCTCTGTTGTCTGGAAATCAGTGTTGAATGCGAAGGACAATCATCGTAGCAATAGGTACTTTTGCCTATTTACCTTTGCTCCAATTCCAATAACCTCGAATTCTCATTGCAACATTCCCGGTTGATCAAATTGCTCCCAGAGAGCACGTTCCGCAGCCAATTCATCATCGTATCTAGGCACAGCATTCTGAAACTCGGCATACCAGTCCGGCATGTTGAAAAGTCCAAAATGCGCTTTTGTATATTCCCAGTATTCCGGATACCACCCAGCGAATTGCCAATCAACAATTGCAACAATATCACCGTTGCGTATAATGATATTACGTGGGCAAACATCTCCATGGGTGAAACAGGTCCGGTATTGGCGAGAATGGCACTGCGTGACAGATTCACCATACACTTGTGTACAATCCTCCAATGGGATTTGTCCGCGGAGAAAAGAATGAAATTCTTCATTGTTGAAAAAGGGGCCAAAAGCATTGTACCCCACACGGTAGTCAAGACATTGTCCTAGTCCTGCTGAAGCAACAATCCCTTTCTGTGGCGGCTCAAGAAGTCGGAGTTGATCGATGTAAGCAGCAACTTGTTTAACAATAGCATGCTTTTCAGTAGATGATAAATTGGGGCTAGCCCATATAGCTTGGAGTGTAACCCCCTGGATGTATTCCATTTCGATATAGAGGCGTCCAGAAACGCAGTAGGTTCGATGAACTTTTGGAACAGGTATAGAAGTGTACTGTGCAACGTGTTTCAGGCCTTCAAGCTCTGCGGGCTCACACGGGCCTTTGATTATTCGGGTTTCGCTCACTCTCACTACGCTCGGTCCTAAGGAGCCAAAGCGCTTCTTGCCCAACCAAAGCCGAGCTCGAATGAAAAGGGATATTATTCGCTCGAATATTGGCATGATGGTGATTATTATATGAAGGCGGATGTGCAAGTTAAAGCTGGCTATCAATCAAGATGAATGGGGTTTCTCCTGGCCGGTTGAAGCGGAGATAGTCGGACCGAGACCTGCGAGTTTTGAAGCGAATAGCTCAGGTTCGGGGAATCGGGGAGTCGAGATACTGGGAGTCGGGATGCTCAATTCCTTTTCTGGACGTAATATGGCATTGACCAGTTCAGCTAAGGACAACGTAAAGGATCGTGGGCGTGGCAGTGTAAACATACAGATAGCTAGAACTGTGCCGCAGTGAATTTCAGCGCCAAGTATGAGACATTATCCTACATCCACTCATGCTGCCTCTGTAATGTTGGAAGTATGTTGGGCTAATCCTTGCCTGAACTGCTCGACATCTATATCTAAGATTTGGCATTAGTGTCTCTACCTGCCGGGGCCGTGTTCCCGGCACAGTGATTCGGCAAATCAATAGACCGTCCTAATCTTTGTATCTGGATAACCAACTGTGCCACAATTACTGTGTAGAGCTCGGGTAGAATTGCGATTTGCTGAGGCGCTGCCGTTTTCGGCTTCCTTCCATTTCTAGTTTGGCGCCGCCCGTTGCGCCGCCCGTTCCCGTATAGCGTCGTCCATTTGTGGTTTACCTGGTTCCGGATCGGGTTTGGCGTCCTCCGCTAGCCGTCCTGGGATCTGCCGTCTGGCACCGCCCGCCTCCCGACTGCCATCATCTGTATAAATCCCGGTGCGTCGCTTAACAACACTTCTGTCTTGTTTCCCACATTCCCACCTTTGGTTTCCATCTCTCTTCGATCACATGCCAGGCAGAATTCCCAGGTCGGCTGACGTGGCCTCCTGCCGGCTGACCTCTTGCGTCCGCGACACAGCCCCCTTCTCTACTCATGAAATTGGATGGACCGGCATTGCAAGGGACATTGGACATCAGACATGGCACACAGATCGATTCGCTTCCCTGCTCTGTATGATTCAGTGAACTATTGCATATTTTATTCCTTCACTGGATTCTGTGGAAGAGCATTGGTTTCACTCCCTTTTGGCTGTCCTTTGTTGCTGGACTGGCCTCTTCGAAGTCCGGGAAACATGGCAAGACAGAGAAAGAGGGCAAGCCGTAAAAGGTACAGGCTAAGAAGCTTCTTCAGCGGGCCGATAAAGAGTCTCCCCCGTCTCAATCCACAGAAAGGAAGTTCAAAGCAGAGAAAGCGACCAAGGAGGCCGTAAAGGCTGCAACAAGCAAGCCACTAGTGCGTCTGCCAAGTCAACCTCGAAATCCACAGCTGCAAAGGCAACAGCGTTACGACAGCAGAGTGCGTCGAAGGACACACCTTCTCACTGCTTCGGTTGTGCTGGGGGTGTCTGAGATGCGCTACCCGCAGCTGCGCCAGCTTCTGCAGACACCGCATCTGCTGACTGCGAAGGGTCATTGCCTTGAGTCTTGGCCACATTTGGCGTGGGATCCGACCTCTTGGATGCCTTCGCAGATGGATTTTCCTTCTTGCTAGATTCCGAGGCGGTAGATCCTTCACGCGGCAGCTGTTCCGCATTGGCATCCGCCTCTGTAGAAGAGCTTTTGGTGCCCCTACGATGTCCGCTGCTTGGAGCTAATCCCAAATCCCGTTGCAAGATCTTCGCCGCAGCACTGCCATTTCCGCGCTCCCTCTTTTTCTCCGTTTCGGTGCTTTCGAAAACTGGGAAGGGAAAACAATCTGCATCACCTGCACCGGCCATATCTCCGACGGCTACCCAAGCATTCCTTAAGCACGCCAATCCCTCGCAAGGAGTAATGGAGCAGACACTGGAAACGTCATTCGCGCCTTTTGGAAAGATCCTGAAGGTTGAAATCGACAAGAAGAAGGGATTTGGGTACATGGATTTTGCCGAACCAGAAGGCTTACAGAAGGCTATCGCGGCTAGTCCGATCTCGGTCGCCCAAAGTCAAGTGGTCGTACTTGAGAGAAAGGCTAACCCAGGCGCAGAAAGGTCTCGTGGTAAGGGTCGTAGCGAAGCCCAACCGGCGAACAGTAGCGGTAGCAATTCGTGTGGAGGCAAGAGTGGTGGAAGCGAGGCCACGTCCGGAGGGAAATCATCTCGAGGGCCGAGAGGTGACGAGGAGCGAAGAATAAAGGAGGTGGAGGGGCAAAAGCCGGCAATGCTGAGAACGGCGAGCCTAAGGAGCAGTAGTTGTTATGCCTATGCATATGTTGTAGCCTACGCTGGTGATGGATACATGATACCCAATATTGTCTTATCTGACAGGATCAGATTTATTATTCAATGTTCAGTTTCTCGAGAGACCATAAATGTAGAGGATTGCCATTCTGAGATGCAATAATCTGCTATGAACATAAAGGACAATCAAAAACCATACGTCTGCTTGACTCTTTCCATCTCACGCTCTAGGAACGACTCAAAGGAACCCAAAGGAAACCCCCAAGCCCTCATGCCCTCAATATCAGCAAATTGCGCAATATCACGCATAGCAAACTCCCCCAAAATAACAGGATTCATCACACTCTGCTCCTCAATCTCTTCGGACGACAGGAAATGTGCCGTGATCCGTCTCCCCGTAGCCCTCGACAAAGCCCCCAAGATATCCTCGACGGTCAACAGCTCTGACGCAAGCGGGATTTTGGCCTTGTGAAACCGAACGGAATCCAACACAGCCTCCGCGCAAAATCGGCCAATATCATTCGGATCAACCATTGCAACCTCCGTTTCCGGCGTCAAGGCCGTGGTGAACTGGCCCTTGTCTACGAGACCGGGATACATCCTCACGAGGGGAAGGAGGAAGTTCGACATGAAGCTCCCCGGGCAGAGAATAGTGTAGAAGGGGAACCCAGCGCTGCAGACTTCATTCTTAATAGCCTGTTTTGACATGAGGGTCTTGCCTAGGAGATTGTTGGTGTCCCAGTGTCGAAGGCGATGTGGTTCATTCATGGCGAATGCACTGGAGTATACGATGTGTTGGACGCCTGATTCTTTCGCGATGGCGATGATTCTGCGGGCCTGGTTGAGTTCGTGGCTCTCATCTTGGAAGTCAGGCACCAGATTGAGGAATAGAGCTGTGCAGCCTTGTATTCTTTGACGAAGGGACTGTTCGTCGTCGAAGTTGCCCGGAATTATAGAGGCACCAGCGGCTCGTAGTTTGTGGCTCGCCTCGGAGGTGTCGTTGCGGGTTACGGTGTGGACTTTGGCGCCTTTTGCGAGGTGGTGGGAGACGGCGCCTCCTTGGGCACCTGTGGCACCGCAGACAAAGACAGTGGGTGAGGACATATCGACTGTGATCAAGTGTAAACGTTTCGCTGGGTTACTTGGTAGATATGTTGAGTTGGGTTGTGAGCATACTTGAGATGGTTCTGAGTGCCTACCATTTATATATTTTTCCATGCCAGCCCTAGTCTCAGCAAGATGGCCACCGAACGATGGACGACTCTTAGAAGAAAGACATATTAGGCCTAGTGGAGCTCCACTGATAGCCCAAAGCATCATTAAACGATCTACCAGCCTGATCTACCAGGTTGATTGGAGCATGCTGTGAGCTCCAACTGAGCGGCGGAACTCCGCAATTAGGGCTCCGCAGGTGGCGCATCACCGCCGCTCCGCTCGTCCAGGCTGCAGTGAACTTCATTCCGTCATTCCACACCTTACCCAGACTAGGAGAAGCAGGAAGCCATTTTCTTTTAGAACTACCACCATGCAGATGTATAATTCGTCCCCAGAGCGAATCAATCCCCCTCGGCGGAAATCTTGCGACGCATGCTGGATGGCCAAGCGGCGATGCGACTTCGCCCTCCCGGCTTGTTTGCGCTGTGCTCGCAGAAACCTACCGTGCGTCTATCCGGGGCAACAGCCTGCTATTTCGCAGGAGCCAAGTTCTGACATATCCCTGCTCATGGAGCAAGTGGATGGCCTATCATCATCGATCTACGTTGGGCCTCAAGGCACTGGGAATGCTAGCAGCGGTGCACCGACTTTTTCAACAATGGACCCGGTGCTCGATGGATCCGATACGGAACTCGTACATCTAATTTCACCCGTTTTTCATCCGGCTGTACGGGACCAGAATAACTGCATGGCTATTCTAAGAACGAGGTCTTCTAGACCCGTTTCGACCATCATAGCCACTCGACTTCAATTCGCCATTGACAGGATCAAGGAAGCGCCCCGGACAACGGTCCTGGAGAATCAGACTCCGTGGTCTCACAGTCAACTGTACAAGGATGGTATGCCCCGGGCTATGCAGGGTAAGGAGCCACGATTATTCTCCACAGGGTGTCCATTTCCGGGCTCACATATGTAGACGCGGTCTCATCTTGTGCTCTTTACATGGCAAGAAACGAAGTAAATGCACCTGTTATATTGTCCACGTTTAAAACACGCACAGAGGATCTCCTATCACCGCTCCCACCTACAACACCTCTGGAGGCGCTAGCACATACGCAGGCCCTAATATTATATCAAATTATGTACGTCTTCGACGGGACGATCCACGCCCTCGCATCCGCCGAGTCTCTCATACCGGCTCTCGAGCGTTCGGCGCTATATCTCCGCAACTTCATCCACATGCCCGATTCGGACTCGATGGAGTCCGAGGGCAGCATATTGTCAACGATGGAACCGGTCATGGATTTCTGGAGTTTGCGGGTTTTCCAGGAGTCCGCCCGTCGCACGTTCATGTTCGCGTTTTACTTGATTCAGGTATACAATCTGCTCCAGAATGACCGGCTTATACAATGTGATGGACGGTTAGGGCTGGTGTCGGCATGGTACTCGTCGACGCATTTGTGGAGGGCGCAGAACGCGTTTGATTTTGCGGTTGCGTGGGCGGAAAAGGAGCATTTACTGGTTTACAATGTGGACTTTTCGCAGTTGCTGCAGCATGGACAACCAGGTGATATGGATTCGTTTGCGAAGATGATGCTCAGTACGAGTTTGGGGATTGATAGGGCCAAGGCGTGGTTTTATTCTAAAGGGGCTGTCTGGTGATTTGTATTCTGCCATGTATTCGTCTCTCGTCTCTCTCGTCAAGTACATCGTATCTGTTAGTGGTAGTCTGTCCAGACCAAGGAATGCGGATGGGGGCTATATGGAGGTAATGGTTAGTGATGATGGTTCAGAACCCTAGGAGGTCTTTAGAAAGCTTATGAAGAGGTTTAAGGTAAAGTATGTTACAATCTCACTGTACAATTTGCAGGCCAATAGCTTTATCAAGATTGCATATTGCATATTTATCCTTGCCCTAAGAAAGCTTACTATGGGCTTTGCCAAGGGCTAGGACAGATATCTCCTGTCAGGGCCCTTGCCATGTAGACCAGGACGAGCACGTGAGCTTCCTTACTTGGATTAGCGTGGCGCGTGGATAGGAGTACGTCGTCCAGCTTCACGTAGATCTCTTCCTTTTTTCCTTCCTCTCCATGCTTGAAGTTCTCGTCGATAGCTGCCTAGATAGCTGAATAGCATCCTATTCATTGTCTAGTTGAGTTCCGTGACAGTAGGCTACGTACGTGTAGTCGATACAGTTTCATTCTGCCCTTCTTCCCTGAGTTACATGCATATTCCACAACAGGATACCATGTTCATTTCTGGCCTTCATAATTCTGGCTTCAAGTGCTTCCTCAATCTGGTTCTAGAGGCATTTTCCAATAGCTATTATACCAAAATGCATCTGTCTCCTATGTTCACTCAAAATCCTGCTCATGCACCTATTGTAGTGCTCCAGGATGCGTACAGTGACTTAGTGTGGCAGAAAATGCACTTAGGAGTCAGCCATATTGACAAGCTTGCTCAAAGAGAGCAATCAACTAGAGGCAAGTTTCTTCTTCAAGAGGGGTGAAGGTGAGTGGGGAAGTGCCACAAAGCTTTCTGACAATCAAAAGACAATTAGTACGCAGGCTGCCTGAGCTGCTGCCTAGTGTGCGGAAAGCAGTCTAGGAAGACCCCAACATTGCAACAAAAATGCTGAGAGATCAGTTTGAAAAATTGCTTCTGGAACCTCTACTGGGCATGAATCAATCCACCCCTCAGCTCTCACCCTTGCTGATAGTGATTGACACATTGGATGAATGTGTAGCAAACCTACGCTTGGTCAGGGAAATTAACACAGAATAGAGAGAACTGAGTAGTATGGAATACCCCCATTATTATATGTTGGTGAGGTCCTAGATAGGGGAATATGCTTGTTGTTCCTGACCACAAGTACGCGTTGTGCGTCTTGCTACTGGCTAGTTATCTACTCTATCTGACTAAGCCGCCCTAACCCTAAAGAGGAAAGGAGCTGAACCTCCTGGGCCACCAACATTATATGATACGCAATGTCATATGACTAGAAGTGAGCAGTAGAGGTTCCTCAACCCAACAGACTTTGTCATACATAAAAAATTCCTGCCACCACACAGTTGAGTTGTGGAAACTGAAAGGGTTCACAAATAAACATTACACTGTCTTTTGTCTCAGATGAGGAACATTTCACTTTATGGTTTTCATTATGGACTTTGACTCTAAGCGAGTGATTATCAAAGCCCGCGTTACCGATATTGACGGCGAACCGCAGCGGCGCTCCAACACCCTTGGGGAGGCATTCTGCAAGCAGGTACTTGGCCGGGAGTTCCACGCACAACCTCAACCTACTGGCTATGACCATGTTCATATTCCTGGTGAATTCGATTCTGCTGAACCCAAAGAGAGATGGTTCGTTTTCGACTTGAATGTCACAGGGGAACTCAGTAAGGAGGATGTTGCACAGATTCCACATCAGGTTTATCTTGCTAGCCGCAGGGGCAATACATGGTAAGATATTCACAATATTATTGGATATAGTCTTACATTATATAACAGGGAATTCATTCAACGTGGATCTTGGGTGCAGAAAGCAAAAAAGGGAGCTTTACGGCTCACTTGGGGCGGCAAAGAGGAGCAAAAGTTCGTAGCTAGGATGAGAAACCAAATGATAGTGGAAAGCACAGAGTGAATTCCTAATCTGGCACACTTCCCATTCAGTCAAGGAGTCTCAGGTGGTGTCTGTCCTCTGCATGCTGGACAGTCCTCCTCCTCCTCATCCTCTTGCCAGTCATGAACGTCTTCTCGGAGATGCGTAGGACAGGTCACTTGATTCTGGATGGCTTCATTGCATCTCCCAATGTATACGATAGCTAGATGACCACATCTGAATTGACCTCTCACGTTGGTACACATCTACCATAGTCAGCGTATTTCCCAGCACTAGCATAAAGACGTACATTGGATTGTATATGGAGGGTGAGGCTTATTGCTTCAGTAACTAATAAATACTATCAGTGTTGCATTTTAATAGAATATAAATGATGATAATACATACCTTTCGATGATGCCCTATTGTTCCTAGAGGCGGGTAAAAATGAGAGATATGATAGCAACGAAGAAAGGGATGGACCTTAGGCTATATAATGTCTGGTTGATGGATAATGCAGCTAATCAGAAGTGCGGGGTGCTTGGCACAGGAATTTATGTTAGCCCTCTTTGCCCTCTGCTCCTTAAAACACAGAGCCACCCAATTATCATTATCTCAAGCTGTCACATACAAATGGGTATATTCCCTTTTAAAAATGATGCCTCGTCCCTTGAAAAACACATAAAATGTACATGAAACGCTGGAGCCTGCAATACTGTGGCTATCCAGATGAAGACCAGAGTTTCTACCTATGACTACAATCCACATTTCGTCTACTGGCTTGAGTCTCACAATTCCATTTATTGCTCTTCAACCCATTAGATGCCCGTTGCTGCTGCAGGCTAGTCCTGCTGAAATGCTCTCCCTGGCCATCGCTGATGATGGCTCCGCTGAGGGATAACATCGCCGAGCAATGCTGAGGTCAGTGAGAGCCATAAGATATCGCCTCGGCGAAGCCACCCTCAGCGAAGACCCTCGGCGTACTTTCCTGATACATAATTTATAAGATGGCAAAAATCCTTACTCTTACTTTCTGTTTCTCTTCACTGTTTATGGTTCCCTTCTGATGTCAAGCTACAATTATTTACAGGTACAGTTATGGACCATCAAGCAGAGCTCAATACTGAACCAGCTACAGTCCTTCCTGGAGCCTTCTAGGTCACTGAAGCGTACAATTCGCTATTCCCTTTGAGATCTCGCAAACTATCAACAGTCACTGTGATGACCATACGTGATGACCATACCAGAGCAGATTGAGCAAGTAGGGCACAGGGCTAGGGCTGAGGGCAGGCAGCTGCCCTCGCCTCCTATTTCCTCCCCACCATGTCTTCACCCTCTTTCCTCTCCTTCTTCTTCTCCTCATGTACGATATTCTTAGACAAGTACAGCCAAATAGCGAGTTGCTTCCTTCTTCTTCTCATCCTATTATAGCTGATCGTCACATAATATCATACATCAAAACCTTGGCCTCCAAGCAATTCTGCCACGTCAACTTCTTGCAGTTTGATACCTAACTTGCCCAGGTTGGAGTCTTCTGCCTGGGCTAGGCGTTTTCCGACATGGGTCCATTCTGTTCCAGAGATTGTAGCTCAGAGATCTTGGCTGTACGCTGGGAGCAGGATGCTGATATATGACCCTGCTGCCTGCAATGGAAGCACTGTCCTTCCTTACGGAGCAAAGCCCTCATCTCAGCATCTAGTGGACCACTGTATTTATCCTTCTGTTCTGTGTTGGTACTGACATGGAGGGTGGCTGGAGAAAGAGGGGGTAGGTTGCCATGGGACTGAGCATGATTGTTGTTCTGGGACCTTCCACTAGTAGTGTTCTGATTTCTCACAGCGGTAGCAAAGTCCTCAGTGACCAGTTCTTGGTGTCACGGAACTCAACTAGACGATGAATAGGATGCTATTCAACTATCTAGGCAGCTATCGACGAGAACTTCAAGCATGGAGAGGAGGGAAAAAAAAGGAAGAGATCTACGTGAAGCTGGACGACGTATTCCTATCCACGCACCACGCTAATCCAAATAAGGAAACTCACGTGCTCGTCCTGGTCTACATGGCAAGGGCCCTGACAGTTGTCAAGTATACTGTATACCAATGCCAATCCTGATCACGTGATATGAAATGCGCTAGTTCCGGCTTGCATGGTAGGCGTTATCCGTAGGCTGTAATCGTTCGAGCGGTTTGACGCTAGGTCTGTAACACAAGGTAGCTTTGCAACCATGACTGCCTGGGATCTTTAGCCTTATTCCGGCACCTTTTCCAAATCCTTTGGTTTCTGTCTCTATATTCACTAGTAAATACTGCCAGCGTTTCGCCAGTTGATTCCGGTCGCTGTCATCTTGTAGTGCCTGCGTAATTGAATCCATATTATTCACTGTGCTTCTCAAGGTAACAAACAAGACGCAGCACGAGATAACAAAAGAAAAAAAGGGGGGCGGGGATGGGGAGCTACTGAACTTCAAGGAGCCCAGACACGCCGGGGTGCTTTACCCTCCGCGTTTCATTGTGCGTTCGTCGGGTAGATACAATAGGAAGAAAGATGCGGGCAGTATGCGCAAAACTGATGAACAGAACAGTTTAAATTTAAGTTGAACGACCAGCTGTACGTTTTGATTTTGGGTTAGGGTTGGGTTTTTTTTTCAGAGGCCTGTGAGAGGTCCGTGCATCTTCTTACTTTAACAGACTACTTGTGTTGAATACCGACATGAGGTACATACGCGGTAAGTAATGAGCACACAGGTTCCTCGAAATCCAGAATACGGAGAATTCTTCTTTCATTTAAAGGACTCAGTCGTTCACATATGTGGTATCACGACATAAGTCTTCTATTCACATAGGTTTGCGGGCCACATGAGTATCAGTACTTAGTGGAAATAGTAAGGCTCCTCGAAAAAGAGAGCATTTTAATATAAATCCGCCTTAGAACCCACGCTAGAACTTCTTTCTCGGCGCGGAGGGGCCATACTAGACCAAACGTGGCTAGTGGGGCAGATGTCTGGTCTCTGAATGGTTTAGGGCCGGGACTTGCGGACCCACCAGATTCGTTGCACGGGCCTCTAGTACACCGCCTGCTCTAGACCACACCGCATACCCCTACTACTCCATATGCTCGCCCCTTTTACTACCATCTAATGCCCTACACCATGCCGCCAAGAAAAGAATTAGATCCTACATATCGTGCTCGCATCTGTGAGCTTCATACTACCTGCCATTGGGGTGCTAAACGTATTCATACAGTGCATCCTGAGATTCCACTATCAACTATCAAATATACCATTAGAATGGAACACCAACGTTGCAACAATGCCTCCCTACCCCGTTCTGGTCGACCACGCAAGCTTACTGAAGAGGATCGAGATCATTTGTATGATGTTATCTCTACAAGTCTACATATAAAATACCGAGATCTGATTGATGAGGTTGATAATAAGGTTAAAAAGGAGTCAATACGCAACCTCCTGAATGAGATGGGTCTCCGCAAATGGCGTCAACTTTCTCGGCCAGCTTTATGCCATACCCATGCTGCAAAACGACTTGAATGGGCTAGAGTTTGTTGGTCAGATGAATGCTCTATTGAGCGTGGAGTTGGAGCGAGAGCTACTTGGACCTTTATTCGGCCATCACAACAACTTAAAGTTCATGATATCCATGAGAGGCCACATGGGAAAGGTGTGAAAAAGATGTTTTGGGCTGGATTTGGTGAAGCTAGAAGAACTGGTTTGGTTCCTCTAGATGGCAATCCTGAAGCTCCTCATGGAGGTGTTGACCGATTTGTTATTGAGGCATTATATCGTGCTTTTCTTCCTGAATTTGTCCGCCCAGGAGATATATTTATGCAAGATAATTCTCCCTTACACCGGGCCTATCTGATACAAGATCTTTTGGAGGAACTAGGGATTGAGGTAATGGATTGGCCGCCATATTCTCCAGACCTCAATCCCATTGAGAATCTATGGGCATTGATGAAGGCAAAAATTTATGAGCTTTACTCTGAACTTAAATGTGCCCCTAATACTGTGGAAACTCTTGAGCAATTAATAAAAGCAGCCAAGGAGGCCTGGCAAGCTCTAGATAGGGAGATATTAGTAAAGCTATCGGATACAATGCCAAACCGTGTAAAGGCTGTCATTGAGGCTGACGGATGGTATACTAAAGATTGATTTTATTGATTTCGGAGGGTTTGACCGGCAGAATAATAATTAGTAATAGGGGGGGCAAAGACTTATTAGGTGCCACTGTACCAGTAGTTCGTTTCCCGCTATCTCCGAGGGCCCCGTAGCAAAGGGAATGGTCGCCTTTTCACCTTCACTCATCAAATACCAACCTATTGGATAATTTCGGAAGCTGATTGGGCTGAGTTCCCATGCTGCTAAGCTCTGAATGGATTGACCTAACCTTCATGGCGATGGTGAATTCGTAATCGCCGTGGTGTTTGCGGTGCGTGTATATGAGAGGGCCATCGGCCCTCAGTGGATCGATGGCGGGATTAACGGGATTAAGGAGTATGAGCATAAAAGGGGAGGGGAAACTCCCATCTCCTCGAATCTACTTCAATCACCCCAGGCTTCGCGAACAGTGTCCTAAATAGATTCTCCCTTCCCTTCTCGCCAAAATGGTCAAAGTCCTTCTCACAGGTAACCACTTCGAGAAATTTGGGCAATAGCACATAACCAATTGGTTGATTTCTAGGTGGTAGTGGTTTCATCGCCGCCCACATTATTGATATCCTTTTGGAGCATGGGTAAATACTCTTTGGCTATTGAGTGGACATGCACGTCGCTAATCAAGATAATTCAGTTTCGACACCGTAGTGACCGTCCGATCTGAAGAGAAGGGCAAGCGTATCCTCGACGCTCACCCGAATACCCCCAAAGAGAAGCTTTCTTTTTTCATTGTCGCGGACGTTGCTCAAGACGGCGCATTCGACGAGGTAAATGAGCAGGCGATTACAAGGTGGATGACTGGGCTGACTATATCGAACATAGGCTGTGAAATCGGACCCTCCTTTTGATTATGTGCTTCATACCGCATCGCCTTTCCACTTCAACGTCCAAGATCCCGTGAAGGATTTCCTTGATCCTGCAATCAAGGGCACCACCGGCATCTTGAAGTCCATCAAGGCCTATGCTCCTTCCGTAAAGCGCGTGGTCGTTACATCATCCTTCGCTGCGATTGTAAACTTCAGTGGAAATCACCCTAAGGTCTACGACGAGACGGTGTGGAACCCGATTACCTGGGAGCAGGCTTTGGACCATTCTCGAGTATACAGAGGTAGTAAGGTAAGTGAAATATCGCTCTTGTCGAATCGCTATTCGTGCCTTTTCTCACTGGCATTGGTTAGACTTTTGCCGAAAAGGCTGCTTGGGAGTTTGTGGAGAAAGAGAAGCCAAACTTCGATATCGCTACGATCAACCCGCCCCTGGTACTAGGCCCTGTTGTTCACTATCTGAACTCGCTCGAGGCCATCAACACTTCAAACCAGCGGATCTTGGACATGATTCGTGGGAAGTACAAGGAACACTTCCCTTCGCCAGATGTGTTCTTCTGGGTCGATGTTCGTGATGTTGCACTGGCACATGTCAAGGCCATTGAAGTCTCCGAAGCCGGCGGCAAGAGATTCTTTATCCTTGAGGGCTTTTTCTCTAATAAGAAGATCGCCGATATCATCCGCGAGGCCCACCCCGAGCTGGAATCTAAACTACCACCGAAGGATGCCAAGGATGATATACTGGAGGGTACCGTTGGGTTCAATAACAGTAGATCGAAGGAGATTCTTGGTATCAAGTACAGATCATTGAAAGAATCCGTCTCTGATACTGCTAACTCTTTGCTGGAGCTGGGCGCAGGGCGTGGATAGTGCTATCCAGCTGCGTTGAAGATATAACCGACCCCGAAGGTTACCAATGCCTTTGCAATGCTGGGTTACAGGTGAGCATTAAGAAGTGTGAATTCCATATTATACATACAAAGTATCTTAGCTTTATCCTGACTACAGAAGGCATAGAGGTTGACCTAGAGAAAACAGCAGTGATCTAGGGTTAGAAGACCCTCAGCACAGTACAGGAGGTCTAGTCATTTCTAAGATTCTGTAATTTCTGTAGGAAGTTCATAAAAGACTATAGCCAGATATCTAAACCCCTTCACAGGCTCACCAAAAGGGATGTCCCCTTTGATTGGGATGAGAATTGTGAAAATGCCTTCAAGGATCTAAAAGAACAGCTTTTGAACGCCCCTATTCTGCACCACTACCATCCAGACCTTGAAACTAAATTAGAGACAGATGCCTTAGATAGCATAGTGGCAGGAGTCCTATCACAGAAGCATGATAACCAGTGGCACCCAGTGGCATATTACTCTAAGAGTGTCACGGAACTCAACTAGACGATGAATAGGATGCTATTCGGCTATCTAGGCAGCTATCGACGAGAACTTCAAGCATGGAGAGGAAGGAAAAAGGGAAGAGATCTACGTGAAGCTGGACGACGTACTCCTATCCACGCGCCACGCTAATCCAAGTAAGGAAACTCACGTGCTCGTCCTGGTCTACATGGCAAGGGCCCTGACAGGTTCACAGAGAGGTCAGCCTATCCCCCATCAATCCTCAGATTCACATTGTCAATCAGATCCTCCAAATAAACTGAGAGTCCCCTGAGCTAGAAGAATACTGAACAAAGGCAAAAACTGACCAAGATGGACTATGGGAGTTGAAGGATGGCCTGCTGCTCTGGAACAATTGCCTGCTGTCAGGGCCCTTGCCATGTAGACCAGGACGAGCACGTGAGTTTCCTTACTTGGATTAGCGTGGCGCGTGGATAGGAGTCCAGCTTCACATAGATCTCTTCCCTTTTTCCTTCCTCTCCATGCTTGAAGTTCTCGTCGATAGCTGCCTAGATAGCTGAATAGCATCCTATTCATCGTCTAGTTGAGTTCCGTGACATATAGTATTGGTACACAATATGCTAGCAATTGAGCAAATCCTATTCCAACAAGCTTAGATTCCAATGGCTTGGAATGTTCTGTATTCATGGAGCTTTGGAAATAGCTTATACAAGGTGGAGAAGCTAGATAGTACAGCATTCTGTTATTCTGTTGTGCCGGGGGCACTGCGAAATCCCGGATCTCTCATATTTCCTATCTTAGAACGCCGTAGGGCCGCGGGCTCCTATATCCACCCCTGAGATCCCTCGATCACCACCCCGTTCCTGTCGCAGGGAACAACACACGTACCCCCCTTTACAATATGCCAACTGAATTAGAACCAAGGAAAGAACCAAGGAAAGAGCCAAGGTATGCCTTTGGCCTTTCGTGCTCTTTCACCCTCTGCAAGTTCTTCTTCACTGAGAATGCTGTGCCAGGTCATTTGAATTTCATGGTCTGTACAACCTGACATGTTCATTTCACGTAAAAAGCCCAAATCCACTAATCGTTTCAGGTCCCAAATTGCAAATCCATGTCGGTAGTAAGGTGCGAAGGCTGACAAAGCATTGGAGTGCTATAATTTACTACCATAAACCGGAAGCAGTTGGTCCCAGCTGACGTGGGCTGTGGTGAGAACGGGAGGAGATGAGAAGGGAGGAGGGGAGGAGGGGAGCGCTTCACGTAATTGACGCACACCTGACAACTAATGATTTTCACAGGAATAGCTGCATCCACTATTATTGCCTTCCACCTGGTAGGGAATACTTGGGTACAGCAGCGCCTACGGAGTTCCTTGAGCATGGCATGTGGCCAGATACCTTCAAAGGAATAGACCACGTCCAAATCAGCCTTCAAGTCCACTATCTAACAATCCCCACCAGCGTCTATGAAATTACCCTACAACCCATTGCCTGAAGTCTGGAACGCATCACTTCTAGTTTGAAGGCTTCTTAAACTTGCCATTGAATAGTACAGTATTCTACACGACGGCAAGCGGGGCGCTCTGTGCTTAGTAGGCAGGTAACTACTCCTTGGCCCTGTACCTGCCTGACGATTCTATCATCCGCTTAATGACTTGAGATATGATGAGAAGGTCAAGAGATTCCAGAAGGCGGGGTCGCTTATTACTGTGATCTCGAAACTTTTGTTGTCGTTAGGTCAGAGCAGTGCATCAGGGCCTTTTACGCGTCGCAACAGCCATTCTGACCGAGATGAACTGCGAAGGCACGGCGGCAGAAGAACGTCATTGCGTTTTAATGCCCCTGGTGAAGAGATGCTTCATGGCGCGGTTGAGAGTCATGGGACAAAATCTCATAGATGGACAAAGATCCCAGATGCCGCTTTCATCTTCTGTTCAAAATCTTCGAGCTGACATACCTACTGTCATTTTTGAGACCGCGTGGTCAGAATCGTACGAAGACTTGAAAATTGATATGCGTCAGTGGTTACAGCATAGCGGCAGCAATGTGTGACTTGTCATTCTTGTCAACATGGAAGAAGATTGGAAATATCTTAATGCTCAGAAAAAGAGTGCCTCTTGGAAAGAGTCTGTAGCTCTGCTCCTGAAAGATTTCAGCAACACAACGGACAAGCAACTACATGCCAAAGAGCCCATTGAGACTGACAACAAAATGGACACCTGCTCAGACGCAGGGATGTATCATTCTATTTCTGAACAAACTCAGACTGCAGATTGGGTTGGCCCTGTCACAGCAAATGTCAAGTGCTGGGAGCCAAGTGCTTCTGGACCCAGCTGCCTCCCATATATTTGGATTGGGGACGTAATTCCTCCTAACCTCCATCGTGAATTCCAAAACTTTGATGCATCCCGTCGCGGGGGATTTGGATCCCAAGGTCTTTGAAGACGCACTAGTCACGGGAATTAACAAGTTAGCTTATGAATGAGCCCTTCCAGTACCTGCGACCAAGAACAGAATCGGTTGACAGGCTACGACAAGTAGCTGGCACTTGTGGGGCTTTCCATCAACTCGAAGGACTCTGACTGTGACAATTGTCGGAGAATGTGTCTCTACCATGAATAGAACAAGCCCGCTAAACAAACCAGGCTACTCAGGTCCACTAGTGCCAAGGGCAAGCAAATGTGCAAAATGTAGTAAAAAACCAGAAAAAAAAAAGAGAAAGGAAACATGCAACAGCCGGGATTCGCTGGTGGTCACCCACCCAACTACTAACCGGCCGGCGTGTGGCTTAAGTACGGCTGAGCGGACGGGAAGCCCTGTTTTCCACACCCTGTGGTCGCATGTACTAGGTATTTTAAGTGAATGGTTTATATGGAAACTGTGTATGAGATGTACGACGCTACGCTCCATCCATAGTAAATACTCAGTATGCGGTGCAGACTGTTAGACTCCGAATATACATCCACCAAGTCTGTGTGACCTCTCCGAACAACACGCTGATTAGGAGGGAGTATTATGCCAGGCAGAAAACTAATAGTCATCCCCACGAAATACGGCACAACAGTCTCGGGTAAGAACCGCCCGAAGCAGGGAAGACCTCCCATTCGACAAGCCTCACCTCGACCCTCATGCCCAGCTGCTATTTTGAATGCTTTCTGAACGTCCTGGGGAATGCTTGCACTTCCTCCTATGTGGCATCTCCTTGCTAATACATTAGGGTCAGGTGTTTCTATGCGTTGTGTTATAAACGCGTAACAACAGCCACAGTGTTTAAACGGTAGATCTCTATAAATCCCGCTGGAAAGAGCACGGGCATTCTGTGAGATATCCGAGAATGTCACACATCGCTTGACTTGGTGATTATGATATTGTGCCCCTTGATCTTACTCTTCTCTATTACTTCTGGACGGTGAAGTCTGGAAGTAAGCAGTAGGCATTTATTGTACTCTCTAACAAGTGTCCCAAGCACGCAACATTGGAAAAGAAATTCGGTTTTTTTTTTTTTTTTTTTTTTGGTAAAATCAATACATTCAAAACATAATACAAGTCAAAATCCCATCCGTAGATGATTTCAGATGTAAGTAGGTTGACAAAGGAAACGGAAATATAGAAACATTCCCATAAAAGACATATGTGAAAACATTAAATGAAATAAATAAAAACATTATAAGAAAACCAATCTATCCCATACAGCCAATCAATCTCTCTCTAACCAAACGCCGCATCGTTCATTTTCTTCGCAGAAGTCGTTACAAATACAGGGTGTTCATGGAGCGGTGGAACACCGTGCTCGGGAACCCGCCATTCAAGCCTTCAGGCTGATACGGCGGAGTCGGTGGCGGAAGTTCAACTTCTTGCGGAAGGATGTGAACCTATTTGGAATAGGACGGTTGTAGAATGGGTCGTTCTTGAAGTCATCGTCAGTGAACTTCTGTGACGGTGTTAGCATCCAGCTCAAAAAGATCAACAGTACATATCATATCGGAAAGGAAAGAAAGACATACCTGTCCAGGGCAACGGGAAAAGTTACCATGCTCATTCATCATGTTGGCACCCTCTTCATACTGGTAGACACGGCCCTCGCCGTCTGCAGTTCCCGGGGCGAAGAAGGCAGTGCCATCAAGAGGACGATGACTGTTAATGGCGTCTATGATTCTGTCGGGAGGAGTGGCCTTGAGGGCCTCTTCGTTGGATTCCTTCAAGGCGGCGACAGGGCTGAACTTGTTATCACGGTTACGTTCGGCGTAGACTGCATCGTAGGGGCCCTCATGGTGGTAGCTATAGCCACTCACGTTGTCCAGACGGTCGATGACATCCGGAAGGACCATACTGGAATGTCTGCAGCTCCGGCCGCGGCGCATGGTGGCGTCGGCATAGGCGTCAAAGGTGTGACGCTTCCTGGGTTTGACCGGGTGGTGCTCAAGAGAGGCCGAGAAGAAAACAGAAGGAGCCGGAGAGCTGGGGCGCTCGTCCTCGAGGGGCTCGAGCCTGTAGTCGTCTTCAAAGTCCATGGTGGGGACTGGGTAGCCCTTGTAAGGGTTGTTGCTTTTGAAGCTCTGCTGAACCATGCCCATGCTATAGCGCTGTGGGAGAGTGTCCCCGTACCAGTTCTCGCTGGAGTAGGACATTGTCTCTTCTTTTTCTTTTCGGTTCTTGTCCAAGATAGGCAGTCAGAGGGTCAGGTACATGAAAGAGAGTGAAACAAGCAGATTAGGCTAAACATGAGCCTCGTAGCTTTAGCGAACTCGTACGGAAAAAGACAGAGTTTAATTAATCAGACAGTGGGAACCTTTCGGACTGCCCGGATATTAGAGAGAATACAGTCACAAACCCGCGGATCTGGCGGAGCAAACGGATCTCAGCGGGTTCAACGTAGAAGACGAAGGGGGACGGAGAAAGGAAAGAATGAGGAAGAGGAAGACCGACTGCAGTCGGGAGATTTATACAGACGACTCTAGGCACGTATGCCTCGACCGGACGATGATGTCGTTGTGATCGCCGTGTGTGGGCATGCGGTAGCATGATGCTCCATCGGGTCCAGCAGTTCCCACTCACCCCTAAAGGAGCGAGGGAAAAAGTTTGGCAATGATTCGGCCTGGGGAGACTGGGGGAGTCGAGTCTATGACCGCTCCAGAAGCAAAAAGGCGCTGGTTGCAGCCTGGGGTTGAGGCTGCTTCCACGGTCTCCGGCATGGATCATACTTTAGCATGCGTCATCGCCCGCGTGTTCGTAAGATAGAGATCGCCACGCAGCTTAACGGCCGGCAAAGTTTGCGGAAATATTATGGAGAAGCCAGTAAGAATAGCTGCGGGCTGCCAGGATAAGCTCGAACTGCATGAACTATTAGTGAACTGTCTGACGCTTAACAGTATAGACCGATTCCCCGCAGCATCAGAGCTCTGCATGAAGAACCCGGCAGCTCTCTCTCGTTTTATTACTGGTCTGGAAATAAATAAATAAAAAATAAAGCATCCCAGCCCTTCTTAAGCGTCCGGGGAGAAGCTTTCTGTGAGTCAATCTTCTCACGGGTCTGGGGTTGCCTTAGAAGTTCCACGGATCGATTTGAAAATTCCTCGAGCGATGTCAAAACCTGTCTCGCTGCGCCTCACGGCGTCCATAGATCCCATGCAGGTACCATGTTAACCCACAACCTTAAGTGAGACAAGAAGGGGAAGCAAGGGAGAATGAAGGGGAGCAGGGTGCCGTACCCCAGTTCCTAAAGGTCTAACCGCGTATTAACCAGGCTGTTCCGTTTATTTGTCTTCCCAAATAATCTGGGGCGGAAATGCTGCTAGTATTCTAGTATTCCGGTGTAGAATAGCGGGTGATGGAGCGATTGATAGACGCTGCTGTGGTCTATGACTGTCTATGACTGTCTATGACTGTCTATGACTGTCTATGACTGTCTATTAACTGCGAGCACGTGTCTCGTCTATCGAATCC
The DNA here is from genome assembly GCA_025999795.1 of Monascus purpureus. Classification (NCBI taxonomy): domain Eukaryota; kingdom Fungi; phylum Ascomycota; class Eurotiomycetes; order Eurotiales; family Aspergillaceae; genus Monascus; species Monascus purpureus. The sequence continues at coordinate 191,091 of AP025347.1, read as the reverse complement.
AGTCTGTTGTGGGATTATTATATTTGCTTCCCTCCACCACTCCGCGGAAGAATAACCGAGTTCTTATTTCATCTCCAACTGAACATGATAGCAGAAGCTGCAATATCCTGCTGGACGCCCGAGAGACGACAGGGATTTGTTGAATTGCGCTGTGACGTGACTGTCTTTCTCGCTGGCCGTAAGTACCCTGCTTTCACCGGTCCTTTCTTCCTGTTGCTGAGACTGACAGCTGGCAGATCTGCTCGAGTGCGGCCCCTACGCGACGGGAGCAAACAACTGGGACCAGACAGAGTCCAGGTAACGGGAGCCACGAGTGCTCCTCCCCAGCAACAACCAAAGCTATGATTGCCGGTCCTGGCGGATTTCAAGCCGAGGCAACGTTCTATGTGAATGGGTTGGATATCGACGCCAAGATAGAGATGTTGGGAAACGATGGTAGAGCCTCATCACATCTTGACTTGCGTCTTCGACACCGGGAGCAGGCCTGCATAGTGTCACAGTCAGCCTGTCCTGAAAGCGTTAAAACGAGAGAATCCTCCGTCCTGATCAGGCCCCGTCTTAACGGTGATCGGGCCCCCGTCCTCCTATACTAGTGCTCACAACCGGAACCCTAATTCCTCCCACGCCAACGAATAAAAAACATTGCCAAGGAAGATAAACAAGGAGAGACCGGGGGATAAATAATATCGGCTCAGACTAGATTGCTAGTTAAATCTAAATTAATGGGGGCGTCTTCTCCAGGCCGGAAGGGCGCCGAACGACGCTAAGATGTTGCCAATCTTCGGTGAATGTCTGTGTTCAATAATGACGCTATATAAAGTTGTCCCCAGCATTTCGGTGATGGATCGTTTCTTTCCCTCCCCGCATTCGCAGTTCCTGGAGGGAGAGTGGGAATGGCGGCAATGGATGAAGTAAAAGGTCACTTTGCAACAGCTGAGGATCTGGAGGCAAGTCAGGTATGCTTGCTTACCCTGACCATTCACCGAGCGTTAATCTGACCTTGTGGCAGAATGCATCCAGTATCGACCACCAGCGATTCTCCATAGAGGATGAGAAGAAGCTGGTGCGCAAACAGGATCTGCGTCTTATCCCCCTTGCGGCGTTTATTTATTTGCTCTGCTATCTGGACCGTTCGAATATTGGTGAGTGATTCTTGCACTTTTCCTGACGGGAGAAGGCAGGCGTTGACTATGGCTGTTTTTGTCAATGCAATAGGAAATGCCAAAACGCTCAATTCGGATACGAAGAATGATTTGCTTTCGGAGACGCATATGACGTCCTATCAATATACGTATGCCGATACACAGCCTAATGTATGGGGTGCGGGGACTCACAGTTGAATCGGATAGAATTGCCCTCATGGTCTTCCTGATTGCCTACGGGGTTTTCGAGGTGCCATCTAATTATTTCCTGAAGAAGCTGAGGCCCAGTGTGCGTTCTTTTATTATGTCATTTCCTGCTGAAGAAGCATTCCCATTCTGACACAACGCAGCGGTGGATCGCATTCCTCATGTTCTCCTGGGGGGCAGCAACCATGGGACTCGGTGGAGCTCAAAACTACGCCCAAGTAACCGGTGTACGATTCCTTCTGGGCGTCATGGAAGCAGGTCTCTTCCCAGGTCTAGTATACTACCTGACCTTCTGGTATCGGACTGACGAACGATCCCTACGTGTCGCCATCATTCTGGCTTCAGCTACCCTAGCGGGAGCATTTGGTGGTGCAATTGCGTACGGCGTGGGCCATATGAACGGTACCCATGGCCTAGCCGGTTGGCGGTGGCTGTTTATCATTGAGGGAGCGCCGTCTTGTGCATCTGCTATTCTGCTCTGGTTCTTTTTAACAGATTTTCCTGAAACGGCTTCGTGGCTTTCGGAGGAGGAAAAGGCCCTCGCGAGGGAACGATTGGCGCTCGAGGGTTCTCACGGCCAGGATAAGTCGTTGACTTGGGCCGATGCTAAGGGAGTCTTGATGGATTGGCGGCTCTATGTCCATTATGCTGTATGTTGCGAGTCGAGGTGCATATGCAGTCTGTTCTGTGACATGCTAACCCGTATTAGGTCTATTTCAGTATCTCGACTCCGTTTTCCAGTCTATCGCTCTTCACTCCTTCTATAACGGCTGGCCTGGGGTACGAAGGTCTCAAGGCACAGCTGATGACCGTGCCGCCGTACGTAGCAGCTTACGTGGTGACGATTGCAGTCTCCTGGTCCGCCGATTATTTCAACAGGTATGTTCCATGTTTCCCAATGGCTACTACTGAGGCATCTTTCTAATCAAACAATCAGTCGCGGTCTTCATTCCGCAGCCCTCGCATTAATCGGCGCTGCAGGCTTCCTAGCTTCGGCCGTACTGCCACCAGAGTCATACACAGTAAGTCTCCGTTATCGTGAGAAGAATGGCAACAACTCTGACCACCATAGCAACGCTACGGCTGCCTTATTGTCGCAGCATGCGGCTCATTCGGCTGCATCCCGCCCTTACTAGGCTGGCTCTCCTCAAACCTCCGTTCAACCGGCGGCGTCGGCCTGGCCATCGCATTAAACATTTCTTTCGGTGCACCCGGTCAGATCGCGGGAGTCTGGATCTACAAGGCGAATGAGGTTAAGAGAGGGTATCCGACAGGCCACTGGACGAATGCTGGGCTGCTGTTTTTTACGGCAGCGGGATGTGTGGCGTTGAGGTTGTATTATGGGTTTATGAATCGGAGGAGGGCTAGGATTGCTGCTGTTAAGCGGTATGCTTATTAGATAGGCTGATGTCTCTGTTTATTTATGCAGGGATCTCATTCTGAGAAGTATTGATTGAATGGTTTCTATGCATCTTATATTTCAGGTGTTACGTTTGCTCATTAGAAGGTGTTTATGCATGGATGTTCGAGTTCCAAGGTATAGCAAAATCCAGTAATTCGAACCGCCTCCCAATATTAATTCTGCTTCAATGGAATAGCACTGGCGGAGTAGAGCATGAACAGTCGAGTTCATATCTTCCCTGGGAAATCTCGCAAACCAACTCAACCCCAATAAAGCTGGTTAATATTTCATTGCCAAATCTATTCAGTCCATTCGCACATCCAACCCCCAAAGGATAACATCAACCCCAAACCACCAGGAGAGAGAAAAGAAGGGAAATGAAGGCCGCTGCCAATGCACCCGCATCCGATTCACAACCCCCTCCTGAAAATGTACATCTACCACTGTACGGAATGCGGACACCAATCCCTGTCCCTCTGCGGTATATCCGCTACATTCCCGTGATTTGTTTGACATCGCCCCGGTAGGGCTGTGCATATTTGGTGTTAAGGGGGCTGCTGTGGAGATTCCGGAGGGTGTTGAACGGTGGGAGGAGGAGCCTGGTCATTAGGTTTACAGTGGTTGAATATTGACATATCCATTGAAATAACCAGTCTATGTAAACAGGGACATTATCCTCTACATCACCCTCTTCCACTTCCAAAGAGACCTCGAATTGCAGTATGCCTTCAATCCAGTCATCCCCCATTCACTTCCTAGTCCGCTCCATTTGTGTCCTCCAAACGGCACGTTGGGAGCAACGTCAAAGTGTGAGTTTATCCAGACACTCCCTGCCGAAAGACACCTGGCCATTCTTTCAGCCCGGTCGAGATCCTTGCTCCAGATGGAGGCGCCCAGGCCGGCTTTGCTGTTATTGGCACGTTCAATGACATCGTCCTCGTCAGACCATTTGAGGATGGGCACAATGGGTCCGAATGGCTCCTCGGTGACAATTCGTGAGTCTTCAGGGGGATTGTCGATGATTGCCGGGCTGATGAAGTAGCCCTTTGAGTTCTTGATCACTTGGCCTTCGAGTGCCTGTGTCCAGTTGCATTTGGACATTTCCGAATACATGTCTTTTACTTTTCCGTATCTAGATTGGACTTTCTTAAGCATTGATCACGAAATACCGTAAGCGCACAGGCTTCACTTACTGCATGCTGTTCTGGATCGGCCCGACGAGAACATCAGGCTCAAACCCATCGCCCGTCTTGATAGATTTGGCAAAGGTGACCATGGAATCACGGAACCGGTCATAGATCTTCTCGTGGACGTACAATCGCTTGATCAGCATACAAATCTGGCCAGAGTTAAGGAACGCGAGAGTAGTAATCTTCGGGACGATGGCATCAATATCAACGTCCTCACAGATGATTGCCGGGTCATTTCCACCGAGCTCAAGTGTGACCCGTTTCAGCGTTTTGGCACAACTCTGCATCACCTTCTTCCCCGTTTCGACTGATCCGGTAAATGCAATCTTATCGATGCCCGGATGTGCTGTGAGCATTGGACCCAGGTCATCGCCTCCACTGAGCACCTGAAACACGCCAGGTGGGAAGATCCCCATTCCTATCTCCCCGAGCTTCAGGTCGCAGTACGGCGTGAATGGTGATGGCTTGATGATAATCGTGTTGCCCGTGATAAGTGCCGGACCAACTTTGCCTAGTCCAAGCAAAACGGGCCAATTCCAGGGTACAATGCCGCAGCAGACGCCCAGTGGCGGGAATGTCTGCGTGATCGTCCGCTCGTCGTTATCGTCGAGAATTTCATCCCTGACCTCCATTGTAGCGAAGGCTCGTAGCCACTCCAACGTCATGCTGAACTCCGTCTTCGCTAGTCCGAGTGGCTTTCCTTGTTCCAAGACAAGTAGCCTTTCTAACGGCTCGCGATTAGACTCAATGGCGTCTGCGTATTTGAGAAGAAGACGTGCACGTTCGCCAAAGGTGGTCCTAGACCAGCTCTTGAACGCTCTCCGAGCATGCTGGACGGCGGAATCCACATTCTCCTTCGTAGCATACGGCACTTCATACAAAGGCTCGCCGGTAGAAGGGTTAATAGAGTGGCGAGTTCTAGCTGTTGGGACGAACTCATTGTTTATGATGTTGCCCGGGTATACCTTTCATCATTAATTCTATCAGCTCTTTTGTCCATCATGCGGTGATCTTGACTAACTGTGGTATCAATTCGGGATGCCATGGCAGTCAGATTACGCCAGAAACAGTGGTATATATGCTGAAGCGAGTTTCTGAAAAGCAATGCTTGCTCGGAGAATCCGCAGCTGCTATCCGTCTTGGTTGTTCTTTTTTCCTTTTCGCCGAATGGTGGCTTGCTGCCTCGTTCATATTTATATATAGTGGGTTCCAACCTCCTGGGACAAATGCCGACATCATTGGACCGGATACGAATCTAGGCACGTTAGTTCTTCTCATGAAATGCGGAGTTTATTATTATTACTATTGCCTTTACGTCCGCCTAGGATGCAATTTGACATAGTTACCCGGCAGGATTATGACAGATCATATCTGGTTTCATACAGTCCACTCCATGCTTTGAAGTGTCGGCAGGGAGCACGGCATTTATTCTCAGTGATCAGCAAATTTCCAGTGAAGAAAGGGATATAAAGGACTCGTGAATAAGAGGGGATACGAAAGACAAAGTTTGAGTATGCGGGGATGCTTTGCTGTAGGAACAGCAACTGCCGTGTTTCTTCCTCCTAATGCCCCATAGGGAGGGTAAGGTTATTATTCATAATATAATTTTTAATTCTGCTATGAGAATGAAGATTTAATAAGTATTTCTCTCAAGAGACAGAGAGAGTACTGTGGCAGCCTTGATATTCAGGCCACAATGAAAATTACATACAGGCGAACCCTCCGGAATCTTTCTGGACATCGACACCAACTGCACACACATCTTTGTCTTCAGGTATCAAGAATCTGACACCCATCCGGTCTTAATGGCCCTGGTCCAATACTCTGATTCCGACTCGGACACAAGCGACTATCAGCCATCTCCTCCAAGACCCATCAAAAAGAACCGTCGAGAAGGCAGCACGTCTCCTCTCCCCCCTTTGCCAACGGCATTTCACGATCTCTACGCCTCCAGCACTCGCGTCAGCATACGAGATGATCCCAGTCTGCATGGCGGTCGGAAACGGGTAATTCCCCATATCGAGGGGAATTGGCCCACCCACATATACCTCGAGTGTAAGCCGCAGCCGTGTAAAACAGTAGTCTATGTTGATTTCGCTGTTCCTTCTATCTAACATTGACAGGGCATCCGTCAAGAACGGAACTTGATATCCTTCAATCTGTCGTCTCCCGATGCGGGGATGGTGAGTCGGGAGAACATAGAGAACGCATACATAGTCTTCTGTACAGTGATCTGGGGGCTCAGTTGCCACTGCATATCAGTCTTTCTAGACCGGTGGTCTTGCAGACTGAGCAGAGGTCATCATTTACGGAAGCTTTTCAGACCGCTCTTCGGGATTCTCATATACGACCGTGAGTCTTATTGTATCCAGGGAGAAGAAGGGCATCGCTGATGGTTAATCATTCAGTTTTAATGTGGAACCGGACGGTCTGAACTGGGTCTCCAATTACGAGAAGACACGATGGTTCCTCGTTGTACGAGTTAAGAGGCCCGATGGAGATAATCTGAATGCCTTGCTCAGATTGTCGAATCGTTCTCTTACTCTTTTCCGGCAGCCACCGCTGTATGAAACTGGAACAGTGCAGAAACAGCAGAGCCGGCTCAACGGGTCTGATCCGGGAGATTTTTCGCATTGCTTCCATATTTCTATTGCGTGGAGCTTAAACAAGCCGTCTCTGGAAATGGAGAAGAGGACTGCAGGTATTGACCTCAAGGGGTTGAGGGATCTAACTGTTCATTTCAACAGTGTGAAGGTCAAGATTGGTAATAATATCTCGAGTATGCCTCTTTCTCAGGGGACGTTTGAGGAAAAGGGATTTGGTGGGCTTTGATGGACCTGGATATTCCTGAACGAAGATATGATATAATCTAATAGACATGCTTCATGTAGAGTGTAGGTATGATGAAGCGTCGAGGTTCTCTCATTTTCCCCATGGAGCATTCCGTAATTAATACGAACGTTACAAAGTATTGTCATAAGCACGCTAGTCCAATTTAGGGTTAGACATTTTCCCGCTCTACACGCGCCTACAACCGCGTCATTTTAACTTCAACCTCTGCCTGATGCTCTCTCCAGAACTGAACATCCATCGCTATGACCCTGCAAATTCCAACTGTGACTATTGTGAGTTTCCCGCAGCCAAATTCAATATTAATGAAAGAAAAAAACCTAATAGTACTCTAGGCAGACCTCCAAGCCTTCCAAGCAAAGCACTTCCCCGGACATGAAAACCCCCTTACATTTGATTACACCTCTGGCTGGAACAATGTGGACGAAGAAGTAGTAGATGACAACGACGACCTCGGATATTATCCTGATGGGGTGAAGCGGACCCTCACGGATGAGCAGATCGAAATCTTCAGACATAGCGAGATTCATTCCTTTCTGCGTGAGAAGCGGTTGAGAGAGGAGGCTCTCGCTGAGTCTAGAGGTGAACATGAAGGTGAAGATGTAGATGTTGATGTTCATATGGAAGGGAAACGGGAGACCATCCAGACAGTGCCTCGGAAAGAGATGGCCAGCAACCAGGAGTTGGATCACTCTTCGCGACCAGGAGGTGCAGCTTCCAGAGGAAACTCTACGAATAACGTACCCGGTAATCATCAATCTAGCGCTCTGGATTACGGTGAGGATGAATCTGTGGGTGATTCACCGAAGGATTCCCCATTGCATGCTCACGTCATGGGGCGCAGGATTGTGTCTTACGATGATTGAGACATATTGCTATTATGGCTTGCAAGCTACGTCTTTCTATAGCATGTCTGTATAGCATCCGGGCAACAAAATGCAGGAATGCAATTCCGTTGCTCCAATGGCAACTGAGCTTTGGTATATCCCTGTCCCGATCTCAGACTGGTAGGTCGTGTCTGCATCCTCTTCTTTGCATATCTACCCAGCGATGATGAAAACCCTTTCAGTCATCCTTAGTCGTAATGCCACATCATCCTAGAGGATGTGTGAGGCTTGGACGACCTAATCTTCTCTCTGAGTTGCGGTCTTTACCATTTGTTTTGTATTTGTTGTTAGGTTTTGTTGGTTGAGGCACTGACAGCATGTCGTAGGTGTTGCGATACTGATACTGTCTGCGTGGTAAAGATTCCACTCCGGATATTGCTGAGTGGTATTGACTATTTGCCGCATAGTCAACCGGGCTTTTGCCATCCATGGATTAGTAGCATGGCTCTTCTATTTATTACCTTTCCTCCAAAAACCTGGGCTTTCCAAGTCAAACATAGAAGGTCTCCTGACATATGGATTATACCAAGCCCAGGGTTCCTTAAGCGAATCACTCCAATCGACATAGAGACGCTCATATACGTCCAGCCGACGTTCCATTCGTCCTCCTCCGTCCTCCTCCGCTGGATCTCTCCGCGTCTCTATATATGAGTGATTGGTGTGATGGTAGGAGGCCTGTTCTTTTTCCGTACTTGAGAGAGCCCTTGGCTTTTCTATGAGTCGGACCATGCGCTCCCAGGCTTTGCCGTCTGGGTAACTGCAGCAGTAGATGCTGACGCCCCAGGGGAGATCCGGTTTCAAGCAGAGGGAGGAACGTGGCACTCTCGATTCTTGTATAGCTCTTCCACAGTACACATAATGCATTTTCCGTAATGATTCATGTGGTGGTTCACAGGAAGGTCCTCTCCAAATGAAGAACCATTAATGCCTCCTGTCTTCATGTCTCTGCTGGTTCCGCTAGCTGTGTCTTGCCAGGGGCCAGCAATTTGACGAGGGTCATTGTATACAGTCTAGGCAGATGGTACCGGTGCCACAATCTCTCGAGCTTACCATGTGTCAACGTATGGCTTGATCACACAGAATGCTCTTGATGTTGACTGTAACCTGGTGTACGAAGGACGGTCCCTGTGTCTGCTGTCAACCTGCAAAACATACTAGTTGGGAATGGATGATACATGCCGCTCACTCACGAGCACCTTGAATATCACCATGCCTCCTCCGAACCGATTGCACCTGGAACCATCTACTAAACTAAACGTAAGAGGTATACCTAGGTAGACTACGGTAGGCAACGGTTTACCCCCGGAAACCCCGCAGAATGTCTCCGGGATCTTACCAGCTGCGGCATAATGTAATGACTTCAGAACCAGACGTGCGTTCAGATAGGAGGCAATTATCCCAACCCCGTTGTCTGTCGGGCATCGGGAGTATCCACTCTCCGTGTCTACCCCGCACCCCATCGGTCCAGACTCCAGAACATGAATAATAATAACAATAATAATCACAATGCTAAGACTTTCGAACGAATGAGAAATGCAATCCCCAATCCGGAGCAAATGCGGAGAAATCGCGTCTCCTATTGTCGAGTTGCTCCCAGTAGTCGTGCCACCTCTCCTCCCGAGTAAGAATCGGCCGACGGACTCGCAGGATAATAACTACCGGGTCTCACAAGCTGGTTTCCGCGCATGCGTCGGTTTCAGTTAACGATTTGAGTTGGAGTAACGTAGAGAGATCTACATTCCAGGAGCAGCAAACCCCGACCCAAAGCGAAGAACCCTTACCCCATGGTATTATACACATGATGGGTATCCGATCCTGGCCGGTCAGACAGTATACACGTCTCCCACGCCAAGGGGATCGGAGCTTGCTGCTAGTATTGCTCTCTTGTTAGCAGCGGACTCGTGCGGCAGTGATGGTGATGAGCTGTTCTGTCAGAGCGGCACGGCTTTCACTTCCGTAATCGCCTTTCGGCCACTGTTAGAAGGAGGTTTTACTTTGGTCCGTCGACTCCATTCTGTAAGATTAATGTCTGCTCAACAATTACGCGCCGGTGTAGATGCTAACGTCCAATTATACTTCGCTTCCAGTAGGCGCTAGATGCAACTTCACTTTGAGCCTTCACGGCCAAATAGTTCGTTGAAGAATAGGGGTCCTAAAGCGGTCTGCCAGGGGCATACAGCTCATTGCACATATTTGCGACATATACTACGTAGGTACGGGAGGAAAGACACTCGTAACAGCCCTAACCCCCCGCCCTATGCCCTATCCCGGGCCTCGGCGCACGGCAGCACCTTCCTTATTGGGCATAAACCTTGTGCGGTGCCCAAAAAGAGGGAGGAACAAAAAAGGTTTGTGCTTGATAATGCATGGAGCCACGCTATCCCCTCGATCGGCAGATTATCCACGTCATCTCGAGTTTAAAGCCACGGGAAGCGCAGAATGGAAGGTTCGTTGGAACTTCTGCGAGATGCATCTGCTCCAACCACTGCTAGGGATTGTCGTTGCATCCAACGAATAATGATTCTCGGTGCCTGACTCCGACGAGCTGCGTTCTGTACCCTGGATGCTGCTGCTCTTCTTCAGAAAAACGTTGATCCCCCGGGTCTACAGATGAATATTTACAGCTTCTATACAAATGAAGCTTCATCGGCGGCCTCCGAGGGATCTCGAGCACCTCCGATATCGGGCAGGGTTCTGTTCATCGTGATGATTTTTTCCTCATTCTTTGCCAGGGACAGACCATTCAGCGCCGCTTCATTATTCGAAGACACTCACCCCGTTGCCTGACTGGGACGTTTCCATTACGTCGCTGCCGATGATTTGCGGTGGAGGAAGAGGATTGTCGCCGGATGGCCCACCAGGTGTGCCGCTTGGCGCCGCAGCATGCTTTTTTGCGGTGGCGGTTCTTCATGGTGAATATGAATAAGGAATAACTAACATGATCGCGCGTCCAGATGTATGCGGACTTCTTTCGGAGGTTTATTAGAAATTGAGTCATGGTTCTCGTTTATAATATTTGTCTTTTCCCCTTATTTCTTTTTTCTACCGTCATTGTCGTGTCGTCGTTGTAATTGGGATTCCTGGAAAGGAAAACAAGGAAGGAAGGGAAAAAAAAAAGGAAACTTGCCTTTCGTCGCCGCCATGAATCCGCAGGTCGCCGACATCCCCATAGCTCATCCCGACCTCGAATCTGCTCAGAAAAAGGAAAAGCATGAAGATGACTTCTCATCGTATGCGCCAGATGAAAAGCCCGACTTCACGGCTCCTCAATACCAGGATCCCTTTGGTAACGAAGAAGATGCGGAGGTCAAATACAAGATTCTAAAGTGGTGGTAAGCATGCGCTCGTGTTACTGGTCTTTGGTCCTGCACATGCTAATGACAGTCTCGAATTGAAGGCAATGTGGTTTGCGTGCGTATATCCCGAGCCCTGGGAATAAATGCAAGAGGGTGGGAAACAACGAAACTGACAATTCCTAGTCATGGTCGCCGAGACGGTGTCGTTGGGTGTTCTCTCTCTCCCCGGTGCGGTTGCTGGTTTGGGTCTTGTTCCGTACGCGCATCCTCTCCAGCAGATTTGGTCTGGTAGACTGATTGCTGACTCTCGTCTCAACGAAGTTCCATCATCATCCTCGTCGGCCTGGGGCTCCTCGCAACCTACACTGGTATCATCATTGGACAGTTCAGACAGAGACACCCTCATATTCATAACATGGGCGACGCTGGTGAGGTGCTTTTGGGGCCATGGGGTCGTGAAATCTTCGGCACGGCACAGGTTATCTTCCTTATCTTCATTATGGCCAGCCATATCTTGACTTTCGTCGTGGCCATGAATGCCATCACCAAGCATGTCACCTGCTCCATCGTCTGGGGTGTTGTCGGCATGGTCATTTCTTTCATCCTCTCCTTGCCTAGGACGTTGGAGAAGATGTCATGGCTCTCTATTGTTTGTAAGATAGAATCCATTGTCTCGGGAAGTGGCTTCCACAATACTAACAGCATGTGCAGCATTTGTGAGCATTCTTTCGGCCGTCATTACCACCATGGTCACCGTTGGAGTCATGGATGCAGGGCATGGAGTCGTGGCCATCCTCCATACCAACCTGCTTAATGGTTTTTCTGCCGTATGCAACATTGTCTTCGCTTTTTGTAAGCCCATCTCCGGTTGTACCTCCACTGCTGCCTCAGACTGACCTCTTCCAGGTGGACACGCCGCCTTCTTTGGACTCGCTGCCGAGTTGAAAGATCCCCGTGACTACCCCAAGGCCATCTGCTTGCTGCAGGGTATCGATATCTCTCTGTATCTTGTTGCAGCTGTTGTCATCTACCGCTATACCGGACACGACGTCACATCGCCTGCTCTGGGTTCTGCCGGACCGGTGGTGAAGAGGGTAGCATTTGGTATTGCTCTGCCGACTATCATCATCGCTGGTGTCATCAACGGCCACGTCGCATTCAAATTCGTCTACGTGCGCTTGTTCCGCGGGACGGATCGTATGAACAAGAATGACTGGGTTGCCCGGGGGTCTTGGATCGCCATTGCTGCGAGTCTCTGGATCATCGCCTGGGTTATTGCCGAGGCCATTCCCGTGTTCAACAATCTGCTGAGTTTGATTACGGCCTTGTTCGCTAGCTGGTTTACCTTTGGCCTACCTGGTATTTTCTGGCTGCACATGAACTGGGGAGTCTACTTCTCCAGCCCCCGCAAGATCTGTTTGACGATCCTCAATATCTTGACGATCGGAATAGGCTGCTGCCTGGTAAGTTTCGATAACTGACTCTGGATATAATGAGAAACAACTAACAGATGTCAAGTGCGGTCTTGGTCTCTACGTCTCCGGGAAAGCCATCCACGATGACAAGAACGGGTCGAGTTTCTCGTGCGCGACGGCATCATGAATCAAGTTTGTTGAGGTTTTCTGAGTGAGCAGAGCATACTGGCGTCAGAACATGTATAGCGTCCTCGCCTGTGTTTGATTTGGATACTCTGTATGGCGTTGGTGTGTGGTCTCTTATTTGTTCATATTCCCTTCGGCCGGATCCGGTTACTTCTGCTTAATGTCGCATGGACCTGTATATTATAATTTATTGCCATTATGAGCATGCTGCATTAATGTGTCCCCCCACGGATTATTCTCGTTATTGTCTGGCAACGCGTGGGGGTTGGCCGACCCCATAGAACAATCCCACTCCAGACTCTCTCGATAAGCGTTTCCTCGGTTGGAGACAGCACGATGTCTGCTGCAATCACAGTGGGAGAAGAAGGCATTGTGGATTCATCGCAATGGATCTGACTGCAATAAATAACAGGTGACTCCTCTTTTTGTTTTCATTTCTTTACTTTCTGTCATTTTCATTGCATTCTTCTGTATTACACTGCTACATCCTACGCTGTTATACATCATGACGCGTCCATCCCGCCTCCTGAAACAAGGCATCTACGTCCCTACAGTGGCCTTCTTCACAGAATCAGATGAGGTTGATATCCCAACCACCAAGAAACACGCCGTGCACCTCGCCTCCGCCGGCGTAGCCGGTATCACCGTGCAGGGCTCCAACGGCGAAGCCGTCCATCTGGACCGTGAAGAGCGCAATTCCATCACGGCAGCAACCCGATCTGCCCTGGACGAAAATGGCTTCACCAGCGTCCCCGTCATCGTCGGCTGCGGCGCGCAGTCGACGCGCGAGACAATCCGGCTGTGTCACGATGCCGCAGAGGCCGGTGGCGACTACGTCCTCGTCCTCCCACCATGCTACTACAAGTCGATGATGGCGCGGGACGTCCTGCTCCAGTTCTTCCGCGACGTCGCGGATGCCTCGCCCCTGCCGGTGCTCATCTACAATTACCCCGGTGCCGTGGCTGGGATAGATCTGGACTCGGATGACGTGATTGCGCTGGCGCAGCATGACAATATTGTCGGGATCAAACTCACCTGTGGGAATACGGGGAAACTGGCGCGGATCGCGTCTGCCGTGGCGGCCAGCGGGAACAACTTGAAGAGTGATAGTAGTAATGGCGTCCAGAACGGAAATAGTAGTAATCATAGGTTCGTCACGTTCGGCGGTTCAGCAGATTTCACTCTGCAGACGCTCGTGGCAGGCGGGGATGGAGTCATTGCTGGTGTGGCGAACCTTATCCCGCGCGCCTGCGTGAAGCTTATGCAGCTCTATCAGGATGGGAAGGTCGAGGAGGCGCAGAAATTGCAGTCGCTCGTGGCCAGGGCGGATTGGGTGACTATCCGAACGGGCTTTGTGGGAGTCAAAGCGGCGCTGGAGGCATTCTGGGGGTATAAAGGATGCGAGCCGAGGAGGCCTTGTGTGAGACTGGGTGCTGGGGAGTTGGAGAGGCTGAAGACGGAGCTGCAGGAGGCTGTCGAGGTGGAAAATAAGCTGTAATAGTTTTCTTCTTATGATAGGCGGCATTCACTGCATGTGTATGTGCTATGTAGTATAAGCAGCTCGATGCAGAATGTTTCATGACTCCAAATTTCATCTGTGATTCATCCGAAGATGCTCGCTTGGTACACGCCAAGACAGGACCACATCCAGCAGTGTCAGCATCATCGGCCTGGATGGAAGAGGATTTCCGCTCCAGTTGACCGGCAGGGAGGAAAAGAGATCTGCATCTCACGATGGCCGTCAGTTCTAGGTCGTCTCTGCGACTCTCTGCGCGACGACGGGAACAATCCCCTCCAGCAGCCGCGAAGAGACAACGCATCGTAGCCCAGTCTGTCAGTGACCAGCATCACCCTCAGTCTAGTGGTCATCATCGCACTTCCTCTCGTCGCAAAAGCTCTCCTGATCTCCTGGACGTCACAATCGAAGACACCTCCGACAGACCTCGCCAACTTCCCCTGCGACACGCCAGCTCGCCCGTCGTCGTCCACCCACGCGCTCATCCTCCCTTCTCTACTACTCCCATCGCCAACATCGCAACGACCAGCTCTCCCTCTTCCTCCCTCCATCGCCCCGATTCCCGCACCCCACGAAACAAGGGGGCCCATCTGCAGAATCTGGATCGTCGCCGCGCCTCTACTCATGCCACGCCTTCCGCGATATATCTACATAATGGACGCGAGTCCCCGGATCCCCTCGACACCATCTCTCCTCTGACCACGACCAAGCCGCATGCGAATCAGGATCGGAACCATGATTCCGATCTGCATTCGTCCCCCGTCAGCGCCTTAACTCGTTCTACTCGCCGCTCCGCGCAGCGTGCAGACAATGACAGGGATAGCGAGAGGGACAGCCCGGATGGGGGCCGCAGGAATCCCACAACGCCGGCAACGACACCCGCTGCAGACACGGGCGACTCTGCCAGTGTAAAGAATACATCGTCAAGGGCTATAGCAACATCCACATCTGCTGCCAAGGGAGATCCGACCCCTTCCCAGTCGGCGTCAGGTGGGGGTCCGGCCGTTCCGGAGCGGCGGTCCCTTCGATCTCATGACGCCGGTGCCAGATCGAAATGTGAGCTGGCCTCGTATTTCTCCAACTACGAGCAACTTCTAAGCTTGGAGTCTCCAGAGCCAGGTAAGATGGCTGCAAGGGTGTGCTGTGTTGTTGTTTGGTGTGATGCTTGTGCAACAGTGACCTGACTATTGTTTATTCTTTCTCTTTTCTACATAAAAGAATTCCTTGCCAGAGACACAACTGTCCAGTTGATCGATGACCTTGCCGAACCCATACGTGTTCCCTCTCCTGCGATTGAGTCGCCATTCGGAAATCCCTTGCTGCAGATACATGGATGTGAGGTGGTCGAGTTGCCTGATCCTCCGCAGGCAGATGACGGAGGGGATGCGGAAGATCCCCTGAACGAGGGAATCTACTTCCGTGCCCATAGGAGATTCGAGAGACAGGAGAAACAGCTGCGCAATATCGAGCGGGAACGGGCGCAACATGAGAAACTCCAGTTGGATCGGATTCTGGACGAGCTCCGGGGCCAGGACTGGCTGCGCACCATGGGCATCAGCGGTATCTCGGACGGGGAGAAGAAACTCTACGAACCGAAGCGGAACTTCTTCATCAAGGAGCTCTCGGCGTTGGTGGAGAAGTTCAAGGTCTGGAAAGAAGAGGAGAAGCGCCGCAAGCTGGAAAAGGAAAAGATGCTATTAGCGCGGCTGGAGGCAGAGACGCATGAAGCAGAACAGAAGCATACCAGCCTGGACGGACCTGTCCTACCAGATACTGCGAGCAGTCGCGGGGAGTCCGCCGATGCCAGCGACGTAGATATTTGGGCTGCCAGACAGCTCCACCAGGAGGCCAAAACGGCGACCGCGTCAGTCGGGAAACGACCCAAAGCGACTTACTCCCATAGACGACGACAGGAACCTACTAAAGATGATTATGAGTCTCCGAAACCATTGCCTCCTCCCCTTGCTCCCCCGATACCCGTACCACCGGAGCCGCAAAAGCCGTTTGTTTCATTTTATTCGAAGCCTTCCCTTCGCGAAGCAGCCCTGTCGAGCCGTCGGAAGGGACGCACGCGACTCGCATTCGGCCATCCGATCCCGGAAATGGAGGAGCGCGAGTTCAGATTACCCGATGACATTTTGACGCCTGGGGCAATACAGGCTTGTCGAAGGAAGAGGCGGAGGATGAAGCGGGAGAGCCGGACGGGTTAATATTATCTGTAGTCTGTCCAGCATTGTTGGTGTTGGGTGTTGGGTTTGTATGATACCTCCATCAGTCTATAGTATCGACAGCGGTCAACCTGCGTAGTTGGCATCGATATACTTCATGAAGAATACGAATTCACCTGTAAGGTCCCTACGTGGCTAGTGTTAGAGGGTTTTATTGATCGTTATCTGGAGCGTCCTGAGCTCTTCTGATATCAATATATATAGTGGTGTGCTTGCATACAGAGTTGTCATCTCGCTCCGATGCTATTAAAAGCGCTCTATCAGACCGTCGATATTAGGCTCTGTCTCTATTGGAGAAATTAATCAATTGTCTATCCAGGAGAGACAATATCACCTTCTGCTGGCTGCTGTAGTATCCAGTTGAACTGCAGCTCGAACGCTGCAAGTTCTCGGATCCTCAACATCACTGCCATTCACAATACACACGGGGCTGCAGATGCTCACACAGATAGCCAGTGCCATTGCTGTCACCATTCTATCGGCAGGTTGCATCCCTGCTGCAACTGAAACATCCAAGCAATAATTTTGGGATACCACAGTAGTAAGGAGTAAGTACTGCTTTCTCTTGGCTGAAGCTCTTTGTCTGACTGCAGAACAAAGCATCGATCCTATTTATCTAATTTACTTCTGGCACAATGTTCTCTCCTGCACCGCTATTCTTACACCCCCCCTGATCAAGGCTTTCTTGCCATTGTCCCTTGAAATGCATCTTCTCGACCGGCTGCTGCTGCTGCTGCTGGCAGTGGCTTCGACTGTTGCAGCCGTGAAGGTCAATCCGCTGCCGGCTCCCCGCAACATTTCCTGGGGAATCTCCGGTCCCAGAAGCCTTGCCAACTATTTGATCCTGCGCTCCGACTCCCAGACCACGTCTCCCAACAGCTTCATCGTCGCGGATGCCTGGGATCGCGCCTGGAGTTCCATCGTTTCGCTGCAATGGGTGCCTGCTGCCGTGGAGGCGCCTATCTCGTCTTACGCTCCTTTCCCCACAGCCGCTGCGCAGAAACGCGATGTCGCGTCTTCGTCCTCTCCTTTAAGTGTTCTCTCTCTCCACATCGACGACTACTATGCCGATCTGCAGCATGGCGTGGATGAGTCGTACACCATCGACGTGCCGCGGACCTCCAACACCATCAGAGTAACGGCAAAGACCGTCTGGGGCGTTCTCCACGCCTTCACCACCCTCCAGCAGATCGTCATCTCCGACGGCCACGGCGGTCTTCAGATCGAACAACCTGTCAGCATCCAGGATGCTCCCCTGTATCCTTACCGCGGCATCATGGTCGACACGGGCCGCAACTTCATCTCGCTCTCGAAGATCCTCGAGCAATTGGACGGCATGGCCTTGTCCAAGCTGAATGTCCTCCATTGGCATCTGGACGACTCGCAGTCCTGGCCTGTACACATGTCCTCGTATCCGCAGATGACCAAGGATGCGTATTCGCCGCGCGAGACCTTCACCCACACCGATATCCAGAAGGTCGTCGCGTATGCGCGCGGACGCGGTATCCGTGTTGTTCCCGAGGTGGACATGCCGGGTCATTCGGCCGCAGGGTGGAAACAGGTTGATCCGCAGATGGTGGCGTGTGCGGATTCATGGTGGTCCAACGACGTCTACGAGTACCATACGGCCGTCGAGCCAGTGCCAGGCCAGCTGGACATCATCTACAACGGCACGTACGAGGTTGTGCGCAACGTCTACACGGAGCTATCGGGCCTCTTCTCTGACAACTGGTTTCACGTGGGCGGCGACGAGCTTCAAACCGGCTGCTACAACTTCAGTCAGCGCATCACGAGCTGGCTCGCAGAGGATCCGTCCCGGACCTGGGACGACCTGGTGCAGTACTGGGTCGACCACGCGGTGCCCATCTTCAAGTCCATCAGCCCCAACCGGCGTTTGATCATGTGGGAAGACATCTTCCTGTCGGAGGTTAGCGCGCCCAACGTTCCCAAGGACATCGTCCTCCAGACGTGGAACAACGGCCTGGCCAACATCCAGAACCTCACCGCGAACGGCTACGACATCATCGTCTCCTCATCAGACTTCATGTACCTCGATTGTGGCTACGGCGGCTTCGTCACCAATGACCCTCGCTACAACGTAATGACAAACCCCGACGCCAACACCAGCACCCCCAACTTCAACTACCAGGGCAACGGCGGCTCCTGGTGCGCCCCGTACAAGACCTGGCAACGCATCTACGACTACGACTTCACCCTCAACCTGACGGAGACACAGGCGCGACACATCCTAGGCGCCGCGGCGCCCTTGTGGTCGGAACAGGTCGACGACGTCGTCGTCTCGGGCAAGATATGGCCGCGGGCCGCGGCCTTGGCCGAACTGGTCTGGTCTGGGAATCGGAATGCGAGCGGCCGGAAACGCACAACGGAGATGACGCAGCGGATTCTCAATTTCAGGGAGTATCTGGTTGCGAATGGGGTGCAGGCGGCGCCGTTGGTGCCGAAGTATTGTTTGCAGCATGCGCATGCGTGCGATCTTTATTATAACCAGAGTGCTGTTTTTGATTTGTAGGATGTATGGGTATCTAGTTGTAATCTAATGGGTTAGGATATGCTATACGGAGTACGGAATAGGGAGAAGACGAGTAAACACCACGTAGCAGGAAGCAATAACGACAGATGTAGATCTCGATTAACATTTAGCCGAGAAAAAGAAAAGAAAGGAGATCTCTATAAAACAAACATTTGACAAAATATAATAAAATGTAATAATTCTAATGTGATACAACGCAAGAATTCCAAATCATTCTCGGGGCTACCTTCTGCAAAGGGAAAATGCTCAACAGAGTTTCGTTTCCATTGAAACTAGCCGGACTAAACAGCATACATAGTACTACACTACCTGAAGCCTGTAACCCATGCACTACTACATGACACATGCAATGGAGGTGATGTGATGTGCAGTGCAGACTACCTGGTTGGGTAGTATTTAGCGACGAGACCGGACCCTCCCCGCACGGAGTTTATTGGGTTTATTACTCCGTGTGGCTTATTCTGTCTGTGCCACTGCCTTGGTAGGTGGTGCTTGCATTGTAACCCTTATTATCATGTTATCTTTACAGTTTTCATGACAATGTACACTACACTCTATATACGGTTACAACTTACCGAGGATAGAGATAGAGACACGGGATTGTTATTCGATCAAGATAATTAGTAAGCAGCGGAATCGGTTATTTCTATCTTTCTTACTATGATGCAGATACGATATCCATGCACGATATCCATGCTATACTATGTTATACCCAGATACAGTGTAAGCAGTAACTCGTATGACCCATGGATCATCGCATTATGATCCACGGTCCACGTACGTAGTACCCGTGGTACTGTTCCGGCATAGATCCGCACAGACCGTAGATACAGCACACAGCGGAGCAACACTTATCCACGACTGAAGGATCCTAAGGATTGTTCGCAAGGATCTTCTGGTTTTATTCGCTGTTGTCGATAACAGTTGTCATCCTGCCCTGTTCTTTGTCGATACCATTGGTAGTTAGGTAGTGGGTACATATCTGGTCCTTGCGTGTTCTGTTCTCGGGATCTGGGGTGAGATGGACGCTGTAATAGTTGACTTACTAGGAAAGGATCAAAGATCAAAGGGATCCGGGGACAATGGGTGGTTGGTAAGCGAGTGATGGGTTTTATGTACGTATTATGTAGGGATGAATCATGTAGTACATATGGGAATAATTCTGTTTAGTCCGTGTTGATTCAGACGGGTCGCTTACCGATCTCTTTGGCATAAATAAACCAATGAAAATAAAAGATACTCCGTACCATGTAGAGAATGAGAACACTAGGGTCCAAAAGCCAAGCTTATATGTGTACAGTGTCCAATGTATACTCCATGCGGAAACTGTTCCATCCTGCTGGTACACTACAAGCCATCACTGCAAATACCTGCAGATGCGAGTCATGCCGTGTTGTGTTCAAGCTAGGTACCGTCAGGCTGGACAGAATACTCCTTCAACTACAACGGACAAAGACATAGGGCTGCAAATGACTTAAAACGATCCCGAGGCCGAGGACTACTCTAATTGTGTATTCCGTAGAAAGTGTCTATTCCGGTTTGAAACGGTCGGATGAAATCGGTTCGCTATTTTGTTTAATGCCCACTGGAGTTGGGTGACAGGGCAGCTGACGTGCGAATTTTTCTGCCTTCATTTTACCTCACGCCAATCATGGGCTGTAGGCTTCCTAGGAGGTTATGAGGCCACCGTAGATATTTTACGTAGAATAAAGTCACGGGTTGTATTGCATTGATCGTCCTGGCGCACTGGAATATTGGACACATGAGGCATTATTTACATAGATTAAGTATCACTAACGTTGTGGCGGAGCACAACCTAATTAGTCTAATATAGTCTTTTATTTTCCGAGTTTTCCCCAGGAACGAACTAGCGGACGCTGAAACTGATGGATCATAGCCCATTTCTTGGAAATGGTCCCTGATCCATTCCAGCCAAGTCAGCCCTAGCGACTAGCGTCATATCCCCGTACGTAGTATTACTGTAATATGAAATAGTACCTAGGAGAGTATATATATACCATGTATGCCAGGATACGTGTCCACGCCCAGTCTCCACGAGGCGTAGGGCTGGTCTCGTCCATCGGATCTCATGTACGCCGTAGGATTAGATTACTGTAGGGACCATATGCCCCCGATCGTATGATAACCGCATCACCGTGCATACCCGTAAGCAGAATGTTCCAAAGTTCTCGACTCCACCGTAACCGTATATTCAGGAGTTCAGGAGTCAGTACTGTCATAGTCATTAGACATCATTAGACATCATACTGGACAACCGAGATACCCATCAACTCAATCTCAGCCCTGTACGTAGTAAGGGTTAATAATTCCTTAGTCACTGCCCATTTTCCGTACGATCTGCAGGCCTAAATCCGGCCCCCAAGTCCTTAGTAGACGGATTACCCCCTAAATATTAAAACAATGGTCTGGCCGGGCGTTTTGAAACGGTTTCGCCTCGTACCGTTTTCTTTCATTTACATGACAGGAGTTAGTTATTTCCGTGCTCGTACTCGCCTGCGTCCATTCGATCGAGGAAAAGCCCCAAAAGCTCTGGATCGGGAAGCCTCTGATCTCATCGTGTATGCATGTACTATGCAGGGGACGTCACTGGAAGTGGAAAATGGCATCATCGACCGTCCAAAAAAGGATAAAGGGACTGCTGCGCCGCACTTGAGCCACGTAGCGGCTAGCCACAGACAGGGCCCGCTGCTGACAAATTCCCGAAGTCTACCCGGTACGTCTCTCATTGTACAGATCTGTGGCTGTGTGGTATGTGTGGCTTGCCCCACTGCGAGGTGGGGTGGCTTCCCAATGCGGAAGTCAGGATGTTTGGTACCTATACATCAGTTGTGTACGTCCCGAGGGACGAGCAATCCGGACATGCATCTGATTCTCCTGCATGCATCCAGAGCCCACTGCATTCGTTCGCGACAGCCAACTCTATTTCCCAACAAGGCTGTGGTGGTGTTCATGAATGATACGGTGACAGCCAGATGGGCTACCTACCGGGACATCTCGAACCGTAGGCGATGCGCTAATCCACAAGCCAACCTTACCAGACTAGGAACCACCGGATGCGCATTCCCAGCAGCCCCTTGGACAATTGTCAGAGCGTGGCTGTTTCCCAGCGCTGATTGGGTCGATGTGCATCCGATCGGCGTGTTCGATCATTTCCTGTTGTCCAGTCATGCTTGCCCGGGGTTCTGGTGAACTGTTGTCTGCAACATGGCTGCATCGAGAGTCACCCGGCTTATACGAACCACAGTGACGGATTGCCTCGTCTACCAGTCAGGGCGATTCCTTGCCCATCTCGCCCGCCTCGTCACCACTGCTATCGGAGTCGATCTGATTATACAAATGTCACGCTTATTCTGTCTGTCATCGACAGAATGCCAACTAAGGTTAATACACACACCATCCACAGAAAACAGTTACAAGAGTTTCCACAGGGATTGACACCCGCGGGCTTGTGGGAATAATAATAATAATCATATCATAATAATGTAACGGGAGAAATGGATCAAATCGTCGCCCTCATTTCTCTAATCCCAACACGGCAATTCCTCTCTTTCTTCACAGGCCACGTTATATGCACACTACCCTGTACTGCATGTCCCGACAAAACGCAATAGTACTGAATAACAATAATATTTTTTTTTTCTTTTTTCATTTCACTTGCCGATATCTTGGTCTTCCCTACGGAGTATTACTAATGACACCATTAGTCCTCAATGCCGAGCTAGGTGTCGAAGGACTCCATCACAATAATAATGTGCGTACACGTACGTCAGCATTTGATCCCAATGGAGCGATGCAGGAACCATCGATTGCAGTTCCCTACTGCAAGGGAAGTCATTGGAGGAACGACTGCGATGCCAGTGCACCTGATTTGCTTGTATTTTTGTCCATTCATTTATTTGACTTTGCTTTTATTTTCTATTTGATTATAATTTACAGTTGCGCGACCTAAATGTGTATCTCGAGCTTCCGGAGATACGGACATAACCACCATCCCTGCTGCAGGTTACAACCGGCGCACTGCCCACCTCGAATCCACTTCCCTACCGGGTATGAGTGACGACTGCTATTCATAATTCTGGCTTGCTTTTTTCTTTTTTTTCTTTTTCTTTTCTTTTTTTTTTTTTTCTCTCTTTTTATTTAATATTTATTTACTATTATTATTATTATTATTATTATTATTATTTTTCTTTTTTAACTCACCCCGGTCATAATTGTGATGGTTATCATTATGGAGACAGGTTATTTATTCTTCGCTGGGGCCAGAGTCAATTGTCAAATTCCTTGACATTTAACAGTGCGTTTCGCCCACCCCGGATTCTTGTCTTCTCTGTCTTTTTTGTCTGCAGCATCATCCCAATTGCTATACGGAGTATATCTGCCTTGCTCCCTGTTTCCTCCGCACCCCCTGCACACGCTTCCGGTTTCTTTCAGCCACCTTGCTTTCGTGCTATAAAGACACTGCGGTGGCTTGATTCTCGACATCCCGACGACAATACCGGGTGATCGATCGAGCCTATGCGTCCCGCGATCTCCTTTTGATCCTTCTCTGCCGGGTTTACCAGTCAATTGGACTCGCCGGTGGGTTTATTGCCTGGACCGCCAACCTTCGGTGTCCATTGTTTTCTTTTTTCGCTGGACGCTCTCCTGCCATTCTTATTATTACCCTCTGTTTCCCCCGTATCATACCCCCTTCCCTCTTCTCCTCGTGACAGTCCTTGATGCTGGTGGTTGGGGCGTGACACTGGTCCCTTGATTTCCACTACCGGGGCCTCGCGGACTCTTGTTGAAATCCCCCCCCTCCGCCCCCAAATTTTCCATCGGGAAGAACAACTACAGTACCAACCATCGAATCTCCGTCAATCCTACCTTATTCCCTCTCATTCCATAGATCTGGTTTCCTCGAA
Source organism: Monascus purpureus (assembly GCA_025999795.1). Taxonomy (NCBI): domain Eukaryota; kingdom Fungi; phylum Ascomycota; class Eurotiomycetes; order Eurotiales; family Aspergillaceae; genus Monascus; species Monascus purpureus. Next base: position 167,296 of record AP025347.1, on the reverse strand, counting down.
CCAACGATCCTCTGTTTTGCCACTTCAGCGGCCCGTTATCCGTGCTGTGAACTTTATTTCTTTACGTGTGTGGTATGTGGAACTCCCCGAGATGGCGGTGTATTCGTGGCAGTGCTGGGTGAATCGTGCTTGTGGCTTGCTTATATTGACGCTGAACGGCCTCCATCCAGACCATCTATTTCCTGTCGATTTCTGTCATCACCTTCGAGATGCTGGCCCTGGAATCATCCCGCCAGCACCAGGCTGCCTATCTGCAGCCCTTCACCATGGATCCGACCCTGATCGACCCGATGGCCTTCCACATCGACCACCTCGGCGCCTACACCCAGGACCAAGAGGCCTTCAGGCTATCCCAGTCCTACTTGGACACGTCCTCCCTTTATGCAGAATCCACGTCCGATGCAGCCCATTCTGCCGGTTTTTCCTCCATGCCGGCCACTTCCCCAACCGCTACCCCCCATCCTCCAGACGTATATCTATCCGCTGTGTCCACTGCTTCGGCACCTTCGATTCCAAGTGCGACCTCGTCCACCATCGGGTCCCCATATTCGGGAACCGCACCAGCCTTGCACGAGCACTGGGTGGACACGACCCATGGGGTCGGGCTGCCGGCTGCCGTCATGGGTGACCTGTTTCCCAATGAGTACATGGGCAACGCTATGGAATCCGACCCAGCTTTCTACCATGAAAAGATTCCCGATATCTTTATCAGTGCGTTCTCCGGCCAGCGTGTTGCGCTCCAGCTTCCTGCTAACACTCCAGCAGATCCTTCCGTAATCCCCATGCAACGCCAGCCATACGCCTCCCCGATGAGTTTCCAATATCCGGAACAGCCTACTTATCCTCTAATGCAACCCGGCTTCCCTCCCATCTCACCATCCGCATCCCCCGTTTCAGCTGGAGAATACCTTCCAGCCGAGAAACCATTGCAGCCGCACCGGAGTCCGGTCGCGATGTCGTCCGAACCCCACTCGCGTCCTGTATCGATCTCCGGCCGGAGGTCTTCTGTTTCGTCAACCCATTCCCGCCGATCTCAGCATAGCGCGGCCGAGACCGATGAGGAGGGCGAGGAGGGCAAGGAGGGCAAGGAGAAGGGCCGCTGCCCCCATCCAGACTGCGGCCGAGCCTTCAAGGACCTCAAGGCCCACATGCTCACGCACCAGTCCGAGCGACCGGAGAAGTGCCCCATTGTGACGTGCGAATACCACGTCAAGGGCTTCGCCCGCAAATACGACAAGAACAGGCACACCTTGACTCACTACAAGGGGACCATGGTGTGTGGCTTCTGCCCAGGCCCCGGGTCGCCCGCCGAGAAGAGCTTCAACCGAGCCGACGTTTTCAAACGCCACCTTACCTCTGTACACGGTGTCGAGCAGACACCGCCCAACTCGCGCAAGAAGATGCCGACGGCATCGTCCAACAAGAAGATCTCAGACTACTGCAGTGATGCCACGGGCAAGTGCTCGACGTGCTCTGCCACATTTTGCAATGCGCAGGACTTCTACGAGCACCTGGACGACTGCGTCCTGCGTGTGGTGCAGCAGGAAGAGCCTAGCGAGGCCATCAATCAACAGCGTCTGGCGGAAGTGGCCTCTGATGAAGAAGTGAAGAAGACAATGGAGAAGCACAGGCTGCTTGACACGGCTGGTACCGTGGACCATTTTGACGATGATAACGATGATTATGATGATGATGACTCTAATGAACTATCCTCGACTCCGAACTGGTCCTCTGGTCGTGGATCTATCAAGTCGACTAAGAGCAGCGGTGTTAACTCTGCATCCCATGCCGCTGGCAGAAACGCCGTGGGCAAGGCGTGTTCAACTGCCTCCAAGAGACGACGTAACCGTCGCCTATATCCCCAATCGTGGGGATGCCCCAGCTCCAGCATGAAGACCAAGAAGCGCATTCTCTGCGTCTTCGATGGCCGTCGCCGTCTGTGGAAAGATGAGATGATGCTGGACAGCCAATTCGAAGTTCGACTGAAGCTACCGGGCGGCGCTGGTGACGGCACGAACCGCGAAGCCTACATCACGGACTTGGACCTGGAAACCATGAAGCGCGTTGATGGAGTTCTCAGTGCCTCTGATGAGGAGCGCGGTCCCTGGATTGATAACCAACCCTCATGCCTCATCGGCCGTTCTGCCGTGCCATTGTCGGACTTCCAACGGCACGCGGACGACGAGGTCAATTTGGACGAGTTTATGGTCTAAAAGTTTCCTGGTTTTCGTTTTTTTTTTTTTTTTTTTTTTTTGGATTAGATGGGAGCCTTGCTATATATACTGTTTGTCCTGGTATCACTTTTCATTGGCTGCATTTTATATTGCTTTGCGTTGTGTGCGTGCGTATGAGTTGTGATACCTCTTGCGAGCACTGGTATTTTCCCTGCTGTGTTTTCAGTATTTGTTGTTTATTTTCGTTTTCGCATTTGCCCGTCTTATATTGTATAATCGTGGTGTCTCTGGTTGATAGCTTTGAGAGGGAGCAGAGACAGCTTGTACAGTATGTATGTGTGGATGTTCGTTGATTGAGCTGCCGCATTCCGTGTACTATAATTACAGCTTGAGAGGTCTTTTGTATATATTGATAGATGGAGATTGGAATCTGTATGGTCTTTTTTTTTTTTCTCTTTAATTACCCATAAATAGTCTTTTTGGTTGATGGGCGACTCCCGCAAGCTTATCGGCATTTCCGACTCCATATGTGTGAATTGACCTCTCAACATCTTCCCCCTGTTTCAGTTGCAACATACAATACCATAAAATATAATATTCAATTCCAATTTAACGCCCAAAATGCAACTGGGTCTCTCTGAGAATCTCTCTTCTCTAGTCTCCAGACGCTTCACTGCCGCCAAAGAAGCGGGCCATCTCATCTTCTCGTCGACTCAACTAGCCATTATCCAGGCGTCGGGGATACCGGTAAATCAAACCGTGCTTGATTCATATAATTATAATTTTTCTATATCGGGCATGCTTGCTGATTGATGGATATCCTTTTTTCTAGTACCAACTCCGCTACTGTCCCTCCCTCGCAAAGAAACCTATCCCCGCATCGTCATCGACATCGACAGAACCAGGAACAGCGGCAGAGATATCCGATATAGACGGAAAAGACCAAGAGCAAGAGCAAGAAAAACAAAAGCCATCCAAACCGGATCCATTCACGAACCCATCCGAGGAGCTCCTGATTGCTCAGATCCCCGCGTCAAACCCCACGCATACACTCGTTCTGAACAAGTACCCCGTGATCAGGAACCATTTCATACTCGCCACGAAGGAATGGCGGTCGCAGGATCATCTTCTGGAGAAGGAGGATTTGAGCGCGGCATATGCCTGTTTGAAGGCGTGGGAGGATGGGAATGATCAGTCACAGTCGCAGTCACGACCGAAGAAACGGCTCTTCTCGTTCTACAACTCCGGGAAGGAAAGTGGTGCGAGTCAGCCCCATCGGCATTTGCAGTTTTTGCCGGTTGAGGATATGAGGGTTGGTGGAGATGTTTCAGGGTTTTGGGAGCCTCTTATTGATGGTGTGCCGTGTTCGTCTTCGTCGACAATGACAACGACGTCTACACCTTCAAAGACGGATTTCAAATACATCCCTCATATACCATTTGCACATTTCGCGCTGCCACTCCCTCCTAACCCGTCCGCGGAGACGTTACATTCCATCTACTTATCTCTATATAAAGCGGCGGTGGCGGTTACCAAGAGCGTCTCGTCGTCTACCGATCAGGAGGAAAATTATGATACCACGACTATCGCGACGGAGGGTCCCATTGCGATCGGATACAATCTCGCCATGACTGTGTCGACAATGCTGATCTGTCCGCGGAAGAGTGATCGCGCTGTTATCCCCGTTGCTCGTGAGGTCGAGGGACAGGGTGCGGAGACAGGTGTTGTCAGTGTTAATGGGACAGTTCTTGCGGGTACGCTTATGGTTAAGGCTGAGTCGGAGTGGGACTTGTTGAGGGAAGACCCCCAGGTTCTGACGGATGTTTTGGTGACGGTTGGGTATCCGCGGCAGTGGTCATCGTTGTAAGCTTGAGCTGATGAGATAGGTAGGATGCTGATGGGTCTCTTTTTTATTATTAAAATACATGATCTGGGAGAAAGAATAATGACAAACTTTGATAGAACTATTTTACATGATTCCTTTTTCCCCCAGATGAACAATCGAGCGAAACTCCAAGAATTCCACATATGACAAGACAAAGCAAGGCAAAAATGAGAACAAAAAACAGCAAGCAGCAAACCGTCCTTTTTGTTCTGCATTTGGGAACTTTTTCTATCCTTTCCTTGCCATGATCTCTCCATCCCAATCGAGATCCTTCTTTAAGCGAATAAAAAAGAAAGAGACGAAAAAAATAACCAGATCAGACAAGTCAAATCCAAACCCATACCTCATACGTCACCAGAAACAAATATTCGACTTTCAATTTCAATCAAAGTAGAGATAAACTAACCAGAATAACGCTAATTTCATATTTCCACCCCGTGAATCTGACACCACTTCTTCTTACACGTTGCGTTCCCGAAATGGTACGAACCGCCGTTGCGCCAGATATACTCACCCACTTGCTTCCAGGAGACCTTGGGCACAGTGTCTTTTTCATTCTGGTGATGGGTATTCATGGATGAGTGCAAGGAAGAACAAGAGCAAGAATCAGACTCAGAGCCGGTAGAAATGGCGTGTCTGTGTCTGCATGCTTCTGAAGCGGAGTACAGATTAACAGCTTCGCAGAGGAGACGGATCTGGGATGAGTCTATTAGTATCCGGTATGCTTACTCCCTTTCGAATATGAATGGATGGGATAGGATAGAAACTCACATCTGTATTCTGCCATTGGGGCCTCCTAACCCTCTGCTCCTTCGATTTAGTCAACGTCCTAAACCGCCCACGAAGCGTCGACTCGGCCTCCTTGAACCCTCCTAGTCGCTTGATATCCTTGTATGAGAGACCGCGCCGCTTGCCTTCGATCAGGAAGATGTTTTTCGGACTGTGTCTGTTTAGGTCTGGTTTCGTCGTGCTGGAGAGTTTTTGGCGGAGGAATTGGAGCTGGAGGGTATTTATATCTGTATTTGTTTTTGCGGCTGTATGGTCTTGGTATTGGTCTTGCGTCGGACTGGGCGATTTCGATTCTCTTCTCTTGTGATTGTTTTCCGTCGCCGTGTTGACTGCTACCATCTTTTCCTTGGTTGAGCTGTTGCTTGGATGAAGGAGGTAGGGTTCCATGTCCATGTCGTCCTTGCTCATGGGGGTATCTATGTCTGGGGTGAATTGCTCAGCTTTCAAGCAAATGGAGATGCTGTCTCTGTCTGTGTCCATGCCTGGATCCTGAGCGAGAGTGCTCAAGGGGAGAGGTGACTGGGATAGAAAAGGACGACTGTTGACGTTGCTAGTACCCATGGGGTTGCTGATGAGGTGGGTTGGATGGACCAAGGGGATGCTGGGATTGGCATTGGGATCGAGTTCGTGCCATCCTGCAGAGAGAAAAGATGTGCTAACCCAGTTCATGTCGTTGGCTGGACCGTCTCGAGGAGGCAGCAGCAGGTTCCACTGGCCATCTGTGTTTGGGCATGTCGAGGTCGATTCCGAAAGAGGCCAGGAAGGTAAGCTGGCTGAACTGCAAGCTTTCAGGTTTACATTCATATTCGCGTCCTCATGACTTAACAGACAACCCTGACGCTCTTGTTGGACATTAATACTCGCACCCACCGCCACGCCGGTGTCGTGTGTCAGTGGAGGAAGTAAAGAAGATGATGAAGGACTTCCAGGGCTGCTTCCGCTGCCGGCCGTGAAGAACGACTCGCTGTTAAACCCGCATGCAGATGCAGACGGCCAAGTGCCGAGACTGCTACCGGGAGAATTGGACTCGCAGAACGAAGACCTGCTGAATTCATTCTCCGTCTTAATACAAAGAGACACAGCGTCGTCCGTATCAGTGGTGGAAAGGTAGAAGCTGGAGGGTCTGGAATGATGATGATGATGATGATGATGATGATGCACCAATTCCAAGTCGTACGGCGAGGCGAAGGCTTCGAACTTCGTATCCTTCTCGTCGAAGGGGGATGTTATGGCTGTTTCCGTTTGTTCGGCGTTAGGAGCGCCAAGGCTAGGGCTTTGGTTTCTTTTCCCCGGCTCAATGGGAAGACCATGGTGTTGATAAAGATGACCACCGTGGACATGTCCTGTCAAGGACGGGTCATAAAGCCCGGAAGACAGCGGCAATATCATCCTCTGCATGCTCTGATGATGGCGAGGGTCGACAGAGATAGCTGCATGGGACCAATCCAGGCAGTTCTGGTTCTGAATCTGTGTCGGCATCTGTTCCTGCTTCGGCTCCTGAAATGTTGATGATGTGGACAGTGACTCGGACAATGAGTCCGTGGATGACAATGAAGACGACAAAGACAGCGGCGATGCGATGCTTCGCGCAATGGGATTCAGATTTAGCTTCGCGTTCAGCAGGCACTGGCACTCACACGTAAACGGTCTCACCCAGTATCCTTCGTGGTTACCGTACGCGTCGTTAGCCTCTAGATCTGTATCCGCGTAAGGGTGCAGGTATGGATATGACACGTGTGGAATGGAGACGGGGACTGATACAGCTGAATCTGTCCGAGGACCGTCACCGCGAGGGTTGGATGGAATGGAATGGATATTCTTCCCGAAGGATAGACACGTCTTGGGAATGCCTGAGTCGATGAGGTTACAAAACATGGTTTTAAGGAGGGTGAGATGTGGGGGACAGAGGCAAGTGATCCTGCTGATTTCAAGCTGACTCTGATCCAGCGTGTCTATTCTGAAGAATAGGCCGAAGATCTGACTTCACCACTGCTGTTGACAGTGGTGATGTATGTGTGGGTGTGTGGTTGATACTGCACTGCGGATGCAGCTTTTGTCAAAGAAGGATAAGACCTTATTGGGGAACCTGCATGCCATGATGGAGATGTTAGAATGATCCCGACTGATCCTATGCTCCATTTGGTGAGGTTCCAATTATGATTTACCTGGCTTTGATGAACTATTGCTGCTCTTAGGGTTATGTTTCAGATATGCTGAAAGATCTCTGTGACCTGAGACCTAAAGCAAGACAATCCATTGAATCAGTTCTCTGTCTCTGTTTCATCTGTATCTTGTTCTTCTCATGCTTCACTTACTTGAGTTCTTCCCGTGAGAATGCAACGATATTGCATACAGAGAGGAAAAGAGAGGTCCGTGTCCTGTCTATTCCAGCCCCAGGTAAGTGAACAACCGAGACAAATGTCTGAGAGAAGCTGCCGTTGGAAGGAGAAAGGTAAAAAGGAACAGTTCTGATATGTCTAGCTCTTTCTCTGACTGGTCGATGTGGTTGAAGGATTGAGACAATGATGCGGACGGATGTTCTTCCCGATTAGTTATTACACATTTAGATATGACTGACGATGACTAGTTTCGGCAGTGAAAAGATAAAAAATGATGATGAACGAGGATAGCAAAGGAGAGAAGCCAAAAGCAGAAAACAAAGGAAGCTGGGGAGTACGGCGAGAGAGAATGGTTAGCAATGTCCAACGGCATCTCCCAGCTCCAGCTCCAGCTCTATATACCATTCCCATCCAGCAACTGGAGGCCTGGCCCTTTCCTGAATGCCCTTGAATAAAGTTTGGGTCTTCCAAATTCGCTGGTTTAGATACAGCATACATCAACTCGAATCATTATTTTGTTTCAATGCTGCTCTCATTCTCCCTTGCCACCCATGAACCAAGATCCCTGGAGCGCGAAAGCCATCCTGTCAGCTAGTCGGCTAGCCGGCTAGACTAGCAGGACCGAACCAGCTAACCTTCTTTTTTGAATAGGATCTTCGCTCAGATCCCCGAGTCAACCCTGCACTCCGGACGAGACTAACGAAAGCCCGTTGAACCGGGGAAAGGGACCACCATCCACGAACTCTGTTATTTCTGCAACTGGTACTGTGATTGGTGAGTAGAATAGGGACATCCACTGTCGTATGGAGACATAATGACAAAAATGGGGCATATGGGGCATATGGAATAAATGAAGAATAGAAAAAAGGCGATATTCTATGCCGTTTTCCACGTAAGGTTGATGCGCGTGGCGTTCAAGCCAACACACCGTCTGTCCGTATCATCGAATAGGAAAATATACACAGAATTCGAAAGGAAAATTCGACACGTTCCGTCTGCCATGCTCGTTTGAAGCTCGGGGTTCTCCATTAACCATCCCATGCGCGCATGTCGGCGGCAATAAACCAAAAAAAAAAAAAAAAAGAAAAAAAAAACCTATAAATAATATTTGCAATCTAAATCTAACTAGAATTAGCCACTTCACCTGTTCTATCGTTATATTCTGTAGTTCTATCATACGTGTTCTTGTTATCTAGCTGGTCGTATCCACATTCATGCGTGGTACTTAGGTCTCCCGGGGAAGATCTTTACCCAGGACCTATGAAATAGCAGATCAAGAAACTAGAATCGGGAATCTAGAAGATCTCTCATACTCATGGGAAGAGGAATCTGACCAAACTGACGTTTGATGATGGCATTATTGTTTCAGAAATCTCGCCCCCTTCCTTTCTGTGGGCATATCAGTTAAAATTGTTTTACATACATATGCCGGATACCTACATACCGACTATTAGCAGACTTACCGTCTGAGATTGGAGAAAGCCAATGATGTTAGTGTCTAACTGATGATCTGATCCATTCTGAAACCCCTAGCGAGCGAGTCCCTTTATCCCGGGAACCTGATCCATGCATGTTAGTCCTAGTCCCTACTGCGTGGAAACAGACGCCGGGGTTCTTGTCCCTGCTGTCTGACGACCCTGATTTACCGCTTGCTTCTGCAAGCTCGTTTATTTCCTGTGGCTGCAACCTGTGTAACGTCTATCATTTTGTATATGCGCCAAGTAGCCTGTAGCCAACGGAAATGGACACGGGGATGCATCCTGTGGCGCCGGTACTTTTGTTTTTTCTTGTTTTGATTTTTAGCCCTCGGCAACGGTTTACGGTATGAAAAAGTCCCTCCTCGGTTAGGACATTTATCTGTTTATAGCATTGTAGAGATATATGTAGTAGGGGCTGTATAGTTAGAGCCGGCGGATTGCTAAGTACGCCTTCTGTCTACGAATGTGTCGCAGTAAGTATTATTGCACACTGTTCCATGAGTTCGTTGTATCTACTCTATGTCTACTAGACAAAACAACAACATGCACGAAGTAATTAAAGTAAATCAAATATAAGCTCTGGTTACGTGGACAGCTGTCACAGAACAAAGAAAGATCGGAGGAGGCTCTATCTATACAGACACTTTTTGGATGTCCTCTAAACGCGGCTCCATATCAGAATGGCTAAATATAATCCATGTACATCATTAGTCATTGCACCAATAGCATACAGGTGCTTGCCCAGTTGAGAAGCTGAGCATCGTGGATCTCATTCTCTTCTCCCCTTCTTTCCCCAGAATCGCACTCGATGCAAGGTAGATCAGCTTGATTGTGCAGTCTTCAATTAGTCAGTACTTTCTATGCATGCAATAGAGAAAGAAACAAAGGAAGAATAGGCGCCCAGAAGAAAAGGCAAAAGTTACATCTTGCATATACGTACATATGTGAGATACAGCTGAAATCGGACAGCTACGGTAACCAAATCTAGACGTATACAAAGATGGGATGTCCTACATGTCTGAGAAAGCGAACAGAGATAGGGTCGAAAAAGATGGGCGGGTACGGTGACTGGGTGGATGGGTGGCTGAAGCCCGTCTCTGTAAGCCATATGTCATTATGTAGATCGATCTGACAGTACAATTGTTGCCAGTAGCTACAGCATTGACAGGTATGACACAGCTCTGCAGGACGTTTGCCATAAGGCTTCAATACTAGAACGAAAACCGAGCCTCAGTTTCCAACTTAAGTTGGCCGCGCTAATCGTTTCGCGTCTAAAATAGCGCTGTTTGATTCGCGTCCCCGCAAATAGAATCGTGTAGAGTGGGTCCAAGGCGGTAATATTACTGGATCCAGCGGACAGGGGGTCCATTGACCTGGGATCCGCCAGTTTGGACGGGGTTTTATTTTCTTTTTTTCGATGGCCGTTTTTAAACTCTTCCAGCTGCTGCATACTGCATCGCATCTATTCTTATTTCAATGTAAGTCGTAGACTTTGCTTGGGATTGGCGATTTGCTGTGTCCGATGTACAGTATCTTAATTGAAGTCGGAGAGCAATTCATGAATAAGACACATATTACACCACCTACGTGTACAACCTCCTGCATATGTACCTGGCCCGAAGGGGATATGCATCGTTTTCTCCATTACTGCCAAATCGGCCGTCGTGCAGAATCTCAGTCTCACCGCTTCTCATGTACTCCGTACTTTTTGGAAAACGGCCGAAAATCATATCTATCTACTTCTCTGCCGCTGCCTAGACCCGCCATATGTCTGACTGTCGGATATGAGCCGCCCCTCCCGTCTTCCCGCCCGTCTGCACCGGCTTGATCAGAAGAATAGCCCGAAGGTTGTACATCGTATACGCCGAAATCATTAAAAATAAACATAGACTCCATGTGGGCCAGCCGGGGATACCGGCGTCGAATCTACGAGGCATCTAGGCCCCTTCGATGTTCCCCTTCACTTACGTTTCTCGTTCTGATCCATCCAAGACAATAACAGCAACACGGGAAGCGAAAAGGATCATGCTGGTCCCAATTATTTCCCCGATGAGTCTACAGGAATCAAAATAAACCCGCGTCCACTATCGTCGCGCATATATCGCCTTCCCAATTACTCTTCGAAGCAATCTGCGGCTCATATACGAAGGATCCACGCCAAATGTAAATCCAGCTCAGAGCCGCCAGCCAGTGGGTACGCATAGAAAATCAATCCTAACCCCAATTTCAGACACAAGTCCAATCATATATCGCCACTGAGCTCCAGCTAGCGCCACCGTACACCGTCGTTCTTCCTGCATCGTCAAGCCTGGAAATCATCTCCGGTATCAATGCCGCCGGACGACTCGGCATCCGCAGGTTGTACTCCAGCTAGAGGCTTTAGTTCTGTCTCGCTTTTCTGATCCTGACCAAATCCTGCCTCTCTCCAAAGTCCAAGCTGATCCAATACCCGGTCCACTAAAAGACCTATGGTCCAATTAGACAAGTGTGAATACAACGGGACGAAAAGAAACTATACCTGGAAGTAATATAAATGTAAACGCGTAGAGGATCGTCGGGGATGTCATAAAAGAAGATGCAAGGGCGAAGTGATCCGTAAATGAAATCAAACTGGCTGAAAAAATCGCGAGAGCCACGCGGACACCAACCCCTATGCTCATGTACAGCCTCCTCTTATGGCGCCGCGCTAGCAGCATGAAAGCAGCAAAATGGAACATCGCGAGCGCCGCCACGATGAAATAGTAAACGTAAACAAATTCCATCATTTTCATATATAGCCTCAAAAGCTGATCATTGCTCAATTGACCGATATCCCTTCTCTCTGAGGGTGCTATTCCCATACTCTGAAATAAGGCAGCAGTTACGTTTCCCATAAGACTATCAGCTCGGTCACTGTCTAGAGTGTAGGGACTCGTCTCGTCGACAGGACATAACGGCCCGCTTGACAAATCATCTAGGATCTGAGAGATAGCGCGCTTTTCATCTATGCCTCCACGTTTATAGTCGATCTCCATATCGTCAATGGTACTTTCCAGAAGTCGGATACCATCCGCGGGACGCGGCCGTGGTTCTTCGCATACGAACAGAATCGTCTCCGCTAGGTACGTCAGCTTCAACGTGACATCCAACGTTAATGCGAGTATCTGCGATCCCTCAAGAAGAAGAATAAGCACCACATGAAACGAGAAATGCAACTGGGCCCATAGCTGCTGGCGCAATTTGCCAAGTATTCCTCTTGGAGAAACATCGTAGTATGCTTGCCACACAAGGTACTATTTTCGTAAGACTCAGCGAGCTCATAATGGTCCGATAACGGGAATGCATACCACATTGGTGGTGACGCCTAGAATATGGACAAACGACCACTTAGTCCAGCCACCGGGTCCAACAGTTTTGTTAACGATCCGCGTAACTGATATGACACCTTCCCCGATGATGATCAGGGTGAGAAGGCCCATCCGCACGTTCAGGTGGGTCTCTTCGAATCCTATCCCCGGAGTTACACAAGACACAGCCATGACTATCCACGTCTCGAACCCAAATAGAACGAACCATGCAGTCCATATGTGTAAGTGTGTCCGGTTCTCCAGCCGGAACACAAAGTACATCTGGCAAGGAGTATCAGATTCCGACACACCTGTAGCATATATTATATAATGCAAAGACACGTACACTGAGATGAATGATACCCAGGAGCAAGAGCGTTCCTGCTATGGTAAACAGCCCCTTCATAGAAGATCTCATCTTCTTATGAGTAAGTCCAATATTGACAGTATACTGGATCCCCAATAGAATCCTGCTAACACCAAGAAAGACGCTCAGCGACTGAAACGCCCAGACGTTCTCATCACGGACGCGTGTGCTGATTCGACTTCCAGCGGAGGCAAATCCGACCATAACAGCTAATTGAACGGCTTTGCAGACCCGTTCAAATACCGAGTCTCGGGCAAATCGAATATCGAATAGAGTTACTTGAAGCCAGGTGAACCATATAACTCCCAGAAAACTGATGTAGGAGCCCAATGCTGGCCAGTATGTTAGACCCCGGCCCAGATAATCGGTAACATCGGCCAATATGCGCACCTTCTAAATTGTTTATTTCATGCGTAGCGGTGAAAGTCGATAAGTTCGCGACAAAAAAGAGGTCGAAGAATAGCTCTATTGGCGTCGCGTCGGAATGCCGGTATAGGTGTGGAGGATCTCCATCTCTTTCATCGATCGGGGTTTCGATCCAAGGAAGGACATCACGCTGGCTTTCAAAACATTCATTTGAGTTCATACACTTCGTATGGAGAAGCCAAAATGGTTCCACTCACTGTGCATGTCCGTCGGCAGATACATTCCTACGTGAAGGTTGAACAAAAATTGAGAAAAACCGCGGCCAGACCATATTAGAAAAGTCCTCTGATGGGAGTATACTAGATAGTCAATTCCCTGGGTATCATAAACTTGAGCCGAGTAGAGCATTGAGAGAACCAGAAGTGAATTCTGGATGAGTCCATTCGAATCCGCACGAGTGTGTCGCCGTAGACGAGACCAGGAGTAAACAGGAAGGCACAAACCCCAGGCCCAGTTGGCAGTAATCAGGGAAACCGCATTGCGCGAGGACAAAAAAGCGCTCCTGTTTATGTCCCATCGTCAGAATCGGTGGAAGCCCGAGACGTCACCATAGAGGCACCGATGTTTTCCAGTCCCCGAGAACGTTGAATATCGCCTGTTGACGAGCTTTCCGCATCAGATCCAGGAGTAACGCCAGCTTCTCTTTTCAGCTTTTCGTACTTTTCCCCAGCTTCCTTGATCAAGGCTTGTATTTCTACTTCTCGAACTGCGATATCAGCCTTTTCCTTCCTTAATTCTTCCATCCTGCCAACCATCGCGGACCTGGAATTCTGCATGGTGATTAGAGTAGTGCGTAAACGGTCCAGGCAATTAGAAAGGCGCGGAAGTGAGGTCACTCTCGGTGGAGTTTTCGATCGACCAGATTTGCTCGTTCCACCATTGCCCATTGCAGCACGCGTCTGAGCAGCCTCATAAGCAGCTTTCTCTTCGAGGTCTGAATCCTCCTCGGAGAGAGCCTCAGCGTCATTGATGAGGTCTCGCATCTCTTCCCGTTGTCTCCGCTTCTGTTCGCGTTCTGCTTTCCTCCCCAGCGAAATCCGGCCATCCTCTACATATTCATCAAAGCCTTCTGCAAAGTCTTCATCATCCCTAACAAGTCTCGTGTCTACGGACTTTTCTCCTGTCTCAAGTCCCAAGTAGTCGTCATTGGCTGTGTCGTCAAGGGAAATGTAATCTTGTTGATGTTGCATGGCTAGCCGTGCTCTCCTAGCCTTCTTCTCCCTAATCTCGGTCTCACTTGGGATAGTAGATGGCGCGGATATCGTTGCGAGCTCTCCAAATTTAGCGGCCACATCTATAACCTTGTCGTTTTCTTCGTCCGGCGTTGTAGTCTTTGGAGTTGAAGGGGTAGAATCTCGGAGTTCTTTTAGGTAGTCCTCGCTGTAAGTAGGTCTACCTTGGTCCTGTCCAACCCTGAGAGTAATATGCTCAGAAGATCTTTGAAGTGCGCTTTTCTCCAGAGCCCGTCTGCCTAGACCGTAGCGTTTCGGCGTCATAGTTTCACCTTCTTCCTGTACATCATCCGTCATCGACGTCTCACCAGGCCCGAAGGAAAGGCGCAATTTTGACTTCTGCTTCGGCCTAACAGGTCTCTTGACAACCGGCTCGGAGTCTAAGAATCAGTTAGCCTTTGCCACTTTCCTGTCACCAACTTAACTCTTGTGGTGGGGATACAGACATTGCTCCGCGCTCCGATCATCTTCACCTTCATCTTCATCCTGTATGATCTTGCGGGGTTTTCTTCTATTTGCAAAAGGAGAGCTCATGGTTCTGTAAATGCAACCAGCCGCAAAAATAGCCACAAAAGACAGGCGAGCAGCGAAAACGTTTTGACTGAGCTTCTTTGTTCAAAACTTCGTCACGCATCGCTCGGGGGCTTTTGCGGAACAACACTTTCTCCGGCACAGCTATTATTCCCGCCCGCAACGTCTCAGCAAAAGCTCCTCGAACGCAGCGGAGACATCGCATTCCAAGAACACAGTCGCCAAGATGCCTCAAGCGCAGCCAGAATTAAAGAAGGTAACTAACTCCGAGACTTTCTGGGGGAGGCATTTGATGTCTCCCTTTCAGAATGCGCAGGCTAACTTCTGTTCCAGTATATGGAAAAGCGTATATTCTGCCAACTGAACGGCAACCGCAAAGTTATTGGAGTATTACGAGGCTACGATGTACGTTTTAAGAAGAGGATTGGGAGTTCTCTTCATTGCGATCCTTTCCAGCCTTGTTATATTGTCCGCCGCGTGTTACGTATCGCTATTTCCGCGTGCGACTATTTCAGATCAATGTTACGATACGCCCAGAGGGAAACAATTCTGACATCTTCCATTCGTTATAGGTCTTCATGAACATTGTCCTAGACGAGGCCTTCGAGGAGAAGCCGGGTGGTGAAAAAGTCGCAATAGGCATGGTGGTAAGCAACGATCAACCGGTGCATTGCAGGAGCTATTTGTTCCGTCACGAAGCTGACGTTTTTTTCCTCTTGCATAGGTTATTCGAGGCAATTCGGTCGTCATGCTCGAGGTTCGCAAATTCCCCTTATTATTTTGCTCTTTTACATACCAGTTTTCGGAGAGAAAACAACCAAACAAAGATCAAATGGCTGAAATGCGCGTTCTTCACAGGCTCTGGAGCGGATAAGCGATAAATGAACGAACGGTACTTCGAAGAGAACGCGGAGTGTTTTAACGAGATAAGGGAACGGAATTAAGACCCCTTTACTATTCTACCCGGAGAGGTTCAACTATCTTTGGTCTATTAGGGAGTTAATGGCTCGACGGATACAATCCATACTTTCTTATTGCTTGTACGTCTTTTAATGATGAAAAAAAAGCATGAAAACAAACCAGAATAACTTCCTGTGCCCTCTTTGCAACATGCGGGGGTTGTTCCCGAAATGTGTTTTATCGTAGTGTAAGAACAAATAGAAGCTAATTAGTTGCCTTCTGCCTCAGCGACAGGCCGATGATTGATGGGCGAACATGATTCATCATCCACAGTAGCATAAAGTGCGGTACCGCCACCCCCACAGATTTGAAGAAATAGAAACGCCATGCGAAAGCAACAGGAAAATTGCCCAGAAGAGGAAGAAGGAGCCAGTGAGAAACCATGCATGCACCTGAACCCTAGCCTGAATCCACTCCCTTGTTGCAAAACTTGCAGCCGGAAAAGAAAAGTGTATAGGTACAGAAAACATAAAAAGGAGGATATATTGCTCAGATATCAAATTACCTTGGGGTTTGTCCAAGCTTCAGCTTCAGCTTCAGCCCACCACCAGGAGTTGTTGCTGGGGTTGGAGTAGCTGGAGGAGCTGGAGGCGGAGGAGGAAGATTGGTGATACGTAGCTTGGTGATGGGTCGCCCGGAGGGAGTGCCCACGGCATGCTTGGATTGCTTGAAAGTGATCTTAGGGCCTGGCAGCGGCGTTCCCTGTTCGTCTCTCTTGCGTTTTGCTGGGGTTGAAGTGTGGTCTTTGACAAATTTTGTTCGAATACGGTTCGATTTGAAGAAACGCATTCGTCCCTAGAGAATATGAGCAAATACACAATCGGCAGCATGCGTGTTTTGAACATAACCTGCATATACTTACCTTGCCAAGATGCTGCACCCTCCAGTACCGTGGATACTTCAATGCAATCACACAGGAACTGACGGGGTCATATAGAACTTTGCATAGATCAACGAAATTAGAGAGCTCAAGCACCCCAATGGACGGAGAATTGGACGCAGCCCATAGAGAATCCTTCAAGGCGACATTTCCCGACACTTCTCTCTTGAGCGCCTCTAACGCTCCTGTAATGGTCTTCCTTCGTGCGAGATCTGCCTGGCGTACCTCAGTTGACCCTTCCTGCTCGATGACAAGGCCATCTATTTGGGCGGATGGCTCTTCTTTGCGACCTGTGCCGAAGAAGGCTATGGAAGCGAGAGCTCTACCGAACATAGTGTGTAGCCGTCGTCTAAACCATTGAGAGTTATCACTTGACATGGAATAGATGAGCCACTTCAAAATTTCTGGGTTATTGAATATGCCAAGTTCGACAAGACACTCGAAAGCATCCGCTCGTAGGAGGTCATAGGTTCCAGCCCGGGTATACGAAAGGAATTGCATCGGGTCAAGATCCAAAATATTCGCCTGCATCAGTCGCATTTGACATCGCAGGGCAGCTCGCGTGTAGACGTTCTGGAAGGAACTTGACCATTCATCCATTCTCCGATACCTGTCAATCTCGGCTATGGAGTCTTTCTCTAGATCTTCCTCTGCCTGGGCATCAAGGACCCGCTGCATGTCAAAATCACTGATATCCTCCGTCCTGGTCTCGACCTTTCCAAGCAGAGTATTGCAAAGTGACTCCATCAGACTAGCCACGTAGAAGTTGTCCGAGTACTGTGGAAACGTCAGAATGGAATTTCTTAGAGTTGATGCTTTACAGATGTTTACCTCATTGTTGGAGTTATCATTGAATTTTAACTTGTCGTAGAGAAACCGTTTTACTCTCATTGGAGTCTTCCCATTGTTGTCGCGCACTTTCGAGATAGACTCCGGTATGACTTTCTGAAGAATGTAAGCAGCTCGATCAGAAAAGTCATTTGAACGGGTCATCGGTGAACCCGGTAGACAAAAGAGAGCTTGGAAGGCCTTTTCGAGATGAAACAGCCCTAGCCAATCGATTTCTTCTTTAGCATGCTTGACCAGCGCCTGCGCAGCAGCCGCACGGATTCCGTAAAAGTATCTGCGGTCCATTAAAGTTCGAACGAATATCGTCGATATTAATGGATGTTCTCGCTGAGCTGCCATATACTGAATGGACTAGGAGCTTGTCAGTATACCTCGGAAGACAAAGGAGTAGTAAGGCATAACAGTCGACTGACTTCATACTGAGCCACAACATCCCGATCTTGTTGCAGCTGGGAGAGATACATATATCCGGGCATCACCAGAGAAAGCTTGCAGATCCACTCGAAGTCAGCATCCATGCGAATCCACTCATAGGACTCCTGCCCCATGCGGTCCTCATCCTCCTTGCTCCAGTCCGCAAGTCTCCACTCATGTAACTCTTCCTCTGTCTGTAAAACATCTCCAAGACAGTAGAGGAGAACGTCCTCCTGGGTTTCTGTGTTCGGATCAGCTCCCACAGTAGCAGCCGCACGTTCTTTCTGCCTTTTATTCCGCTTCAACCGCTTATATTTTGTATTATATGGTATGTCAAACTTCGTCACGCCTTCTTTGATTTCCACAATGTGTTCGTAAGGCGTTCCATCGGCTTCGTGGATTCGAATGGTCATCGACCCCGTAAAGACCGGCTGAACAGTACCAGCATAGATTCCTCGAATTTCCTCCTTCACATCACGCATGAATGAATTCTGTTCTAGATCACGGTTGCTATGCTGTTCAGATTGAACCTGCCTGATCATCATTTCAACAACCAGCTTCTTTTTGTTGAACCTCTGCGTAGCTTGAAAGCGGGGACATCCAGCTCCATACACCCATTGCTGGAAGAAGGAATCGAGTTTTGCGTGCCCAAGACGCTCACACGTCTTCTGGAACAGAGAACTGGTAACAGCTCCGTTAAGCAAGTCGCCCGTTCGCGCATTCAAGAAAAGCCGTGAAACAATGCGAGACATCGTTGCTTTTCCACTAGCCTTCGTAAGTCGCCGGTCAAGAATGAACAGGACCAAAGGAGCCTTGAGGGCAATGAAGTCGATTTCGGAGGGATCCAGTTTCAAAATGTTCCCCATATCATGTATCGAAGGCCGTTCATAATCAAGTTCACAAACCCTATCTGACATCTGTTTGAGGCGAAATCGATATTCATTGTTTCCGCAAAGCTTCCTCATGAACGTATCTGTGATATACCACGAAACACCTACGGTGACCCAAGTGTCCGTAGGCTCCTTGGGAATAATATTGACCCCAATCCATTGGCAAGCCAAAGC
This sequence comes from Monascus purpureus, assembly GCA_025999795.1. Taxonomy (NCBI): domain Eukaryota; kingdom Fungi; phylum Ascomycota; class Eurotiomycetes; order Eurotiales; family Aspergillaceae; genus Monascus; species Monascus purpureus. Next base: position 148,582 of record AP025347.1, on the reverse strand, counting down.
ATGGACCAGGGCTCGTGTTGAGTCGTACATCAAGTCAATTATTTCTTCGGGGAAAAGTAGGTGGTTGCTGCAGATCGACAGCCAGGCGGACGGGACGATATCTTCTGGGATATCATCTACGAAGCAAATCTTGTAACTCGCGAATGGATACGAGCCGTAGGTCAGGGATAAGAAATCAATTGCCCTTGCCATCGGAAAGCAAGTGTTTCTCACTTCATCCGCTCTTCCAGGCAGACAAAAGCCATGTATGGGAATAGCATTTTGGCCCAACTGTTCGTCCTGATCACTTTCCCGAAATTCCGATAGGTTAACACATTCAAAGGGGCCCACAGCAAACCCAAGCTGCTGCGCTGAGAGGGGCGACGTGCATGCAAATGACACTGTTTTCCTCGTATTGTCGTGCGGATCGACGATTTCGTCCGTCATTTCTCCTGAGCAAACCACCGATACGTCTAATGTCTCATCGTCAGAAGATATGTAATGTCCTCTTGTGGAGTTCGGCTTCGACGAATCCCAAGACTTGCGATCAAACATGTCACCCAGAGTGCATGGGCATCTGATTGAGAATTCCCAAGTACACCGCGAAGAAGGATCGTCAATGCAGGGAAACAGAGGGCATCCGGCGCTGTATCCCGGAGAGTTTGTCGTGTAGGCATGTGGATAACGCAAATCGCCATTCTCGATCCCAACAAATTGCAATCCATCCCGTATATGGTCGATTGTGAATTCGATGCCCACTGTTATCGCTGTGAACCGCGGCAGGGCCGACTCCACAAGTCTAGCACTGAACGACCCGTCAGCCTCCTCAGCAGAACCCGTAGCACGCAATGTCATTTGACTCTGCATTTCTATCGAAAACGGGTCAAGTTCATCGATTCGGACGCCTTTCGGTATCGCAACAAGGAGGTCAGGTTCCGGTGGATACTTCGTGGCACTGTCGATCTTGGAGAATAGCCGCTGATGGTATTGGGGTCCATAAAGCTGCAGCGACTCATATGGGTCCTTATGTTTTAGTGTCGAAGGTTTCCCGCTCACAGTCAATCGTTTAATATCTCCTTGCCGAAAATTCAAGCAAATGGCCCTGAGATCTCTGTGATGAGGATGAATGGTTATCTCCGTTTTCCCTTTCAGGCTCTTAGTCGCAAAATCAATCTCCAGCTCGACCTTCTGATGCGCAACCGAATATCCTGGGCCTGAGGGCGTAGGCCCGCCCGGTGTTTCGACAACGCCCGGCATCGATGGAGATATTCAGTCGTAGACTGCGCCGAGAGCGCTGCGCGGACCATCCACCGTCATGTCCAAGCTCGCTGGGCAAGATAGACGATTCTCAAATCAGTGCATGCAGAGAATCGAAGGCATCAAGTGCCGTAAAGGTGAGCCGATTGTGATGCGAAGGATCGGGCTTTTGAATGGTGGTAGGAAGGCTCTTGAGAAGCTCAACAAAGGAGTACGAAAGGAACACAGCGTGCGCAAACAAGTCAGATAAAGAGAAATGTCAGCTGGAGATGCAATCCCGCCTTAGGAAGCTCATGAGTAGATGGAGGACTGACGGATGGTTGAGGAATGGGCGCATTCACTTCACTGTCCGCTCATGTCGCGTCGTTTTGCGGAGTTCGCAAATGCGGGCCCATGTCACGTGGAGATTCTTCGAGTGACACCGAGGGACCTCCTGCCCATTTCTTTTCCCTTTCTTCTTGCGCTTCTCCATTCTTCCCTCGCTGTGTTGAATCGATAAAATAGCTAGCGTCACTCGGCATTGCGAGCGCTCGGCTGCCTTCTTGTGTCGAGTTCACTTTCTGTTCCTCCCTGGCCCGCGGGAGCCTACGTCCAAATCGGATCTTATAGTCTAGGCAACTGAACTGCAGTCGCGATGAGTAGGATCTTTCGCAAGGTCCAAGGTCTGTGAGAAGGATATTCCCAAAATTTCTTGCTCTTGAAATACAGAGGCTGACCCGTTCTTGCGCATTATACAGCGACCCAAGATTCGCTTTCGGACGATATTTTGAAACCCCTGAAAGACTACAAATACCAGAGTGTGGACAAGTCGTTCATCTCACGGTATATTTTGAAGCATTACGTATGTCTTTATCTGAACGGTCCAAAATCCCCCCGCGTGTCTTGCGGCTGATCAGGATACTCCCTTTAAGTGGAATGCATTCGTCGAACTTCTACCTATGTGGTTGGCGCCGAACATGGTCACGCTGTTGGGGTTTATCTTCATTGTGGTCAATGTGTTTTTCATTGAGCTTTTCATTCCAGATCTCATAGGACCGGTTAGTTTATCTAAGCCTTTTTTTATTCCACTTTCAACTCTGACGGTCGTCTCGAATTAGGGTCCATCCTGGCTATATTACAGCTTTGCCTTTGGTCTATGGATGTAAGTTACACAGTGGGACCTCGCATTATTAGCTTGTGTATATATTGGAAACATGACTGATTGTCTTCTTTTCATTTGAAGGTACTCGACACTGGACAACGTTGACGGTAAACAGGCTAGGAGGACGGGTACTTCTAGTCCCTTGGGAGAGCTTTTTGAGTTTGTGCCCATTCCCCAGACAACTATACACAAAGAAAAGAAGATGAATGAAATTGGTAATAGCCGTTGACTGACGTCGGGTAGCCATGGGATCGACTCTCTGAACTGCACTCTTGCGAGTCTGCTCGAGACGGCAGCAATGGGCTTGGGTTCGACGAAACTCGGAGCGTATACTGCTCTGATTCCATGCTTGGCCATGTACGCCTCAACCTGGGAAACGTATCACACGCATACTCTTTACCTAGGCTATGTGAATGGCCCCACTGAGGGTCTCCTCATCGCCATCGCGTTCATGATTGCATCCGGCATTTATGGCCCCCAAATATGGGGGCAGCCGATCACGAATCTGTTGAACTACCCGCAAATATTCGGGACATACTCAGTACGGGATCTGTGGGTTCCGTTCCTTGTCGCATCCTTCTTCGTGGGACATTTGCCGGCCACGATCTATAACGTTATTGTTGCTCGGAGACGGCAGAACCTCCCAATCACCCCCTTGTTCAAGGAATGGATGCCCATGCTTGTGTTCACGGGATGTAACCTTGCCTGGCTCCTTTCTCCATACTCAACACTGCTGGTTCAAAATCACCTGGTGCTATATTGCTGGACTATCTCTTTTGTCTTTGGTCGGATGACTACCAAGATCATCCTTGCCCATCTGACCAGGCAGCCGTTCCCTGGCTGGACTGTACTCCTCACACCACTAATCGGGGGCGCTGTGCTCGGGAACCTACCACTTCTCGGTCTCACCAAAGTCAGCGCCTGGCTGGAATTATGGTATTTGAGGGCGTATCTCCTCTTCGCCTTTGTTGTATACATGCATTGGGCTTTTCTGGTGATCAACCGGATCACAACCTTCTTGGGGATCAACTGCCTTACAATTCGTGAAGATAAATCAATGGCTCGAGATAGAGCCTATCGTGAATTTGGAGAGGGCCTGCTTGGTGGGTCTGCCACCCGACTCGATACTCCAGGTACAGTCAAGGGGGGAGTCAAAAGCCACTGACTTCGTGTCGTTCTAAAGATCTAATGTCCCTCCGCTCGGATAGGATACGGTAACTAAGTTCTTCGCCCCTGTCTGGTGACGGACGACTTCCCGTTATCATCGGACTCTCCTCGTCGAATACTGCGGGTATATGCACGCATATTATTGTTGTTGAGAGCAGTGAACAGATTGTATAAAACGAATTTAAAATGGGGTGCGACTTGCCGGGTTCTTCGCTGCGCGAGTGATACTGGATGAAGGGAGCCGAGGGGAGTCCCGACTGCACATAAATATTTTTTCCGTCATATACTTCATACGGTGTGTCTTCCAACTCTATCGACTATGTAATAACGCCATTCAACTCCTTATCTCCAGGACTGGGTTATGCACCTGGACCATGACTCGCCGACGGTTCACCAGATGAAGCGTCTCGCCATGTGATCATACTTTATAATACATATTCATGTCACGTTAATTAGAAATTGAACTGGGAATAGAGTGCATTCAGAACATTCAATATTATATAAGCCCTAGAATCTTGCTGTTACAAATTGCTGTTAGCGATGGAGCTTAATGCGACGATACCACCCGAACGTATCATGGAGTTACCCCGATATTCTGCACGCCAAGCACCGGTCAGACAACGCCGCCGATAAAGAAATGCGACGGTCTCTGTCCGTTCCATGGGTCCCAGCGACCAAGCACATCGCCATTCGTGGCTTTACGCAGCTTCTCCTCCGGAGATACTGGCCGGTGGACCGGCGATTCTGCAAGATGGCCGGATCGGAGAACCCTGCGCTCTGATAAGAGCCCGCGGAGGCAAGAAGGCACGCCGTACGGGGTTATAACTCACTACTTATGATCAACAACGCCGGCTCTATTTTTCGCCATGTCATCGGTTCTTGTTGTTTCTTCTCTCTGGGACGCATACAGGCACAATGGGAACTTCTTCAGACATCATCACCCCTGTCAATAGCAATGGCAAGGAGGCCATCCAGGCTCAGAGCGCGGATGAGCTGCGTCTGGCGCAGATGGGTGCGTGTGAATCGTTTATATATTAGCAGCTAGGATATAGACTGACTTCTCTCTTGGACAGGTCATAAACAAGAGTTGAAACGTCACTTTTCCATATGGAGTCTCATCGGCGTCGCTGCCAACTGCACTATTTCGTGGACGGGTGAGACTCGACAACAGCAAGAGACATTATCCTCCGGAATGACTGTTTAATTCTGATTGTGTCTTGTTGCTTTTCAGGTCTGGGACTCGGTCTTATCACTGCCATTAATGCCGGTGGCCCTGGCGCTCGTAAGGGGCCTTCCTTCCTGCCTTGGATGTACCCTCGAAGCTGATACTGACAACGGCAGTCATCTACGGCTTCATCCTCATCTTCATCCTCCAGTGTTTCCTTGGCGCGTCGCTGGCAGAATTCGTCTCTGCATACCCGACCAATGGAGGAATGTACCACTGGATTGCAGCAATCGCTCCCAAACGCTACAATGCCTTCTTGAGTTTTGCCACGGGATGGAGCACGGTGGTCGGCTGTAAGTGCGACAATCACCTCCTCAGCACTCCCCCCTAATGAAACCAGGGATCTTTACCACCGCATCGACCAACCTTCTTTACGCCTCGAACTTCATGGCCTTGATTTGCCTGTACAAGACGCACATCGTGCTTCAGCCCTGGATGACCTTCGTCGCCTACGAAGTGCTCAATCTGATAACCGCCTCTGTCGTCATGTTTGGAAACCGCTTTATTCCCCTTATCAATAAGTTTTCCTGTGAGATCACTGTGCCATCCGATGAGTAGTAATTCATGAATACGATGGACTGACCGACCCCAACACTTCAGTGGTCTATCTGCAGCTGGGTTGGTTTGTGATCATGGTTACTGTTGCTGCATGTGCCCCAAAGCATCAGGATAGCAAGTTCGTTTTCAGGACGTGGATGAACCAGACTGGTTGGGATAACAATGTTATTTGTTTCATCACTGGCTTGGTCAACTCGCTATACGCCGTCAGTGGCTTGGATGGGGTTACGGTAAGGTCCAAGTCTGCCCGTTACAAATGGCCTAATGTTAATCAAGCTTTTTCAGCATGTCACGGAGGAAATTCCTAACGTAAGTTGAGACTGGTCAATCAATTTTTATCACATCTTCCCCTCTGATCTTTTATGAACTAGCCGGGGAAAAACGCGCCGATTGCCCTAGGTAGGATTGATCTTCTCAGTTTCGGCACATTATGGATGATATATTCCTAACAGATTTTTTTTTAAAAAAAACAGGCTGCACACTTATTATTGCCTTCGTTACTGGGTTCACATACCTGCTCAGCCTTATGTTCTCCGTCCAGGACTACTCAACGCTGGCAAACACTTCTACCGGTCTCCCGCTGGCAGAAATCTTCCGTCAGGCTACGCAAAGCACCGGCGGAGCCTTTGCTCTCATATTCATTCTCTGGATTGCCCTTTTCCCATGCATGATTGGATCTCAGCTGAGCACGGGAAGAGTGTTCTGGGCTTTCTCGAGAGATGAAGGCCTCCCATTATCCAAACTGTAATGCAATTTCCTGTCCCACTACTTCCTATCGTGCTTTTCGTCGCTAACAGACCGCGTAGTTGGGCCAAGGTGAACACTCGACTGGAGTCTCCGCTTAACGCACAGCTCTGCGTATCCACAATTGTTGCCCTTCTTGGCCTGATCTATCTTGGATCCAGCACTGCTTTCAACGCCATGATGAGCTCTGCAGTGTACGTTGTCTTTCTTCCCTATTGACAGGAATCTGCCTCTTGATATAACAGCCTGACTGATAAGAAAAAACAGGACAATCAACAACGTCGCTTACCTCGTCCCAATCCTCACCAACGTCCTCCTCGGTCGCAGAACCATGCACCGCGGCCAATTCTACATGGGCGATATCACCGGCATGGTTGTCAACATCATCGCCGTCGCCTGGCTAATCTTTGCTATCGTCTTCTTCTCCTTCCCTTACTACATGCCTGTAACACGTGAGTTATATCCCCCCTCCTTCCCCGAGCATATGCAGCCCAATATAAATTGACAAAACTTCCAGCACAAAACATGAACTACACTTGTGTCTGCGTCGGCGGATTCCTGGTCATCGCCATGATCTGGTGGGTTATCGCCGGTAAGCGGTACACGGCGAACATGCGACGAGTCAGAGAGGAAGAGCAGAATGGCGCTCATGTCACGGTAGTTGAGACTGGTGAGAATAAAGCTTGAGTTTAGGGAGACTTCCTTGGACTGAGAGGAAGTCGGAAATTGCACATTGCAAATATCCTAGTGTATCATATGGGTTGGATGAAGGTATATTTTTTATGAACAATGGGGGTTATTACAATTGGGCCTGCTTCTGTCTGTCTTAGGGTTGTATTTATTGTTATTGTTATTGGCTTATTACCTACTGGTCTACTACTATAATACTACATAAACCTACGTGACATTGTCCTCTGGTTAATTTTGAGTTTATTGTGATTGCTGTTGTTGCTGGTATCGGTTCGGTCATCTTGATATATAATAAAGCAACAACCAGCCACTATGTCAATAACCAAGGAATTTAATCTCAACACATTCCGCAGCTACTGTCATACAAGAACGGAAGGAAATACATCTACCTACATTTTCAATGGATCTTGAGAAATAAATTACTTGGTAGAACTTTTGGGGCTTACCTTACTACTATTTGTTGAAAAAGAGACGGTGATCGACTCGGAAATATCGCAACCTCATGATATATTATCTATATCATCCTTTTAAATATCTTAAATTAAAACAAATGGCTAATAGAGTGCAGAGTATAGAACAACTTCTTTCACTGAACGGCTCTCCCTTGTTCAGAGGAATGATTCCCTTGCAGGCCAGAAAAATTGGTACCCCATGTGGATAGATGCAGCAGCTTGTGAGAGGGAGTTTGATATTCCGCAGCTTAGCTGATTGAAAATTATCCGTCTGGCTGCTGCTGGTAGGACGGTGATGCGGGGTTTACCATGTCCAGATGATGGTGGAAGGATACACGGAGATTCTGTGCATCTGCATCTGAGGAAGGTTGTAAACATTCTTGTATAAGGATATCAATTTGCGTTTAGGACAACCATGTTCCCATAACAGAATTTAGACATAGTTAACGAATAGTTTTCACTTTTCGTGCTGTTTCTGTGAGATTCTTAGGTAAATATCCGGCCCATGTTTATACACATCCACTTAGGTGTACTCTGGTCAGTTCTAGATGCGGCTCGAAAGAGTCGAAGGTCAGCATGACTATTGCAGAAATCATTTTGCGAGTGCGCGCCAGCATTAATAGAATGATGCCCTATCAAACTATGAACGAAAATGACGCTAAAACTGCCAGTGGAATGTAACATAGCCTGTTTGGTTACTCGATAAAGAGCGCACTTAAGTCGCATCGGGATGACGAGATAGAAACTTCATGACAAATTCCCCATCAGCTGAGAAGCTTCGTCTCAGGGTTTATTAGTCCTCTTGTGATTCATTCACGCCCAGATGATACCTACGGCTTAGAACTTTGTGCATAGCCATGTCGGACGCTGGAAGTGCCGTGAGTAGAAATATTGCACTGTAGACGTGCTAGGAAGGATTAGTAGACGCTGGGAGAGATATGCTGTGTATCCAGCAAGGTAAACTGCTAGTTTTGTATCTTGTCATGGCAGAGCTGGATGCCAATAGTTACTATATTCAATATCTTGACCTTAGTTCAGGAAAATAGCGCAGGGAGTCTGCACCGCAAATGCGTATGTTCCTTATGGAAAAACCATATGCTGAGAGTCCTCGATGCTTTTCATAGCCACCCTCAGTTCTGCCTTGGCGGTTGTAGGTATGCAGCAAGTTATGCATATTTTTCAGTATGTGAAACCTAATCAAATCAAGGCAGATAGCAGATATTCATGGATTTTCAACCGCGCGCCACGTGTTTGGAATAAGCGCCCTCTCGTCTTATCGTCTGCAGTACTCGCAGATCTTTGGTAATCCTTTCCCAATGGACGTGGTAATGACACAATAATGGAAAAGTCTGGGTTGATTCAGGCGACTTCTGAATACGTAGGTGGAGAAGGACGATAGTTATCAGAAACCGGTGGAGCAATACGAACAGGATATTTTGCGGTGTACTCCGGGAGACCCGGAGAAATCGCCTTCAACGGAGATCTCGGGTCGATTTTTGGGGACGTCTGTATTGAGGTCATCAAGATGCTATGATCAAGTAGCACAGCCGTAGTGTAGGAAAATGGATGAGGATGGGGATGATGGGAGAGTGAGGGAAGAACTGAAGGTGCAGACGCGACCGAAAGTTCACCGAAGTAAGTCACATGACCATATGGCAAATAAACCAAACTAGGCAAATAAAGCAAACAAAACCAACGGCACGGGCCAACAGACTACGGGACAGGGCAGAAGCCAAGAAAGCCCAATACCAGCCAGAAAGGCTTGGTAAGTAGCTTATTTGTCTCTTCACGGGGCGAAGTGCCAACCGGGGGCAACGCAGCGCCAGGTGAGTGGCGACGACAGGCCAGGAAGGGCGCGTTCTGAAACCGGTCGTCGTGTAGCAGCCTCCCCCTGGCTGTCTTCTTGGGAGATTACAGAGATACTTTATATTATTAGGAGCATCGGAATCCTGCCCAGTAATAATTATCGGCTGACAGTGGAAAGGAACTATTTTTGACGGGGCGCTGGGGACGGAAAGGCCAGTCACAGCTCAGACTACGTCGTATGACTGGTTCTAATTCAGGAGAATCAACGATGGTTAAATACGATTCTGGTCCACGCACCAGAATGTAAACGAGCGACTGGTGTGAGCTACTATTAATGGTTGGACGAGACGGATATTCGCACGCTGTACACACGCGCGCTGCAGAGAGATGCCGATCGAGTTGGTCCATGCGACGATTGACAAAAAGCAGAAAGATCAGGTCTGAAGGTCCATGCGATGATGCTGCCACACACACGCACACAGAAAAAACAATAAGGAAATCATTTTGGTTCGGTAACTAGCTTCAGCAGGTCAACCCAACCACATTGGATTCGCATAATATATCCTTCTGGTCCTTAGGGAAGGCCCACGGGGGGCCCGCGGTGCCCGTCGGAAGGACTAGGCATCCATGGAATGACAAGCATCGTGTCTGGAGGATATGTAAAGCAGTTCTCCACCATGATCACATCCCAATCCGTTCTGGCTTGGCAATGCCCTATCAGGAGATATCCTGCGACAAGAGCGAGCAGGGGAGTGGGGATTGCTGTATATTGTTTTTTTTTTTTTTTTTTTTGAGTTCGGCTAGAAAGTCAACCAGAGAAAAAAGAAAAGAAAATTCTGTCTGCCTTGCGTGTCCCGTGCTAGATCTGTGCCCATAGAAAGACCTGTAATAAATGAATGGCGTGTTCGTGCGCCATTTTTACCTTCCATTGTCGACTGGTCGCAAGGCTGGGCTTACAGAAGGATCGCCGTAGTGTGATGACAAGCGGATACAGTAGTACGCGGGAGGGCGCGGAAGGACACGAGAGACATACAACGATCGCAGGATGTGCCTCGACTGGGCAGGAGGAAGGAGAAAAGAAACGAGTTAGTAGAGTCAGTCAAGAGTCAAGACGAGTCGGAAGAAGATGATGCGAGGGGAGGACAGGAGAGCAAGCAGGAGCAAACCCAGCGAGTGGCAGTACACCACGCAATGATACCGTCAGAGGAAAAAATATCTGGGGCAACGCCAAGAGTGATCTGAGCGAAAATGCTTGTCTGGGATTTGACAGGCTTGACCATGCGAGGCGTTTCGAGCGTGGTAAATGTAAATTGATTGTAATATTTAGTAGCAATGGATGGTTGGAATGATTGATTCTTACTGTGCTGCCTGAGACTAGCCATAGCTGGACGCGCGACCGAATTACTGGAGCGAGAACGAAGGAAATAATAATGTCAAATATAACACACGATCTGCCTTGCTTATTATAGAGTGATATTATTATAAGCATTCCTGTGTATTATTATTACTGCCTGCACCCATGCTGGCTAGTTACTGGTAGGACGCCTCCCCACGTCCTGTGGCCCTTTTGCCCCTGCTACTCCCTTCTCTTTTCTTTCATCTCCTCTCTCCCCTTTCTTCCCCTCTCTGTTCCATCCGTCTTATCTGTCTGGTAGCCTCTCAAATGATGGGAGTCGCCGGAACCCCTGACCATACCTCATCTCGATAGACTTGCGGTGTTTGACCACAAATCCTTACCCGTTGTTGCACACCTTCATCGTGACCGCTACAATGGAAGCTGTTGGGTCCAAGGACCCAATGTGCCCCGGGTCCGAAGTCCCGGTCCTCATAGCACCTCCATCACGACCTCCGCCGCCGCCACCAACGCGACGACCATCTCCCCTTCCGACAACCACGGCGGAGATAGCAGAGACGACACCACCAGCAGAATCCAAGTCAAAACGCCCCAAGCGCAATAAACAACAGAAACAATCGAAACAACCCAAACAACCCAAACAGGCAAAACAGGCAAAGAAGCAGCTGCTCGTCGACGAAATCGGTGAAGCCCTCGTCGCCCAACTCTACCCACGCCCCAAAACCTCCGCATCCTGTCCGTGTTGTGATTCCAGCCTGTCGGTGACCGATCAGCTTCACAGCGTCCTCACTCCCTCAACAATATCTGGTGGATCCGACAACTCCCCAAAGACGAGTAGTAGCCGCAGTCGCAGAAACAGCAGCCACAGCAGCCGCACCCTGCTCGAGTCCAACACCTCGCTGGCATACAAGTTCCTCGGCGCACACAATACCTCCCTCTCAACCCCGCATTTGAGTCTTGATTCCCTGAAGCCGAGGCTGGAACGCCCCGTTCGGGCACTGTCTCGGTCACACCTGGAGAAGCATCCTAGCGTTTTCAGCCTGAACGATATTGCCAATCGAGAGGCTGTGGAGAGGTTGGCCGCGGAATATGGGCGCGTATCACACATGGGCATTCTTGATCCGAGCTACACCTTCTTTGTCAACAAGGCTCGCACCGCCGCGCTTTCGTTCAAGGTCCGCAACAAAGTTGCCATCGTCGGTGGCGATCCTCTGTGCGACCCGACATTATTCCCCAGTGTTCTCGCCGAGTTCGAGGAGTACCGCAAGCGCTTCCACTGGGGGATAGTTTTCATGGGGGCCAGCAGTAACTTGGTGAACTATGCCCGGGAACGGAAGTGGATGACCATGCAATTTGGTACGGAACGTGTGCTCAACTCCCTGACCAATGAGGTCCTGCTAGAAAAATGTGGGAAGCGTATAATTGTGCAGAACAGGCAGCTTTTGAACCCATCGAAAGGTGCCATAACTTTGGGTTTGTATGTGCCCTCCGTGGAGGAAGACCTTGCGCTGCAGGATCAGCTCTTCGCCATATACGACTCGTGGCGGCTGGAAAGAAATCGGACTGCTTCAACGCAGGCTTTCATCACCGTTTATGATCCTTTTTCTCTCCCGGGCCTCATGACTTACATCTACACGCGTGGACCCGATGGCACCCCCAATGGTTTTGCGGCTCTGCGGAAAATCGGTGCTAACCAGGGCTACCACATCGATCCTTGCATTGCCGCTCCCGGCGCGCCGAAAGGGATTAGCGACTTGCTGGTCTTTGCTGCCATGTCACTTCTCAACCGTGCTGGCGTATCATATCTTAGTTTGGGTTTTGAGCCGCTGGATGAGCTAGGCGAGATCACGGGAATGCCGCCGCTTCTGGACAAGCTCACACGAGCCATATACCTCCATGCCTATCCACGCCTACCCATCGGAGGCAAGAAGGCGTATCACAACAAATTCAGACCCGACGAACAACAGGAATCAGGGTTGTTCTTGGTCTTTCCATCAGGCGTGTACAACCCGCGCGAGATGGTGGCTACGATCCACATGGCAAACATCAGCATCTGGAAACTCATCTTTTCAGATCGGAAATCTTCTGCGAAGAATGTCAGTGGACAACAGAAGCAGCAATCAGAGGAAGAGAAACCATCCGAAAATTCTTGATCGGGTTCCCTGACAATTAGCTCGGAGTATGCCATTCATAAGTAAAATTTTTTGCATTCTTGTGTCCTCGCGAATTGAACAGTCATCATTATGCTGAAAGGGATTAGGAGTTTGGAGCATCAAGCGTTGTACAAAGACATGTACTGTAATATATAATAATGGTCGTTATATAGGCGATTGTGGGCGTATCCTGGAATAATTGTTCACTATGCAATCTCCCTATTCCAAAAAAAAAAAACACTAAATCCTTTACCATGCAATAAAGCGGTCATGAATTCGGTTCCGAGGGACGGCTGGGAAGTCACAACTCGGCAGTATCAGAGATTGAGGCGGGATTCCATGGGCGGCATCAGCACGACCGGCCGAAGAGAAAATCCTTGACGATCGGGGATCCAGAGAACTCAGGGTTCAATAAGACGCAGCTGGTGAAGGCGTGTCAGACGGAGACGACGTCTAACGTTGGAGCGATATTAACACTAACTTCAGAAAGTATTCCAGTCCAATCCGTCTAGTTTCGAGGAACGATGGGCGGAACTTGACTGTGTGTATCTATTAGCTGATGTTGCCAGAGCTAGAATACATGGCAATTGGGAATTGCATACAAAGCACACTCTTCGGTGGGAGAGCGGGCAGCGCACTTTGCGCATGGGGGAAGGCAGCGAGCAATCGTTGCCGCAGGTCGTCGAATTCGGAATATCTGAATGTAGCGAAAATTCAGCATGAGGTTCCAAACTTATGGGTTAATTTGTCCCGTATGATACCTCATCCGAATGACCATCGAACCGCCCTGCGACATTGTTAGGAATATGACGGTCAAAGGAGGGCATATATATGGATGGGAGGCAGAGTTACACACTTCTAAAGTCTGAATCCTGCAGTTCCACACCACATACGCTCCAGCCCCTACGCTAGATTTCCCTTGGACGATCACATAATCGTCAACGATGACGCTTTTGGCCCAGAGACCCCGACTGGTGTCTGAATTGGGATCTTCCGTATGGTCTTCCAAGGTGATGGCCCCGGATTGGTCGAGGGACGCTTGAGATGAACGGGATGCATTGCGATAGTGACTCCAGTATGGAGGGACTACACCAGATATAGGACGTTCCTTGTGTAAAGGGTGGACCGTGCCATTATGGTCATCGTGGCCCTTGCTGGCACTGGGACCGCTTGTGGATAATGATGCAGCCTCAACAGCATCCGGGCTTGGATTGGCAGGGAGTGTTTGCGGCAAGGGTGCAGCCTCCTCAGTCGCAGGCTCCATCCATCAGATATTTTGTTTTTTTCTTCGCTCTTTCCTTTTCCTGTCGACGAATAAGATGGGTGGCGTTGATAGTAGTATTGATGACTATTTATAGAGGCATGAGTTGGAGCAATGCAATATATGTCATATGCAAAGAAGCAAGGTAGTGGCTTGTACAGACCGCACCGCCAGGGAAACCTTCCGGGTTCAAACTTGGAACGTTTCCTGTAGAATTAGGAGTCCTGCACTACAGCAAAGTAGATGGGGATCGAGAGAGTCTTCGAGAAGACGATGAGAACAACCAGGCGAGTTCCCAGCCGTTCCGAACAGGCGAGAGACGGAAATCCAGTGTCCTTGATGTCTTCTCCCCTGATGGATGGCGGTGCGGCTGACGCCTGCCGGTCACGGGACGCCAAGACGATAAGGGCGGTCTCGTGACTTATACATTAGTCATATGTATTGTTTAAGTTAGTTACCGCGGTAACACCAGTGCTTGCCTATTTGGGCAAGTCGTGAGTGCCCAGGCAAGTGACCAGGATCACCTGATGTGACTAGAACTCCTTTTTCACGGCAGAGAACATCCGTTCTTCACAACTTTCACTCTCATTCGGCCCTCACATGCCAAGTCGTATTCGAGAATGAACGCCTCCCTCAACTATTACTCCCAACGGTTCTTGGTCACAACATGATTGTTGCACTAACGGAAACTATATTTGAAGCCAAGAGCACCACGGCCCAATCGCTACTCGAATAATATTGGAATCAGCTTGTTATTGGCCTCTGCCGGTGACATTTCCAAAATCTTCCTTGAAATGTGAGACCTCTCGCATTTTCGACAGCTCTGTCCGCAGCCACGTCTCAGTCTTTGCATGCAGTCGACTGAATTCTTCAAGAGTCAAGTGGGACGAAGTTTCAAAGAGAACCTATGAGGTTTAGACGATATCGACGGGGGTTGCCCGGCGCTGAGCTTACTACGGAGTCCCTGTATGATGACCCCAAAAATAGGGGGTAAGGGTAGCTTCTATTCGGTGATAATGGCTCAACTGGTGTTTATGTCTCGGCTCAGGCCTTTTGTTTCTCGCGCTACGACAGGTTAGTTGCATGCAGAATGGGTACTTTCGCTTCAATGAAGTGGTTGATAGAGGGTATATTTATCTATCTGTCTAGATAGCAGGCCAGACAGATGGAGCTCGTTAGTTTCTGTTTTTCGGGGATTAGGTCGCTGTCTCTTCTCAATAAATCCCCCTGTTCCTCATTATTATTGTTATTCTAATTTCTGAACCCCTTCATCTCCTGAAGCCACCCTTTTACTGTCGTTTCCGCTATCCATACTCTGAGCTTTCTCCAGAGATCTGCAGATCGGCTCTTAGCTTTGATATAGTGCTACAGCTTAGTTGCCCCCTGAACTAGCTTGCTGCTCTCTCTCTACCTAGTAGAAGAGAGGACAGGTCATTCAGAAGATACCATCGACTTTATCTCTCGCCTGTGGCTCTTCCCTAAACAACAAAACATCACGAAATACAATGCTGTATCAAGCGCTACTCGCTCTAACTTCCCTGGCTGGGATCGTTGCCGGCCAGATTGACCCTAACAGCGTTCCTCTTTCAACTAGGCGTCAGTCATGTCTTTGACAGCATTTCCATGGGTTTAGTTGAAGATTATCTGACGTTGTTTCCCTAGAGAGTTGGTGCCAGTACCAAACCTCCACCTGCCCGCTCATCTGTCTTGATATAAAGGGAGCTTCAGGTTCCCCCGAATCCAACTCATGTGACCCGGTAAGGAGACACAATCGACCTCTAGTGGAATATCCCATTCTTTGAACCTCTGCTGACCGGGATCTCCTACACGGAAATAGAAATCTCTTTCGTATAGTTGTGTGTGCAGCAACGGCATTACCCCCAACGCCTCCGAATACACTGAGACCCTGCCCTACTTCATCTGCACAGAAACAAACAACCAATGCGTCAATAACTGTAACGGCGTCTCATCGTGCCAGTCAGCTTGCCGTGAAGATCACCCCTGCGGTGCCCAGGATCCGCCGCATATCAATGCCACCACTGCGACCCCGACTGCAGCAGCGAGCACCGCCGCCAGCACCAACACCGATGTCGTCTATCAGGGCTTTGGAACCGCTACGGCAACCACCACTTCCCAGAAGGGCATGTCGCCCAGGGCATTTGCCATTGATCTCGGCCAAGTCTATGGGCTCTTCGTTGTTGTCGGTGGTTTCCTTGCTGGCTTTCTGACTCTGATCTAAGTTGAGCATGAGCTTGTCTTGAACTTTTCTTTTGCGACCTTTCTCTCAGACGGATACATCTTCTAATTACTATCTCCGTTCTAATGTCTATTTTCCAATTTAATTTGAAGGGTATGATTATCGACCGGCGTTGGTTTGTTGACGCTTGTCTTAGCAAATAATAGCGTATGTAGAGCGATCGTGGAGTATAATACGCATTCATTAATTCATTCTCTTGTCAATTCTAGCCGTAGTTTGAGCGGCATTTATTGATAGAGATTTGCAAGCTTGTCTCTACTTTCATCGTTGGAAACAATTCACCCTTCAACTCCAACCGCTGTATATATCTTCTACACAAAACGACCCATGAATAGCAATTCGAATTCCAAATTCACTCTTTTCCCTGCTAGTTAGATAAATAGTTACGAAAGAACCATGAGGGAGCAAGCCCGAGGAAGTGATGAAACCGGTTCGTACCGTTGACTACTTTAACGAACGTTATCAGTCTTGCTCCATGACATACTTTTGATCGTAACCGGACCAAAAGGAACTAGACATACATGCTACTGACTCGATGCTTGATTCAAATCCGAACATTAATTCTTCTATGACTGGAATTGAGATGTCTCCGCCAGTATGAGGCAGACCTTTTTTTGTGGGCTGGGTATTCGATGTTTGTCTAGCCCCTTCTTAAAATTGGAGCAGATCAAACCCACACTGTGGAGTAGGTCTCCATTACCCCCGGATGTCATCAATTTCAATTGCCATTCATTCATAGCCGTTGTTGCTTACCCTGACATGCCGGATCCACGACCCAACTTTCCTTCTAACGCAGCCAATCCCCTGCTACCAAGCCGCTCTTCGAGTCCACCCCTCCTGTCGTCCCGGATCGGCCGCACTTCCAATCCCGCATGTAGAATATTGGTTCGGAGTAATCGGATATGGGCCTCGCGAATATACTCCTGCACGCTATCCAGGGCAGCCTGCTGCACGTCCGTGCGTAGATCAGTTTGATTCGATACCAGCACTCCCTTTTCCAGGTCGATCCGCATTTCCAAAGTGCCATCCCTGATGAGCTCAATCAACTCCTGCACCAAGGGTGATTGGGAATCTAGCGGCTGTGCCTGTCCTCCCATCACAGTAGGAGCGAAGATTTTGGCCATAGAATCGAGGCTAACAAGACTGAAAGGGACAAGATATTGTTGGATGGACTTGGTGCGGATTTGGGAGTAGAGGGCTTCAAAGTGTCGCTGGAGATGCAGGTCGAGAAGGTAGTCTGCCCGGTAGGCGTCGAGGATATCCAAACAGGGGCGGAATTTTGAATTGCAGAAGAACGAAATAGCGCGTCGGATATGTGGTTCCAACTCGAGGAAATTGCGGAACGAGTTGTTTTCCAGCACATGACGCTGAAGTTCACTCCGGTCCATCGATGCGAGGGCGCAGAGCCCGCCATATACGGCCACGTCGTTGGGTGTGAGTACTTCATTGTATGTATATGCCAAGCTAGGGTCGACAGACAAGAAGCTGTTCGCCGCTTCCAAATATAATTCCGAATGTAATTGGGACAGGCCTAACGCCGCAGAAATCTTGGGCTGATGTCTCGCTTGCTCTTCCGGTTTGGACTGCAAATTGCGCAACCGATTCACATTCGATTGGACGCTTAGCCAATCCCCACGTTCAATTGCAACGTTGATGATCTTGAACAACATGGACGCTACATGTCCCGGAGTCGTACAGAATTCCCTCATGTGGGAATAGGCTTTGGATGCCGGCGCTAATTGTCCAATTTGGTGATAATGCAGTCCGAGATCTTCATTGCCCATCTTCATGAAATAAGCCGGTGGTTCTGACAGTCGTTCTTTGAAAAGTCAAACGTACCCTTATGCTCTCTTTAATCAGATTATTCTTGTATCCCCGTAGCTCATGCTCCAAGCGGTCAGTTTCAGCCGAGACTACCTTTCGCATATTCTCCACCCATTTTGTATCCAAAGTCGCTTCATTGTCATTCGGGACAACTTCTGCTAGAGCTCGGACCGCACGTTCGTAGCGACCGACGTCTTTACCAGATTTGGCCTCCGCAACAGCAAGCTTCAGGGCTTCCGTGGAAAGGTGTGTCGAGCAAGTGCCTATGAGGTATAGTCTACTGAATCTGGTTCTGCCTGCAAGGATCCATTCATCAGCGATGTACCAAAACACCAGGACATGCCATATATACCAGTGTAATTCGCTATGTAAGACTCTAAGTCAAATTTAGGTGGATCTAACAGCGTACAAAGACTGTTAGCAATCGTAGGAGTTCTCGTTCTCGTGAGACGCATCCGAAGAAGACCTACCATCCACCTTGACAAACGGCTTTGGTGGAGCAGAAATATTCCCCTCTGCATCATTCATGTCCGCATATGCTCCCTGCTGTGGCGCCATGGCTGTATCCGACACGTTCATCCCGTCGTCACTCTGTTCGCGTGCGAAAGTCACCCCGCACGTTGGGCCTTATATCTTGGATAGTGCTGCGACCGAGATGGTGACTGGCATAGAATTCCACAAGTATGTTTGTAATGAGTATCTAATCTGCGTTAATTTGACCGGTAGGTCGCAACGTCCTCGTGGTATCCAATGGGCTATTTGGTCACGTAGGTAACAGGAGACGTTCCAAGTGGGTGTAGAGCGATGCGTAGGTTGCGTCTGGTTCTCAATAGATACCAACCACCGATATTCCTGAGCAGAAGAGTATGTATTATTATTAGACCTGATATTGGAACGCTAATGTTGACTGGAAACAGAACGAGGCTGAAAGACCGGCTTCGAGGCAGTTCTGATATACAGCGTACTGTTTGAGGCTTGGTGATCACTAGACTGACCGCCTTGTGTACCGCCTGAGAATTTGATGACATAATTTGTGCATATGATAGTTAACTATGTTTGCCTTCGTTGCACTATTTGTTCTGTATGCAGCGTCTGCATTATTTGCGCCACCGAGATAAGCCGAGGTTCTCGGCCTGCCGATTACTCTTATGGAAATTAGCGTTCATATGGCAAAGGATCATGGTTCTTTAATGAGAGCCAGAATGAAATATACTGGTTGCTCCGGCTTCTCCATTCTATCTACTTTAGAAGACGCATTGCCTCCTCTTCATACTGCCATGCCTGCAAGACTCCAATCTTAGCTCCTTCGTACTAACCTTGCAAGAAAAGAAGAAAAGACGTTGGAAGTAATGCGAGACTAATACATGTAGTTACCTCCAACTTCATCTACATAGCAATGGGCCATGCACAGCGTGTTGCACTCGTAATCGGCGCATCTCGCGGAATAGGTAGGCAGGTCGCTATTGACCTTGTCAAACATGGGTATGCAGGTACGTAGCATACTAAAATGCCATCCCAGTATACATTATTTCCCCCTGCACAGTTAAAAGCTGGGAACAAAAAAGCTTATGACTTTCAGTCGTCCTGGCAGCCAGATCAACCTCCGACGCCACGACAACTGTACCCTTCCCCCAAACCCAAACTCCCCCAGTCGACGATTAACACGGCTGAGCGCGAAATCCGGGAAGCAGGAGGTATAGCCACTGCTCTGGCGGTGGATGTACGATACCCTGAGCAGATTGACCATGTGGTCTCGGAAACAATGCGCCTCCATGGGCGCCTGGATGTTCTTGTCTACAACTCGGGTGCTATCTGGTGGTCATCTGTGGAGAAGACGCCGCTGAAACGGTTTCAGTTGATGCAGAAAGTTAATCCAGATGGATTATACGCTAGTGTACAGGCTGTGCTGCCTTGCTTTGAAAAGAATGGCTGGAGGGGAAGGATTGTCGTTGTGTCGCCGCCTATTTACTCGAGGTTTTTCCGTGGGAAGACGGCCTATGCTATGGGTAAGGGCCTCGATTGTTGGCATTGATTTGCGCAGTTCCCATCTGACGCTATGCGCAGGAAAGGTGGGAATGAGTGTCTTGACGAAAGGTCTCGCAATGGATTTTGTCCGGCAGGGACGAAAAGAGATGGCTATTACAAGTATTTGGCCCGCAGCGGTATGTTCTCAAGAGTGCAGAGAGCCGACTGTACTATACTGACAGGGTTTCCTAGGCCATTGAATCTGCCGCAACAGAGCATAACAAAGCCCTTAGCCAGTCTGATAGGAAGGACCTAAGGAAACCGGTGAGTTGCCCTGGGCGGATTGATAGGAATTGCTGACAGATATAGACTATTTTTGCCGACGCCGTTCTTGCAGTACTTGGAGCGCCTGCACAAAGTGTGAATGGGCTTCTGGACACAGATGAGGACTTCCTTCGTAGGCAGTGTGGTGTATCGGATTTCTCAAAGTACTCTGTCGTCCCGGGAAGCGTCCCGCGACGGATCATGCCAGCACAGTTCCCCGTGCTGGAGGTAGCGGAGCAGGATGATGAGGGCCAGTGGTTGGACAGTGCAGTAAAAGCCAAGATTTAGGAGGACTCTAGAAAGGGTATGATAGCAGTGAGAAGGAACTATGCCTTGGAGTCTTCAATTCAGAGCAGCGTGGCTCAAACCCTAACTCTGCACATGCTTGCAGCGACTCAACAGAATTCTATGACATATACGGACTGCCATTCTTGAATTATTAAAGGGCGAATATTTATTATATCGATTATTTTCATTTACCGAAACCAGAGCATGACTTCACGCGCGACTACAGAGTTGTATCTAAGAGGTCGCTCAACAGAGCGTAATCAATACGTCAAGTGAGCCGCCAAAGCGACCAACTCTCCAGTATATATATTTATACTCTACATATAGCCATCCATGGATTCAGCCGTGATTTTATCTTAATATATTTATCCTTGATACCCCGGACGTTGTAGCGCGCTACCTGCACCATATCAACCGTCCAACATGGCGCTTGTCGTCCAGGCACTAACCTTCCTCCACGAGTACAAGGCTTCCTTATTGCACCCAATACCTAACAAGAATCCCGGTGCACTGAGATTAGGTGTGATTTCATCGGCCGCAATTAATGCCGCTGCTGGTATGTGAGACTTTTAACCTTGCTCTACCCAAAGAGATCAAACAAGGAAGATCAGTGATTAACACCGAAAACAGTAATACGGCCCGTCGAAACCCATCCAGATGTCATCCTCTATGCCATTGCATCGCGTGAGCCCGAAGTTGCTCGCGCGGCAGCCAGAAATTACCATTTCACTAAAGCATATGGCTCTTACCAGGACCTGCTTGATGATCCGCAAGTGGACATAGTGTATGTCTCTACGCCTAACAGCTTGCACTTCGAGTGGTCGGCCAAGGCGATCGAGAAGGGGAAGCATGTTCTCTGCGAGAAGCCTTTCACTTCGAATGGCGACGAAGCGAGACGGTTGGTTAAGCTAGCTGCTCAGAAGGGAGTTGTGCTTGAGGAGGCTGTGTGTATTACCGAACCCCTTTTAGTATGATTTGTTCTGACTCAGTATCAACAGTTTCACTGGCAATTCCACCCCGCGGCACATGTATGGCATGAGATTCTCGATTCCAAGAAATATGGCAAGATAATAGGTACGAATGCCCGAATGACCACTGGTCCCTCAGTACCGGGGGAGGATATTCGGTGGAAGTTCGATTTAGCAGGTATGTTTAACCCATTCTCTCTTGAACGAAAGGAGAACTATACAAACTAAGACAATACCATCAAGGTGGGAGTGCAATGGACATGACCTATGCGCTTAGCTTCACCCGCCAGGCCCTCCACGCCAAACACCCCGAGGAGATCGCGAGCGTCGCCTGCAGACCTTCAAAATCAGACCCCCGCGTCGACGAGGCCATGTATGCGAACATGATCTTCCGCGGCCCAGACTCCCAGCTCATCCCCAGCAAAATCTACGTCGACATGGCCCGTCCCTTGCTCTGTGGGATAATCCCGCGGTTCTGGGAATGGCCATCCATCGAAGTCGAGACCGAGGAGGCAATCATCTATTTCTACAACGCCATGATGCCGCATTTATACCATTATATCGCGATTACGGAGAAGCGAACTGGGAAGACCTCGTACGTCAAGAAGTATTCCGGGGGTCCTATTTGGGGGGATGTCGAGACGACAGGGGGGAAAGGAGGTCAGTCGAGTTGGAGTACGTATCGCTGGCAACTGGAGGCTTTTGTGGATGCTGTTCGTGGGAAGAAGCCGCCTTACTGGGTTACTTCGGAGGAGAGCATTATCCAGATGGAGGTTATTGATTCTTTGTATACGGCTGCTGGGCTGCCGATTAGGCCAACTAACTGGGGGAAGAAATCGTGATTTGAAGCTGATGATACATATGCGGCTTCACTTTGACGAATGAGATTATGGTAGGAGTACTGGGTTTCTCTATATGGAATGAAAATAAAACGGCCATTTTAGGACAAAAATATGAATTAGTGAATTATCTCCCTAGACCCCTTTACAGAACCATCTCAGCTATCAAGTTATAGTAGAGCCAGAGCCATCACCGCCGCACCACCAAGTGCCCAGTGAGACCCCGTGGCCTGCGCAACACCGGCATTATGGGATGCCGTGGGGCTGGAAGAACCGGAGCTAGCAGTGGATGAGGAGCCCGTTTCAATGGAACTAGCACCACTGGACGTGGAAGTAGAAGTAGCAACAGCAGCAGAGGAGGAAGCAGGTGACAAAGTCCTGGATTCAGCAGCGCCGATGGGGGTCGAGATCGCCGCACCCGTAGCGCCAGCCGTAGCGAGCGTTGGTGCAGCGGCAATGGTAGCCTGGCCGGCGTCACCCGTCATGGTAACGGGGTAAGTGAACACATATGATGAATCAAGAGCAGTAGTAAATGATTCGACGGTGCCGTATGCGCTTGCATATGCATTACAGACGTAGTTGGAGTTGCAGCCGACACTGACAACCCTGATGATAGAAAGGACAACGGTCAGTGGACAGGGTATATGGTACGGATGCACTATACTCTGCACATATCGAGGATACAATACAACATGTACCTTCGTATGAGATATTTCAAAGGGAGGGAAAAAGAGGCTTACTCCATAGAATCACTGTAAAGAACATCTACCGAGGAGCCACCCACGATTAATGTCGCACCGGCTGAAATAGGACAACCGTCATGGTCATCGTCCTCCAGGGGATAGTCTTCGCCATTGTCGTCGTTGTCCTCGTCGCTGCCCTGGACGCAATTGATAGCGTAGGTCGTATGATAAGAGTCCTAGACCGGTCAGCAATTATCCACATGGGCAGTGTCCTTTTACATTAGACATCAGTTGTACTGTACTCACTTTCCCAACCACGGAAACGGAAATGCCATCCATGTCGATCATGGGGACAGCGAGCTGTATGACCGTCTGGGCAGTAACTGCCCCGACCAGGGCGGACAAAATCAAGATAAAACGCATACTGATGCCTGATGCCGATTATTATTTATTTATTAATTTTTTTTTTTTAAAAAAAATTCTCTCAATGCAGAGAATCCGAGTAACTGCCGGAGAACGGTAATAATGTCAAGCAAGCGACGAAAGTGAGCGTGTCAAATCAAATGAATGGATAGTCCGATATCAGACTTGTCTAAACGATTGACAAAGTAGGATAGACAAAAAGTACGGAGTAACAGCAGGAAAGCATACCAACACAGGCTGTCACTCTGCAGTTAAATATGAACAAACTTCAGGCAACAAGGCCTAGACACTTCGACTGCGGTCTTTGTCATGACACGAAAGCCGCAAATGTAACGTACGATGAGCCTGTTGCGGTTATTGGCCTCGTTTCAGTATACGAAGAAATAGAATTTGGCACCAGAGGCACTGATTGGGCTGACAGCAGTTTGGAAAAGGAAATTAGATTAGCTTAAGATTTGGAGATCGGTTCCCTGTCGGTCAGAAATAGAACGGTGTTGGAGTAGAAGTTTTTGCATGCTCATCGATCGCTGCATGGTGCCATGTTACATTGAATTGAGCTGAAAGGAGAACTGTCCTTGTACATCATCTTGTGTCTTTCTTTTTCGTTTGTCCCGAGATTTTTTTGGCCACTGCCAAGTCCGTCCACAGTGCACAAGCGTCAACTTCGGCGGATGGCTTAGGTAGGTCGGAGATTACTATGGAGCACACCGACCTCAAATAAAAATGAACCTGGAATATGCACAAGCACATTTTCCAAGATAAAAAAGTCGTATGATTGGTAGAATCAATTTGGAACAAGGTTGGACCGGCCAACGAGCCCACAGACGATGCCTGCCAAAAGTAGAATGCCGTTAAAACCAGCCATAATATAAAATGGAACGTCCGGGGTCACCATGTCGAACAAAAAGCCACCTAATTTTGTAAGTACGAGGATACCAGCTCCCCCGTACAAGGAGTAGACGCCCGCAATAGCCCCCTTCAGATGTGACAGTTGCTGTTGCTTGTAGCCGGCACTGGCTCCTAGGAGAGGCTGTTGCTCCCCAGATTCTCTATCCCCACTGGGTCTGGGGTATTCTCCTACCGGGTTTCCCTGGCCATTGGACTCGGAGCGACAATTGCCCTTTAAACTTGCCCCGGTTAAACCGACAGTTAAGATACCATTGCTCAGTACAGCCAGGCTGCAAACAATGGCACCGATCTGGCTAACGCCGATCAAAGCCATCACGACGAACACACCGGGGTTGCCGTCAGCACCATTAAACCGAGGATCCGGTAGCAGCGCGAACCCCGTATAGCCAAAAACACCCGCCAGTGCCGCCGACAGCAGAGGTAGGTGGTACCGTCGAGACTTAACCGACAGGAAACCGAACGCTGGGGCCGTGAACAAGGCAACAAGCTGAGACACGCCCGTGAGGATAGAAGCTAAAATATATGCCTTGGGACAGGAGCGTTTGATGTCACCTAGACCTGAGCCAGGCGCACTGCCAGGATCATTGTTGCACAGACCCGATGCTCGATAGAAGTGGTTGACAAAGAGCGGAATGAATAATGAAATACCAACTGACGAAGCTCGGGCGACGAAACCCCCGACATAGCCTAGGCCAATATTACGGTTTTGAAACCCTAATGTCACGGCGGTGCTAAATTGCTTCCAGTAAGGCAGGTGTGCCGTTTTGCCAACGGGCCAGGACTGATTGTCGCGGACAGTGTCAGGCAACTGAGATTCAGAATTTGGCAAAAGCGATCTCCATCCCTTTCTCTCCTCCCCAGGGAGGTTGCGAAGACCGAAAAAACACCAAACACTGATTAAAAGAGCAACACCTCCCACAAAATAATAGCTGAGCTGGATGGCCTTGGATGGAGATATCCCTGCTTTTTCAAACCGGGCGGGAAGAGGAAGGAAAAGAGCCAGCGATATCAAGGCACCGAATCCAGCACAGGTGCCTACAAACCCGGCTAGTCGCGAAGAAGGAGAGCGGGTAGTTTCCCTGGACTCCTCCTGGCTGGACACATTGTCGCGATGGGGGGAGGTGGATAAATTGGATGTCCTGGGGGTTCTCGCACTAACTGTTCTATCTGTGACTGCCGGTAACACTGCAGTAACCATGGTTGATACGGCAGCACCTCCAAGACTGAAGAGCAGCCTCCCCAAAAGAAGCTGGGGGTAGACATTCTTGGCTTGGACAAATAGGGCCAGTGAGAGAGCTACAATGGCATAGCCAACCGTGCAGACCTATTATCGCGACCAGTCAATGCCTGGTTAGTAGTTGATGTGAAGGCGATAGCTTACATAGCGAACCCCAATGCGATCAGAGAGCAATCCCCATATGGGACATGCAGCCAACGCGAGCAATTCATCGGCAAATCCTAACGTCCCGACCGCGTCTCCCTCGCCATCATGGAGCCCGATGAGATCGGTGACGACGAATGAAATGGAGGAATTGATAAACACCAGAAAGGCTATGGAAAATGGACAGACAGCAAAGAGGTAAGTGAATGTCTGACCCCTCGTGGCTGTGAACAGATCTGGATGAAAAGACATGTCTGTTGGTGTTACATGGATTCCTTGACTGGGAGTGTCCACGGAGCATCATCAGCGTCATAGCTTCATTTAGATCACGTGTGATTAGTAAGAGATTTGAAGTGGATCATGCGGCGTCCGGATATCAAGTACTAAAAGGAAACTGTAGGATTTGTAGGATTCGTGGTGAACGCTCTATATAAGTATACGCCGTCTCTAGTACATTGTGAAGCTCTTAATTGACATGCTTCCTCTAGCTTCCAGCTCTATATATGCGGGATTCGGGGAACTCAGGCGTAGGAACCTCTCCTCCCGGAACATACATATTCCAGATCCCGAGGCTGGAACATTAGATAATCCGCCTGTCCGAAATAGTTAATTACTATATCCTCATCAAGAATTACTAGGCCATCTATCATATGGATTCTGGAAACAAGAAGCAGACGACAGACTGACACTGCAATATTCTTCCTATGCACTAGCGCCAGGCCTGGCTGGAAGTGAAAACCACTATCCACTTCCCTTTTTGATATGGAATAACTCTGCACACATTCTCTCCATACCGTCCCACTGTTTCCTCCAGCCTGGCCGTCTCAACAGCAACCGCATCTTCTCCGCCGTCGCCGTCTTGTCCTGGCCTATCAACTCGGACCGCATGCGGTATGGGTTCTGACTGAATCCCTTCCCTGATTGGCAATTCATAGTGGTTGCGCGCAGGCAGGCCCTGAAGTCTCATTAGTTGCCCAAAGCTGAGACCTTGGCATACTTCCCAGGTGTTAATCATCAGCAGTTTTAACCATATTCAGGATTGACTTTACCAGGAATCTCTGAAACTATCTCCTGTCTCTTTTGGAACAGCATAGGGCCTGTCATAGAGACCTGTCTGGACTGGCAGACTGATCCCATTTCTGACATTCGCAACCGTTTGTTGCAAGGAACTGGCAGCACAGGCTCCTCAGGCTTTTGACGGTTATCTGGGTCAACTGGCCGATGAGATGTAGCGGTGCATTATTGTCAATGGTAGTTGTCCTTCCGCCTCGGGCAGGCTCTGGGAGTGAACGCAGCTGGAATATTGAGATGATACAGATGTTGATAGCTCGATGAGACGTTGGGAAAATGGGAGAGGGAGTTTGGACAGTTGAGGTTTATATATGCTCTGGGCAGTACTGCTTCATTCACTCATCTCTCAGTTATCCTCACTCTTCATTCCCAATGTTCTTGCCTATCAAGCTACTGAACAGCGTGGACTCTTGCAGCTTATCATCTTTAGCAGTGCTTCAAATATGGGAAACTTGATTTTCCTTGTTGTGCTGCAAGGCAAGTAGGAAGCCAGCGTGCAATCATGATGGAATGAAACTGAAGAAATATTCTGAAGATAAAATAGTTCTAGGGAAAATGTCAGAATTGTCAACATCAAACAATGAATGAACCAGTATGGGAAGCGATAAGAAACAAGGGAGACATCAATGAGCAGCGAGAGACAACGAAGATACTGCATCAGCATTGTTCTCACTAACCGATTTGAAAATGCTTCATGAGCCCAGAAATGGCTAGGTAAACACTATCCAAGATTCCAAGATTACCTAAACGTGATTTTTAGGACATGTTTTTGCATCTATGCTACGCCTAGCAGCTGAACAACGGTTCCGGTCTATCGCTGAACACAGAAGGCCTGGAAGGAGGATTCGAAATTTGCATTGCATATAGACCGTTACGAGTGGTAAATGAGTTTTTCTGATACCCAGGACTTGAATAGGGCTATCACAAAAAATGAAAGGCTTCCACGACTATGTTTTATAAGAACGGCACCCACTACCAATGCATGTTGGGATATCCGCCATGGCACCTTAGTGGTCTTCAGTGTTATTACCCAGGTTAACACAGTATCGAATACAACCGACAACGATAACTTTATTGTACGTTCAAAACAGCTCAAGTCCCAGTGTCTCAATTAGTAACTTCCCTCGTGGCTGACCAGGCGGGGTTTCCCAGAAGTCATGTTGGCGTACAGGACCGAGGAGTATCATACACAGTATTCATGATATGATATTCCTGGGCTGTACCATTCATCAAAATTTGAGCATTGCTGGATTCCATGGAATTGTCGCGAAGACGGTGTTAAGGGTTTAATGGAGACTAGGGTATACGATCGTTGTCGATGTACAACCTACAGCGTATATTCGTCAATACCCCATTCCATCCTCCACACTGACCAGCTTTGTCCGTACTATTCATATGGCATTTAATAGCTGATCGCTAATTGGATCGAAGGAGTAAATCTGGAAGCTCAGGCCTGCTAGTTCAATGGGTCTTGGATATTGCACCCCGGGAAAGCCTTGATGTCGACATGCTTGTGCTTCGGTTGCCTCATATTCTAGTTTCAGCAGTCCATATGAGCAGCGTCACCTGGCTGAACACTTTGTACGACCTGGCTCTTCACCCGGAGGTCATTGAGGAGCTCCGCAAGGAAATCCGTGATGTTTTTGCATCAGAGAACGGCCAATGCGAAAACAGACAATGACCGAGTCGGTGAAGTTGGACAGCTTCGTCAAGGAGAGTGCACATTTCCACCCGTTCACTGCAGGTAGGAGCATCAGCTCGTCCAAACCTCTCCAAAATTCACATACTTTGGGTATGTCTAAGACCTTCCATCCAATTTGAACAAAACACTAACAGGGAATGTGTATAGACACGTCAAACATGCTTGCCCCGGCCAATTCTTCGCTGCAAATGAAATCAAAGTCCTGATGGTCTAAACCCTGATGTCCTATGATATCAAGTTCCCACCCAATACTCCCATCCCACAGATGACCTGGTACTCCGGTAAGACTATGCGGATATGACCACTCATTTGCTATGGAAGCACAGGGAGAAGCGTAAGATTCCATGAAAGGACGTATCTGAATTCCTGTCTGATACCAGAATGTAATGTTGGCTGATCTTCCTGGCCTGGAACTCCTGTCTTCTATTTATTTCAGAAAATGGTTTGTTGTTTCTCTCTTCCTTTGATTCTTCTGGATGAATGCGTACACCGAACGAACATCAGATGCAACGGGAGGTTATTACTGATTCTTACTGATGGATTTCTTGGGTGCAGCTCATCTAACAGACATGCAGGATTCGTCACAGGAATGACCCGTTCCCTTGATCCAAGCGAGTTCGACCAAAAGGCCATGGAACTCATCAGGTGAGTTTGTTCTATGGAAGTTCGAAGTGTATTCTTGCTCTCAGCAGTTGAATCGTCATTATGTACACTGTACAGACTAGTGCAGGCGCTCCACGTCCCGAGATGAAACCAGTAGCGCCGCCCTCAGATGCGGCGAATTTAATTGCATTCTTGTCTTCTGATATGGCTAGTCAGATTAATGGGGCTGTTATCCCCATTGACAATGCGTTCTCCACGATCTAGGAGCTCGCTTGCGCTCTCGTATTTTTGCAGTGAAAATAGCTATCTTCTTAGACATGATCGAATCAGCGCCGTACATACCAAAGCATCATGATTATTCTTCTTTGCTTTAAGATGTCTATTGGGCTTGATTGCTCTTTATCGCGAGTCTGTACGTATATTACGATTCGTCGAGCCATATTATACGAGACATAAAGCTTGACGGAAGTTCGGAAGTTCAAGTGCACAG
This sequence comes from Monascus purpureus, assembly GCA_025999795.1. Classification (NCBI taxonomy): domain Eukaryota; kingdom Fungi; phylum Ascomycota; class Eurotiomycetes; order Eurotiales; family Aspergillaceae; genus Monascus; species Monascus purpureus. Next base: position 119,068 of record AP025347.1, on the reverse strand, counting down.
CCCTAATTCCGCACGCCCTTAAACATTAATCCAGGCACAATAAGCATGGATAACAAAAAGTATATGAGCAGGTGCTTCCCCATGGGGTCGCACAAATAATATCATTCCTCCCCCATTTCTCGAAATACCGGGCCAGCCATGGCGTCCAATCTGACCGAAAAGCAGGCAGGTCTTGTTAACGAGCACGACGAGTTTCGCAATTATGCGATCCCACCGCAACCGCATCATGAACAGAATTTTCCACAGGGATACTACCGCAGACCCCTATTTCTGGGGCCCGTAACGGCCATCAGCTTCGGTCTCATGTCTGCCCTAGCAGGTTTCGCATATATCGCACCCATACTCACCGTCATCAACGACGTCGGGCTGAATCCGAATATCTTCTGGCTATCCCTCGTATACACGTTGATCATTGCCGTTGGACTCACCATCATCGGACGTGTAACGGATGCTTTTGGCCGGCGGTATGTGCTGATCGCGGGCGTCATGTTGGGCGTCACTGGGAGCATCGTCTCGGCCACGGCGCACAGCATCGATATTTTGATCAGTGGGATGGTCTTCATCGGTGCTGCAGCACACAGGTCTCCTATTTCTACACCATGGTTGAGTTGGTGCCGATGAAATACCGCTTTGCTGGAAATGGCCTCATGTATGCCTACACCATCCCCGGAAGCATGTTCTCGCCTGCCATCGCCGTGTCCTTTGTTGATCATACATCTGGAGGCTGGAGATCAGACTACTACATCCTCATTGCTATGAATGCCACTGCGCTCTTCTTCTGGGTCACTGTCCTGCAAGCGCCATCTTCCTTTGGAGATCTCCCAAGCACGCTTGTTTCGCTGGTTTGCGGAGTCTGTCTCGAGGGCGGTTACATCCCCTGAACCCGAGTCAGTGAGGACTGACTCAGGCCTTCGGTTTATAAGCCACGGGGCGAGCAATCCCTCCCTGAATGCGGGGTTGAGATGATGCGTCGGATGGCAGATCTTCTGGCTGGACGCTGCCAAGCACCAATAATCCGGTTGGCAATTGGACAGGTGCAGAGCGTGGACAAAGGCCAGAACCACCGAGAGGTCCTGCAGGCCTCGTTATGGAGATTGGCCGAGAGCTTCTCCCATGTTTCATTTCCCCTTGTTTTTCTCCCAAGGATGGCTCCGGTTTAATAATGTACACGCTGTTGATCATTTAATTTGCCGCTCCATCCTCCAGGCATATTCGTATTGCTCTATCAGGCATCTGCCTGGTTCTTTCTACCGCACAGCGGCGTAGTGGACGTGGCTACGAAGGAACGCTGTGGGTAATGGGGTTGATCGCGCACAACCAACATCCACGGGTTCTCGAGCATGTAGCCCTGCAGTTCGTGGCATGATGTGTCCGACTCGACCGTTGCCCAAGTCTCCGGAGATGGACCCTTGATGCTTGCAGCATGATCACCGTCTAACATCCGATCGCATGGAGTGGCAGATCAGGGACATCCCAGCTGTCTGGGTCAGAGTTGTTTCGTCCAGTCTTAGGGCATTGCGCTAGATGATAGGAGATGCAAAATAGAACATGTCCATTTAGACAAATAGGAATGTGGTCGATCTCATCGACATTAAATGGTCTTGTCATAGGCTAGATAACATGAAAGTCGTTGCGAAGTAAATCATACTCCCTGTCCTTCAGGACCAGGATGCGGTTATGGCTTTCCACAGCTCTGGAAGAGGCCCCCCAGGTCCATACAACGGATCCCTCTCGGGAATGGGCACTCTTTCACATCTCTTGCGGTCCTCGTTGGTCCCTTCCACCGATTTATCGGCATCGTTCAAGTCCCATGGATGCTCGTCGGAGTTGAACTCGCTCTGTACAGTCCATTAGTTCTTGAACCACAGAGAAGAAAGTTGATCCTCTTAGACTTCCCCTTGAATACAACCCGACAATCTCATAATCTCCTTCCGTTTGCGTCACAAAATGCGTAACACCGGCCTGGACAACGGTTAGCGCCCCATCTCATTTAATCACCCTATGCTTTTTCCGGATCATCGAACAGGGTATATGAAAACGTCGCCAGCGTTCGCGGTGAATTTCACTCCCACCGGCTGGCCATTGCTATCGACGTCTGGATCGATCGGAGACTTCCCGAGGAGATAATGGCCGGTTCCTCTGATGACCCCGTAGCATTCATGGGCATTTGAGTGGAAGTGCGGAACTGCTGCACCCTCGACTTTGGCAATGGTCCAATGCCCTCCTTCCACCCAGTCTTTCGTTTGCATGGCGGCGCAGATGCTTTCGAAGCTTGGGTTGTTCAGTGCATTTCGATATACGACGACGGGGAGTCGCGAGTTCGGGGAATGTGCGGTTGGCAAGACGTAGAATGTCTCTGGTGGCACTTTGTTGACGGACATACCGGTCTGGTAGCTATTGCAGTGCATGCTACTCGCATAAACAAGGCAATTGATGCCCTTCAATCTACAGTGCGGAGAGTTCGATTAAAAGCAGCGAGTGACGGTAAGCCTCCCGAAAGCCAGATAGCAACGGCCGAATCAGCGCGGTGATGACTGTTGCCAGACAACGGACGTCATTCCGAGATGAATCATGGATCTCTCCCCTCCGGCTTTCTTTTGCCTTTTCTGTTCAAGAGATCCTAATCCTGCTATCTCCCTGCGGCTTCCATCCCGGCCAAGACTCGCAAGAATAAGAATACGTTGACCTAGAGGTCACGTGCTCCTAGTACGCTTAGTGAAGTGGATCAGGGGGTGCGGCGTCCGGATATCAAATACTTAAAGGAAACCGTAGGATTCGTAGGATTCATGGTGAACGCTCTATATCAATATACTGCCGTCTCTAGTACATCGTGAAGCTCTTAATCGACATGCTCGATGCTTGAAGCCCGTATGCGGGATTCGGCACCTCACCTCCCGGAACATATATATTCCAGATCCCCAGGCTGGTTTATTAGATAATCCGCCTGTCTCAAATAGTCAACTAGTTACTATACCCCTGACCTGCGCTCAACTAACTACTTAATAGTTACTCTTAAGTCATGAAGTCATTAAGTTATTAGAATAACATGGATACCAGCGATTCTACCCCGCTAAATGCGGATTATAATCTGGAAACCCCCATTAATGCGTCATCGGGGATCCGACAAGGCTTGACAGCATACGGTGACCCGCATTTCTCGCTCTTCCTGCGCAAGGTCTTCATTAAAGCGCTGGGTTACAGTGAAGATGCGCTGTCACTCCCGGTCATTGGGATCATCAATACCTACTCGGGGTTTAATCCATGCCATGCAAATGTGCCCCAGCTCATCGATGCTGCAAAAAGAGGCATACAGCTTGCGGGCGGGCTAGCTATTGATTTCCCCACAATCAGCATTCATGAGTCGTTTTCGTCGCCGACGAGCATGTTCCTCAGGAACCTCATGAGTATGGATACCGAGGAGGTGATTAGGGCGCAGCCTGTTGACGCCTGCATCATGATCGGAGGTGTGTCTCTAAAGCTGTACACTTCATAACAGAGACATTGACACCTGGTAGGTTGCGACAAGACTGTTCCCGCTCAAATCATGGGTGGTTTATCCGCAAACAAGCCTGTTCTGCCTCTCATTACTGGTCCAATGATGCCGGGTAGTCATAGAGGCGAGAGGATCGGTGCATGTACAGACTGCAGAAATAACTGGGCAGCTTTCAGAGCTGGCAAAGTGGACGTAGAGGAGATCTCTGCCATCAATGAGGAGTTGGCGCCTACAGTCTGTGAATTCTATCCCTGCGAGACCAGAGCCACAGTTTCGCTAACAAACGAAGCAACAGGGCGGCACATGCGGCGTTATGGGAACAGCCAGTACCATGGCCTGTCTTACTGCTGCTCTTGGTTTGATTCCATTGAAAGGCGCCAGCGCCCCGGCAGTGTCTTCAGCACGTTTGCGCATCGCAGAGTTGACCGGTCGTAATGCAGTAGCCACAGCAAAGGCCAGAAGAACGCCGCAGAGCATCATCAGCAAGGAGTCTGTCTATAACGCCATCACTGTCCTGCAAGCAATAGGAGGTAGCACTAATGGCGTGGTGCACCTCCTGGCCATCATAAACCGTCACCCAGACCTCCAGGGAAAGATCACCTTAGATGACTTCGACAGAATCGGCCGCGCAACACCCATGCTCATCGACCTCAAACCAAGCGGTGACAATTACATGACTGATTTCCACAAGGCTGGCGGCATGGAGGCTCTTCTTCTTACTCTTCGTCCCCTACTTCATTTATCTGCGTTAACAATTACCGGCCAGACACTCGGTGAGGTTCTCGACACGAGCAGGTTCAAACCGTTCCCATTTTCCACGCAGATTATTCGGCCATTGTCCAACCCGCTCCATCCCAGCTCCAGCCTTGTCGTTCTCCGAGGAAATCTCGCGCCAGACGGGGCCGTTCTGAAAGCCTCCGCGTCCAAGGATCGGAGTCTCTTGTCACACTCTGGCCCCGCAGTGGTTTTCGAAAACACAGAGGACATGGCTATTCGGATTGATTCACCAGATCTCGAAGTGACTCCGACTTCTGTTATGGTCTTAAAAAACGTGGGACCGATTGGTAATCCCGGCATGCCTGAAGCGGGACTGATTCCGATCCCCCGCAAGCTAGGGAGTCAAGGAGTAAAAGATATGCTAAGAATCAGCGATGGACGCATGAGTGGTACCGCGGGCGGCACTATCGTTCTTCACATATCGCCTGAGTCAGCTCAGGTTGGCAGTGCCCTGGGAGTTGTGCAGAACGGAGACACGATTACCTGTGATGCAGAGAAGCGATTGTTGACACTGGATGTCAGCCAGGAGGAGATCAAGAGGAGATGGACGGAGAAACTGGGTACTCCTGTCGAGCAGGCTCGTAAACGGCCCCAGCCAGGAAGAGCAGGAAGAGGGTATCGGAAACTGTATGAACAGAGTGTGAACCAGGCTCACGAGGGTGCTGATTTTGATTTCTTGACGGCAAATGGAGGCAATCAGTAGATCTGAAGGCTGCCATCGGTTTTCTTAAGGTCTACAGATAGTCTTGCACTATACATCGCCTCTGCTCTATGATGTTCCATCGTGGCTATGAAATCTTCTTGAATATCCTACACCTGCCCGCTAATACAAATTTGCACATCACCGGCGGCTTCGATTTTGACCAAGGGTTCTCCTTTCCAGGGCGTGGGTTTAGGAGTAGTGCCGACAGTGATTCCCTTGTCAGGACCGTGATATAGAGCGGCCTCCATGGACATGATGAGCCGTACGCTCGTCTTGATTCTCGGGTTCAACAGCAAGACAACTAGGTAGACTATTAGAGCTGTCATTCAAACGGTGTCTATGGTCTATACACATATTTTGCTATGCGGGTCTTTGTTCATCTCGTCCAACACGCACGCAACAGGCCTGACCGGTGCTGGCGGAGTTAGGAACATTGAGCAGAACTCGTTGTTCCTCGGCCTTTTACACAACAGGAAATGTGCTACTCTCTTCAGAAGCATTGATTATACATCTCGTTCCGTCCTCTGTCAATCTATATAGAGAGGATTGAAAATACCCCGCTGTTCCCCGTCCGAGGTTCATTCTCGGAATGATGTCGTTATTCCTTTTCCATCGGCGTGGAAGCTTAAGGATCGCCATATTCAATCGGAGAAAGAGATGTTCAGTAGAGATGGTTGGGATGAATGGGTATTTTTTTGATGTACGATATATATCACAGTAGCAAACCCTATAACGGACAACATAGTTACATATATAACTAGGGCTTCTGTATCCGTCTAACAGAACAGGCTCCCAGAATCATCAAGAAATAAACAAGGCTCTACTAGGGTCTCTATTGCGAATTATCCTTTGCGAATTAACATACGAACTCCAGGTCTCCATTCACAGACCGGGATCTCCTATCATCTTTAAGCTATGTTGTTACACAGTGTCACTAGATACATATCCCGAAAGCCAGGCCATCAGGGCTCGATGAACACTGAAATTCTAGACTGCAATCAGAAGAGTAACTAAGTTGCATTGAACTGAACTAGCACCCATCTCTCCATTTTTTTAGAAACTGTACACAATAAAATATCCACGTGGGCTCACGAAGGTAAAATCAATAGTGTTTTGATGGTAAACACCAGGTCATACTCGTGGAGTCAAGACATCATCTCAGACTGCCCGCTTCGTCCAAATCGGCCGTGTTAGCCAGCAGCACATCCGCCATGGACGTGCTCATCGCCGAAGACGACCCCGGTGTGTCCGGGAGCATGAATTCCGCAGCGAATGCTCCTGTTGCGGGGATATCGGCCATAAAATCTGAGAAGGTCAGTCTCCAATGCGCTTCATACAGGTACGGTGTTTTCCCAGGGTGCAAGGGGGAATGGAACTGACTATCTTCGTAAGCTTCCCAAGTGAATTGGTCCGGCGGCACGAACGCTTCCAGGGGCATGGTAGCGGGAAAAGAGGTAGCCGCCGTAGTGGTCGTAGCAGCGAGCGATGTGCCGGACTCTTGTTCCTTGCGCAGTCCCAGGAAGAGACTCAGATGCTCGACTGCTCGTCGGGCCTCACGGGACACAGTGCTTAGGCGCACCCATAGAGGATACGTATTGCTCAGCAGGTTGTGAATCCGAGCGCCCGTGTCCTGGTCCAGGGATACGTCGGGCCGGGTCTTGACCAGTTGCACGTAGTAGCAGAGAATGCTGATGCCCAGGAGGAAGACAGCCTGCAGCCGCGACGACATGAACATCCATCGCACGGGATACAGAAGCCCGTCGCGCCGCGTCTCCTCGTCGACTGTTTGTTGGAATTCGAGAATCTTGATGGCAGCCTGGACGCAGGCGTTTCGGGAGTACTTGTAGTGTGTGTGAGCATAGGTTGGAGAGAGATACTTCCGGTGCAGCCAGATAGTAAGCCGCTGGACGGCCAGTTGGAGCAACACGCGGTGCATGACGATCTGCGGGAGTACCATGAACGACTGACTGAGAGGCTGCCACCGGAAGATGGGCGGCAGTGAGGCCTCTGCCTCTTGTACCTTCCGGTCTAGCTCCATGATCTCCGTGTACGGGTGCTCCTGGGTGTCGTTGACGAGATCACTGACGAGTCCATTCATCTTATCTATCCTAGTCCTGGCGAGGCTGTAGAGGACGGGAGTTACCTCCGTCTGAGGACGCGAAGGGGGGAGCTCGACGGTATCCTCGTCGAAATCTGTGTCCAGCAGGTTGCGAGGCTCAAGCGTGTCGTACTGCTGCCGCTTGAGCAAGCGTGGCAGCGCCATCTGGCTCGAAAGACGCAGGTCCATCTGCAGGATGATGGCCCATACGCGCCGCCGCATCTCGCCGGCAAACGGCGAGATGTTCGAGAAGTTCTGGGGGTCCCGATGGTATCCCCGACCCAGCGCGAGCTGCACGAGCATGCCTTGCACCAGCCAGACGCCAATCTCGGTGTCCTTGGACAGAAACATCTCACTGGCGAGGTAGTTGATTAACGTTTCCAGCACGTAGTCGCCGCCCCTGGTGTACTGGCCTAGGACGAGACAGTGGACGGTCCGTTCCCGGTACAGATGCACGCGTACTGCAGTTTCTGGATCTGCCGGGTCTTCGATGAACTGCTGGTACTGCGTCGAAAGGCACATGATGCTGAACAAGACGCCAATCCAGACAAACGGCGCCTCGTTCGGCTCCTGCCAGAACCTCTCATACTGTGAATGCAGGTGCAAAGTCAGCCAGACGACGGAGATCCGGGCGGCATGGGGAGGGCAGAAACACACAGTCGGCGCCGTACCTCTCGGAGAAAATGGCCACGATGAAGGATCTCCGGTACGAGACCCTGTGCATTGAAGTACCGTGCGAGCATACGGTCCACCACGGGCCGCGCTGGGATGGATGAAAGCAGATCGGCCTTCGTGGCCTGTACGGGCTCGTACAGCAGACGAGGATGGCGGCTGTGGCGTAGCGCATTGTCGCTGGTGGCCCGCATGCGGGCCTCCTCTTCTTGTTCGTAGTGGTCCCGGAGCTCTGAGATGCTGTCGAGGACGGCGGCCCAGTGGACGCTCCCGACGTAGTTGGCGCCATGCGAGTGTAAATGGATGCTGCCGGTGTCCGAGGGCGCGGGGGACACTGCATGGTCCCTGCTGTGGGACAACGACGCGCGCCTGAGGCTCGGAATGAGCGTGCCCTCATCCACCGACGCCAGTGGGGTCGCCGATACACATGTGCCCTGCGGTGATGCGCCAGGAGTGCCCTGGAAGGACTGTGCTGCATCCGGGACGAGGCCCTCGGGATGCAGAGCGGGCGTTTGCGACGTCTGCTGCTGCTGCTGCTGGAGCAGGGAGCGCACGAGTGTCTCCAGCTGCTGGATACGATCACCGACGCTGACCTTGCCCCTGCGCGGCCCTGACCAGTAGGTGCAGGAATGGCCGATTCCCCTGCTGGTGCAGGTTTTGCACGGAAGCTGGCGATCACATCGCACTCTGCCAGTCATTAGCAACGAGGAGGAAAACGGAAACCAAAGCAGTCCCTACTTGCGACTCCTGCAAAAGGTGCATGGCAGCAACGGCTTCTCCCGCCGGCGATCTCGCAGCTGCGACAGGTCCGGGGGAGGCGGATCCAGCGCGGTCTCGGACAGCGGCTGCTTCGAGAACGGGGGATTCATCGATGGAGACTTTGGTTTAGGGGCATGGCTCGTTCAGAAGGAAGAACAAGCGTTGCCGATACTTGCAAGGAGACCGAAAACCAGGCATGAATCCACCCCAGCAGCCAAAATGGCATATAACAAAAGGGGGATTCGCCTTTCCCAGCAGGGCTGAATGCCAGCCCAGCATATACTGCTACACTGCTACATGCAGACCGAGAATGCCCACCGGCGACGATCAAGAACCAAGCACCATGGTCGATGTCGACGCCGCCGTGCCGAAGGACGTGGAAAAGGGCGCTCCAGCAGACCCGAACATCGTCGACTGGGACGGCCCTGACGACCCTGCCAATCCTCGCAACTGGTCCAAGGCGTACAAGCTGAGCAACGTGGTGCTGGTCAGCCTGGCCGTGCTGTACACCAACCTGGCCACGACCGTGTTCGCCCCCGGTGCCAACGTCATGCAGCGCGAGTTCGGCTTCAAGAGCAGTGCCGTCGAGGTCCTCACCATCACCATGGCGTCTCTGGGGTTTGCCCTGGGCCAGCTGTTCGTCCCCTCGCTGTCCGAGGTCTTCGGCCGTGTGCCTGTCTACCGTGCGAGCTCCGTCTTCTACCTGGCTTTTACTGCTGGATGCTCGCGCAGCACCCATGTCGCCGAGTTTCTGGTCTTCCGCTTGTGCACCGGCCTCGCTGCTGCGTCGTATATATCGACGGGTGGTGGGACCGTTGCTGATCTCCTGCCCAAGGAAGAGAGAGGAGTTGCAATGGCCCTGTTTACCGCTGGGCCGCTCTTTGGTCCTGTATGTCCGTGTCTCCTTGCTGGGGACTGTCGAAGAACGACACACAGGCTGACAGACGTGCTAGGTTCTTGGCCCTATCATCGGCGGATTCGTCACGGAGAACCTGAGCTGGAGATGGTCCTTTTATCTCATCCTAATGATGGTCGGCCTGTGTCTTCTCTTCTCTGTGTAGACCACCCGCAGCTGACATGCTGTGCCAGGCCGGCGCCGTCACCATCGCCTCGTTCATCTTCATGCGCGAAACGAGCGCCGTCACCATCCTCCGACGCAAGGCCACTCGTCTCTCGAAGAGAACAGGCAATCCGAACCTGCGTGCTGCAGGTGACAGGCAGACCCCGATCCCCCACCTCGTTCTTCACACCATCAGCCGCCCCGTCAGGTTCCTGCTCGTGTCGCCCATCCTCTGCCTAATCGCCCTCCACGTCGCCTTCAACTTCGGCGTGACCATGCTCCTCTTCGCCACCTTCCCGACCGTCTTCGAGGATACCTACGGCTGGAGCGTGGGCATTTCCGGTCTGGCCTACATCGGTATCGGCGTTGGCTGCGCCATCGGTATCTTCATCTTTGGCAAGTTCAGCGATCGCATGCTGCGTGGTAACGGGGGCCCGTACAATCCGGAACGTCGGTTGATTCTGATGATGTACGTCTCTCCCTTGCTCCCGATCGGCTTGTTCCTCTACGCCTGGACGACGGAGTCCAAGGTGCACTGGATCGTGCCTATCGTCGGCACGGCGATCGGTGGGCCGGGCGTCGTGGTTCTCATCTCTTCGTCGCAAACGTACACGATCGATATCTTTGGACCCCGGGCTGCTGCATCTGCCATGGCCGGTATCAATCTGCTGCGCAATCTGCTCGGTGCTTTTCTACCTCTTGCTGCCCCGCGTCTCTACACCAATCTGCACATGGGCTGGGGAAATAGTGTGCTGGCCTTTATTGCCATGGCGTTTATTCCTGTGCCATTCTGGCTCTACCGGCATGGGCGATGGCTGCGTGAAAAGTTCCCTGTTAGGCTTTGAGTTTCTCTTTCATCATCTCTCATGGACAAGAGGATTGATCGATGAACGACGTACCGGGTGGTCATCGTCCCTCCTTTATACTTTTTCTTCCGATGAGGATTCCCTTCCTCCCAGTCGTCACAGGATACCGCGTATCAAGGTTATACACAGGCATCAGCTGTTGGTGGTGGTGTCCATGGTTCAGCTCCTTCCTAGGCAACGTAACCACCGCCGAGTGGCCTCCGAGTTCCACGAATTCCATCATTCTAAACTGGATGCTTTTCAACACCGCGAGACAAGCATCTTTTCCATTGAAAAAGAGGCTAGATCTATTGACGAGGGCATGGGACCCGAGTATGTCCTAATATATTACAACTACTACGTGGTGAAAAGGGTGTTGGATCAACTTGCTTGTATTGTATCTATCTAGGTTGGTCTAGCTATTTTAGTGTCAGGCCAAGCGAGGGCGGTCTAATATGGCAGAATACACGTGACCTCTAACAAAGGGTCGGCGAGGGCGGACCTATGCGGCAGAATCCCACGTGATCCAACACCTAGCGAGGGAGGTCACGTGGTCTGGACAAAAGATAACCCTCTCCGGTGGAGGACCTACTGAATTAGGGGTTCACGAACATCTATAGGACAAGATATACAGCATCATATATAGCTTCATGGGGCATTATCGATGCTCTAGCTATACCGTCAATATGATCATGCTTCCCCTGAACAATGTGGCTCCTGCATCTATAAACCGACACCCTACGCGTCTGACATACATACACTCAACTGGACGCACGGCACAATACAACACTCTTCATCGGAGAGGAGAGAATGACTCGATTGAGGAGAATAAGAAACCTATTTATACCTCATTTCCCTTGGGCCGGAGGTAGATTGAGAGCGCCGCCATGTTATCGGTGGCGCCGGTGTCGGCAAAAATGGATATCTCAATCGGCCGGATCTCACGGTGAAGCAGTTCCCTGTGGGTCTATTCACGCCCGAGAACAAGAAGGCCACTGGTTGGGGCCGCAGATACCATACCGGTGACAGTGGGCGATTCAACGTCCGCGCCATGCCCACTGTTGAGGGCAGTGTTGGGACTGTGGTGTTTCCGGCGGTAATATCAACCGTTGAGAGTGGGTGTTGGCCGCTGGACCGAGCAGTAAATTAATTAAATTCTGATGTCACAAATAACTCGAGGAGAGAGAAGGGAATAAAAAAGAAATTAAAAAAAAAAAAAAAAAAAAACAGTCTTGGCTTTTCCCTTGTCGAAAGACCCCGATGGTTATTATTTCCATCGTTGTCCCCGCGCTGGCTGTCTTTTTCTCCTCCAGTGTCGAGACTCTCCAGCGTTGGCTTCAATTGCTACACCACGAGTACGTCCCTCCAGAATATCTATACACTTGAACCGTCCTTGCTCGCAGCTGCTCCGACTGGCTCTGACAATCCCCAGACTTGTTAGCTAATCCGCCACTCTTCCGACATCCGGCGGAGAGTGCGTTGGTCCTCCATTTCTCTCCCCCATTTTGTTCTCTCTCGTTCTCCCTCCCATCATGATCTCTGCAAACCCCGAATATCCCATGCCACCACGGCGGATCCTGATTGTGGGTGCGGGCATTGCCGGGATTTCCTGTGCCCTGGCGCTGTCCAGGGAACTGACCCCGTTTGTCCCCGATCTCCAGATCACCGTCTTCGAACGACACGATATCCTTTCCACGTCCGGCGGGGCGATCAATCTCACGCCCGTTGCCCAGAGACATCTCTCCCAACTACGCGTGCTGGAGGAATTGGATAAGATGGGGACCGAGGCCGGCGTGGACGTCGACGCGATTGAAATGTTCTCCTCGCGCACCGGGAGACAGATCGGCGCCGTGGACTTCACCGATAGCCACGGGAATGGATTCGGCGGCTTCAAGGGGCGCCGTGTGATGCGCATTGTCCTGTCCGTGGCCATGCTGGCCGTGGTCGAGCGGACGAAAAACATCAACATGGTGTTCGGCAAGAAGCTGGTCGGCGGCGACGAGACCGAGGACGAGGTGACGCTGCGCTTTGACGACGGCACGACCGCCACGGGCGACTTGGTGGTGGGCTGCGACGGGGTGCATTCGGCGACGCGCAGCAAGATCGTTGATCCAGGGCGCACGTCGGAGTACACGGGCATCTCATTCCTCCAGACCACCATCCGCGCAGACCAGATCACCGCCCCCATCCACTTCCGCACGACGGCCATGAACATCTCGCGGCACGGGTCGTTGTTGACGAGCTACTGCGACCGCGAGTGCGAGCAGATCTTCGTCGCCGCCATCGTGCAGTTCGATGAGCCGGCCGTCCTGCAGCACCGCATCGAGCCAGGCCAGGACTGGAAGACCCAGTATCGCATCAAGACCGCACTGCAGCAGGAGGCCCGGAGACGATTCGGACGGGCAGGCATCCCGTGCATCCGGGAGCTGATGACCAAGGGCGAGGATTGGATGTTGTACCCGGTGTATCAGGTCCGGCCGGGGGGGCGATGGTCTACCAATCGAATAATACTACTTGGGGACGCAGCACACGCGGCATGTTTCTCTGTTTCATCCTGCCTTTCCTGATCCTTCGACTAACAGGGTGCCAGATGCCGCCGCGGGACGAGTCGGCGGCGTACGCACTCGACGACGCAATCTTATTCTCGCGAATCATGGCCCGGTACCGCTTCGAGCCGTTACCCGAGGTGTTCAAGACCTACGAAGGATTCCGGCGTGACACCGTCGACCGCGCCTTCAAAATCTCGCGGCGCATGTGGGAACGCAACCGCGACATGGGTCTCCTGGAGGGCCGGCTGAAGGAGTGGATCATGCCGTTATTCCTCCGGAACCATCGATACGAGCGTGAGACGGCCTGGGTGTTTGATGCCGCGCAGGCTAGCATTCCGACGCCGTCGTCGAGCGAGGAGGAGTTTTCGCTATAGTCGTGGACGAAAGAGATCAACCCATAGCCCCTTGTCATTCTTTCTTCTCTTCTCTTTTTCCTTTACCCTATACTCTCTTTAGTACGTTTCCTTTCCTCTATGTTTCCCTTCTACATGTTCCCTTTCCTACGTGCTCTCTTTCGGACCTGTTCCCTTTCTTATCTTTTCTTTCATCGGAGTTACAGCGTCATACACGGCGGTATTGTGGCAAGTTCATTGTTCGGTTTCAACGGCGGCGGTGATGATACATGTATCAAGACATACACGCGGGTTTGGGCGGAGTTACATTTCTATTCTTGTTGTTATTATCATTATTCCCATTGTTGTTGTCACGGAGGATCCGGTCATAATGAGAATCTTGGGACGTGCAGCGTGCAGATGATGTATTATTAGCAGACTTCGTCGCCCGCGCGAGAAGCTTCCCTTCCGGAGGCCAAATAAACTCGGATCTGCACGGCTTGTATTAGTGCCTGGTAGATCATGAATAACAATCACGGGCGTGGAGCGCTCAACTCTGCGGAGGGTGCTGCAGGCGCATCATACGATGCGATCTTCCAGAGCCGGAGTTAAGCAGTATGACAGCGCGTTTTCTCCGGAGGATCAGTTCGGTTATTATTTAATATAATGCCATGTGGCCAGATGGCATTCTTCACCGTCGCGCCATGGAAACAACTGTCTTTCCGTCTGGACTAGGAATGCATACGAGCTCCTTCGGAGACGATGGAATTCTGTTACATTACGTGGTATTCTGCCGCATAGGTCCGCCCTCGCTGACCCTTTCCACCACGTCGGCCTATCTAGCTGGTAGCCGACCGATATATCTATGCCTCCATTGAAATTCACGGTTCGGAAACCCTCCGTTCCCCACGTCTCCGGGCAAGTAAAGTAAGAGAGTAACTTCAATCCACGGTAGACTGGCAATCATCATGGCGGACGTTTTCTCCTTCTCCTCCATCCCCGTCGTCGACTTCAGTCGGCTCCAGAACCCGGAGACCAAAGATGAGGCCCTGGCGGAGCTGCGACAGGCCATCTTCGTCGTTGGGTTTTTGTATTTGACGAATACCGGCTTGGAGGTCGGTTCACTGCGCACAATGATTACGCCAGGCAGCACTGACAGCAGGCAGAATCTCATCCGTGACACGCATGAGAAGCTTCCGGGGTATTTCGCCTTGTCCGATGAGCTCAAGGAAGAATGCAATATGATCAATTCGCCCTGCTTCCTGGGTTATACGCGGTTGGGCGCTGAGACGACCGCGGCCCGGACCGATTTGCGCGAGGTCCGTAGCATCCAAACCACCGGAGTCTGTAGAAAGCGTTGTTGTCCTCTCGTCTGACTCTCTCAGCAATTCGATTTCGGGACGCCGGGAATGAAGTCGTGGAAGGAGGGCGACCCGTTCTGGCAGCGACTCGAGGGCGACGGGCAGGTGTGTATTGACTCTGGCTCGTTCATGCGAGGGATTCATTCCGAGTGTGTGTCGATTGACGGAATTCCCCTCTGCCCTAAGTACAGTATCCGCGCCATCCCGACATCAAGCAAACGGTCGACGAGTACATATCCCAGTTGTCCCGGTTGGCCGTCGAATTCGTCCACTACGTCGCCGAATCGCTCTCCCTCCGCCCGACCACCTTCGACTCGTTCAAGGGCGGCATGGATCGGTTGAAATTCGTCAAATACCCTGCCTCCCCTCCCGACTCGCAGGGAGTCGGCCCTCACAAGGATTCCACCGGTCTCTTCACGTTCCTGTCGCAGGACGACGCGGGCGGACTGCAGGTGCTCAACAAGAACGGGGAGTGGATCGACGCGCCGCCCATCCCAGGTAGTCTGGTGGTGAATATTCAGCAGGGATTCGAGGCTATCACTGGTGGCGTTTGTCCTGCGACGACGCATAGGGTTATTGTAAGTCATTTCCACCTGAAATCTTCCTGACGAGCCCTGACAACAGAACGGCAGTCCCCTACAAACCGCACGAGATATAGCATCCCCTTCTTCCAAGGCGTCAGACTCGATCTGACGCTGGACCGACTCAAGGAGTCTGCGGCGCATATTGTCAAGCAGATCCCGGCGTCCGACGACAGGAAGAAGAGGGCCGTGGATGTCCCGAGCGAGTTCCTGTCGCCGTTGTATTCCTGCGTGAGTGGACATCCATGATATGGCAATGAATCCGAGCTGACGATATACTAGTTTGGCGAAGCGTATCTGCGGAATCGCATCTTGAGCCATCCGGACGTTGGACGGAGATGGTATCCGGAATTGTATGAGAAGTACTCGAGGCAGGTGTTGAAATGAACGTGCTTTTTATTGTGATCGTACACAGTGATGTCTCCAGCAGCTGAGAAATGCGCATTTGATATTGCTCAATGACAAGTTCTCCATGCCTTAATATCGATGCAATCCCTGGACCATCAATGCCGAGTATGCCCTGCCCTAAGTTGCTGATTTCGGCAGATTCAATTGTGTCCGTATGCTTGCAACCACTGGACTGCAGAGAAGATTCCACTGTCTCCATTGATTCCTGGGACTGTCCCATCTGAATGCTGCTGTTTTGAACAGAAGGAGCTTGCCTGTTCACTCCTGGATATTACCATGTGCTTCTGGAGACATCCAGTGAGCGGTGATTCCCTGTGAGTGCCTAGGAGAACATGCGAAACCCCATGGAGAAGCAGGGAAGAGCAAGTTCACAAGGAGGAGTCCTCCTGGTGTTTTCCTGGTACTCTCCAGTACACTCACTGGTGGCAATGGCATTCACCTTTTCACATTCACTGATGCCTTCAACTGGCATATATAAATCCTCACACTTCCTCTATTCCCTTTGCCTTTCATCATCCTCTGGATACCTCTCAAACCATCCTCGTACTCTTGAATCACTTCTTTATCCCTGTTTCATCACTGTCGCTCCTCCTTGACCTCGATTGCAGCGTTGATTACAACCTCGACTACAACCAACACCATCAAGTCCAAATGGCTTCCACCTTCTCTAAGCCCGCCAAAACCATTGATCCTCTTGCCCTCGATGGCCTTCGCGTGTGCCTTAAAACCGCCGGACTCTACACGCCTGGCATGCATGGCTTTGACCGTGTCCTTCGCCGTTGGTCAGACACCGCGATCAAGCAAGCTGTAAGTATCCCCCTCCCCCTATAAAATGCGAATTGGAGTATGCTGACCTGTCACAGGGAGCTGTTGTGATGCCCAGCGAGGCTGCCGACGTTAGCACCGCTCTTCTTTGGGCGCAGGAACACGGCATCGATGTTGCTGTCAAGGGTGGCGGTCATTCCGCTGCCGGAACCAGCTCCAGCGATGGCGGTTTGGTTATCGATCTATGCCGTATGAGGAAAGTTACTGTTGACGTGGAAAACAAAACCATCACTGCCCAGGGCGGTGCTATCTGGGAAGAAGTCGACCTTGAAGCCCATGCTCACGGTCTGGCTGCTGTTGGCGGTACTGTCAACCACACGGGTGTTGGTGGCTTGACTCTGGGTGGTGGATATGGCTGGCTGAGTGGACAGTACGGCCTGGCCATCGACAATCTTCTCTCCGTCACTGTTGTTCTTGCCGATGGCCGCGTCGTCACTGCGTCTGCTACTGAAAATGAAGACCTCTTCTGGGCCTTGCGTGGCGCCGGTCACAATTTTGGCGTCGCTCTCGATTTTACTTTCCGTGCTTATGAGCAGAATGAGCCCGTCTTTTCCGGCATTCTCGCCTTCGAGCCCCTCTATCTCGAGTGTGTCGTTGAGGCTCTGAACAATGCCAAACCAGATTCTCGTGCCGCGGCCATGGTCATCTTCTTGAAACCCACCGACAAGCCCTGGCCTGTTATCCATGTTATTCCATTCTTCAACGGCCCCTACGACGAAGCCGTGGGCCACTTCCGTGATCTCCTCAACCTCCACCCGACCGGCGACAGCGTGGGAATGGTCCCCTACAAGAAAATGAACACCCTTCAGAACCCCATGTCGACCTACGGCGACCGCAAGACCTTCAAGGGCGTGTTCTACCAGCCCCCACTCGACACCCATTTCGCTCGGACCATCTACGATGAGTTCGCTTGCAAAATTGCCCGCGACCCCGACCTGGACGAGTCGGCTGTCATCCTTGAATTCCACGATATGCGCAAGGTTTGCGAAGTTCCCCAGACCGCTACGGCTTTCGCTAGCCGCAACACTATCCGCAATGGTATTCTATATCTGCGCTGGAAAAATGCCCGGAAGGACGCCGAGCACAAGGCGTGGGGCGACGAGCTTCAGGCTCGTTGGACCGCTCAGCTGCACAAGCAGAATGGTGAGAAGGAGAAGGTCGATGAGAAGATGGACGAGAAGATGGACGAGGACAATGAAGTCCCTCAGTACTTGAACTACGCTGAACGTGAGTCCCCCTGTCCCCCGTACCCTCGTTGACATTGTGACATGCTAACCATTTACAGCTGGCAACTCTGCCGTTCCCAACATCTACGGCATCAACCTTCGCAAGCTGCAGGGTCTCAAGGCCAAGTATGACCCGAACAACGTTTTCAATAAGATGCAGCCTATCGAGCCGGTTCCTTTCGAGGCGGATGCCGAGAACGAGAAGCAGCTCATTGACTTGGATTGAATACGGTACCCGGTGGTGGGTGGTGGATTTTGGAGCATGGATTGGCTTGCTTGTCTCGGAGTTACGGAGGTAAATTGGAGGTCCATTGGAATCATTGGAGTTGCGGATTTACTAAATCAATTGAGCATGGTTGATTGACATCCCTAGGATAATATTCGTATGTTCTGCAGTGTTTTAGCCAAGTGAATAATGGATGATGCACATGGTCAACAAGGCTTGAGCTGTAGATCTGTAAATCTGCAGATCCCTCGTATGTCTTATTGCTCCTTTGTTTCGTCTATACAGTTGACCCTTCATTAATGCTAATTGACTCGCCTTCCCAGCACCACGGTCCATCCCCACGGGGTTCCTGAATCGCGAGTCTCCTATAGAAGTATCTGCTTAGCACCAAGATCTCCCGTGAATGCTTCATCAGGGAGCACGTCACATCCATGACGCCGGGTTATCTTTAATATACAACCTCGCCATCATGATAAGAGCTCTAGCAGCGCCGGCCGAGTCGAGCTACCGCGTTAGGCGAGATCGACAGCACTTAGGTTAGATATACGAGGCTCTCTGCTCTTATCGTGTTCTTGTGCAGAAATAATGCCGTCTCGTTGGACCGGTGCACTTATAGTTAAAAGTGTAATTCCCACCTAAGGGTGCAACGGCCATGTTTTACTACTCTCGGCCATATTAGATTGATATCGCCATGGATAAGAGCTGTGCATTCGCATTACTTAGTGTCCCGCTTCCCTTCCCATTGCCTCAGGGGTTATTGTTAACACTGGGTTCTGCTTCTGCTTCTGGCGCTGGCTGTCGTCCTGGCTGCGGTGTGCAGTACAGAGCACCCTGCATGCTCTTGAATCCTCACGAGTCAATGTGATATCAATCCTATAATATTTCTAGAAAGTCTGCATGATGGCTCCGGATCCCCGTTTCAACGCCGGTCCCCAATTACTACGAGGAATCTGGGCCGAAGCTGGCGTCGCCGTCCTCTTCGTCCTGCTGCGGGTCATTGCTAAATTGCGCCTGCGACAATTCAAGCTAGACGATATTGTCATGATACTTGCGCTGGTTCGTCTCTAATCAATTTGTTACAGAGCAATTAATCTATTGTTCGAATTAACAAAAATAAATATGGAGTGTAGGCCCTCATCATGACCGGCTCTGCACTCGTAACCGTCGGTATCCACGATGGCTTCGGCCGCGACCTCGACACGCTCCCGACGCACCGCTGGCCCGCGCTGGTGATGTACTATAGTCTTTCCACTGCGTTCTGCATTGCCGGTGTCTCGCTTGCCCGGTGCGCGTTTATCCTCTTCCTCATCCCGCCGCTTAGTTTGCGGAGGCTGTACACGGTTACGTTCTGGGCGATGCTGGGGTTGGAGATTGTTATGAATGCGATGAATATTGTCTTTATATTCCTTCGTTGTCCGAAGAAGGGGGCGAATTATTGGCTTGTTGAGGCGGACTGTTGGAGTGTTTTGGTGCAGGAGAAGTATTCTTATTTCACGGGTGGTAGGGATTCCTTTGAACCTCCTCTTAGAAAGATGCCTTGCAAGAGAAGATTGCTAATAATAGCCCTGGAATAACCGCAGCCTTCAATACCTTCGTTGATCTATTCCTCGCCGTCTTCCCGAGTGTCATCTTCTGGACTCTCCGCGTCAAGCTCAAAGTCAAGATCAGCATCACTGGCCTTCTAGCATTGGGGTTATTGTAAGTCCCAAATACGGTTGAACCCTCTTCAAGGAATTGAATTGAATAGCTAACCTAAAATCCAGCGTTGCCGTCGCATCCCTTCTCAAAACCCTCGCCCTCCGCGACCTCACCCACCCCTCCTCCAAGCAGACAGCCCAGATCAACATCGTCCGCTGGTCGTATATAGAGGGTTACCTCGCTACCATCGCTGCTTCCATCCCGTGTATCCGTTCGCTAATCGTGAGCTGCGTCAAAAAGGTCATGAGTCGCTCCGTCTCGGATCCGTTTGAGCTCAGCTCGCCAAGGAAGACGACGATGGAATGGAGTTCCGGCTTGAGCGCTAGCCGCATGCGCGGTTCGGGGCACTACAGGATGCATAAGCAGAAGAGTTCGGGGAGTACGGAGAATATTCTTGAGACTGGGCAGGTAGGTTGTACGCGGTCTCGTCAGGCGGATGAGGATGTTGCCGGTGCTGGTGTGTCGATGGGGATTATGAAGAAGGTGCATGTTACTGTCTCTGCTGCTGAGCCGACAGCGTCAGATGATGGAATGACAAGATGGTACTAGCAGGATATGTGTCTCTCATGTCTTATGTTGTTGTTATGAGTAATGACCTCAGTGTATATATCGTTTTATTTCTCTGCAGTTTTTCCTTAAGAAGATACATCACACAGGCTTGATGCTTCACACGGACTACAACCAGCCAACTAGGGCACTTCATCTGCGTATACTTGTACGCTCTAAAGATGGCATTACCGTCGTACCTGAACCCCATCTGTTCCAGCTCTTTCAGGTCCTGTGTCTATGAGCCCTTCGTAATCACTCAACTGAGAGACTACAAATTCCCAAACGACATCATTCTTTTCTGTGACCTCAAAGATTCGTCCCATTGCCGCCTCGATTAATACGATGCCGTAACGGTCTGGAGCTTCTGTGCTGAGCCCATGAACGGTGTAAAGAATCCGAGTCCACCGGTAGCCCTGTCTTTGGATTCCCAAATGACCTTCTTAGTTGCGCGAGCGATGATGATCGCTCGGGAGAAGGGGGCGGAGATACCTGCACAGAAGACACCATTAACAAGGGTTAGAATATCGCCTAAGGGAGCTCATGTACGCAGTGCTGCTGGGCAACTGTGGGTGCGGGAGGATGCCAGAGTCCTTCGCCCGTTTTGCGCCTGATGACAATGACTCCGGAGGTGCTGCGTAGGCAGGAGATGATGTTCCCCTCTGAATTGAAAAAGACGCTGTTAACAGATCAGCGGCTAAGGCTCACCAGCTCGCGCCTATGTGCCTAGCATAGGCCACCGCAAGCCAGCAGCAAGGCTCTTGGCCCGCTGACAGGCTAGTGTCGACCTGAGTAACACGTCAGACGCCACTTACTTTGGTGTCAAGACATCTTCCTCGCTCAACAGCTAGGCTGACTTGTGCATGTCGTGGGGCGCGTTTGGAAAGGGTTCTCTAGTGCGCAGGGTCATCGTGTATATGGAGTAGTTGATATTGAACAAGCGTTTAGCCTTGACGAAAGTAGTGAACATTGCTGGGATTATTCAGGCTGCTCTGGTAAAGTGCCATATTTGCTGAACACTGAAAGACCATGGCTTGCATGTTAGTTTCCCCCCTGTATTTTAGCTTGATTTTCGTCGGTTTCTGGCCTCCATGGCGCGCTTTTTTTTTTTTTTTTTTTTTCTTTTTTTTTTTTTTTCAGCCAGTAGCTCCTGCTGTTCTTCTAGCCGCTTTTCCGTTTGTCATTCGTTTGTTCCTAGCTGACCAGAGCAACAGCGCTTAAAAAAGCCTAGAACCTGGAAGGTAGATATCTCTTATTGGTGAAAAGTGTGATATAAATGCTCTTCTGCCGCCATGCAGGAGAAGGAAAGGGATCATGATGTGGACACGACATGACCCATAGCCGCTCGAGTCTCATAAAAGTTCATCCCACCAAGGTGGCTTTCTTCCGCTTTCTTCCTATGATTCGATGTTGAAGTGAATAGTTAAAACCTGATTCCCATTTCTTCCCGCTTGGTGGTGTCTATGACATAATTAGTTATGCAGCTTACTAATCATTCGAGCTATGAACGCAGGAAGACGATGAGGGGCCGCTTTCTTGCTTCCATCATTCATCCTGCATATTTCCCTCTTGACAGAATAAAATAGCCATGACACCCACGTCGCTGCAGTCAATTTACAAGCTGAATTCGGGATACGAGATCCCCGTGGTTGGATACGGAGTAAGTTGAATGGACCGCACCTCAACTGTATTCCAGTAATGGGAGCTCTAACTTATGCCAGGTTTATCAAACGTCAGTTTTCAAAATACGCAACTTAGAAGGGTATGGCTCTAATAGTGAATCCGATATAGTCCTGCCGAGATCACGGAGAAGTCGATTCTCAAAGCATTTGAAGTCGGATACCGTCATGTATGCATACCATGAACAATCTTAAAAAGATTGTCTTTCATTCCGCAGGCAATCCTCTCTGACGTGATGAATGCGTGAGGACAGGTTGACTCCGCAAGAGCCTATCATAATGAAGCAGAGAGCGGCGCCGCAATACGGTCGTCTGGTCTCAAGCGATCTGACATCTTCTATACGACCAAGATCCCCGTGAAGGAAATGGGATACGAGAAAGCCAAAGCGTCAATCGAGTACAGCCTAGAGCAAGCTAACCTGGATTATATTGACCTGTGGGTTTTGCTATGTCACCCATCGAAGTGGATCAAGCGGAAGGAGATAATATTCTAATATTCGATAGCATATTGATTCATGCCCCGTACGGCGGACGAGAAGCTCGTGAAGGCACCTGGCGCGCGCTCGTGGAAGCGCAGAAAGCCGGAAAGGTCCGCTCGATCGGAGTCTCCAATTACGGGGTCCATCATCTCGACGAACTGGAGGACTACAACAAGACCATCGGCGGTAAAATCGATGTTGGCCAGTATGAGCTGCATCCGTGGCTTCCGCGTCCGGATATTGTCGACTGGCTCAGCAAGAGGAACATTGTCATTGAGGCGTATTCTCCTGTCGTTCGTGCGAAGAAAATGGACGATCCCAAATTGCAGAGTCTGTCGAAGAAGCACGATAAGACTCCTGCTCAGATCCTTCTCAGATGGAGCTTGCAAAAGGTGCGTCTCTCTTCATCATTCTTGTTTCTGATGAATCTGCTCCTGACTATGACAGGGATTCGTTCCGCTTCCGAAGTCGGTGACGCCTGAACGGATCGAGGAAAATGCCGACATATTCGATTTCGAGTTGACAGATGAAGACATGGAATTACTGAACCTGGGAGTATATGAGAATGTCTGCTGGGATCCCACGGTTAGCCATGACTAGACATCTTGGCAGTATTCAAGATGTTGTTAATTGGCAAGATAGAGTCATGATGTTCATGTCCATCCACTTCCATATCTGACTATTTGCTATAATTTTATTCCATCCCGCTTTTAAACATGTAAAAGTGTGGTCTGAGAAGAGACTAATGGGAATTCCAAGTACGCAATTCGGTTGTAAGCGACGTCTACCCAATCATCAAATTGTATTTCCCTTTTCCTGGCTTCACCTCAAAGTCCCACTTCGCACCATCATATTCCTCTCTTGGGGCTAGCTTGACATGGAAACAGCCCTTAACAGGATACATGATTGAAGCAACAGCCCCGGGATTTTTTGGCGGCGCCTTCCAGATCCCATCAAGAGGACTGAGATCCAGCCTCAGCACAAGCATAACGACCATGCTCAGGATCTCCGCGCTGGCGAAATGTCTCCCAGGACAGATCATCGGCGAAACACCGAACGTCATGAATCCGCCGGTTCGCCTGGGCTCCTTCTTGTTCTTGTTTTCCTCGTTGGAGCTCTGGACCAGGAATCGACGAGGGTTGAATTCATCTGCTGTAGAACCCCAGACAGCTTTGTCGCGGCCGATTGAGCCACCAGGGATGTTGATGATTCCTCCTTTTTTGAGGAGGTATTGGTCGGCGAGGAGAACGTCTTGCGTTACGTAACGCAGTGGTGCGGTGGTTGTTCTTGTGCGCAGAATTTCTTGGAAAGCGGATAATAACAGTGGACAGTTGTCCCTGATAGCGGATAGGTCGATGACATGGACATTTTCCTCGGTGATACGGAGGGCATTCTGTTTGATCTCTTCACGGATCTCTTCGAGTAGTGCGGGTCTGGAGTAGAGGTCGTACAGGATCCAGAAGCTTGCGGGGATGGTGTTGGACAGTAGTCCGATTGACATTGCCGCCTCTGCTCGTGCGATATTTTCCGTAGAGATGCCGCTGTCGTGTGTCCTCTTCCACCGTACGTAGGTTAACTCGGACCCGTTTTCCTGTCCTCCATGCTCATAGTAATTTTGGATTGCGGCAACGAGTATTTCGCGCCCCCTCCAGGCCTTACGCGCCGTGAGCCAAGGAAGAACATTGGGGATTAATGGACCTAGATTTGACTCGAAGTCCCTGTCGGTAGTTAGAGAGAATCCGTACGCACAGAGGAAAAGAGATCTATAGACAAATTTCCTACAAGAAAGCCTTCTGAACCTTGCTATCCTTGTACGGATTCAGCGGCCCATAGGAGGCATCCGTACTAGCCGCCATGAGTGTAGAGAAACACCACTCGTACAGATCGACGGTCTCACGGTAAGCCAGTTCATCGATCAATGGCCGTAACAGCCGGGCCATTCTCTCGTTCATCCGATCCAGCGACTCCCCGATCAGCGTCGGCTGCATGGCGTGGATCACGACTTGATTCAGACTCAGGCCGTCGTAGCGTGGCTCGTCCATCAGTTTGAGCGTTTCACTGCGGATGCCAGCGATGCGCGACGCGAAGCCGTTCAAGAGGGGGTCAAAAGTTAAAGTCTTTGCATGGCGCTGGACTGCTTGAAGGAGAGCTGGAGAGGTGATCACGTAGATCTTGCCGAAGATCATGTCCAGCGAGAAGATTGGATACTGAGGATGTTTCTGGCTGTGTCAATGTCAATTACACCGGTTCTTCTTGATCAAAGCAGAGGGAACAGAACGGACGCTTGGATATTGGAGTATGCAACCCCATGTCGCAGCATCCCGATCAAGTGGCCGACGATGGGTATTTTGCTCTCCACGGCTGGCGGCTCACGAGGATCGGGTTTCCGGCGTAGCCAGATGGCGTACGCCAGAATACCGAGCACTCCGAGC
This sequence comes from Monascus purpureus, assembly GCA_025999795.1. Classification (NCBI taxonomy): domain Eukaryota; kingdom Fungi; phylum Ascomycota; class Eurotiomycetes; order Eurotiales; family Aspergillaceae; genus Monascus; species Monascus purpureus. The sequence goes on along the minus strand of AP025347.1, from coordinate 94,319 downwards.
AGGAGAAGGCGACCGAGGGCGATCATGATCCTCGACGTGCGCAATGTGGATGTGAAGGACGGAGATGGAACAGGTTGCCGGTGTCCGAGGGCAATTTTATATCCTCAATTCTTGCTCAAACGAGGTTGCCAAGAAGCCTTAGTAATAGCTCCACGTCGCATAGGTGCACAAGAATAAAAATAGCAGCCGCCGTCTAGATGAAATTCATGATGATGTGGGGTGGATTTTGCGCAAGCCACGGCAAAGACCCTCGTTCTAAGCCAGTTGAGCTCCCTTGCGCTCCAACCGTGTACAAAGCTCGCGTGAGCTCACTGAACTTCTGTTAGATCTCGTGAGGCTCTCCCGGTTCTGTCCACCCTCGCTTGCCCCTTTTTTCCTCGCGAGCCTCAGCCTGCCTCTAGACAGAGAATCATCTCCCTCTTTTGGCTTCTCAGCTGTTAGATCACGTTATATTCTGCCGCTTAGGTCCGCCCTCGCAGTCGGCCTACCCCAAGCACGTGACTGTCACTATCATTAGTAAGCCACAAGGGCTCGCGCGACCTTCTTTAACTTTTAACTGCCACCTTCCAACCAGCCGGTACAGATCGCTGCGAAACGAGCGAATTTGGGAGTCGGGAGAAGCGTAAATACCAAATTGTAAGGGAAGGTTGTTGAAGGTCTAGGAAACCAAGTGCAGATAGCACACGTTAGTCGGTAGTCTCGCAATGGCACACCGTGGAACTTCTATATATCTCTCATCATAGTTATATCGAATGCACACCACCGCCCATAACCCCCATTTTGAGCGAACCGTGACGCTCGGCGCCTGAACCATAGCATTAATTTGTATATATTAATTTCTATATTAGCTCTAGAGTACCCAAGTCATAACCAGGTATATAGTATGGTGAAGTTCAACATAGTAGTGGGTAGCTTCAACAAACGAAAAATCGGCTATTTTACAATCTCATAACTCTGCGACACGGTCACATCCTTGTGAATCACCTGTTGATCTGCAGTCGTCGGATGCGACGATAGACTGGACCACGATCCCTCGTGCGGCTCTGGTCCCTGGATCGTCGATATGAGCTGCGCCTCGTCGTTATGATGGCCCGTGAAGAAGACGGAGCGGCTCTTCCTCGACGCGGTCTTCTGCCAAGTTTCGAGCTCGCGGCTGCCTGGGTATTTTCTGTGGGAGGCCTCGCTGCTCTTGTTCTTGACAGTGGCAAAGAGGACATTCAGCATAGGCAGGCACGCACAGATGAGACCGATTCCTGCTTCGGCATTTCTGCTGCAGTCAGCATGAGTCTAACAACAAGCGAAAATATAGAGTGCAAAGAGTGTCCCTACGCAGTTAACACGGCATGAATCCAGAAATATGTCGTATCCGTTGTTTTGCCCTCCTCCACCATGATCACTAGACGCCAGATGCTGAATGCCGTGGCCAGTCCTCCCGCACCCAGGATACCGGAAACACGTATTTTCTTGACCCGCGTAATCTGCAGGGACCACAGCATCGGTACTGGGAGGATGAGAATCCATAGGTCGCTGACGATGCTAAGGACCGAGTCGGCAATAATGACCTTCTGCTGGTTGATGCACTTGTCTAGCGGACCATTCCAATATGCAGAAATGGGCCTGCAGAAGAAGATCTTGATGAACCACATCGGGATGTAGTAACAGACCAGGACGGCGACGCTGATGTAGATCACAGTGGCCTTGGTAGGATCTGGGGCAAAAATGCGTAGCATTATAGCAAGAAGGGCTAATTTCACGACGAAGACTGTGGGGACGTAGAGGAGTGTTGTTGCGTAGGAGGCCTTTGGAATTCCTTCATTAGATGTCTGTCTTTCGAAATGTTTTCTGCACCAGTATATATATGGGTTCCGTACCTTTTGGAAGCTCACAAAATTGTCCATTGGAACATCCCAGGCATGATATCCGCCTCCATGCGAGTTGACTGTACAATATCATGTTAGATTCCTCCAGAGTGCAGGTCCGACATACGATACATACGGACAAGCATGCAAGAGCAAAAAGCGACGAACAATATCTTGAATGGGGTCAGCATGTCAGGGGCCAAGGCCAATTAATATGGAACGGAGCATTACCCATCCAAAGACGGTCAAGTCTATTGCCCAAGAAGAAAAACCAGTCAATATACTATTCAACACCTGAACAGCGCATGATACTTGAGCCCAGGGGAATGAATCACTCACAGTCTTCAAAACTGATGTTTTTGTGGATTCGGACTTTGATAAACAGGCGCAGAATTATGAAGAGAGTGACAATTATCAGAGACAGTACCTGCGTCACCAGGTTTACTGTGTGGAGTGCATCTTGGGGATGCTCGAAATTAGAGATCTTCCCTGGTGGCGGGGGGATAATAGGCTGCAGTGACATATGTAATTGCTTGTATATATAAGGCTGTTAATTGCTCTTTAAGCGAGTGTCTGTAAGGTTCAGGGGAGCCAGGGGAGGAGAGAGATAGTCGCGGTCAATGATGGGTTTAAGAAACATGAAGGGACCCTCGCAGATCAAGATAGAAGGATTCAATCGAGCCCTCGCAGAAGGGTTCACGGCAAGATGGTAGCCACTAGAGGAGAACAGAAGTATATCACATAGAAGTTGACTGCATACGACGAGGTTCATGCAAGGAGCGTCGACCTGACGGGGGCATAAAGAATGACTGAAGACGGCAGACACCGGACCATACGTCTGCCAAAACTAGATCTTCCCGCTACGTCGGACGTATGTATCTCATTATTCTCATTATTCTCATTATTCTCATTATTCTCATTATTCTCATTATTCTCATTATTCTCATTATTCTCATTAATTAATATTAAATTGTTAAGTAAACAAGACAGGCCGGGAGGGTTCCCGGAACTCCAGGATGATGATCAACATAGCCACTGGCCAGTCATCAACTCATCTCACTGGAAGATCGAATCCGATGTTTAACCGCAATCGTCGAGCGATAATGCGGCACATACTCCGTACTACTACCAATTCTACAGAAAGCTTTATTATCAATTGAAATATGCCTAGCTTTGCTAAGCCCACCGAATACTGTCACCGAGCATAGTTATTAGTAATAGTGCCTGAGTCTTAAAAAGCTTCAGCTACCCCTGGCGCTTATTCAAAATTCCCCTATCAACTGATCTAATGCCGCTGAGCAGACGAATTCTGCAGGGATCGTCAATCCCCTATCTAGTACGGCACTAGGGTCTGAGCTAGGATTTTACTCGGGCGGAGAGGTTATGAAAAGAAACGGCTGCACAATCTGCAGATTCCTTCAGCAAGATTTACAGCCTACACACGGGATCATGGAGATACTGCCCACTCCCTATAAGGTCATCTGAACTACACAATCCGTTGCGTGAAATATATATGAAGAACAGAGTGACACGGGGTTCCCATTGCTCCATCGACCCCACACGGCCCGAACCACTGGATCCACCATTACCCAACCAGGAATTGAACCCCATTACTAGCGCCGCCGATCTGTCCCACCGTCCCGGGCCATTGCAGAACGATGAGCCACTGATAGGGGTCGCTGTTGCCAGATCGGGGCAACTTCCATTCCGGGAAACTGGTCTAGCGGTGTTTTATGTCGTAACTTTGAAATAGCGGTGAGATATGTACAATGCATCGAGGAATTGCTGCTTATTGCGGCTTTCCCCATTTATACTGCCTATACACTGGTAGGTGAGCCGGAAGGTCGTGATCAGCGTCAAGTCTTCACAACATTTAAATCTTGCACAGGCCGTAGAATTTGCCCAGTATTCACTATTTCTAGCATGGGCAGGGGCTTATCATGGCGTCTGGCGGGAAGACAGGTCATAATTGAAATGAGGTCGTAAGGAGTGCAGCATTGCTAGATATGATGTGTACAATGCATTCCATTCATTCATAAAGAGCCGTTACAGCAATACATGCACTTGTACACGTTATCCGACAAAGGGAATTCTCAATTAATCATACTATTCCATCAAGAGTCATGTCTACCCTCCAAGAGGCAGATATCATTTCATCCAGTCCAGTTGAAGCATTTTGTGAGTCTACGAGTTCGAGTTGTCCTGACAGGTGAATGCCGAACCTGGCAGAATCAGTCAATTCTGTTCTTTGAGCAACACGGAAAGCAGTGATGACATACCAATGATGCCCGTTCTATACGCGTCCCTGATCTCAATGGAAACACCGTATGTTGCACCCACGAGGAAGAAGAGTCCCAAGAACACCAAGCCCCAGTGAAAAAGGTATACGAGCTTCTGCACAAGGGATCCCCTCTTCCAGTTCCCATGGTCATGAAGCCATAGCCAACCGGGGAGACTCATGGCTAGCGGCGCAAAGCATACCGAACCCACCAGGGCGATCAGGTAGTTGAAGATCGGAATGGCCTCGGCAAGGATGAATGCTAGAGCGCCCAGGAAGATGGTGCTGCCGAACCAGGTGCCCCAATGAATCATGGTGCTGGCTTGCAGGTGCCGCGTCTTACCCAGGATACGGACGAAGACATACTTCGCAGCCACCTAATGCATACATCAGCATGAATACACCGAATCGAACGGAAATACTACCAGACCTACATGTAAGTAGATGGTCGAGCTCACGATCAACCCCAGCAATGCAACACCGTACGAGACCATCTTGATGGTTTGTCCTGCACTCTATACAAGCCGTTAGCCATTATGCTCCTGCAATGGACATTCGCACACGCACCCCCAACGACGGACTGGCAACCCATTTCCCACACCAGCGGTAAACGACCAGGCTGAAGGCCAGATACGACGCGGTCACCAGGCTCATGCACAGGAACAACGATTTCTTGTAGTCATTGGGGTTGCGCATCTCCGACATGACAGGCAAGAAAGCGCTGGTGCCAGCCGAGGAGACAAAAATAGTGCACGATGCCACCATACCGGCCGCAAATCCGGGGTTATTGATTGCCACAAAACCTAGGTCGTATGGCCCCGTCTGGGGCGCTGCCGCGGGGCGGTCCCGCGTCGTGACACCGATGACCACAATGAACACGGCGGCATAGATGGAAATAAAGCCGGCGTACGTGAGCCAGCCCACATGCTGCAGTTTCCGGATGGACGCAGTGGCGATGGTCACCACGGCAGCGATGAAGGACCACCAGACGGTGCAAGCGGCGTGGTGCGACAGGGCATTCAGCGCGGTCGAGACGCCGATGATCCCGCTCCCCGTCACCAGGACATAGGCGATGATGAACAGGAGACCGGTGATTTCCTTGGCAATGACACCACCCACCACTTCCGCCATGTCGGCGACGGAGTGGCAGTGAGGGTGTCTGGAGCGGAAGTTGCCCATGATCACGAAACAGTAGGTGTTGAAGGCACCCCAGGCGACGATGCTGATCGATCCTCCCACGGCTCCGAGCGAGTACAGTGCCGAGGGCAGCGACAGCACGCCCGTCGCGAAGAGGATCTTGACGAAGATAACGCACGCCTTGAACCAGCCGACATTGCGGAAGTTGACGCCGCTGTCTGTCTTCTGGAAGACCTCCTGTTCCTCCAGCGAGTTTCCCAGCGGACTGGTTCGCTCGGAGTCATACGTCGCCGTACGCGTTTCTACCTGTTCTTTGTCCAGCATGGTGGCCGGGGTCGCTTGAGCAAAGGATCCAACGGAGGGGCATCCAGAGCGAGAAAAGGACAAGAATGCCCTGGATACAGCCAGCCACGTGCACTGGGGCTCTGCAGTGGGGGAAGCAAGCTGTGTTCTGTTCACTGTTTAGGATGCCCAGGACAAGATAAGACGCTGCAGGAGGAGCTCCATAATGGAGTCAATTGCGTGTCTGACCATTCTGGAGCATTCCCGACTCAATATTCAGTTGGTCTATCCACCGATTGCCGTGGCGTCGAAAGATTCTCGTTGCATGCCATCGTCCTGCCATCTCGTCGATGCAACAACGGCCCTGTCCCGAGCAGCTATGCACGGAGTCGCCTGTATCAAGCTGCTGCCGAAGCGGGCATGGATTAGCGGTTCGCGCAGGACTAACTTTGCTAGCGATAATGCGGATTACAGCTTGTAATTCGATGTAATAAGCCAATGCTGTGGATGTCTTGCTCGCGATGTTCGAGCATGATGCGCTGTTAGGGTTTACGGCGTGCAGTCTGAACCTTCCACCGCATTGCGCGGTGGATATCAATGATCCCTACTCGGGGATGTATGGCGTTCTCTGCTTGTTCTGATGCGCATACAACCCTGTACGTGCAGAAGCCTTACCGTACAATCGGAACCGGAGCTGATGATGGTGGCACCGAAGGCTCAATGATGGTAACTCGTCGCACTATCTGACACTATCCCACCCCGATGCCACCCCGATGCCACCCAATGCCACCCCAATGCCACAAGCCGGTGCAAGCTCATTCAGTAGTGGGGATATTTCCTCTTCCGGCCTTCTGCAGAACTAGTAATGATAAGGTTTCATGGAAGGTTGCCGATCTACCGTGGGAATTATCCCATTCTGGCATTCATAGTGAAGCTACAGTACAGTGTATTGCAGTTCGGGGAAACCCATGCAGTCCTGACTTGCAATCACCACTTGCGGAAAGTCCTGGAGGATTCTGTTGCAGTTCCTCCTCCATTGCCGATCGCGTTTCGCGTCTGAGTTCAACGGTTTCCGTGCTCGCGTGGGCCGACCGTTGCATTGCCAATAGAACCTGTCAGGAACGCTCATCCGACAGCTGGTTGTTCCACACTTGGCGGGACGGAATGGATCAATAACATGATTTCATTATACCCGTTGCTGGAGTCGGTTGCAGATTAAATATTCGTCGAGTAATAACATGGCCCCTCATGCAGGGTGCGCAGCTGGAAAGCAAGGCTGCATCTCATTCAGGATTGTCGTATCCTCCTCGTTCCTTCTATGCAGAACAGCATAGCCCAACATAGCATTTATCACCCCAGACGGTCATGCAAGCAGATCGGGCGAACAAGGGATATCAGCTCGGTGTTGACGTCGGCGGCACCTTCACGGACGTCTACGTCTTCACCCCACACGGTCAGACGGTCAGGGCAAAAGTCCCGACGACTATCCCAGACCAAAGTATTGGGATTCAGAACGGCATCGCAAAAGCCCGTCAGATTCTGCAGGACCAATTCGGGTGGGCCGGCAGTTTCCAGTTCATCCACCATGGAACCACTACTGCTACCAATGCCGTCCTCGAAGGGAAGGGAGCTCGCACTGCTCTCGTAGTCACCGCAGGCCACAAGGATATCCTCGCCCTGCGCCGGTCTCAGATACCCGGTGGCTTAGGTGCCTGGCTGCACTGGACGCCGCCAGAGCCCATTGTGCCGCTGGAGCGTGTCGTGCAATGCAAGGAGCGCATGTCTGTGCACGGCGAGCCCGTCACGACTGTCGACGTCGAGGATCTGCGACGGGGTCTGCAGGAGCTGAAGCGTGAAAACCCGGAGGCCGTGGCTGTGTCTCTCCTCAACTCACACGCCAACGATGAGCACGAGCGCGTGGTCGAACGTACCGTTCGCGAAGAGCTCGGAGAAGACATTCCCATCATCTGCTCCGCGGATGTACTACGAGAGGTAGGCGAGTACGAGCGAACAGTGACAACCTGCACAAATGCACTGGTCAAGCCCGTTGTACAGACCTATCTGCGAAATCTGGCCGATACGCTCGCCACGGAAAGCGAGACTATTCGTGTCCTCAAGAGCGATGGACGCCTGACCAGCTTGACCCTCGCCGGAGAATTGCCGGTGAATATCCTCATGTCTGGGCCTGCCGGCGGCGCAAGGGGTGTGGCGGATGTCGTCGCGCGAAGCACTCCGTACAAGAACCTGATCACGCTGGACATGGGCGGTACATCGACAGACTGCGCTCTGATCTACAATGGCCAACCGCAGCTGCGGCGGGAGACGGTCGTGGATAACCTGTCTGTTCGGTCACCGGCAGTCGATATCAAGACCGTTGGTGCGGGAGGCGGCTCCATCACGACTTACATGGAGCTCACGGAGACCCTGCGCGTGGGACCGGAGAGCGCAGGCGCCTCTCCTGGCCCAGCATGCTACGGGAAGGGCGGACGTCAGGCGACGGTTACAGATGCGAATCTGGTGCTGGGATATCTGCCCAGGACGCTGCTGGGAGGTGACTTTGCGCTGGACGTCAACGCGGCCATCGCGGCCGTGGAAGACATCGCGAAACAGATGAAGCTCCCGGTCACGCAGACGGCGGAGGATATCATCAATATCATCAACGAGACCATGTATGGGGCCCTGCGCCTTGTCTCCGTCGAGCAGGGGTACGATCCGCGGGAGTTTGCCCTGGTGGCATTCGGCGGTGCTGGTCCTCTGCATGCTAACGCTGTCGGCCAGCTGCTTGGGGCATGGCCTGTTATCATTCCGCCATCACCGGGTATTTTGTGCGCGCAGGGCGATGTGACAACCAAGCTGAGCCATGAGCAGTCGGCCACTTTCATTCGGATGCTCTCTGAAACCACGGCAGGAGAAGCGCGAGACCGGTATTCCACGCTGGAGGAGCTGTGTCGCAGCACCCTCCAGAAAGCGTCCGGACAGTCGTGGCCAATGACCTGGAATGTCAAATATCAGGCGGATCTCCGGTACAAGGGTCAAGCGCTGACGATCACAGTCGACCTCGAGGCAGACGAGCTGGCTGCTGGCACGGACAGGTGGCGTGGCCTGTTGCGGGAGAAATTTGATAGGCAGCATAAACAGCTTTTTACCTACACCCTGCCTGACTTCGAGTTGGAGCTGATGAGACTTGGGGTTGTTTTGGAAGATGCCTCACCCGGCATCGATATTCCCCGAGTCGGCAAGGTTGCATCGAGCGAGCCTCCCGCTGAGGCCCGGATTGGAGAACAGACCATTATCGTGCAGGGCCAGGAGCTTCCGGCAACTCTCTGGGACCGACAGACGATCAGCAAGGAGGGAATCCGGGTGAATGGCCCGTGTATCATCACGGAGATGGACAGCAATACGCTGATCCTTCCTGGATACTACGGTGAGATCGACAGTATTGGCAACATCCTGATCAACCCTCTGGATAAAGAGCCGGCCGTCTCAAAGACTCACACGCCCGAATCGGCCAAGGAGCTTGTCAAGTCCACTCCGCTCATCCCAACGTTGATATCCGCCGCTCTCGGCTCGATCCGAGGCGAGATGGACAAGATGATGCTACGGTGCAGCATGTCTCCGGCAATCCGCGAGCAGCAGGACGAGTTTAACGTCATTACCAATGCCGAAGGAAAGATGCTTGTGGGCCAATTCGGCAGCTTCATCACCCAGTTCTTGCAGGCGTGGAAGGGCACCATCGAGGAGGGCGATGTCTTCATCACCAACGACGTCTACCAAGTTCAGGGAGCAATCAGCCACTTGAACGACGTCATCATCCTGCTGCCCATCTTCTATGACCATCGTCTCATCGGCTGGGCTTCGCAGTTCGGTCACTTGACTGACGTGGGAGGCATCGTGCCCGGCAGCATGTCCATTAACGCAACCTCCGTGTTCGACGATGGTGTCCAGATCCCGTGTGTCAAGCTGTATTCCCAGGGCGTCATGAACTCGGGCCTCGTTGAGCTTCTGTACAGAAACTCCCGCCAGCCGGCATGGTACCGCTCCGATCTCACTGCAATCGTCGCTGCGTGCACCATGGCAGCCACACGAGTCTGCGAGCTGGTGACCCGCTTTGGCTGCGAGGTGTACCAAGCCGCCTGCGACGAGCTGCTATATCGCAACAGAATAGGCCTTGCCAAAATCGTGGAGCGGCAGTTCGACGATAAAGTAAGCACATTCACGGATTTCGTCGACGACGACGGCCACGGCATCGGGCCCTGGGCTCTTACCTGCACGATGAAGAAGATTGACGGACACCGACTGCGCTTCGATTGGAGCGGAACCTCCCCCCAGAGCCAGCACAGCATCAACTTCTACCTCTCGGAGACAATGTTCAAGATGTTTATCGGATTCTACCTCATCGCGGCGGCAGCCCCCGGCACGGTGATCAACGACGGCTTCCACGACCTGATCGACGTGTGCATTCCCGAAGGCACGGTGCTGAAGCCCGTCCGACCGGCACCCATCTCCTGTCGCACGCATCTCATGGGCCGGACGCTGGACGTCATGCAGGCCCTGATCGGGCAGAAGGACGCCGCCTACCAGGCGGCGGCTGGGTTCAGTGACTCCCCTCACTTCTTCTACTCCGGCTACAAACCCAACGGCGAATGGTACCAGCTATACCAGATTGGATTCGGAGGCATTCCTGCCCGCCAGGCTGGCGATGGGCCAGACTGCCACTGTCTCTTTCCTGCCATCAAGTCCATCCCCACGGAGGCCATCGAGCTTAACTTTCCCCTGCGTATCGAGGCCAACGAAAGCGTCGCCGATAGCGGTGGTCCCGGGTACTACCGTGGTGGCAACGCCCAGCGCACGCTGTATAGATTCCTGGCCAGGGGCGAGTTCAGTCTCCATGACGACCGGTGGTTCACGAAACCGTGGGGTATGAAGGGGGGCCAGCCAGGAAAACGCTCCCGCAAGGTGTTATATCGGTACTCGAAGTCGGCGGAGAATCCACCGACCGAGAACCTGCCTTCGAAATGTGACCATATCCGAGTCGATCCGGGTGATCTTTTGGAATGGGTGACATGGGGAGGCGGCGGACTGGGCGATCCCTTGACGCGTCCTGCGGAAAAGGTTGCGCTGGAAGTCCACCGGAAACTCGTCACGGTCGACGGTGCTCGGGACGGGTACGGTGTTGTGGTGAACGATGACTTTACGGTTAATGAAATCGAAACCGAACGGCTGCGATCCCGGATGCGCTCGAGACGGGCTAATCTGGGCGATCTGCCTACGTATGACCGCGGTGGGAGCCTTGAAGAGTTGAGGGCATCGTGTTTGGACGAAACCGGGCTGGCTGCCCCTTTGCCACCGTGGGAAGCTGACTTGTACGGTCCTCATGTTGGCCTGGAGTATGTGAAGACGTGGTATGCAGATATGAAGCAGCAGAAGGGATGGGTGTTGGAGTAGTACGGCACACAATGCTGTCTTTTAGCCGGCTTGGAGGGGTTGTACATAGTTTGTCTTCAGAATGCATATCGACGACAGCTTGACGATTGAACGATTGCACATTCAAACAAGAAAGACCACCGCTATCACTGTCCACCCCAGTTAATGATTTGAAAAGGCGCATTCCGGGAAATTGCAACATCAGCTGCATCACCGGCAACCCGCTGGTACGCCTAGAATCCAAACCTGTGGCGGAGAAAATTCCCGCACGGAGTAGAGCTTGGCATTCTTGGGATCTGAGCGCTGCTAAGCTGGGCTGCTTTATTTAACTGGATCTTGTTCTCTTCTTATCAGACCCCCCTGCACGGTATTGTTGACAGCGAGGAAAGGAATGGCCAGCGGAGCCTATCGTACATGTTCGATCTACACGTGCTAACATTGTCGCCTAGATCGCAGCTGTAAATAGCCTATGCATAGTAGTAGTAGGTAGTTTTTGGGCGTCTGTCTACCGTCTGTCTACCGTCTGTCTGTGCGGACATCATCCATCATCCTCGTACGAACACAGGAGACGGGGTTTGCCCTAAGACATAACCCTCCGCCGGGGTACAGCAGGTGGAGTGGCCACCACCCTTTCACCATCGAGTCCTATTCAACAAGGACGTCCGGGACTTTGTTGAAATAAAGAAAATTAGGCTATTTTCGTAGTCGGCCGTTTAGTGGGTGATAAGCATGTACATGAAGCAACCCATGAAGTAACCCTGCCGATGCGGCATTTACGGCAGCCAACCTGCTTCTTCGAACAAGAGCTTTCTAGCTGCATTCATACGACCATATCTCTTCGTTATCTTGTCAAACTGGTCAAGTTTCCATGAGGTAATTTTGTCTTCTTATCTGCTGCTGTTGTCTGTTGAAAAGAGATTTCTGGCATTCATAAGAACGGCGTCTGCAGGACCATGGCGAGCAGCGTAGGGCTTCCAACTCGACATCTTTTTCTTCCGTTGCTTCCCACATCTGTCTCTGAGCTTATTCTCTCGTGCCGGGGTATCCCCTTTGAAGATGGATGACACCGATAGCATTGAATCCCATCCGGATGGACTCCAACCTGCTGACTCCAAGGGAGGCGGCGTCTACACAACCAGGGCGAAACCGCAGAGCATCAACTCCAAGGCCGCCAGTGTCGACGTGGAGGAATGCTCCATCGACGAGAAAGTCTTGCCGGATGAGCGCGATGTGAGGAAGAGACAGGTATTTCGTGGCTGGACGCTTGCATGGTGAGCAGACCTACCGTTGTTCTTAGGGCATCCTTTCCTCCTGACTACATCTCGCCCAGGCTGTCCTACCAGTCGGTCGGTGTCATATATGGTGACATCGGAACGAGTCCCCTTTACACCTATTCGTCTACGTTCAGCAGTGATCCCTCCCGCGAGGATATCCTCGGAGCCTGCTCGCTCATCATCTGGTCCCTTACGATTATGGTCACCATCAAGTATATCCTCATCGTTTTGTACGCGGATGACGAGGGTGAAGGAGGAACGTTTGCTCTCTATTCACTCATCTCTCGCTATGTGTGTCCTGTCCTAGCGTATCTAGCACCTCGTCTGGCCTGCTCACAGCCAACAGGCAAACATCGTCAGTCGGGATCCGCGCGAGGAGAGAATGGTCAAGATAGAGCGCCATAAAACAGGCGACCTGGGCTCTGTCAACTGCACTGTCCGTCGAGTGATGGAGAGAAGCAAAATCCTGCAATGGGTTTTTAAAGTAATCGGAGTTCTGGGAGTAGCGTTACTTCTTGCTGGTTTGTGATGTCCATTGGCCGTGTCTGATGCGTTTATTTTCTGACTTTGGGTTAACAGATGGTGTGCTAACCCCTGCTCAATCTATTCTCGGTGCCATCCAAGGGTTGGAATGACCCCCTCCGTCGATCAATCCTGTTACAAAGCTGACAATGGCTAGGATCACCGTGGTCAATTCCAATATCCACACGTCCACTGTCATAGGGGTCACCTGTGCCATCCTGGTTGTTGTCTTCCTGGTCCAACCGCTAGGGATTACGAAGATCGCCAGCACGTACGCCCCCATTGTCATTCTCTGGCTGTTGTTCAATCTCACCTTTGGCATCTACGTAGGTCTGGCCAACATAGCATGAATGTGCTTCCCTCAAACTGACAGTGGCTCCAGAATATCGCCACCTACGATGCATCAGTCTTCAAGGCTTTCTCGCCCTACTTTGCCGGCCACTTCCTAGAAGCCAACGGCCGGTCTGGATGGCTGCAGCTCGGTGGAATTATTCTTGCCTTTACTGGTGTAGAAACACTATTCGCCGACGTGGGTGCCTTCAGCAGACGGTGTGTTTGAGCTTCTTCTTCAGCACAGATATATCTCGCTGACACCATCGTCATAGAGCCGTTCAAATATCATGGCTGTGCTTTGCCTATCCGTGCCTTCTCTTCAGCGTGCGTCTTCTACGGTCCTTGACTCATGTATTGCCCTTTTCTCACTGCCCGTAGTATATCGGCCAAGCTGCTCATATCAGTGTTGTACCGAGTGCATATGCCAATCCCTTTTACCTGACAGTTCCCCCGGGCATGCTCTATCCCAGTCTCGTTGTGGCAATACTTGCCTGCATTGTTGCTAGCCAGGCGACCATCACGGGTGCTTTCCAGGTATGTTCCTCCTACAGCCATATAATTATAAGTCGATCTCGGAGTGGGTTTGATTGACGATGGCAAAATGGGTTTTAGCTGCTGGCGCAAATCATGAAACTCTCGTACTTCCCCCAGATCGAATTGGTGCATACATCTAAGAAATTCTACGGCCAGATATATATTCCCCTGGCTAACTGGATTATGATGATTGGTACGGTTATCGTGGCTGCTGTTTTTAACAATGTGGGATTCCGGTCCTTGTCTGCTACTGTTCTCTATATTTCGGACTCGGGTGACTGATGCGTATTACAGACAACCGCTCTGGGAGAAGCCTATGGCTCCTGCGTGATTCTGGTGACGTTCCTTACCACCTGTATGGTCGCCGTTGTCGCCTTGATCGTCTGGCGACTTCCCTTTTACGTGGTATTACCTGTCTTCAGTATCTTTGCCCTGTGGGATGGGATGTTCCTGTCCGCAGCCCTCACCAAGGTTCCCCACGGAGCATGGGTTACGCTGATGATTGCCGCTGCGCTCAGTGCCATCTTCATCCTCTGGCGCTACGGCAAGGAGCAGCAGTGGAGGTCAGAAGCCACCGACGATATTCCTCTCTCGCAGACAGTGCAGGTGGAGAGCGACGGCGACACTTCAACCCTCCGACTCCAATCTGCATATGGCGGGAATGTCCTGTCGCGAACCCAGGGCTTCGGTATCTTCTTTGACAAAACCGGCAACCCGTCGTATACTCCGGCCGTGTTTCTGCATTTTGTCCAAAAGTTCCAAGCGATGCAGGATGTCACTGTGTTCTTTCATCTGCGTCCTCTTTCATTGCCGAGTGTTGATCCCGCGGACAGGTTCACCGTTATGCGCTGCTACGCTCACGGTTCCGAGAGAAAAAAAAGGGCCATCCCCAATTGCTACCGGTTGGTGGTGCGCCATGGCTACACGGATGAAGTTATCACGCCTAATCTGGGTCTGCTCGTGTTCGACCAGATCCGGAAATTTTTGGTGGAGCAGCAGAGGTCTATTGGAGTGCGTCCGTTTGAACGGTCCGGACAACTTGCTTCAGAGCTCCAAACGCTGGAGGATGCGTATAGCCAGCGGGTTGTTTACATCGTCGGCAAGGAACAGCTACGTATCAAGAAGGGCACGAATATCTTCCGCCGACTCGCGCTGATGGTCTTCTTGTGGATTCGCGACCAGACTCGGACGAAGGTGCAGAGTCTGAATGTCCGGGTAGATCGGCTGGTTGAGGTAGGCTTTGTGAAGGATATATGATTGTGCTTGTTCACTATATTTGTTTGTGGGTTTCTTCAGGAACATGTCAATAATGGAGTCTCTACGGAGCATGATAAGGGAGCACTCTCCATGAAGGATCCGGGGTAGCTTCAGTATTGCGGCTTTCATTAGATTTGTATACATCTATAGACAGTCTACCTGCATTAATGAAATATCGACTGCCGTTACTCTCCTCAACTTGGAAGATAGCCCGTATAGCGGAGCTACATCGACTTCAATTCCGTTTGCGGTGGACCCAAACATCCCGGGGGGTTCATACAGCCTAAAGATGTACGTACATATGTCCTTTCGTGAGAAATAACCTTCTTTCCACAATGACCGTGAAGACGCCTCCACTCGATCCCGAGTTGCATAAGCTCCTTCGCGGACTCCCTGCCAAACCCACGTTCCCGACCCGGCGTGGATTCCGATCAGCGGACCGTCCGCGGGAGGAGGGCTTGCTGCTGGTGTGGTTTTCCTATATCGAGATCGGCAGGGTCCTAAGCTGCTGAGCCGGGTGCTTTCTTGTCGGATGATAGATGACAGGAGTGATACTGGATCTGCGCATCAAGTTGTCGGCGTCGATGCCTGGTAACATCGAGGGATAGGCTGCTCTGCCGGGGATCGAAGAAACACGGAGAATGTCAGCATCGGAGGATTTATTTTTGGAACATAATCTGGAGCATAGCAGTATTCAAACTAGGGCTGAAGTGCTTTGATAGCCACACGTACCTGATGGTTCCCGACGCTTCATCTACGTATTGACCCAAAAAGATCCCGTTATCATGACACCCAAGTATGTCTAGTATATTGTTCAAATCAACACTATCATCGCCTGGGCAATACCACAAGCCGGGAGCCATAATCCGCCGTACCGTAAGATTCTCTTAATTCTGCGTAAGCCAAATCTTGGCGCTATTCCGGATTACCGGATTGGGCATATCGGACCGCGCTTTGGTTGCAGAGGAACCTTCGTAGCCATGGCTGAATTCAGTGTACCCGACAGCACCTATGCCTAGTCGAGACGGCGTAGAGTAAGCAGCATGAGGTATAAATTCGCAGGATCTCACCTGGCCTCCCAGGGTATTCTGAAGATCGAGGAATCCCATCCCATTCACCTTAACAATTCCAATTTGCAGGTCCCTGCCAATTCTCAGTCAAAATGTCCTCTGTCATCCAGGCATGTGTCGTTGCCTTCCCCTCGATAGATCTCATTGATTTCTTTTCTCCAGTCGAGACCCTTCTGCATGCAGTCGACAACGGCGAGAAGTGCTTCGCCGTGACTATCGCCGGAGAAACCGATGAGATCAAGACGATTCAAGGACCAGTGGTCAAGACCAACATCAGCCTTGAAGCGGCCGCTGCCGACCTCTCTCGCTTCGACGTCTTGATCATTCCCGGCTCGGACTATAAAGATACGAAAGACATCTGCGATACAGAGAACCATCCTATCAAAAACCTCATACAGCAGTTCCGCCTTCTTCCGTCTGAGGATACAAGACGGCATCCGCGGCTCCTCGTGTCGGTCTGTAGCGGCGCATTTATGCTAGCGTCGGTGGGTGTTTTGGCTGGTCGCCGGGCGACGACGCATTACGGTCTCCTGTCTCAGTTGCAGGAACTTTGTGATAAGCATGGTCAGACGGAAATCTCCCGAAAGCGATACGTTGATGGCGGCTTTTTGGAAACTGGAACGCGTGTCATTACGTCCGGTGGGATCACCAGCGGATTTGATGTGTCTCTTTATGTGATTGAGCTCCTGTGTGGATATGCATGCGCGGAAAGGGCCGCTGATGTACTGGACTATCAGTGGCGAAGGTCGGAAGCTCTGGTATAATAATAGCAGCCTAGAAGAACGATTGAAACAAGAAAAGACGATGTTTGCATGTTTGTGTTGATCCTGGGCGAACCTATGGTTCAAGACCAGGCTGGAGTGTACTACTGGTCATAATGTCTTACAAGCTTAGCAAGTCCACAATTTCCTACTCCTCTCCTCCGACATTTCTGGGCCCTCGGAGATACACGATAGTTCATGGAAAACCCTAAAGATCAAGCGAGAAACGACCCCTACTGGGTTTTATGTTGTTGAATTGAGAAAGATTCTCCCTGGGCAACTGCTCCATGGAACACTGACACGGACTTAGCAACATGAATATAATATAACTAGCCTCGGCATTATTTCAGCTGCTCCCTGAATCTAAGCCTAACTTGGTCGGTGGCTGCTGTCTAATAATTGAATTTCATGATCCCCAAGTTTCGGGGTGTTGTGGAATATGCATGTAACTCAGGGAAGAAGGGCAGAATGAAGCTGTATCTGCCACACGAACGTAGCCTACTACGGAACGGATGCCATTCAGTTCTTGTCTCTATCTCTTGCTCTCTCTACATACAATCAGGGGCTCGCATTCTCAGGGGTTGGAGAGGGAGCCAAGCTGCCATACCACGTGGCCTTTCCATATCAGTTATGGACGAGCATTAGCTAGGAATTTCTCCATCAGGTTGCCTGTTAGAAACAGTTCCCATTTCGGTATTGTGAAGTTCGAGACGGAAGAGCCGCAAGAGAAATGTATATAGCATAAATTAACCCGGAGACGGTTTTTCTTTTTTTCTTTTTTATGAAGACGCTGCACGGAACACACGAATCGGCTGAAATTAGGCTCCGATACTCCGTAATTGAATGCGGGTAATACAAGAATCCAGGCAACAGGCAGCATGAACGCCCAGGCATTTATATCACGTATCCCCGCCGGCGAGGGTCAGCCACTGGCAATCACCGGCATATCTACATCGCCATGTCGTCAGAACCGACACGCCTCCGCCTGCCCGGCTGGACGCTGCCTTTGAACCATAAGCCGTTCAATGGGGAAGATGATAGCTTATTTCCCGAAGATCATAGCTTATTTTCCCATGCGCTGGACTACATGGACATCGAGAGGGGGGACGCGAAGTTCGAGCTTAATGGATCCACGGCGTTCACGTATCCTTGAGTTAGTTAACACAGTATAGCCGAATCACCGTCCATCGAGAGCTGGTCATGTTGCGGGTGATGAACTCCATCACAGACAAGCCTGAATGGGACCGAAAGGTGCGTTTCCCTCGTATCATCTCGTTTCAACCATGTTAGACGTCGTCACTAATCCTTTTAGGTATTCGACAAAGAAATCATGGCCAAGTGGCGCGAGGAAATCTCCAGGAGCGGCGAAGATGTAACGCAAAAGATGATGGATTGGATCACCACGGAGCTCCAGTGGAAAGCAGGCGTTCTCCACAAGACTGGAATCGTCGTTGCGTTTGAGCCTGGAGTCGTCAAGTCGGATACAGCGGTTCCGAAGGACGTGCAGCAGGCACTGAAAGAAGCTGCTCAGCCGTTGGAGGATGTGCCGGAAGAACAGAAGGACTATCATCCCAATTCGGACAACCAGGTTCTTGACTTGGTGCATCCGTCGCTCTTCCCTGTCATCTATGGCCGCTCCCGTATCCTTTCGGATGGACTCATCGGACGTGATGACTGTTTCGGCTACATCGGGCAGGGCGAGGTACTCAAAGAACCACCGCTCGAGGAAAGGGGGCTGCAGGATACGTATCAAGACCGGTACTCGAGCTGTGACCCCTTCAGCGGCAAGTTCCAGTGGATGCCGTGTGATGTCAAGTTCACTGAGGAGGGCGGGTGTCGGATTGCTTCGTACATCAACAACCTCCATCCCCAGAAGAACCGTGGTCTCTACGGAGTCATTGAAAGAATTCTTGCGCAAACCATCCCGCTCTGGGACGTCGTCTTGACCCACGTGGAAAACGAGTACAAGCGAATCGAGTACTACCAGGTCAACTATCTCGACCACCCTGAACCTGAACCAGTCCAGGATGACGGCGATGACTACTGGGAGCGTTACAGTGAGCGGGAAAGCAGGAGGCCCATAGAAATTCCCGAACCGGACGAGTTCGAGCCATCCCAAGTCACTCCATGCAAGAAGATCAATCTGCGCGAAAGGTTTGCCGAGACGGGGTTGCAGGTTATCGTCAAGCTTGCTAATATCGAGCTGACACCTGAGAAACCCGAGTATGACGGGGGATCCTGGCATGTTGAAGGGCAACTTGTGAGTTGAATTGATATCGATACTGCTCAGCAACCACTGATGTCTCTAGAACGAGCATATCTGCGCATCCGCTGTATACTACTATGATATCGAGAATATCACGGAGCGACGTATGGTGGAGGGGGAACAGAATGAGCATTTCATGATGTATGATTTCAATCTGTGTGAGCATTGAAGATGCATGCAAGGACAGGATGTCTCAGGTGAATATGTGAGCCAATATATCTTTTTGATTCTATTCGACATTCTAGATGCACCAAACTCTGCCAGTCTCCTTGGCTGGATATCACGGATTAGGCGCCACCCCTGCGTAGCAGATAGCCAGGCTGTGCTTCCGATGTTCATCCAGGCTCAAGTCCCGCCACATTTCCAGAACCTGGGCGATGGGGTCTCGGATACATTCCAGGTCTCTTCTTCCAAGTGTGACTATCTCAGTTTTACCAGTTCTATGAAGAAAGCTCCTTTCCGGGCGATGGCAGCCGGTCGTGGGAAGGTGATAATGTGTCGCTCAAAACATAGCTGATGGATCTATCCATAAATTGGACTGGGATTGTAATCTCTCCTAATAGCATGAAACCGGAAGATTTCCCATGAAGTCCACTGAAGCGAAGAAAGAGTCGCGTCTCGCCCTCGACGCTGAGCAGAGGGACTCGGACGCACAGATGCAGAAATTTCAGGACCATTCAATTGATAGCTGTGTTTCTAGTGAACGATACGAGCAGGTGGAGAAGACAATTGACGACATGAAGGCTTTCACGCTTCAGGTAGCGGAGATGGAGCAGGAGAAGAATGATCTGGATGAGAACTGGCCATTCCAGGATGATGAAGAGAACCCTTTGAAAAGCAGGTCAAATGGTGCCATTGGGTATCCATGTTATGACAGACTCATACGTTTCTGCATTCTTCTTGAAACTCTGGTTCATGCATTATCAGCCGGAATCCACAAATAATGCTTCTCCTCACCTGTTTGATATGGATTATCCACCGATCGTCGCATGACATCCGGGATAATTCTCCGCCAAGCGTATAGCAGACTTCTCTTCAGACGTCTCAGCGCGCATTGCTGGCCATTTCCCGAGGCAGAGCGATGCCAATGCATCTCGTCCACTGAGAAACACAGGTTCACAGCGCGTGGGGAAGTGCACCGTGATGGCATCATCTGCCGCGCGGATGTCACGATGCGCTGAAGGTGTTATTCTGCATTGAAGCATTGTCATTCCTCGCAGGTGTTATTGGCCGCTGTTTATCTCCCTTCCCCTGTGCTTCCGCGACGCTGGCAGCGACGCGGTTGCCCAATCCTTGGCTGGATGATGCGAGCGATCGCCAAGCAGACGGGACAATAGTCGTCGGCTAGGGGGGCAAAGCAGGAAAATAAAGTCTTATCAGGCCCATCTGGATATAAAGCTGCTTAATATCCATTGTATATCATGGCTGTGCCTGAGATAGCGCTCTAAGAAACCCCGTTGTGCCACCGGCTTTGCAGACATGGCTACCGTTTACCTATCCGAGCAGAAGAAAACACCCGATGAACGAGTATCAGACCTGTCCGATAGCCAGGGCCATTTCGTCGACGAGGATATCCCGCCGCTCGGGGAACCAGCCAGCGAGCGCAGGTTCTGGTTCCAACGAGGCAAGAAATACAATCCCGGTGCCATTGCAACGCAGCCGTCTGTCTACGATAACCCCGACACCGCGAAGGAATACCAACCCCGGGCGGACTGGGAGAACCTGGGCCGGTTTGATCCCTTGGCGAGATGGACCTGGGGTGAGGAGCACAGGTTGATCCGCAAGATTGACGTGCGCATCTTGATCCTGGCCTGCATCATGTTCATGGCGCTGGAGCTGGACCGGTCGAATCTTGCCCAGGCATTGACGGATAATATGCTGAAGGACTTGCATCTTACCACCGACGGTATGTCTGCCGTGGTTTCGTCTGCTGTTTGCAACGGCTAATGTGGATAGACTATAACCTGGGAAACACCGTCTTCAAGCTGGCTTTCCTCTGCGCTGAACTACCTTCGCAGCTGGTCAGTAAATGGATGGGCCCGGACAGGTGGATTCCCATGCAGATGACACTGTGGTCTGGGGTTGCCATGGGCCAGTTTGCATTGAATGGGAAATCTTCCTTCCTTGCGACTCGCGCCCTTCTTGGTATTCTTCAGGGTGGGTTTATCCCGGACGTAATATTGTACCTCTCCTACTTCTACAAGCACCACGAACTGTCACTGCGGCTGGGCTTCTTCTGGACGGCTATGAATATTGCCGATATCCTGGCAAGCTTTTTGGCTTTTGGATTCCTGCACCTGCGCGGTGTAAACGGCAGAGCCGGATGGAGATGGTTATTCCTTCTCGAGGTGAGAATGCTGCCTGTTATACTCTTCATTGTTGTTGCTGACGGACGAAAAGGGCCTCATAACCTTGGTCGTTGGTCTCCTGGCCTTCTTTCTAATGCCCCCTGGTCCCTGCCAGACGGCAGGGCTGGTCCGAGGAAAGAAAGGCTGGTTCACTCCACGGTGAGTCTTCTGAGACTATATACGCTGTGCGCCCGTCTAATGCCGTTGCACACAGTGAGGAGACAATCATCGTCAACCGTGTCATCCGCGATGATCCAAGCAAGGGATCCATGCACAACCGCCAACCGATCACCCCGAAGCTCCTGTTCAAGAGTCTGTGTGACTTTGACCTCTGGCCGCTGTACATCCTCGGGCTCATGTTCCAGACGCCCATGACCACCCCGTCTCAGTATTTGACGTTGACCCTGCGAGGCATGGGGTTCAATACGTTCGTCACGAATCTCCTGACCATTCCGACCAAGGTGCTTTCAATCATACTGATGTTGGCGCTGACATACGTCGCGGAGGTTGTTGGAGAGCTCACTTTGGTGTCGATGTTTGGTCAGATCTGGGCCCTCCCGTTCGTGATATACCTGTACGTGAAGGATATCGACAGTATCAACCACTGGACGGCGTGGGTGATCATGACCTTGTTTCTGGCGTATCCATCGGGTGAGTTCTTCTTCGGGACTGTTTCTGCATCCGATACTGATTCTACCAGCACACCCGATCCAGGTCGGTTGGAACTCACGCAATTCCAACACCGTCCGCTCTCGAACTGTCTCGGCAGCAATGTACAACATGTGTGTCCAAGCATCGGGGATTATCGCATCCAATATCTACAGATCAGGTATGGTTGCTGTTGTCCCTTCCACCTTTCCAGCCCGCGTCTGACAGAGTACTCCGTAGATGACGCGCCTCGGTACAAGCGAGGAAACCGTGTTCTCGTGGGACTGGTCTCGACCAACATCGTCCTCTATCTTCTCACCAAGGCGTACTATGCGTGGCGCAATGCGAGCCGGGAGAAGAAGTGGCAGGCGTTGTCGCAGGAGGAAAAACTCCACTATATTTCGACGACCACGGACGAGGGGAGCCACCGGCTAGATTTCCGGTTTGCACATTGATCTTGGATATATATGAATGGCAGATGCGTATGTTAGAATTGAAGGTAGTCACAGCAGTCACGAATACACTTGAATGCACGACTCCTGCGTGTATCCTTTGCAGGGAGATTAGCAAAGTGAATTATCTCAGGCTGATCTTATTCTTATCTATTTCTAAAACACCTTTAATCATTCCCTCAACTTTGCAGGGATCATGATACCACGTTCTGATCCCCACAACGTAACCAGCAGGGACATGGATATATGACCCCGTCACAGCAAGTACGTATCGAATGTCTGTGCTGCCATTCTAGATGAGCGCTGCTGTTAATCACAAGAATACCTAATGTGTGCTACTAAATCAATAATGACTGGAATACGCGAATAACACCCCTATAAATCAATTCTACATTCACAGCCGGTAACATGTTGAATTGGTTGCATATTGACATCTTCCTTCTGGTGCTCAAAGTAAACTGATTCTGAACGCAGGAGGGAAGCATTTATGAGATAGTCCTGCAACAGGATACCATCAATGTAGATTCTATATTGTTACGTCGTGCTGCAAGTGAGGGCGCGTAGGCAAATGTTGAATCATCTCAGCGTCTACAACTCAGTGGTATTTCTTGTCTTTCCTGATTTTAGGACGTTTCAGAAGCCAGCCCAGGCGGTTAGGTTGGTCTTTCGTAATTCGACTTCTCGTGGACGCGTTTCAGACTCTGGGTAGGTCACATCAACGATTGGATAGAGTTTTAGGATGCTTGGGTTGCAACCGCCTGCAAAAATAACACATATAACGTCCAAGTAAGGCGCTTCGAAATTTTCCCCGCTAGATTTTAAGCAAATAGGGTCTTTATAACCTAGGGTTTTGTTAGCGCTAGGGATAAGCTTAAATGATACAGAGGACTAATTAGGCTTAGGCACGATCTCTGTCTCCAGGGGGCGCCAGATATGGATATTGATTGGCTGGGACGGCATATAAATAAATCCGGCGTCCGAAAACCCACTCCCACCCAAATGAATGTTAACAGC
The DNA here is from genome assembly GCA_025999795.1 of Monascus purpureus. Taxonomy (NCBI): domain Eukaryota; kingdom Fungi; phylum Ascomycota; class Eurotiomycetes; order Eurotiales; family Aspergillaceae; genus Monascus; species Monascus purpureus. The sequence continues at coordinate 70,860 of AP025347.1, read as the reverse complement.
TGTTAGCTGATTAACTCGCAAAACACTATGTGCAGAACCCCCTGGAAGCAAATTCTTTTGAAGCTTTGCCAAAGCAGGCTTCCCTATTGCCAGACGCGAAATATGAGTTTTCTCTCTTTGTTGCGTTCATTAACGGAGAAACCGGGATCTTGCCGACCAGAATTATGCGTAGAAGGACCCAACAGAACCTGTATCTGTGCCTTGCCTCGATGCCTTTTCTGACAGCCGATTAGACTAACTCGTGCCCAAGGCGAGAATATCACCGAGGAAGACTTATTTAAGTACACAAGACACCGATGGTTGTAAGTAATCCGACTGCTTCACATCGAGCCCACATCTCATCAATGTCTGTTCAGATTCCATGAGAACGAAGAACTCTCTAAGCGCTACGTGAGGCTCAACGTGCAGGCGCTTGTCGATGCTGCCGTGAAAGCCAGTGAAGGAGCTCGATATTGTATGTCTTGGTACTCGTGTTACAAAGCATTTTTGCTTATATCAATTATAGGCACCAAGATCCTTAAATGCTCAGAGGGCCTACACAACAAAGCGTTTATTTTGACAATGGACAATGGAAGTGAAGTTTTCGCAAAACTCCCAAATCCGAATGCTGGACCGACTCAGTACACAACCGCCTCTGAGGTTGCCACGCACGAGTTGGTAAGAATGGCTATTTAACTTTTTTGAAAATGGACTGATGAAGACGGCAGCTACGTGACGTTTTTAAGATTCCTGTCCCCCGAATTCTTGCATGGTCTTTCGATGCAGCGGATAGCCCTGTTGAGGCGGAGTATATCATTGCAGAGAAGGCGCCAGGAATCAAACTTGGCTCTGTATGGAGTCAATGGACACGAGAAGCAAAATTGAGCTTGATTAGACAAGTTGTTGACATGGAAAACACGTTGACTACTATATCCTTTCCTAGGCATGGCTGTATCTATTTCAAAGATGACCTTCAATTATTAGCTGGTGAAGCGGAAAACATCTACGTTGAGTCTTCCACTCCTCAGTCCCTCGATCGTTTTTCCATTGGCCCCCTAACATTTGCTGAATTGTGGGATAATGGTAGGAAAGACATGAAATTAGATCGTGGCCCTTGTGAGTAATCCTATCTTTGGTGCCTGCATGAAGTTACTAACCAATGTCTGGCAGGGCGTGATCCGCAAGACTACACAAGAGCGTTAGGACAAAATGAAATCGCGTGGATCAGATCGCATGCTCATCCTCGAATGAACTACTATAGGTCGAGTCAAGAATATGAACTCCCTGATGACGGCCTTCGTCTTCTTGCCAAGTACATGGATGTGGCACCTTATTTGATTCCTCCGTCAACCAATGAACCTGCGATGTCCAAAGTGATCTGGCACCCTGATCTTTATCTGGATAACGTTTTTGTTGATCCCACTACGCATGAAATCACCTGCATTGTGGATTGGCAGTCTGCATGTGTTGCTCCTCTCTTTTACCAGTCAGGCGTTCCCAGAATGTTCCGACATTATCAGCCTGTTCGAGAAGGATGGGTTATACCAGAACGGCCTGAGAATTTTGACACCCTCACTGAAGATGAGAAAAAGATGATTGATAGTGATTTGGAAAGTGAGGCCATGCATAAGTATTACGAAGCTCAGGTTTGCAAACGGGCACCTTTCCACTGGGCTGTACTTCGCAAATCGACTATTCCCACAGTGAGGAAGCCTGTCTGGCTGGTAAGTGGTGTGTGGCAAAATCGAGATCTCTTCTTTCTGCGCCAGTCACTCCTCTCCCTTGCTACCCATTGGCATGAGATTTTTGCAAGGAACCAATTGCCTTGTCTGATTGAATTTACCGATCAAGAAATAGAGCTTCACTCTAAGGAGGAAGATAATATTGACGGAATTGGACACATACTCGCATTGTTTCGAGACCAAGGTGTACTACCAATCGACGGGATGGTGGAGCCTGAAGATTACGAAATTGCGAGCGAGAATAGCCGCAAATTCAAGGACATATTTGTTGGGTCGGCCAAGAATGAAGCTGAGAAGGAGTTATATACAAAGCTTTGGCCGTACCAAGACCAAATGTGAACAATTGAGGCGAAAGGGTCAATGAATTTGGGGCTGTTCTAGCTACATCAACTTGTTCAGAGTTAAATGGAGGCAGCTAGTTAATTATTGTACTGTTTGAGGGTAAGCATGACTCTCATTGAAGTAATCGTATAGAGTTTGCCGCATCGAGGCCATCCGGGATGTTAAAAAGCTTTGTGCATAAGATCTTCTAGCGACTATGGACACTCTTTATTCAGCTTTTACGGTATATGAAACCGTTATTATTCAAGACAGCCACATAAACAGGAGACCACTCACTCATCCGGCAAAGGGATAGACAATACTGTATCCAGTAATAGCCTGTCCGCAAATGGCGCAGGATGCGGAGTGGAGAGACATGATACATCTTGCAGTCTTCACAAAACATGTGCCCACATAGAAACTTCCTCCAGCGATCTGGCTGACCATTACATACTTTGCACTTCATAACGCGAACTTTCATAAGTTCCAGATTTTCTTGCTGCAATGCATTCTTGTCAGATTGAAGTTGGTTTGTTTCGGTACGTTGTTTATCCAGTTCAGCTTGAAGCCGGTCGATTTTGGCTTGAGCCCGGTCTTCCCAGGCAGGCAGGCCCCGATTGATGACATCCTATCTCTGGTTAGAGACTCAAAACAGCGGCTGTCCGGAAATTCTTACCATAATAGAGGATGTATGTGAGATCGTATGGTCAGCAACTCTCCGAGTCACACGTTTCTGTCGCTTTGGCAGAGGTTCTTGTGTGGCATTGCGCATCATAGTTTCGTATTCTTGGTAGCTGAAAATCTCGCTTGCGTGTCCCTCGAAGTTGCGGACGAGACGATGTAACAGGACGACTCCCGTCATGTTCGGGAGATCCCCTCCGGCCTGGTGTCCGGTCGTCCTCAATGTGGATTACTTCTGCAGCGCTCGCGCGGCCACCAAGCTGATTCTGATCCTCTGGCTCTGTCGCAACTTCGGTAGAGTCCGAGCGAGCAAAATCTGCCCAGCTCTAAGAGCTCATTAGCAGCGGGCTTTATAACTTGTAATGATCATCACAACAAACATACATTGGTAAATTCCATAGTATCATCCATGACGCTGAGAAAGATAGGAAAGCGAGAACTGGGAGACCGTGGCAAAAATTGAAAAGAGGAAGAAGTGAATTAAAGGCCCGGGGGCAGGTGCCTCTTTATACCCGCTGGGCCTGCAGCTACACCAAGACTGCGACTCGCCATCAACGCAGTCGGCAAGCGATCGGATGGCCGGTGATGGTGTGGCATGGCAGTGCTACTGCTTGCAAGACCGACTCGTCTGTGAGACACAAAGATGGGCGCCCTGGGCTTAGGTCAAGCTCCCAGAAGAGTGGGAATATCTCCGTTCGCCGGGAAGTGACATTGTTCCTGATTAACACGCTTGGAGAATGGGTAAACTCTTCCTGCAGATAACCAAAGACCCTGAATTCATGATCATTTCGCAATTGCGTTGCTGGGCAATCAAAGTCATAGGCCTCACGCTGTTCATGAATTTAACGTTGCTTCTCAGTAGGAGGTCGAGAAACGGAGACTGAAAGTGGGACGGTCGTGGGTTCCCACCTGCCATTGAAATAAGTGCCTCACTGACCCTCTCAGCCGACCTTGGTTGCAAGAAATGAGCTTTCGCAGAGATCTCCGTAGCTGACTGTCTACCAAAATTAGTTTTCTTCATAACAGGCTCAATCATAGCCTCACCTATTTTGTCACCAGCCTCGTCTCTAGGTATGATGGACATCTATTCTTAGGTCATTAGCCGGGAACTGTTGACTCTGCCTGCTTACTGGAAGTCAAATAGAACAGTCTCCGTTGGAGGGTGAAACTCGCTCAGTCGGTTGGTTAGGTTGGTTAGTAGGGAGGCCCAGGGAGGGGCGGGGATGCTGGTTAGAAGGATGTCAAAACGGCACACCAGTATATGGAGCATTCACTAACACCATTCACTAACACCATTCACTTAGCTATAATGAGTTACCATAGGAATAATGATATCAGCGGCTAGGCAGTAATATAATCAAGCATTAATCATAAAGCGTTAATTATGGCGTTAATTATGGCGTTAATTATAGCGCTATTGAACAAGTCTCCATAAATAATACACCACATCCCCATAAGCTACGAGCCAAGCTATTATTAGGGTGTCGTGCGTCCGTTTCCAGCTCTGCTTGGCCTTGTTTGACTTATCTCCGGTGTATCCCAGCCACAGATACTATTCCTTGTCAGTTTCTATCGAGTGTGATTATTCCTGATAGCAATCGAACACTACGGCGTATAAATAATATAAATACACCGTCCCGTATAAATGTCTCATCCTCCCGGCCCCTGCTCCCCTTTGTCCGTCATCATTCCTGGCTCTCCATGCCGATCCCCATCCCGAAATCTCAGCGCTTCTGGCGCATTTTCCTGCTTTCTCCTCTGCTTCTTCTTGTCATCTATCTCCTGATTCTGGGCTGGACCCCGATATCCCAGTCTATCCCAGCACAAATCCCCCTGTCACCACCGCCGCCCGAGTCGGAAGCGAAGCCATTACCGCTGAAGAATATCCCCGAAACAACACCATTATCGCGCCCGACAGCACCATCCGTGCCGTTGCTAGACGCCGAATTCGCGACCACCATTCCCGGCATTCCTGATAAGGTCTGGCAGTCCGCGAAGGATACCGTGCTGAGCGGTGACCAACTCCAGTGGACGCGCAGCTGGACGGAGAAGAATCCGTCGTTCCGTCAGGAGCTGTTGACGGATAAGTCAAGCGAGACATTTGTGCGGAACCGGTTCGAGAAAACACGGCCTGATATCGTCGAGCTATATAATTCCCTGCGTGTGGCTATCCTCCGTGCCGATCTACTGCGGTATCTGATCCTGCTTGCAGAGGGGGGCATCTGGAGCGATCTCGACGTGACGTGCGAGCTGGAAGTGAGTCGGTGGAATATTTCGAAGGTTCTCGCTGCCAGCAATGAGCCTGTCGTGGATATGATCGTGGGACTGGAGTTTGACCTGGACTGGCGCGGGGAAGGGTCCCAGGTCGCGTCGCAGTTCACCAACTGGGTCTTCGCTGCGCGTCCGTCGTCCCATCATCTCGAGTACATCGTCGATATGATCGCTGATAAACTGCGGCTCATCGCGCATGAAAATGGGGTCGGGATCGACGGACTCACCCTGGAGATGCTGCGGCAGGAAGTGGTTGATGTGACGGGGCCCAAGATCATGACTATCGGTCTTTTGAAGAGTCTCAGTCTTCGGCTGGAGAAGGCCGTGGATGACCGTAATTTCTCGCACATCAAGGAGCCACGCCTGATTGGCGACGTGCTCATTCTTCCTGGAAATGCATTTGCCGCCGCGCAGAACGGATATCCCGATGACCAGGGGGAGAAATTTGTCTCGCATCACTACTCTGGGTCCTGGAAGGCCGAGGCAGCCGAGGCGCGAGAGAAATGGAAGCAGGAGAAGGAGTCTGGGAAATCAGCAGGTAAAATGGCATAGATATGACATGAATGATGGATTTACAGTTCGGTCTATCACTTTCTTCTAGCTGAAGATACGTCTACTGTTCAGTGCAGGACACAATGATCAATCCTAAGTAGACACGTCAATCAGCACTGGCCCCTTCGGACCAACACTGTCTCCAATACTTGCCTGATGCATAGATCGAGACCCCAGCTCCAGCAGATGGTCAACGGCGGAATGGAACAGCCTGTAGTTATCCAAGATGACCACGTCGCCTTCTGCCGGAGCCAGCGGGATGTACTCCGGTCTCAAAATCCGATTCTGGATGCCCAAGATGAACTTGCAGATCTCTCCAATGTCCTCTACCACGCGCGGTTTCTCATCCGGAGAACTGCGCAGGTAGAGTTTCCTTACACAGATCCCGTGGCCCTGGAATTCTTTCTTGCCGGTTAGGGGGTTTACCCAGACCATGGAGTACTATCTTAAGTTGGACGGTATATCGCCAGTTGGGAAGATACGAAGACATACCAATACCTTCACGGACGCCGGGTCATATTCCCCCAGTTCCTCCACTTGTACGGGTATGGAGCATGCTCGACCCAGCTGTTATCAACAAATTTCTTTTCCTCTGGTTCCAGCAGACGGTATAGCTGTGACGTACTGAAGACGGCCGTCCGTCTAGGTGGCAATTTCATACTCAGACCAGATCATCAGCCTTTTGGTTCCTTGACGCATCATAAGGTCGTGGACTATGCCGGATCCTTTTCGTACAGCGGTGCGTCGATACACCATCGCTGGAAGCGCGTTATGCCTTTATCAAAATCATCCGGAGACGGAGGCACGGCGTGGAAATCATTGCTCAGTCCCGCCTTGACGGTATGGTTCTGATTCCAAAGTGGTCTTTGCTCTGGCATCCTTTGCCGATTAAGCGGACGTTCTCTGCTCATGGTATTCCCTGGACGTCTCTTGTTGTTTGCACGTTAGACAAGATATGCAGAGCACCTGATGGAATACTTACTATGAGTCTGCCTGGCGGAAATCCTTCATAGCCCGTGACTGTGGCCGTCGGTAGCTTTGGGATCGAGTCTCTTCACAAGTTCCCATTGTTTCCTGGGATTGAGATCGTGTTGACCATTTACTACGACGACCTTGTACCGTCATATGGCTGCCTTGGGCCGGTCCACGTCATCGACTGTGATCTGTTAGTGACGGACGCCGGGCATAATCAGAAGACGCACTGGATATATGGTTCAGATCAATCCTAGTAACAACTGCTCCGAAGTATATCATATTAGCGTCCATTACTTCGATCAAACTAGGAATGCTCACGTTGTATTTCTCTTCCGGCTGGCGCTCCAGTACGGTCACCTTGAAGGAGGACCTCGTCTACGATTGGGATACCCATCATGATAGATGCAGATCGGTATTCTTACCCCATGTATGCCAGTACATAAGAGCTTCGTCTTTTCTGCCTGTGCTCAGGGCTCGATGAATGTTTAGATTGAGCATCCGCTCGGCTAAGGACTAGATCTATATGTATGATCGGAGTCGGTACAAAGTTTAAAAACGGGAGAATCTCATCAGGGACGAATTCCGTTATCATCCGTCATTCATTGCATTGTACCAAAGCTACAAGATGAATCCCTGCGCTCTGTGTATTCTACTCCTCGGCTCTTTCTTCCCTCCAGCACTATGCATCACCACTGCTGACCCAGCCCTGTTTATCAACGGCATTCCCTATTCGACCCGATCATACTGGATGCGCCGGGCAAACAAGGCCTTGCAGGACGTGACTCGCTCTCTCTGTCCATTCGCTGCATTCGGAACTGCTATCGTCAACCACACATACGCCCAAGGACTGGGGGACTTGATATGCATCGGAGCCAACCAGAATGGCCAAACGGGCAACCCCTCACTGCATGGTATGAGGTTTATCAAATGAATTCATCTTTCCTTCTCCTCTGCAGACTGATGGGCATGTGCTTTAGGCGAAATTGCAGCTATTGCGAACTGCACTGCCATCTTGACTGATCCGAAGGGCCGGTTCCGTCTCACGCCGTCAGAGGCACAGGCCGCTTTTGCGGATTTAACCCTGTACACGAATGCAGAGAGTTGTCCAATGGTATGTTTATCATATTTCTCTCGTGTGTGTGGTGATGCTGATAGAGAACAAGTGCGCCTCTGCCATCCGATGGGCTGGGTTCCGCGAATACGTCTACGGCACGTCGATTGATACGCTTATTTGCAAGGGATGGGGACAAATCCGTATTGCCTCTGTTGACGTGTTTCGGGCGTCGTTTGACTTGCCTTCTCGGACAAGATTGATGGGTGGTGTTCTTGCCAACGAGACGGATCCATACTTTCTGTGGCAGTATGATCCGACTTATCCTTGTCCCCGGGGATGCTCGCGCTCGCCTGATGGGATGAGTTGTCAGTTTAGTTGAATACAATGCGCTCTTCTACTTTCTTGGGCTGATCTGATATGCCCTTGTATTGCAGTAGAAGCGTAATTAAAGGAGCAGCTATAACCTCAGGGTTGTACTGCTATTTATCTACCGTCTCAAGAAGACCATTGATTGCCTCGACAGATCCCTTAGCATCCTGCAGGAGAATCTGATGCTCAACTCTATCGATCACCTCCACTCAGGCATTATCCCCAATGATGAGCTCCCTCAGCTCTAGGCACCTTTCCGGAGGAGAAATCACATCACCACTTCCAGCAAGCAGCAGCGTCGGTGCGCCAATTCGGCTGTATTCCAGCTCCATACCGCCTGTCTAACACTCTCCCTCGCCTCTGGTGGGACTTTTCCCTGTCGAGAGAAGTTTGATACGGCAGCCATATCCGCCGCAGCTGCGATGCCGTCTGTCCGTGTCTTAGCAGCAAGGCTGTGCGTTCTCTTTTTCGCAGCGGGATTTTGGCGATTGGACGTCCAGCTCCAATGAGTACGAGACCTCAAACCCACTCCGGGTTCCTCACAGTGCTATGCTCTCCTTCAATCTACGTACGCTGTATGCGAGTGCGTGTCGTGTCTGTGCCCCGATACCTGTTCATGGGACTAATTCCGACAGCAGCCAGGGAAAGACTGTTATTTGATCAATAAGCAAGTTTTATTTTGCTCTAGTTATATCTTCTTTTGCCCCCTATACTAAGCCAGCCTATCCTCATTCCTGTCCATTTGCCAGGAGGATTCTCCCGCCGTCAACACAGAGAGACACCCCATCGACATACGACTAGTCCAGTCGGCGCATTGGAGAATTCAATCAAGAACTTCAGCAATTCGATACTCACCCCGGCCTTGCTGGAAAGATACAGAACGGCACCTGCAATATCTTCGGCTTTGGCTGCTCTCTTCGCAGGCACTTTGTCGAACAGCGAGCTGAAAATGTTTCCCTCCTCGCCGACAGGGTTCATGTTGCTCGGTACGACTAGAAAGAATCCAGTCAGCGCATATAGAGAAAAGGGAACGACACTTGGCTCTATGCTTACATCCCGGATTGATTCCCAGCACCCGTACATAAAACCTATTGTATTTTGCAGCCAACAACTTCACCAGGTGGTCCGTGGCAGCCTTGCTCGTGGCATAGCTTGTCAAATCCACGTTGGTGGCATTATGCATACTCGCACACGAACTGGTGATGATGATTGCGCCCCGACCCTCGTCTTGGCCCTTTAACCTGTTTCCCAGGGATGCATTCGCCGCTGCAGCTAGGAGGGGCAGAAAAGCAAGACTGAGGAAGTAATGGGCCGTTGTATTCACCTGGAATGTGGCAGTCCAGTCTGACTGCCGGGATGACCACATTGACTCTTGGAGCTCCTCCAGGGATGCTGTGAGCACGTTGCATTGCACCGGGGGATCTCGACGGATGCCGGCGTTTGAGATGAGTATGTCTAGCTTTGCTTCCTTTTGAGATATGGTTTGAGCCAGTTCTTGGATGGCCTCTTTGGAGGAAACGTCACAGGCTAGTCTATATAATGTAAGTACACGCCGCCGTAAGAGGAATTCATTTATACCCTTCTGCGCTTCCGCCGGTTTCACGCCCAAGATCGTTCAGTTGGCTCACTGTCTCCGCGATGGGATCGCATGGTAGTGCAACCACGTAGACTTTGGCTCCGTTGGTAACGAGGCCCTGCAGCTCCTTGTTGGATGACAATCCAGCTATATCTGTTGCTAAAGCGGCTTACCTTTGATATCATCAACCCTAACCCACTGCTTCCGCCGGTGACCACGGCAACACGCCCTTTGACGGAGAATAGGTCTGCAGCACTTAGCGATGACATTGTCGATGTTGATTCGAATGGCCCTTTGCACTGCCGGGTTTGTGATGCAGACAATATGGGCTTGTGCTTATAGCTTGCGCTTCCGGCAGACACACCCCGCTTATCAGAATCCTGGTCGGAGTGGCCGAAAGTGCTTATTTTCACTAGGCATGGGTACAGAGAAGGAATAGTGACATGGGTATGCAGTTTATTATAGTTACGTCTGCTATATTCCTACGTGTGTCAAGAAGAGAAAGTCCATGAACCCGAAAGACAATAAATTCAAGACACGAACTATACCAATGCTATGCATAAATCATGATAGTTTTAATGCATTCAACGATCACTGCCCTTCAGAGTCATCTACTCCATGTAGTGCTCCTTCGTCCTCAGCTCAGCCTCCTCCAACAGCTCACTAGTCAACGTCGCATCTCTTGGAACGAGCTTAACCTTGAAATCCCTGGGGATCGCGACCAACGCACTCTTGAACTGGTTGTAGTCTACGTAGTCGGTATTTGGCGGGTGTTCTTCACTCGCCACGATCTTGTAGCAGGAGAGGAGACGAAGAAGCGCGGCGTAGAGGAGACGAGAAGCGATGAACTGTCCCGAGCATGCGCGAGATCCTGCACCGAAACTCAAATGCTGCAATCCCGTTGTTTCCTTTTCAGTGGGAGGATCGAGGGTTTTGAGCCAGCGCTCTGGGTCGAATTTTCCGGCGTCAGGGCCGAAGTGGTCCACGTCTATCGGGGTTCGTGGTTAGTAGGGGACCTCTGTCTATGTTTAGGGTTGAAGAACTCACCATGATTGCCAGCCTGAGCATTGATGAGGATCATAGTCTTGGGAGGAATGATGGCTCCGTTCCAGTTCACTTCTGTCATTGTTTTCCGGGGAAGGCTCATCGAGCTGACGGTGTAGTAACGACCGGCTTCCTTGATAATCGCGTTCAAATAGGGTACCTTCTCCTCCTTGTAGCAGTTGGTCCAGGCCTCGCGGAGATCAGGGTATTGTCTTTTGATATCCTCGTACGCGCGATCCTGCCAGATCTGACCCTCCGGTGTGGATAGTGAGCCGATGGCAGAGGTCATTGTGCCAGGGATTGTCTCGAAACCGCCGGATACCAGTGACAAACAGATGGACGACACTTCCACGCCCGTGAGCTTGGTCTCCTCGTCCTTCAAGATGGCCGCGGAAATGCAGGGCTTATCGGTGCCCTTCTTGATCATGTCGCGAACCTTATCAAGCAGGAGATTCAAGTAGTTGTCTCGACGCTGTCTGAGCTCCTTTGAGCGTGCAACCTTCTTGTTGTTGGGCATGTAGCGCAGGAACGGGACATAATCCTGCAGATTCTCAGATGCGCTTCGCAGGAGGGAAATGGCCGAACCGACGTAGAGGATCTCGCGAAGGAGTTCATCGTAAACAGCATCCATGCGGATTCCATAGCAGAGGGTCAAGGTGGTATTGAGAGCATACCGCTGGATATAGGGACGGACATTCAGCTCGATCTCGCCGTTCTTGCTGTCACGGCGTAGATCTCTCACAATGCAGTAACTCTCCAGATCGAACATGGGATGATAATTGCGCAGGGCTGGTCTGCCCAGTGCCGTTCCGGCTGCCTTGCGCTTTTTCTTGCATGAATCGTCCCAGGGAGAGGACCCGATGGTAAAGCCCTGAGTGCTGCTGATGACGCCGTGGAAGGTATACAACTTCGGACGGTCGATGATGGCGTTCTGGTGGCTGAGGAGCATCTTTCGGCAGTCCTGGAAGGAGTTTACCACCACGGCGCGCGTGTTTCCGAGTTTGATCTGGAAGACTGAATGGCCGTATTGCCGCCACCAGCGCTCGCAGACACTTGCATGATCGTCGCCGAGTTGGAGTAGATGACCAAAGACCGGAATTGCGCCTGGGATCTCTGGTATGCCTTTGATGTAGGGAATATCCGTGCCTAGTGTGCCCTACATGTAGACATCCCATCAGTAAGTCGCCATGACCAGCCCGTTTCAAGATTTGACATACCCTATAAAGGAAATATAAAACCAACACCAGCAGGAAAACCACTCCATAGCTCCGCGGAACGACGTCCAAGGATAGCGGCAGGATATCCTGTAACTTTGCAGTGTCAATCATCTTGACGGGCTCTGTCATGAAGATTTCTGGTCAAACACACCTTGCTAACCATTTCTTCCATGTCCTTTTAAAGGAAATGAATGTCAGAATGATGAGATAAAGGACGCTCAGTCTGGAGGGTCGGACTGTCCGACCAACGACGAAGGCGCATCACCCGCGTGAGATAAGCGTTCGGATCCGAGCGATCCTATTGAATTGGATTTTGGAGACTCCGAGGGGATTATTCTGGGGAATTGGAAAGATAATCGGGAGTACAGGTGTTGGCTTCAGTAACATGATAGACCGTAGTTGGGTATCATGACGTCTTTCTAGTTAAATATAGGACAATTACAATCTCTATACCCCTTGCTCAAGGTGTCGTATGCAATCTCATTTTCGCTAAAACCTCCTGCACCATGCCCTGTATCTTCTTAGCAGAAGGAAACTTCTTCCCGAACACCTCCAGCAATTCCAGCGCCAGCTCCAAGTCATTGATAGCCTTGGTGCGTTCCAGAACCAAGGACAAACTGTCCGGCTGCGCCGTCGTAGCATACATGAGAGAAAGCGTCGAGTTGAAGACGGAGAAGAGATTCAGCCAATTATATGAGAATCGCCGCTGCCGATGCATGTTGATCGCCTGTCGGATGGCCATGGCGGATGCTTCGGCCAGGATGGTGACCTTGGGGAGATTCAGGGTTGGGCATAGAGGTGAGGGTCGGTACAGCATTATGACGTGGGTATAGTAGTTTAGATCAAACCAGCTTGTGCTAAGGTGAGGCACGTTGGACTGAAGGTCAGGTAGAGGGAACGGCATGCTACGTCGCCATTCAATTAGTCGTTTGTGGAGGGCCTGGATGGTCTGGTCCTTCACGGCCTGGTTCTGTTCTTGACTACTTTTGATAGAATGAACCAGACTGCGCGTATCGCTGGCGATCCTTCGTAGGGCTAGAATGTGTAGAGGGACAGCCATACTGGATGGTTCCAGCGTGCCACGGGGGATAATACCGTCCGGCTTGATCTGTTCATCATCCGCATCTGCAAAGGGCTTGTAATCAAGGTTAGTAGGATTCAGTACACATCTGGGATACTGATTTACCAACCTCGACGTCTATATCATCGTCATGAATCGCAAACGGCCGGCCCAAGGCGACAGACACAACCCTTCCGGACGGGCACTGTGAGTATCTCGCCTATCACCAGCGGTGGAAGTGGCTGCAAACGTACCGGTCCATCATATATAGAGAGAAAAACAGGCGTTTTTGATATTCTGCAACATCCACGGCCAGAGACTTGTAGGTATCGGAGGCGTGGAGGCCCATACCGATGGCCATGCGAGCTGCAACGCCCACCAAGAACCATGTATCTGCTGTTGTTAGCAAGGCCATTCCGCGCGAACTCATAGAAAATAAAAGTGGCATACTAGGGCCAATCTTGTTGAAAAAAGAGAACGACACCTGGAGCATTAGCGCTTCCAATGCGGCCTGTGGCGATGGTTAGACCCTAGACCAGCTACGACAGCAATACTCACGTACCAGATCCCCGTATCCCATCACCGACTCGAAATAAGTCATAGCCTTGTTAAAGAAGCGCACTGACTCCGTCTCGTCGACCAGGGACACGGAACAATAAGCAGTCGAACCAATCGCAAGGACCATCCAGATGCGAAACTGCCATAAGGGCGACTGCACTAACGAATCCAATGGATTCGCATACACTCTCCATAACACCGTGGTGAATTCATTCTGCCGGACGACGGGATATAGGGTGTGCGAGTGGGCAAAATAGAAATCCAGTAAATGGCTTATGCGTGCCGCGTCCAGCGAGGAGAGATCAATTGGATCTGCGAAAGTGCCGAGGACCTCGTTAACCGAGAAGGCGTGCAATGGAAGAGGGGATGCTGGACAGGAACCGAAATTGACTGGAGACGAGCCAAGATTGGGCAGCAATTCAGACATGGACACCTGCTCTGTGTCGGTCTGCTGCAGGTTGTCCACCTCGCTTTCAAAAATAAAGGCCTCCTTGTCCGGGGACAAGCGTCGCAGTACTGCCTGGGTCAGCTTTGCGAAGGAGATACCAGAGGACGGACCGAGATGTCGCTCTGCCGTGGCTTCGAGGGACAGCAGCTTGAGCTCCTCAGCCAGTGAGTCGGTTCGTGGCCTGGTCATCCTCGTCATCGATGGGGGAGACGCTGCAGCATTTCCAGCCGGTTGTATGGTGGACCCATTGAGAGACAAATTCTCTGGGCTTGTGGGACTCCGCGTCCCGAAATCGACGACTGAGTCCCAGTGAGGCGACGATGGGCCGTATGGCGCCTGTCGAGATACTACAGTTGCTGCCAGTTGCTGCTCCAGTTCCTTCACACGGAATTCCAGACCGCGTACGTACGCTATGGAAAAAGACGCCTCCTGTGTATGATCATCTCGAAAGCTACACGGCACCTTGGCATGACGACAGGCATCGCACTGGGGCAGTGTCCTGTCGCAGCGCTTCTTCCGACGGTGGCATCGCTGACAGGAGTTTTCGGCCCTTGCAGTTGCTGTGGACGCCATGGGCAGACCCTCGACGGTGCTCTCAAGCTCAAGATGCAGACGACGGAGACGTCATGGCCGAGTGAGGGGAAGATAAGCAGGAGATAATAATCTTTCAATTAATAAGAACTGCCGACGGAAGTTAGTTATTAGTCGACTATAATTAGCTGCAGATCGCGGTGTTGATCCGAAGATAGCAAAGCTTACCCTTGTCATGGCAGTATCCTCAAGAATGTCTGTCAGGATAAAGCAAGAAATGAAGTTGGTCGCGTCGACATCCGCGCCATGTCAGCTGATATGATATTTCAACTCTAGGCACCACCACGTTCCTTCTTGACAACCAGCCCATTTCATCAGGTCGATTGTTGCATCGTCCAGTGAAGAGTCTGTCATTGCGTCAGATGTGTGAATCGCATGAAATTACGAGTTATGCAGCCGGCTGGTGACACGTGCTACATGTGTGCCGACAGACGTGCACAGATCTCATGTTTTTGCTAATGATGGTGAGCAGGTATGATATGAAATCCTGACTTTCTAAGCATGTAATATCTAACAGCTTGACAACAAACTCAGGTCAGCGTCTGGTATGAACTTGGCCTGATAAACGCCCCATTGACATCAGCTCTGAACGCCATCCCACCCTGTCCAACGTGCCATTGCGAGTTTCGCAAAGCAATAGGTTCTTCTACAGCCATACCTGCATGAAATTCAATCGTTGGACAGCAGCCAGAGACCAAGTTAAGCTTGGATTCAGGGAGCGGCTGAGATGATGCCGAGGCTAGTCATATTATACTCATATTCCCAAGTCCGTGTCAAGGTATTGGAAGCAAAAACGCGTCTTAACCTGGGAGGCTATGCAATTTGTTTCGACCTTGACGATGGGATCAGGCTACCTTCCACGACAGGAATAACCTCGAAAGAAGCAACGGATTCATTATATACGACCAGAAAGCACGAGTCATAAAAAGCACAAAGCTCTAGACAAGGATATGGCACGGGTAGTGGGGGCCGAGGAAAACCTACTTACTGCGCAAAACACCGTCAAAATTATTGTTGCAACTGGGCTTGGGCCATGTGTCTACAACTCTACAACGGGTTTCTGTCGCCCGCCAGAACACCATGTTTCCCCACGACTCAAAATCTGTCTACCGTTGAAGTGGACACCGACTGATGGAATATGTGAAGGACGTGCGTTTCACATTGCCAAGTAGCCCATCTTATATTCCTAGACTCATGGTGCATGCGCTAGGATGTAGACATGATTACTCCGTATTCAATGATGTCCCTCAGAGGACAGAAAACTGGCAATTCGAAGGTCCACCCATTCGTGATCCTCAGGGTTCATTCCTCCCCCGGCTACATGACCCCAAACCGATGGAATCACCGCCAGTTGCGCGTCCTTGAGATACGATGCTTCCCTCTGGCTAGCCTCCCAGGTAAAGTACTGATCTGTCAGGCACGGCATGAGGAGGATGCGAGCCGTGAGGCTTCCTAGAATGCCGGTCAGAGAACGCTTCTCCGTCCCAGAATCTACCGATGCAGCAATGTCCGACCGCTGCCACATCCCAAGCATAACCAGGAGATCATCGGGATCCCAGTCGTTGTACCCCTCCATTGCACCCTCAGTCCACTCGTCAAGGCCCCGATAGCCCAGTTTCTCGAACAGACGCCCTTCGAACCATGGCGCGCTGGTCAGCCATGCGGAATAGGCGCGTCCAAACGCGTGCAGACCTCGCAGTGGCGTTACGTCCTTTGTCCGAAAACCACCGTCCTCGTAATCAATCGAATTAACCAGGGCTGCCTTCGGCCCTTCCAGAAACTGGTAGTTGTGTAGACTCGTTTTGGCCGATGAGCAGATGATGACCGCGTTGCGAACCATCTCGGGGTACATCGCCGTCCAGTGGTAGGTACATTGGCCGCCCATGGAGAAGCCGACAACGACGTCCAAGCACGGGATATGGAGATGCTCTGTGATCAACTGATATTGTGCCCGCACGCAGTCGCTGTACTCCAGAGTCCGCGGGAAATTGGCCGTGTTGGATGGACTGGAGGATTCCCCGTTACCCAAAAGGGCCACCACGATGACCCGGTGGTCGCGAAGGGCTCCATCGGTGAAGTTGGTTGTAGTATCAATTCTTCCTCGGAAACACGTAGGAATCAAAGCAGTCTTTTGCGCTGTTGGGTTAAATTCGCGGTATGCCAGCCGGACGGTGGGGAGGACCGTACCGTCGTGGAACTTGAAGTCCTTGAATTGATAGTACAAAATCCCAGTCATACCTGGGAATTGTTTAATTAAAGTTGTATGTACAATTGATTCTCCGGGGAATATTTCTAGATATATAGATGGGTTGGGATATCCAGGGGAAGAAGGGCTAGATGAAGCTATATCGCTACATATATCAGCTACACACGTGGTCCAGGTGGCCTACGAAGGAGCGGATGCCTCTATGGCCAAAGGTTCTCAATTCAATAGACTTTTCTCTCTCTCTTTCTCTCTCTCCTTCTCCCTCTCCCTCTCTCTCTTTGAGGGGTCAATCCCTCAGGGGTTGGGCTAGCGGCCAAGCCGCATGTGATCTCATGCTTCCATATCAAAATGTTGCAATCGGCCATACCGACGCAGGGTGAGCAACCCCCACCCCAGATCTTCTGCTGAATAACCTCAATTCTCCATCTAACTATTCAAAAACGGCCGTCGCCTTGACCTCCACCAAAAACCGCGGATCCGGCAACTCCTTCACTCCTATCGTCGCCCGCGCAGGCGCACTCGCTCGGTCCGGCCAGATCTTATTCCACTCCTCGTTCATACCGGCATATTGCGTCTTCATATCCACGATATATACCGTAGCCTCGACGACATTGTGGATGGTCGCCTTTCCCTGCGACGCGCCGGAGATGATACTGTCAATCCGGCGGAGAACGGCGGCGGTTTGCGCTCGCACGTCGAGCGTATATGTGCCGTCTGCGTTGTCGGTGACTCCTTCGTAGGTCCCGTCCGGGCTGACGGCAGCGATTCCGGAGACGTAGATGGTATGGTAGGTTGAGGGCTGGACCACGCGGGCGTGTGCATAGCGAGTGAGGCCCGGGGCTGTTTGGGGATCGAGAAGGAAGCCTTCGCCGTTCTGTGACATTTTTATGAAGTACCGAGTGCGAAGCCAGCCGATAGTGTCTAGAGGGAATTAAAGGGATGCACTTGATGCTCATACTTCTATGAACGAGATTCTTATAACAGCTCCAGAGACACGGATATGCAATCGGGACACCCGACTATCTATCCCAGTCGGCTTAACCGAAGCTCGACGTCCAGATTTACGAATGCAAAAGACGGATGCTGGGTTGAATCGTTCATGGACTATGTGACGATGTCTATGGCCGCCGTCTACTTCCCAGTCGGAGCGAATTGTATCAAGATCTTCTCCCCCTTAACCCTGGAATTAAACCATTCCTTAATCTCGATCCGGTCCTGGACAGCCCTGGCTCCTCGCAGTAGATCCGCCCGGGCCACTCGCAACGTAGCCTGCGTAAGCTCTGTCATAGCAAGATTCTGCGCGATACAAGTCCTTGTGCCTTTGCCGAATGCGAAGAAATTGGTCAACATGGCGTCCGTTGCGTCGAGCCATCGTTCCGGCATGAATCGCTGGGGCTGAGGGAAGACAGCCTCATCCTGGTGCAACTGGAACGCTGCAACGCCAACGCTGGTGCCGCCAGGGAGATAGTAGCCCTTGAACCGCCATCCTTCCTTCGGGACGCAGCGGGGAAGCCGGGTTGGATTGGCCCAGGATAGTCGGAGGCCTTCACGGACGACACCGCGCAGATAGGCACCGTTCGCTGGATCCTGGCCCTTGGAGAGGCAATTGTGGACTTCGTCTCGCAGACGGGCATAGCTACTTTGCATTAGCGGGCTCCGTATCCCAGAAACAATAGAAGAAAGGACAGGTCACATACGCATCCGGAGTTTTGGCCAAATACCACAGAATCGAGGCCATATTCATACCTGTGGAATCGGTGCCCGCGAAGCACACATCCTTGACCTCAATCTGAGACTGCTGGACAGACACCTTCTCCAGAAGACGGCTCTGGTAGCTACCGCTCTTAGGAACTGCGCCCTTGACGAGTTGAGCGCTGTATCTATCCATGATCCCAAAGGCCGCTTCAGTCTTCGCATTGGCAATGCACCACTCGACAATCGTCATGACCAGGTCTCCTATCTTGCCCATCATCAAATTGAAGTAGGCTCCGACGCCGACGTAGGAATCCACAAACGGGGACGCAGACATCATCTCGGACTGCTCCGAGATTGCGCCGTATCGTTGCTGGAACAGATACGTGCTCACAACATCGATGGCCATCGACCGTGAGATATTCAGCACGTCGACCGGCTTGCCCGTGCGGGCTTCGGCTCTCAATCTCTCCACGAAGTCATCGAAGACGCAGCCGATGGTCGAATGGGCATTGCGAATGGAAGCTGTCGAAAACAGGGGCGCTACTGCTTTCGCCCTGCTCGCACGCTCCGGAAGCGTCAGAGTGGAAAAGATCGTCGTATGCCCGTCAATGTCAAATTTCGAGTATGCTGCCGTCTTGGGAAATCCACCGCGCGCGATGTAAATGGGCTCAACGGCGTCTCCATCATCGATGTCAACATCATTGGGAGCAACCCGGAGAACGCGGCCGTATTTCTCGTGCAGGTCAAATATCGCAGAGCTCTCATCCCCGACGTACGTATGGTACGCCAGCCACAGCGATGTGCAGGCGGCGATCCTGGGCCCAGGGACGACAGACAACGGATGGATATATAGTCGATATATACACCCGGCCAGGAGAGCTCCGACCAGCAAGACAACTGCCGAAGGCACGGGGTTGGCCGTGAGCCAATGTAACGTCTCTGTCGCAGCCCTCATTTTGGGTATCCTCGAAGAGACTGAGCGTCAGACGATGCGATGCGTTGTGCAGCACTATGAATAGCGGCACTCGGCGTGCTCTGCCGTGAAGAGGATGATCGGATGCTCCGAACCAACGCAGCCTGCGCTGCCAGATCAGCAGCTCAGCGGCCGCGAGAGATAGAGAGAAAGATATATCTATCTTATCCTCGGTCTACGCAGTGTTTATTAGCAATTGTCTGCCGATAAGCAGGGCTCAGGGTTTCGTGATTTGCCAGCGCCCGTCGGCAGTAGATAAAGGCGTCTATCACCATTCTGGCTGTGGACGGCGAGGTGCTTGGGCCGGAGATAAGTCCGCATGGCTTGAGCTTCGAGACGGGATGTATCTTCGTGCGAGAGTCATAAGACGGGGAGATGTCGCCGCCGTGGGCTTCCTTGGTGACTGCATATCGCCGTGAATAGCAACACCATGGATCCCACCCGCACGGAGTCCAAAGCGGCCGGCCATGTCTTCGGCGATGCGGCCGAGGAGGATCTCACGCTAGAGCATCTGGGATACCAGCCGGGTATGGCGAGTCCTTTCCTCTGTCGATAAAACAGACTGACGCGGTGTTTCCGGCAGAGTTCAAGCGGTCGTTCAGCTTCCTGGATATGGTCGGATTCAGCTTCAGCATTGTCACCTGGTGAGCCAAGCTGTTCCTGCAGCCAAAGGAGTATCCCTGACAAAGACCAGCTGGACCGCGCTGAGCGGCGTCCTGATCATCGGCGTCACGTCTGGCGGGCCCCCGGTCATGATCTTCGGGTGGATTGGGGTCTGCGTCTGCACCGCAACGGTAGCGCTGGCCATGGCAGAGATGTGCTCGCGCTGGCCGGTCGCTGGCGGCCAATATTCATGGGTTGCGCTGCTGGCGCCGGGCAGAATCGCCCGGCTCATGTCGTATGTCACCGGCTGGTTCATGCTGATGGGTATTCTGGCCATGGGCGCGGTCAACAACTCCATCGCAGCGCAGTTCATCCTCGGCCAGGCCAATCTGGTCTTCCCGGAATACACGATTCAGCGCTGGCAGGCCGTGCTGGTCGAGTACCTGGTTGCGTTCTGGGGCACGGCTGTCAATCTCGGCGCTCCTCATCTGCTCAGCCACCTTTCCCGCGCCATTCTGCTGTGGAATCTGCTCTCATTCATCGTCATCACCATTGTCTTGCTGGCGACGAACGATCACAAGCAGAGCGGCGCGTTCGTGTTTCGAGAATTCCAGAACTCGTCGGGCTTTGGTTCCGGCATGGCCGCCATCATCGGGATTGTCCAGAGCTTCTTCGGCATGTGCTGCTATGATACTCCAGCCCACATGACGGAGGAGATGAAGCGTCCTTCGCGAGATGCGCCCCGTGCCATCGTCATGGCGGTTGGACTGGGAGCGGTAACGGGATTCGTCTTCTTGATTACCCTCTGCTTCTGCATTGGCGATATTGACACCACGGCCAAGTCCTCCACGGGTGTCCCTGTCATTCAGATCTTCTACGACTCGACCAACAGCAAGGCCGGCACCTGCATCATGGCCAGCATGATCAGCATCATCGTGCTCGTGTGCTCCGTGAGCCTGGTTGCAGAGGGATCCCGGTCCCTCTTCGCCTTTGCCCGAGACAACGGGCTTCCCTTCTCCCATGTCCTGTCGCGCGTGGAGAAGCGTCGGAAGATCCCCATCTATTCCATCATCGTGACCGTCCTGGTGCAGATGGCCTTTAACTCGATCTATTTCGGCACCGAAACCGGGTTCAATACAATCATAACAACAGCAAGCACTGGATTCTGTGAGTGTGGTGGCTCTCTCCCCCCTTGATCGACTATCACTGACAGGTGTCCCATAGATGCCTCGTACGGTCTGACCCTCCTGGCACGCCTGCTGGGATACTTTTTCGGGGGGGATGCCGTCTCATTCACCGGTCCCTTCTCCTTCTCGTTGCCCGTTTCCCTTTCGCTCAACGCGTTCGGTTTCCTCTTCCTGTCCTTCGCTTTCATCACCTTCAACTTCCCCGAGGAGTCCCCGGTCAACGAAGAGAGCATGAACTACACCAGTGCAGCCATCGGCATTATTGGTCTCCTGGCCATGGCGACATGGTTTACCACTGCTCGCAAGCGGTTCACTGGTCCTTCCGAGGTACGGGGTCTCGTTGTGCAGGGGGTTGCTGTCCCACCGGCCGCAGCAGAGAATGAGCCAACGCCGGAGAAGAAGCAGTAGGAGGGCTATAATAGACCGAAGCGCGTTGAACTGCCTACTTTTCTCTAGTCTCCTGTCCATAGTTTCGCGCCATGGGTTTAAATTTGTATGGATTGTGCAACTAAAAGCTACCGAGTGTCTATATCTATATATCTTTACGAGCATGCATGCTATATTTGGTCCTAAGCGTCTTGCCGAACTGGACCTCTGGTCAGCAACAAGTAATAGCAGATATCTGCGTGCAGACAGCACTCACCCCGTACAGCGCGAACGGTATCGGAATGAACACGACAGATATGAAACCCAAAGTAGAGCTTGCCCAACCCACACCAAGGTTCTTATACATCGCCGACGCAAAGAGCGGGAACCCGGTCCCGAACAAAGCACGGAAGAGGTTGTTCCCTGCCAGAACAGAAGCGGCGTATAACGGATACGCGTCGGCTAGATAGTTGAAAATAGAGATGAAGAGGAGAAACGCACCGACGGAGAAGAACCCGGAACCGACGATCGGGACGATCCAATGGATACTTGGTCTGGCGGTCCAGCCGAACCAGAACAGGCAGATGGGAATCGCAAAGGCGCCGACACAGGCTGCTGGAAGTCGTACTTCGGGTGCTACGTTGCCGTTCTCGTCGAATCTCGGTTCGAGGTACTTGCGCATCCACCAGTAGAAGGGGGGAATCACCACAATCGCTCCCACCAGCAGCCCTAGGAATGAAAGCCCCTCCTGGCCGATGTTGAAGCCGTAGATGCGGACGAACACGATGGCGAAGGACTCGAACCAGACATACAGCAGGCCGTATATGAGAGCAAGGTAGAGGTTGAGCAGGAAGACCATGGGCTCTGTGAAGTTCAGAACAAACGGTCTCACCAAAATCGTCATTGCCATGTCTCCGAACGTGATACTGCGCGCGTCAAGTTCGGATTGACAACGCAGGCTCTGGATCCCTGTAGCCTTGCGCAGCCGGCGAGTTCGTCGGTAGAGGATGTTTGCTGAAGACGTCTCTGGTAACAGGAAGAACAGAACCAACAACGCAAAGCCGGACATCCACAGGAGCTCCCAGATGGGCCACTTCCATCCCTCTGCCTGCGCTGCAAAGCCACCGATAAGCGGTCCTAGACTGGGGCCGCACACGGCGCTGATGCCGTAGATTCCCATGGCATACGCGCGCTTGGACGGGCTGTACATGTCGCCAATAGAGGCACCGCCCTGCCATCAATTAGTTTGGCTGCCGGACGGTGGATAATGCATGAGAACTGACCGTTGCCAATACTGGAGACCCGAAGAATCCCGTCAGAAACCGGAACGCGAGCAGCATTCCCAGATTAGCCGCCAGAGCCACCGGGACCTGGAGCGCAACGAAGACAACCAGCGTCAGGATATACACGGGGTTGCGTCCAATGACCGGGATCTCGCTCATAGGAGACCATAAGAATGGCCCAATTCCATAGCCGGCAACAAACAGCGATAGCCCTAGAGTCGCGACCACCTGGCTGACATGAAACTTGCGCATGATATCCTGCTCGCCAGCAGAGTATATGGAACTCCCGATGTAGATGCCGAAGGTAAGAAGGCATATTTCGAAGGTGACGAACGCCTTCTTTGCCGAATGCCAATTCCGGGGGTTCTATGACTCAGTGATAATCACGAAGAACGGTATGAGCACGAAGACCATGGAGGTATTGGCGCAATTGCAGACTCACATCCTGGTCCTTGTCATCCCACCAGTCCACCATCATGATATCGGTGCCTTTCTCGGGATCGACCTTTTCCCCGGTCAACCCCTGGAATCTCTGTCCGTTTTCCTCCCATGGTCTGGACGGTACATTCCTAACGCGCGCGTCGATGTCAACGTCAGAGCCTGGGCTCTCGTCTGAGCCACGAGCCATGCTCGCGGACTTGTCAATGTTGATATACCGATGCCAGAGCTCGGGATGGATTTCATCGTCGTATCTGAAAAAGCGGCCGCTGGTGAGAACGCGGATGATGTTCCCGTAGCACGAGTCTCGCAGCAGAGAGGCCATGGCTGCAGCGCAGAATTATAAGTCGGTCAATGCAGAGACAGGAAAAGCCATTGATCTATATCGTTTATCGTTCATCGAATATATCGGCTTTTCCCAGGCTAATCTATAAGGATATTATCTGACATCACACTCGTCCGGGGTTCTCTCCATCTCCATACTATGATATATCAGCCACCAAGGAGATCGACAAGTACATCCACAGTGGGAACATCCGTTCTATTCGATGGTATTGGAAGTTCCTGAGGTGTATATCAGACCGACATTAATCGGCAGAACTTCCAGCTGGATGTATGACGAAAGGAACATCGACGATCGGGAGGCAAGATTACTGTCGCCAGTGACGTAAGAAGGATGTATGCGACCTCAGTTTCGCGCTGAGGCTGATAAATCAAGCATATCTTGCCTCCGGAAGGAAAGCCCATGGCGAATTGTCTGGTCGACGGACTCGTCCGGTGGGAAACGAGAGCGTGGGCGGTTTAGGGTTTTCGACTGCAGGCCAGGCGGCGGGTGTATAAACTTCGGCATTTACCAAGAAAGAAAGCCAGATAACTCTTATTATACAGGTTGCCAGCATTTATCGGTTCTAGAACATCATCAATCTACTCAACCGGCTGCTCGTGAATAAACTAATAGTCCCTCTTGGTTGTTAGTTCCGCCGTTCTTCCTACCCTCTTCGTCCGGCAGCACGAGATTGAGAAAGACTCCGACCACGGCTGCGATGATGAAAGGGGTCTCCACGATGAGGTTTATTCCCTGCTCGAAGCCCTCCAGCGACACGTTGGATCCGCTGTAATCAAGCACCTTGCTGAACCAGGTCGGGGAGACGATATTGATGAAGCCGATGCCCAGGGCTGCCGTCAAGATAAACCGGTTGCGTCTCGTGAATTGCACCAGGCCTAGAACTCGTATTCCAGCAACAGCAATGGTGCTGTATAGAAATACTTGCATGCCACCGAGAACCGACGGGGGCATGGAACCGAACACCGCGCCGAATTTACCGAAAATTCCCATGAGAACGAGAAACGCGGAAGCGCACCATCCAGCCCTTCGGCTCTATATCACATTGAAAGTCAGCGACCTATGAGCCATTCGAAGTAGAAGAACAGCAACGTCTTACCGCGCAGCCAGTCAGCGAGATGACACCATTATTTCCCGCCTGGCTCACCATGGGTAACCCGGTACCCAGGGCGCTGAACAGACTCCCTAGCCCGTCGCATAGGATCCCCCCCTGAATACGGCTGTTGAATTCCGTGCCCTCTATTTCCACGCCGGAGATCTCTGCTGTGGCCAGAATATCGGGCATGCAGCTAACAGCTTCACAGACAAACATGATCAGAAGCGGGAGCACCAGGGCTCTGTCCACAGACAGCTTGAAGGTATGAACCCACAGAAATGTCCCAACAGGAGCTGCATCGATATTCTCGCGAGACCAATATCCGGTCGCTCCGGAGATGGCACAGCCAACCGCCAGTCCCAGGATGACGGACGCAGATCTCATGAGGGGGGACCCGAACATCTCCACGATGATGATGGCGACGAACACACTAAATCCCAGGCCGATAAGTTTAGGATCGCCCCTATTGTAGCATGAAAAGCATATTAGTCCTGTGAGCCATATATTCATAGAGGATGAATGTGACTTACCATGGCAATGGTTTTGGAGCCGCAACACTCGGACACAGAGCATAATATCCCGAGCCGCCGTTGCAATTGGAACTGCCTCCCCAGTTCTGCATGCCGTTCGAGATCAGATATACCCCTACCAGCACGAGCAGACTCCCCGTGACCACTTTGGGAAAGATCCGATTCAAAACCTTCGGGGGAACAAGGGACATGAGGATCTGCACCCAGACCGTGCACAGAATGGTCCCTAGCATTGCACCCCAAGCCTCCGGACAGGGCAATTTGGAGCCGTGAGAATCAACGGGGCATGTCCCGTTTGCGTACCGCATGCCGGTATAGTTGAATGCGATGGCGAGAACATCGAACGTTGGAGCAACGACGGATAATAGCCCCGTCCCGATATACAATGGGGTTTTAGGGATGTGGATACGGGTGACTTGCATAGCCGTGGCTATTCCCGATGTAATAAATGCGGCCGAGACGAGATACTGCATTTGGTCCGAGGAAAGGTAGAAGGCACCACTGGCGATTGCGAGCGGAGGGGAAACGATCGACCCGATCATAGTCAAGGCATGCTGCAAGCCTAGGATCAGGGTCAAGAAGATAGGGACCTCATCGTTGCGGCCGTAGAATGGCGTTTCGAAGCCTTTGTATTTCTTATTCAGCGGCCAGAGATTCGGGGTGATCAAGTACATGTAATCCTGGACCAAATCTCATCAGCTTCAGAGCGGTGATCCGGCCTGTCAGTTCACATACGTAGTCCCCAACCCAACCCTCCCAGCTCGTGAAATAATGCTTCAGATGCTGCCATCGAGAGCGCGCCGGGGAGATGATATCACCGACAGCCGTCTCCGCAGCCGTTCTCTCGCTTTCCGAAACCGGCAGCTGGCTCTTCTCCGGGGGATGAGTTTCGGCATCCATGGCAGAAAGGATATGAAGCCAGTGAGTAGATGTGTGTCATATTGGACCGATTTGATATGCCTATATATATGGTGCAAATCGACCCGTCAGAGAGTTCGGCGATGGCCGCCGACCTACACAATGCCCTGATAAAACATTCCTATCAAGATACGCCAAAGAACCCTATGTGAATAACACGATAAGCGATGGAGAGTAGAGGAGCTCGGCCGAGGATTCTGATAAGGATGATTTCCGTGTCATTTCCCGGCATTCGGGCGACGATGACAGCGTCAATGCTCCAGCTATGGGTTCAAGAGAAAAGCACTTAAAAGGATTTGCCCATCGTCCCTGTCCTATTCCATATGCGTTGGAACATAGACCGGCGACAACGTCCGGAAACGAGCAATGGAGCACGACGGGAATGCATCCAAGCTGTTCTGCAATGCCACCATCATCACGGTCAATTCAAAACGCGAGATCATCTGCGGCGGATACCTCCACGTCGTGGGCAATCGCATTGCTGCCGTTGGGAAGTGCCCAGCCCCGGACTCTTTGCTATCACAGACAGTGTCGATCGACTGTACGGGCAAGATCATCATTCCGGGGCTGATCAACACGCATGCGCATCTCGTCCAATCTCTGCTGCGAGGGCTGGCTGAGGATCTACCGCTGCACAATTGGATGTGCGATGCGATCTGGCCGCTGGAAGCCGTATATGCGGATAACGATGGCTACAGTGCCGCTCGGTTGACCATGGCAGAGATGCTGAAGACGGGGACAACATGCTTCCTCGAGCCGATGTTGACATATCGGGCTGGATTTGAGAGCGTGTGCGATGCAGTGGGTGAGATGGGCATCCGAGCTTCGCTGGTGAGATTTCCTTGGCCTGTTCTCTGCTCATATTGGCGAAGCCGTGAATCTGACGGAATGCAGGGGAAATTGATCAAGTTCACCGAGACCAACAGGCAGCTTTCCATCACGGATCCGCGAGATCGAGACCTTATATCCATGTCAATCTCTTCCCTCGTTGCCGCACATCGGGACTATCACCACGCCTACAACGGCCGTCTACATGTCTGGGCTGCAGCAGGGACACCTCGGGGCGCTCCAAAGGCTTCCTATCTGGAGCTAGGAGAGGCTTGCGCTTCACATGGCATATCAATCACCATGCACTGCGCGGAGGCTCCGAGAGACTTGACGATCTACCAGGATACCTACCACTGCAGTCCGATGCAATTCATCCAGGAGACAAAGATGTGTGGCCAGGCAATACAAAAGCATCGTAGCCATTCGCGCAATAGTCATTCTCACAAGCTTGTCCTCGCCCATATGGTGAATCTGGACAACGACGTTGACCTCCCCATCCTCTCTTCCACGCAGGTCACGGTGGCACACAATCCGACCTCCAACCTCAAACTGGCATCAGGCGTCGCGCCTGTGCCCGCGATGCTGTCCGACAAATACGAGATCAATGTGTCCCTGGGGACGGACGGTGCGCCATGTGCGAACCACTATGACATGTTTCAGGAGATGCACCTCGCAGCCATCCTGCACAAGGGTGTCCACCACGATGCGACACTCATCCCGGCGGAAACCGCCCTCGAAATGGCTACCATTAATGGGGCACGGGCGTTGGGCTTGGAGGATGACATTGGAAGCTTGGAGGTCGGCAAAAAGGCTGACTTTGTAGTCCTCGACCCGTATCGTCGGGGTGGCATCGGAGCTGCGCCTTGGGACTGGGAGGACTGTGACGGTGTCACGCCAGTGACAGCAGTGGTGCACAGCTGTACCGGACGCGATGTAGACATGACGGTTGTCGATGGGGAAATCCTCGTGAAGGACGGAGTACTCGTCCACGGAGGCCGCGAGAAGGAGAAGGAGATTCTGCGCTGTGCACAACTGGCCGCCAAGGGGATTCGGCAACGTTGCAATGAAACAAGAAACGGTCATGGCATAATTCGGGGGAAGCTGGCGTCAGGATGGACTTATGTTTGAGTAGAGGATAGAAAAGCGTGGATTGTTGACGGAACTACATGCCCTAGGAAGATGCCTGCTGCCCGCTGCCTGACTGCATTCACTTTCTCGACGGTTGCTCTGTGATCCATATCATCTTCTTGTCCTTCATCCATTCCTGTCATCAAGAATGCCGAATGCGGACAATCATAAACAAGTAGCAGTATAATAACAGTGCAAGGGGGGTCGTTCAACCGCAGTAGTCGGCGTATCCATGTCCATGCGCGGATGTCGTTCCTGGGTCGGTGCGAGAAGTTTCGACTTTCTTCTATATCTCCTGAATAGTAAGGAGCATTGTTTCCTCTGGAATGATGGTTCAGAAAGACCTTTTTTTCTTCTTGTTGTTCTCCGTTCCTTTTCGTTCGTCCTTATGGGATATA
The DNA here is from genome assembly GCA_025999795.1 of Monascus purpureus. Classification (NCBI taxonomy): domain Eukaryota; kingdom Fungi; phylum Ascomycota; class Eurotiomycetes; order Eurotiales; family Aspergillaceae; genus Monascus; species Monascus purpureus. The sequence goes on along the minus strand of AP025347.1, from coordinate 42,430 downwards.
GCATGGTCTCGGATGAAACAACATATCTACAGCTTCATTTCTCCTGCACTTGAGATAACGCCGGTATATCCAAGCATAAAATTAAACTAGCACTAGCACACTCAAGTTATTTCCGTGGTATCATATATTATCATAGTATTAACCAAGACGCAAATGGCCACAACTGGACCATGATCCGCTATCGATCCCTCTGCTGCCCCTGCACAGAAATATACCGGATCAAACTCTCGCAAAGCCGACTGAGGACCCATTCCGGCTCTGACTGAGATGCCAACATGGGACTGCTATCTCCAATCCAATCCCGGCTGATGATCCCGTACTCATCTTCGTTGAGAAGGACACCATCGGGCGTGGAGCCCGTAAACCGAATCAAACGCGCAAATTTGGCCCATTCCTCGTAGGGATATTGTTTCTTGCGCCCCTCGAGGACATCCCGGGACACCTCCTGTATCGTAGAGGCCAGTTTGAGGGCAAGCTGGAAACTGGCGTTGCCTTGTCCGTTTTCCGGCTCTTCGGTGGATCGGCTCTGTCCGTTTACTGATGACGTGCCGCCACGATCCCTTTCCACGTCGAGACTCTGTGCGGATTGTGCGTGCCCCTGGGGCTGTCGGATGTAAGAGAGGAACGGCACTATCTTCCGGAGAAAGGCCGTGTATTTGCCCGTCTGTGGGAGGAGAGTCCAGTCCGCAACGATGCTGACGCTGCGCTTAAACAGCGCGACCACGGTGTTGCTCATCTCGGAGATCAGCGTGGTCATGGTCGGAATGGCAATAAGCGACCACGCGACGAAGAAAGGCCGCGAAGCGTTGGTGGTTGGGGTGATGTCGCCGTACCCGATGGTTAAAAGAGAGCAGAAGGAAAAATACAACGCCGTGAAGTATGTGAAACGCTCCTCCAGAGCCCAGAAGACGGCGGCGCCGCATGTCCAGACAATCCCGAATGCAATCAAGCTCCAAATCAGACGGTACCAGCGATGAAAAAGCATGGCCTCGTGCTGAATGGCACGCATGGCGTCGAATCGGTCCTTTTCGTTCTTGATCACCAGGACCTTCTGTGCCGACGGTCGGTGTCCTCGAAAAAGGGCTGTCAGGTTGGCGTATCGGATCAGCTTCCTTGCATACTCTCGCCGGTGGATGTTCTCCGTCGTCTCGGTCAGCCGGAGAGAATCGGTCTGCTGCAGCTTGGTCTCTTCCTCCTCGGTTTCGGCCATGACGGAATGTTTTGCGGTTGCTTCGCGGCTTTGCTCGATGTGTTTCTGCACGATGACCACATACTGCAGCTCCTTCAAGATGTCGTGGATACTTCCGACGACAAGACCGAGAATGATGATCCCTACGACCGCGTAAGGGAAGACAAGACCCTTGCCCACCGCGGTTTGGGGTGTGACATCGCCAAACCCCAGCGTGAGGATGGTAATATCGGAGAAATAAAGCCCGTCCGCAAACGACAAATGCATGACTCGCTGGAAGACCGCAGCACCGATGATCAGCCAGACGCCCAGTGCGATGGTCTGGAGGATCAGGGTGCGCTGGCCGTCGGTCAGCGCGAAGTACTGCGGGTAATGCCCGAGGAAGTAGCCCAGCATGTTGACCATCAGGATCACGGTAAGAAGAAAGTAATGGACGGCCGCAATAACGGCATACCAATATGCCTGGGAGAAGGCCTGCTGCGGCGCTGTGTGTCTGGTGTAGAGATGCATCGCGCTGGTTATGCCGATCAACTGCAACATGTTAGGCGACGCGTCCAACGTAGATGGGCCCAGCCAGGCTTACAATTCCTGTGGCCAGCAACCACAGAATGATGGTGGCCGGCAGAGCGACGATGTAGCGCATGGTCCTGGTGAAGTTGAACAGCATGAAGAGATTGCCCACCAGCCCGCAGGCGAGCGAGGTGGCATTGAGCGCAATACACCTAGCATATCCATGACGATAATTACTACGCGATCATCACTACCGCACTGCGCAGAGCTTGTTGGTTCTCACCATCCGGGATCTTTGACTGGAGTCTGGGCGGGAATGCCCGTGCTGCTCGTTTCGCCGTGACGCGGCTGCCCCGTCCAGGACATGGCCAGCGCAACAACCGACATGACATTCGCAAAGGGACTGGTAGTCGCTGCGATCAGCGGGATGGCCGTCGACGCGAACCACCAGTCCTGCGGCTCATTGTCGTCGGGGGGGCGCGGATTGAACTGGCTGCGAATCCTCCGCCAGAGGGACGGCTTGGCAGCGGCAGCAGCAGCTGAAGCATTTGAAGCGTCGGGCTGGCTCGATAGGCTCGATGGGCTCGATGGGCTCGATGGGCTCGTCATGTCCTCTTTTTCTCCTGCATTGCGAAGCTTCCGGGGCGAGTTGTTACGTGGCTTTCATTGTGGTGGCTCTCGCGCCTGAAAAGATTTGCCTCTGTGGGCCAGCGCCGGCAGAGATCGAGATTTCCGATGAGACACAGTCATTTCTCTTTGGACACGGCCCGCGCGTTCCGGCTGCATCTCTCCTCCCGTGATGTCATCGGAAGATCGCGCTGTGCCTGGATTGTGGCTGTTGGGGTGTTGCGTCCTTGTTGTGCTCGTCGTGCTCGTTGTTCTTGTCTTATGCCCTGGGGTGTTCTGGTTTTCTATGCGGCTGGACTGGACACATCCATGATCGCCAGTCAATACTGGGAGGGACTGGCCACCAGAGCAATTCGATATATCTAGCTAGAAAGTATGTACACACGACCGAACCAGTTCCAAGCGACAGTGCCCGCCGACCAACTCATGCCTCCTCGTGGCGGACGACATCGACGCCGCGGAGTTTCTGCAGCTCGCCGATTTCCTCATCACTCATGTCGCGCGCCCTACGGCGGAATAGCGAGCGGAATAGTGAGCCGGATGTCGCAGATAGGAGGATCCAGGGAACTCACGACAAGTAGATCGGAGGCCATGTTCGTAGCCCAATCGGCGGTGGTCCCCCCGGCCCTTCAAGGATCCTGTCTCGCGATTAGGATCCCATGTCCTCGGGTCTGCAGCAGCCGTGGGGAGAGGGGTGGCACCCACTTTACAACCGAGTCCATCAATCCCGAAGAAGGCTCATCCGTGAAGCGGACCGTCACTTTCTGCCATGGGGTAGCTGTTAGCTATGCCGTCGATGGTCGGGGGGAGGGGGGGATTCCTCCTCACCGGCATGGCGGTACACTTCGGAAGGAGGCTGAAGGGTAGATAGAGAATGGCGGATTTCGTGATTGAACGGATGCCCGTCTCGAGGGGATGAATTGGCGTCCTGGCGCTTTTATAGTGCGATGTTTCTGAACAGAAACCTGCTGCGTCCGGCTATTCTTAGACACTACGTCATGACCGATGTCGAGAAGATCTGAGAGCTAGACACAGACCACAGAACCTGCCGGGAATGCCACGGATAGTAAACAGCATCGCCGGCAAGGTTACGGAGACGCTCCAGGACAAACCTTGTGCTCCTTTTCCGTCCGGACTTGCGGGTTTGTTTCCCGGAGTCTGGCGGATATGTAACGCACTCTGCCGGTGCTCGACCATCGGGTGCAGCAGTGGAATCGGTGCAGCAGTAGAATCAGCGTGCAGTAGTAGAATAAATCGGCCACTCGAATAGGCAATGTCCAGTGTCGGATGCGGTGCACGTACAGAAATCATCGTGCCGTCATAGGGTTGCCACGCTTTCGCTGGAATGGCATGAACCCTTAAATACGCTGCCTCTCTGCTGGCATGGCCCGAACGAATCCCTCCCCGTTGTCTATCGCCGTCGTCTATCGATAGCCCATTCTCGGTTTGCCCGTCCAAGTACGACAGATTGCTACAAGATGAGTGTCACCGGAACGCGCGTGGAGCAGCACTCGGGAGATGTCCCTGAAGTAACGCGCTCCGAGCCGCAGGCCTCTGGCGACGTGAGTCTCCCCTCGTTCACCATGTCCCTGCGCCGCGTAGTGCTGACCGTCTCTTCCAGAGTCATGTCTCAAAGGGAAAACTCTACGAACAGATTCGTGCCGATAACCCGGGAACGCATGGCAGGGCCAGACAAGACGTCTTGGAGACTACCGGCCGTTCAAACGATCCTCCGCATCGCTCCAGACTTAAACGAGACTAGGCGGGGACTGGGACAGCGGTGCGGCAGCATTCTATGCGGGTTTGTTGGACTGCCCTTGCTGGCTTCGGTATCCATAGTGCATACCAACCGTTGCCTGCGTCGACATGTATACTTCATGTCCCTGGAACAGGAGCCGCCGCTGTTGAATGACCAGACTATTCCCGGACGCCAGCGTACACATGGTATAAATGGGTTCAATTGAATATTTACCAGGATTACTTCCATACCGTGACTGCCCAAGAACGGCTGGTGGCGGTTGACTACTAGCTTATTATCCAACGCTTCAACAGAGCGTAGACAACATTCTCCAAGTGCGTAGCGAATGCATTAGTTCATAGGGTATAGCATGTATAGCATGACATGGAAGCTGCGTAGTAAAGTACAAGGCCATCTCATCTCCTCATCAGTCGTGACGCAACATCGCTGTATTCCCCCGGTCGTAAGCCTCCTCACCATATCCGATTAGACATTAGAGCGTGTGGCCATCATTTCAAAACATAACCTCCAAACTGACACATCAGGCGCATCCCCTGCCTCTCCTCCATGATCCTACACCGGGGCGTTCGTCAGCGTCTAGACGGTTTCAGTACCGGCGGCAGGTGCCGGACTGGTCTCAGCTGGACCATCATGACCGTTAGGGACGTCTTTCTCCGGATCCTTGGGAAGACCGCCGCTGGCAACAGCGTCTCTGTATCCGGGAATGGGATCATCGTAACTGCGAATGTACAGACCCAGATGGCTGGGGTCAATGGGCCGATGCAGGAACAAGAACGCTGCGCTTGTAATCGGAATCAGAAGGCAGTCGAGGATACCGTAGAAGATGAATTCGGAGTCCGGAGGAATGACATTTCCACCTTCACTGATACCCCAGCAGATGGGATAGATCATCCAAAGGAAGCTGACCCAGCCGGAGATGGTGAAATGGACACGTTGGACGTCCCGGCCCAATGCTCTGGCGTACTTTCGTGGGGTCCAGACGAGGGCGTATACAGCCATAATCCACACCCAGAGCCAGAAGGCGTAGTAACCTGCCAGAAAGGGGGACGGGTCAGCATGAAGCAGGGAGAGTTCGGCGTCCGGTAGCTATACTGACCCCATTTATAGTCACTGCGAACCAGAGCACCGACGAGGGCCAGCACCGCCATCGCTGCGCTTAGGAATAAGGACCATACGATATGGACGGTGGGAGCTGCAGTGGTGAGGAGGACAGACAACGAAAGCAACGGCCAGGTCAGGAACCTTTATCTCGTCAGCAGTCTTGCCGGCGGTATTCTCTGCTTCTGCACGAGGACAGTCTTACCAGCCGATGTAACGAACCCACCAGATCTGGCGGTTGATGCCAGCAACCTCATCGTCACTTCGTCTCCATTCGACGTCGATGGGAACCCAACCAAGATTGGATGCCATGCTGTAGTGTTCGATCGTGGCAATGAACGCCACCGCGGCCAGGAGGTAGTGGAAGATCCGCTTGCTGGGAGGACGGAAGAACGACAGGCAGATGACCGTGAGAGTGGTGCAGCCCATGATTGACATCACCGTCCAGTACCAATCCGAACCACGGGTCGTGATGTGGATGGCGACATGTCTGTCGTTGACGACGAACGGGTTCACGCGGGTTGCCTGGTTGCCTCCCATGATGATGGTGCTTGAGTGAAGCAGGCACTTGCAGAAAAGATGAATCGACGCTGGCTATATAGCAGACAGCCTGAAATCCGGATGGTCCTCTACGTCCAGGGGGGACGGGCAGATACAGGCATTTATATGCTTCTCGGAGTCTCCTTGTCTCCCAATTCTCCGAAACAGCCATCGTCATGGATCAACTATCAATTCACAGCTCATGCTCATAGACATCGGGGGATATGTCATGAGATCCTATTTCTGCAGGACCCCGGTTCAGACGAGAAAGGATAGCCCGGATATACCGGTGTCTTGTGTGACTGGATCACGGCCAAAAGTCTCCCAACAGCAGCTCTCAATAGTGAAGACCGTTGGATATTAACTGCCGATCTCCAGCTGCAGATCGCTCGCTTTCTCCAAGTTTATTCGGTATATGTGTGACGTCTGTGGCCTTATGCACCGGGTCATTCCATGCCCTAGCTGGCCGGTCGAGACGGTGACCAGGCCCTAATCCAGCTAGTTCAGTGCATGGATCACTACATCGGCTGGTGCGTGTGATAAACATCATTTCATGACTCTCCGTATATATACATCAGCTGATTAACAAGGGTAGATCAACAAGTACAGCACAGACACCAGCTTCCGGGAGGGCCGCCGGCCGAGAACAAATTACACGATCAACAATCCGGATCCGGTTGATACTCGAGGCCGCTACTTGTGCACACCCGGAGACTGTTCATATTGCTCTGTCGACGCTTTACCATGGCTTGTGCTGAGGATGGCCTTCTCAGGGTCCAGGACACCGGTCCCGTGGTTGGTGGTCTGGATGAGATCCGGATTCTCTGCCCTGAGCCTGGCGAAGTTCTTTTCCGCCTCCCAGTTCCAGATGCTGTCGCTGGAAAAGACAAGGTCCATCTCTTCCAATGTCCGCTGGTTGGATTCGGGATAGAGCGCCCATACGATGACGATGCAGGCGAAGTTGACGCCGCCGAAGATGTAGAGGGTTTTCTCATTAAGCTTCTTGAAGATCGTCGGTAGGAGCAGCACCTGTTCATGTAGTCGTTAGCGGCCTCTTCATGTACCGTATTCGTCTGATAGAATGGGAGCTTACCGTCCAACCGTTGCCAATCGACCACCCCACGACACCCCACGAATTACCACGAGCACGGACCTGCAATGGGAAGATCTCGGCAGGATACAGCCAGGGGACGATAAGCCAAGTCGCGCCGAAAATGATGGTATACAGGAAGACGAAGAAGGTGGCTGCACCTCCGACGTGCTCGCGAGAACCAGCGCTGGCATTCATCGTAGCGCGGGCAAGTCCACCTGCGACGAACATGCAAATACCCTGGCCGATAGCACCCCAATATAAGGTCCAGCGTCGGCCGATACGATCTACAGTGAACACGCAGATCAATGTTGCAAACTAGGTTGGTGTGGTTAGCAGGGGTAAGTTGGCCGAGAACAAGGGTTGGGGGGGCATACCATATATGTGATATCGTTGAGACCCGTCACCCAGAGACGGTCCTCTGCAGAGATACCAGCAATCTCAAAGATCGTCGGGCCGTAGATGGTGATACCGGCAATTCCAATCCATTCTTGCAGGATCTGAAGCCAGATCACCAGTTGCACACGGCGACCGATGTGAAGTTTCCCGGATCCGATTCCGAAGAACATGTGGAAGTAACTTGTCTTATGAGAGGTTTCCTCTTCCATCTGCTTAATCTTGACGATGTCGTGGAATTCAGCATCGGTCGTTGCCGCGTCTTCGCCTTCTGTGCCTCGCAAACGACCTAGGATGTAGCGGCCTTCTTCCTCTCGGCCAACCTTGACAAGCCACCGGGGAGACTCGGGCATGAACCAGATCAAGAGAAAGAGAAGCAAAAGCGGCACGATCTGGAAGGCAATGGGGAATCTCCAGATGAAGGACGACGTAGGGATATAGTACTTGGAGGTCCCACTGCCTCCTGTTAGAGCAGTATTCAGGGGGGACAACGGATGCGGAACAGCTTACAATTCAATCCAATATGCGATGACGACTCCGAAGATATTGAGGGTGAATTCCATGCCGATGAACATGCCGCGGGATGTGTGAGATGAGGTCTCAGTAGCCCAGACGGGGGTGATTGCGTTCAGAATGCCAGTGCCGATTCCATTGATGACACGCGCTGCACACTGTCGTTAGTATGATAAAAAGTTCTAGCGAGATACCCAGGGAAAACTAACCGCAGTACATCCAATTCACATTCTGAGCCGAACACTGCAAGCAAGCACCGAAGATGGACCAGACGGCACCCAGTCCGATTGTGGGAATGCGGCCATATTGGTCACCAAGCCAACCACCGAGAAAGCAGCCAAAAAGCGTACCGGGCAGGTAATAAACGGCAACCTAGGAAGCAAAAATAGTCAATACACGCAAGAGGTGATCAACATGGAAGCATGGGACACCTACAATGCTTCCCTGACGTATAGTGCTGGTTATCACAACGTCTTTCTTCAGCTCGTCCCAATGCCCGAAGCCCATCAACTCAGCATAGTGGCGATTCGTGTTCACGCCACCCATCATACCTTGGTCGTAACCAAAGAAGAAAATGGAGACGCCGGCCACTAGACAGACCGCATTGAGAAGGGATTGTTTGTATAGCCTGTTGGCCACATTGAACCTGGACAAGGGGCTGCCCTGAACCATTGTGGGCGGCAGATGTACTCCGTAGAGCCGCGCTATCTCGGGCAAGGAAAATGAGGAAAGTATATCAATTGCTGAGGCCAAATGATAAAGATGAAGGCAATCCCGTTACCCCGGCCGAGTTGCATAGCTGTGTACCAAAAGCAAAAACCGACAATAAACGGGAGTCAGCGGTGCTTTTAAACACCCCCATATTCTCCTCCGCAGCGACCAACCCGGCAAACAGCCGGAGAGACGGAAGCTAGATTTTTCTCCAGATAATCAGTCCATCAGTCAACCCGAGCCGGGGAAGGGGCACCTGGGGACGAGCACTCCACGGGGAAAAAAAGAGGCGTTTCGTGCGTGTGGAGATCCGGACGTTTGCCGAACACAAACTCTGTTCTTCCCTGGCCGGTTAAATTGGCCGATCTCCCCGGGCCCCAGAGGATCTAAATGAATGGTTTTGGCCGTCAGGCGGGCGTAATCCAGAATTTGTCCATGCGTGTGCGGCCATGGCCTCGCCATCAACCCCGGAGTCAACGCCCCAGAACGAGGTGAGGCCGATCCCCACGACGACAAGCGACGGCCTCGGGGAACGTCCGCCGAAGAGGCATCGGGGAATTAACGGGGAGTCGCATGCTTCCGGGGTAAGTTGCATCTCTGCATCTGGGTGAACGTGGCTGCCATGCCCTTGTTGGAGCAATCCATGCTGGATCTCCGGGCGTGCCATTGCCGGGATACGCAAGCACCAGGCTATGTCCCAGATCTGATGCTAATTAGCATAGCACCAGGTTCCACGGCGCCGCCAGGCCGCCTGTCAGCCATGTCGCCTGCGCAAGATCAAGTGTGACAAACAGAAACCCTGCTGTGGGTTCTGCAGGTCCAGCGGGTCTCCATGCGAGTACCAGGAAAAGTCCTCGGACAGTTTGACGTAAAGGAACACATATCCATTGGCATAACTCTCGCTGACGAGTAAAGTACAGCCTCGAAGGAGCTACCGAGACCCTGCTGGGGAAACTGGATCACCTTCAGCGGGATATTGACATTTTAAAGCGAGCTGTCTGTGGACGAGGTAATACCACTGCATTCAAGGCATGGAAGACGCTCACTGATCCAATTTCCACATAGATGAAGCTCCGAGAGAGACAGAGCCCGATACATGGATGCGAGCCAGTCCCCATGCCGCTGGTCGAATCATGCAGACTGCGTCTACGATCGAATCGTCAAGGGACTTCCTCCAGATCCCTCCGCACAGAGCCAGCGCCGATGCAGTCCTGGAGTGGGAGATCTTCCGCGGGAAGTATCCCGGCGACGCGTTGATCGGTGGTCTCTTTCAGCCAAGGGAGGAGAATGTGTCTTCGCCGGCGAGCATCGTGGATGGAGTCATGACAGGCACCGGATTGCACCCCCTGGATGACGAGAAGATCCCATCCCTCATCGATAGCTTCCTGCAGAATGTCCACACGAAAAACCCCCTTCTCGATGCAGAATTACTGGTGAAACACGGCCGTCGGTGTGCAGAGCATGGCGTTGGCTGGGATGCACTCTCCTGCCTGGTGCTGTTAGCATGCGCTCTGGGCACTGTTGCAAAGCCTTTCGGCACGTCTATCACTCAACAACCAGTCTTGCCGCGAGGAACTGTTGACCTGGCACCAAGCTCGGCGAGTTGTTCTGCTCATGTGTACGCCAAAGAGCTGCAGCAGGCCGAGTCGTGTTTTGCGCTCGCTTGCCGTCGTCTGGGCTCGCTGAAGCATACATTGCTGGGAGCCCAGTGTTATTTCTTTGCCGGTGGTATGTCTGATTCCCAAACGTTCGAAGGCACCGGCATTTGTAACACATGGTCATAGTCTACCTCATGTACACGCTGCGGCCGATTCTATCCTGGCAATACTTCATCCATGCGTCGGTTCTCTACCAGCTATACCGCAAGACCACCCACGGTATCCCAGAGAGCCATACGCGTGTTCCCTCGCAGCCTTTGACGGCTGCAGAGCGCAAGACCAGACGGCTGGAGCAAAGTCTCTACTGGTCGTGCTTCAAATCCGAGTGCGAGTTTCGCGTCGAGCTCCCTTTTCCTCAATCTGAAATCAGCGCCGGAGAGTGTCCCAATCTGTTTCCCTCCCCCCCATCACCGCATGAGACAGATGTTGCCAGCATCCCGACCTCCAACCTGCTCGACAGGAGTTCGGTTGGTGGCAGGCAGGCTTCGTTGACTCCCCTCGGCCACTTCGATGCCCAGGCACACATTACAGACGAAGAGCAGGAACTGCGGCAACATGCGAAGAACCTGTGCAACGAGGAAGAAAGCTGGTATTATTATCTCACGGAGATTGCTCTCCGCCGCATAGGCAATCGTATCATCAACACCTTTTTCCGTCAGGATCGCTCGTCCTGGCTCAACATCAAGCCTCTCCTTCGAATGGCACAGGAGTTCGAGGCTCAGGTATCATCATGGTCAGCACATCTCCCGCCAGCAATGCAGCATTATGAAACCACGTCGATCATCCGGGCACCGCATCTCAACTCCCACAGTCAGGGCGCGGGCGGCCACGTCTCCCGGGAACTCAGCTGGGCAGTGGATAACCGGCTTCTGGAGATGCAGACCTGGCTGTATCAGCCCTTTCTGTATTATCTGGTCCATGTGGGACTTGGTCTTCCGTCGACGACGTCGGGCAGCTACCCGTACCATGCGACAGCCATTCCCGACCAACGAACTCGCGATGGCCGTCTCAGTAATCTGTTGAATCCCTTTCTCCCCGCGGCACACCCTGCGGCCGGTTCGCACGTTCTCGGACTTCCCGACGATGCGGCTGTGGCGGATGGGGGCTCCCCCCTGGACAACGAGGATCTCGCAGTACTTCGCTCTCTGATTGCGTCCGGCATAGAATGTAATCTGAAGACGCTGGAGGTTCGGTCAATCGGTCATCGCCATCACGGTCTATGGTATGATCTCCGAAGCATCATGTGCTCCTCTCTGACCCTGCTTGCTGTGGTCAAAAGTGGGAATGCCGCTTGGATCCCCGGTGGTGCTGAGGCTCTCTGGGGGAGCAATCCCGGGGCGTCGTACTGGGCAGATTTGCCTGTGCCTATAGGGGGGAAGATTGCCAAGGTCCTGGCCCAGTTTAGCTTTTGGGCGGCAGAAGCGCCGGACCTGCTAAGATACCGAGAGATTTTGGAGGAGGTGGTTCGGGACGTAAGAGGTTCATGAGTCAGATCATGTCTATTATCGCGAACGTCTGTTCTTTCTTCTATGTACATGATTTATATCGTGGATACTTGTTCTGTCAAGTTAGCCTGCACCCCGGCAATGAGCATTTTGATACTGCTTCCAGCAGCCACCGTCTCGAAGGCCCGCTTTGCGTCTTGAAACTGTACTGTCTCCGAGATCAGTTGCTTCACATCGACCTTTCCGGATGCAATAAGCCCAATAGCAAGCTTGTAGTCTCCGGTCGCGTATCGGAAACTTCCTTTAACATGCAACTCCTTCGTGCATGCCGCCGTGATGGGGAAGTTGATCTCCTCTTTCCCCATGCCCCCTTGTACAAATGTTCCGCCGGCCCGTAGAACATGGATTCCAGCCTGAATAGAAGGCTCGGCCCCAGACGCGTCAATGACGATGTCTGCGCCTTCGCCGAGTGCGTTCTCCTCCCTGAGGCGTGCGGCATTCCCAGCAGCGGATACCTTGCCGGGCAGGAAAGTGGATGTCGCTGCATACTTCCGGGCAAATTCCAATCTGTTCTGCTGGATATCCACTGAAATAACCTTGGCAGCGCCAAATGCCTTCGCAACGGCGCAGCATAATAACCCGATGGGGCCAGCCCCGAAAACGACCACCGAGTTGCCCGGTTGGACTTCCGCCTGCCGAACGAGATGAACAGCGACACTGAGCGGCTCCACGACAGCTCCTTCTTCTAGGGATACATTGTGTGGGAGCTTGTAGCAAAGGTCCTCCGGTAGGGAATAGTACTTGGCCAATGTGCCGTCGTAAGGGGGCGTCGCGGCGAAGGCCATATCGCTGCAGAGATTGTATTTGCCCCCTTTGCAGAAATTGCATCGCCGACAGGGCACGCCTGGTTCGAGGGCAACATGGTCTCCCACTTTGAGAGAGGCCACCTTGGAGCCGACCTTTTCTACAATGCCCGACGATTCGTGACCAAGAACCATGGGACTTTCCAGGACAAATTGGCCGATGCGGCCACGTTGCCAGTAATGGACCTGTCTCAATTTCCTGGTCAAAAACAGATACCCTGCACGCACAGGGGATAAAACTTACATCGCTGCCACAGATGCCGGTGAATTTCACTCTGATGAGAACATCATGTTCATCCTGCAGCTTCGGAACCGGACGGTCCTCAAACTCGAACTGGAGAATGTCCTTGAGCACTAACGATGGATTCTACGGCTTCCGTGAGACAAGGAGGGCCATCGGTTCACAGGAATGGATGGACGTACCTGCAGGTCTCCCATTTTTAAATTAGGTTCACTCGTATCTGATCAAGGTTTTCGACGTCGGTCTAAACAGGGACGCAATACCTCGCTTGGATAGGATTTTCATGGCATCGGAACCTTGCAATCCGGAATCTTTATATACCAGTAAGCAGGAAGCGGTGTTGCTGTGAGAAAATGGAGAAAATGGAGCAGTCCTTATGAACCCGCATCGTGACGCCGTGTTCACCGTCCTCAGCATCTCGGCAAGCCACCATTTCGGCCCTGTTCTTGACCGTCTGCAGTCAGGCACGGGAGAAAGTCGGGACTGGACACTTCTCGCCGGGACCGGTGGATTTGAGCTGATGGCCGGTTTCAAGTTTGTCTCGGGGAGTTCGGAGAGATGCCCGTCTTCAGGCGTCAAGTGATGCCTTTCGTGGAGATGGAACGTTCTGATCCTTCCTTCCTCCAGACCTTGCTGAGCATTGCTGCTCCCCTCTCATTGATAATCGTAAAATTTGCAGGATCATCTGGACTCGCCGATGCCGTCTTAAGCCGGGAGTGTCTCTCGTCGAGGGCTGCTCTTCCTCAGTTCAATTCCACTTCAATATAACTACCACGATAGTCTTTACCAAGTATCCGTACCACAATAATAAATCCTAAACCAAATGAAGCCGGAAACAGATTACTATATCGGCATCGATGTCGGCACTGGCAGTGCCCGTGCCTGCGTCATCGATGAAACCGGCGACATTGTCGGGCTGGCCTCAGAGAATATCAGTCTGTGGCAATCTCCAGAAGGACACTATGTAGGATGGGCTCCTGTTAATTAATTCCGATATTCTAATCGTGCAACGTACTGACCTACGTCGGCTCGGTAGGAGCAATCAACCTCTGACATCTGGCGCTGCATCTGCGCAGCTGTCCGGCGTGCCCTCAGGGAAAGGAACATCCCGTCATCAATGATCCGGGGAATCGGGTTCGATGCAACCTGTTCCCTGGCAGTCTTCTCTACTGATACTGACGGCCCGGTGTCTGTAACTGCTTCCACATTTGACAGTGACCGGAATGTGATCTTATGGCTGGATCACCGGGCAGTCAAGGAAACAGAGAAGATCAATGCAACGGGCCACAAGGTCCTGCAGTACGTTGGGGGCAAGATGTCTGTTGAGATGGAGATACCGAAAATTGTCTGGTTGAAAAACAACATGCCGGCTGCTATCTTCGCGAAATGCAAGTTCTACGATCTGGTAGACGCGCTGACGCATCTGGCAACCGGCGGTGAAACCCGCAGTCTATGCAGTCTTGTTTGCAAGCAGGGATACTTGCCAAATGGAATTGAAGGTTCCGAGCCAGGATGGCAGAAGGACTTTCTCCATGAGATTGGACTCCAGGATTTCTGCGACGAAGATTTCCGCAGGCTTGGCGGAATCCACGGAGAGGTGAGTAGATTCTGGAGATCAATCCTGAACGGTGCAGATGCTGATCGATAACAGAACGGTCGCCATCTTCATGCTGGTGAACCCGTGGGGAACCTGTCCGAGAAGGCCGCTGCTGAGCTGGGCTTGCCTGCAGGTATCCCCATCGGCAGCGGCGTGATTGATGCTTACGCCGGATGGATTGGAACAGTCGGTTCCAAGATCGAAGGGAATCCGCTGGCGGCTTCGACGGACGTACGTGAAGCCTTCTTTACTCGTCTAGCTGCAGTGGCCGGTACCTCAACATGCCATCTTGTAATGTCCCCGAATCCGGTGTTTGTGCCTGGAGTCTGGGGTCCTTACCGGGATACAATCCTGGCCGGCTGCTGGATGGCAGAGGGAGGGCAGTCTGCAACCGGCCAGCTGCTCCAGCACATCCTGGATAACCATCCGGCGTTCAAGCAGGCAGAGAAACTCGCCGGCCTGCATAATAAGAACATCTTTACGTTCCTCAATGACCGGTTGAAAGACATGGCGAAAGAACAGAAAGCCCCATGTATCCCATACATCGCACGCCATTTATTCTTCTACGGCGACTTCTTCGGCAACCGCTCTCCCCTGGCTGATCCTAGCATGACAGGTTCAATTATCGGTCTCACCAGCGATGTGTCAGTCAATAACTTGGCTCTGCTGTACTACGGCACACTGGAGTTCATTGCCCTACAAACCCGGCAGATAGTTGAAGCCATGAACCAGTCCGGCCACAGGATCACTTCCATCTTCATGTCCGGGTCTCAGTGCCAGAATGATATCTTGGTCGGCCTGATTGCCTCCGTCTGCGATATGCCCGTCGTGGTGCCTTGCTACATCACCGCAGCCGTGTGCCATGGAGCGGCGATGCTGGGTGCCAAAGCGGCGAGTGTGGACGCGGCAGGGAAGACAGCAGACCTGGTGGACATCATGGACAGAATGAGTAAGCCAGGACGACTTTTCTATCCGACCAAGGACTCTCGTGAGAGGACTCTTCTCGCCACCAAGTACCGTGTTTTCCTCGATCAGTGCAGCCGACAGCGCGAGTACCGGACAGTAGTCGATACAGTTCTGTCATCTCTTTCTAACGGTGATTAGAATGAAGTCTCATAGCATGCGGATTCTAAACGCAGAGGGTAACAAACGCCGGTAACGATGACTGTATATATCGATCGGCGTGCGTAGTAGGTGGATGGATCGTACTCTTGCCGACGAATGCAGATCGTGTATGCTCCAGTTCGAGGATACAGCAATCATCTGAAATGAAACCGCATTTCCGCCACCTTGTCATTGTGCTTTGGGATGTATTTCGTAATGCTTCACAGCTGACAGGATGATGGGCTGCTATCGGAGAATTCCCGGATATGTTTATGACGTTAAATAGGATAATAGGATAAATTCTGCATTGCCGAGGTATGCAAATTATCATTATTAACCGGGGCACTTTCTTAGGCAAGTTGACCTTATTCCTTCGCAGCATGTCTCCTTTGAGCGCAATCAGTCGGAAAATAAAGGTTCTTTTGCCCTGGATGCTGCTGATTTCAACTGCCTGAAATGTTCATAGAAACCAATGAAAAGTAAAGTCCTTGTTCCCTTGGGGACTTGCATCTATATGTCGTCGAAGGGACAGGTGCTAGCATATTACTTTTTGTTGGTGGTTCCCATGGTTCAGTTCCTTCCTAGTTAGGACTAGCTCATATTAGTCATCATAAAATGTAGTCCATCTGCAACCACAACCACAACCACCCCTCGCCTGGCGGGCCTCCCTTTGCTCACAACTTGAAGGAAATCGCAACTGACCATCGAATACTCCTATCAGGTCCGATCCGAATACGGAAACCTGGGCTTTCTCAGTTCATGCGAGTAACAAAGCCCGATTCGAGCAAATTTTCCAGGACATCGCAAACCAGGTTAAGATCCAGGTGACGGCTTGGACGTGGTTATATTGATAAGGGGGTCGGCGGAGTCGGTCCCTAACTAGCTAATGGAGGTCACGTGTCTACTAAGTCAACACCAGGGTCATCAGGATCACAAGGTGAACATATTCAAACTGGTCAAGAACTGGCTGCGGGGTGAGAAGAGTGGGAAATGGATTTGAATCCTTGATAATGCTGCTGATGTTGAGTTCCTTTATTCGCACCCGGCGGCAGGAAGAGAGCTCCAACGAAAAAGCGAACAAACATCTTGACAAAGCCAATACCAGAATACATTCCCAAAAGCCTGAATGGATCTATTATTATTACAAGTCGAAGCAAAGAGGTTGCGGTAAAGAGGGTCAATCAAAGGGATCTGATTGAAGTGCAACCGATGGAAAAGCCTGTGGCACTAGAGCTTCTCCAGGAAAAGCTTGAACAAGCAGAGAGCCCCAAGAGCCGACAATTAGTCGAAGAGCTCGAATTTATGCTACTTGTGATCGTCCAGGCGGCTAGTTATATTGTGAATCGGGTGCCTTGTATTCGGTATCGCAATATCTAGCAGACTTCCAAGGAAGTGATCCTGAAGCGACAAAGCTGCTTAGAAAGGAAGAGGGCTGTCTTTGCCAGGATTGGGAGGCAGTGAACTCAATCTCAGTGACTTGGCTACTATTATTCAACTATATTCGCCATATAAAGCCGTCTGCAGTAAAACTACTTTCTCTTATGAGCTTTTTTCGATCGGCAAGGAATACCAGAGAACCTTATCCGACCTTGTCCTAAGGCTAACTCAAGTTCAGAACTTCTGAATGACTCTAGTGACGGAGAGGTATCTGAATCTGATGATGGCCCTGAATATGAAGCCGATGTCACAATATTAAGAAACTAGTCGTTCATATCTGTTCGCGGAAGCAACACTTCCTTTACCATAAGGAAAGTGATAGGGGCTGTTATGTTGGGTGTTTTCTTACTAGCTCCTCCAGCGGTCCATGCATTTCCTAGGAAAGCGGTGGGTAATGCGACGGCATCCATCCTCACATGATGAACAGACAAAGCTCTCCATTCTGGCCGGTCTAGATTCTGCCCTCGCTGTATCATACATGACTAGTTCGCCGCTGTTCCTTTCTCCACTTTGGAGTATCGAGCTGCGCGTTGCCTCTGGGTAGCTCAGCCCGGGCCTTGCCCTGTCTCCTGGTATGTGCCTGGTGTGATGAGAGAGTCTTTCCGAAGGCACAGCTTCCCCTAGTACCTGGAAGACAAGCAGCGGAGGTCTGACATGGAGACTACGGCTTACACTGACACCACTCGGGTTTCAACAAAGAGGCTGAGCTTTCCAAGAGCTATGTGAAGGTTAACCTGCAGCAGCGTGTCCAGCGTGTCCAGATGCTCGTTGATCTTCGCAAAGGTTCTCGGTACCGTATGCCATCTTTCCTATGCGACCCGCTAGGTGATGATTATTCAGTCCGTAGAACAGGCACTCCCGGTGGACGGCATGGCCGAACCAAAACACTATGAAGTGGCCCATGGAACAGTCGCAGAACATCTTCATTGCACTAGCCAAGGGTGATGGAGAGAGGGCTGTTCACAAAATTGTGGCCGTATGAGCAGCCCGGAAGTTGGTTATTCAGGATGCTTGAAAAGAAACACCATAGAATACGGCTATTTCACTATTTCATTGAATGTTACTGACACGAAGAAAGCCCCGGATCCGCGCAGAGCTATATACCATAATAAAACCCACTACATACTGAAATATCAAAAGAAGCAGACCTGTGCAACTCGTCCAGACCAACGGCCGTTTCAATCATAGCGACTTCGGGTGCAGTCTCAAGCCCGTGCCCTTCGTAAACTCCATACCATCTGTGATGTCACCGTAGTCGGCGAATAGCGAGTCCACGATATAATTATCCCGTGGCCGCCATGGGCCGCTATCACCAGCCTTGGGGAGGTCCTTCTCCGCGCGTTCCACGTACGTCGACTTCAGGTTCAGCAGCCGGACGGGTTTGACCGGGTTGCTGCTGTCCAGACGGGGTACGGCGGATGTAAACTTGTTGCGCTCCAGGTATTTGAGCAAGCGGCAGATGAAGCGCGAAGTGGCATCAGCGCCCAAAGTCCAGGACGCGTTGGTGTAGCCGATGATGAACGCCGTGTTGGGAATATCCTGCACCATCATGCCCTTCCAGACAAAGTGATCCGCGATACGAACCTTCTTCCCGTCTACCTCCACCCGCGCTTGACCCGCAATCTCGACCTTCAGACCGGTGGCAGTGACGATGATGTCGGCAGGCAGCTTTTCGCCCGAGTTCAGCATGATACCGTCAGAGACAACCCTGGAGATCGTGTCGGTTTTGACATCTGCCTTGCCGCTCCGCAGACTCTTGAAGAAGTCGCCTCCCGGGCAGAGACAGAGACGCTGATCCCAGGGGTTGTAGGATGGTTTGAAGTGCGGGTCAAAGGGAATGTCCTTGGGAAGTTGCAGGGTAGTCAAACACCGAAGCACCAGCTTTGAGATCGTGGGGAATGTCTGGCAGAAGAGGAAAAGGAGACGCGCAGAGAGCATCCACGAGAGACGCTTGATCCGGAGATACAATGATTCCGGCATGAACCAGCTGTACCACGATCGTCTGGTGGGATTAGGGAGTGACAGGATATAGCTAGGGCTCCGCTGCAACATTGTGACCTTCGCAGCCTTGCCGGCCAAGTTGGGCAACAGTGTCACGGCCGTGGCACCGCTGCCGATGATGACGATGTTCTTACCGGTGTAATCCAGGTCTTCGGGCCAGAACTGCGGGTGGACAACCTGTCCCTCGAAGCTCTTCAGCCCGGGGATGATTGCTGGCAGCGGCGTGTCGTAGTTGTAGTAGCCGGTGCCCCAGATCAAGAAGCGCGTGGTGTATTGAAGCGTCTCGCCATTCGACTGAACCGAGAGCGTCCAGGCCTGTTCCTCAGTCGACCAAGAGGCCAGCGTCAGGCGATGCTGGAAGAGAATATGCTTGTCGATGCCGTACTTGGCCGCGCTGTCCTTGATGTACTGGACAATGGCGCCGCCGGCCGCGATGGCCTCCGGCTGATTCCATGGATTCCAAGGGAAGCCAAACGTAAAGAGATCCGAGTCGGAGCGGATTCCGGGATAGCGAAAGAGATCCCAGGTGCCCCCGACGGAGTCGCGCGCTTCCAGGACGGCGTACGAGTATCCCGGCAGCTGGCTCTGGACTCGATACGCAGCATTGATGCCGGAGATGCCCGCGCCGACGACGACGACATCGAACGTGTTGTCCGCCGCGGTGCCGTTCATCGTGATATTGGGGGTGATTTGTGCGAAAGTGAAGTTCGCCGTTCGGTTAGCCGGCTTGACCAGAAAGTCTTCTCTCTCCTGTCTTGCCCTCCTGGACGGCAGGCTAACAACACAGAATACTAAGCTTTCGGGTGCCAGAACTCATCTCGATTGCTTGCCTGCGAATCTGGGGAACAGCAGCGTATTATTTGCAGCGATGTCAGCCCATCAGCTTCCCGACAATCCGAATCCTTCCGCCGTTGGGGAAGGGCATTTATGCAGATTCACAGGCCAGAGGCTGCCAGGTCCGCGGTCCAGGCAGCGTGGGGAATTTCGAGATCGGCATTTCTGATGTCGTTCGCTGTTCAGATGCCAGCGATAATGCAGCATGAGCCTCGGCCGGCGAATCTTCATATGATAATATCGCCCAGGAAGCCCACCGCGCACTAAACAATACTATCGCCGCTAGCAATAAACAATGGCGACGCGCCCGGTTTGCCCTCGACATGCGGTGCATTATGCCGTAGCGCCGTCAAGATGGTTGTCAAGGCCGATGCTGTCTCTGTGCCCAAGAAGGCCCGACTGTCCCTGAAGGAATTCCTCGACTTTGTACCGGCCTTTTTCCGCCTGGTCCTGGCTGCTCTCCACGCTGCGCTGACCGGGTTCTCACGGGGGCCGGGACAGGCGAAGAGTCTCTTCCTGCACGTCGGATATGCGATTCTGAGAAAGTCGACGCAGAGACTGTCCACGGCGCAGTTGCAGTGAGTGCTCTCTTGTCCCTGGATCGGCTGGATAGCCAGCACTGACCGGCTGCAGGGCGTTCTCCCCATCGAGCAGCAAGACATATGCGCGGTTCGCTCGCCGCGTTCGCCAGACTCCGGAGACCGTCCAGCTTGGCCACGGCGCTCTGGGACACTGGATCGGCGACAAGAATGCGAAGAATGTCCTGGTCTGGTATCATGGTGTGTCGACTGCCTCGTCTTTCTGCTGCTCCAACTGACACTGCTCTCGACAGGAGGAGGATTCGCCCTCCCGGCCAACATCGGATACTTCCGTTTCTACCACAACGTCGTGAAGCAGGCGACCAAGGCCGGTAAATCCCTGGCCGTCTTCAGCCTGACGTACACGCTTGCGCCGCAGGCCTCCTATCCGACTCAGCTGCGACAAGCCGTCGAATGTCTGCGCTACGTCCTCAGTGCCTCCCCCCACCGCAGTCCCTCGAATATCTGCCTTGCGGGCGACTCCGCCGGAGGAAACCTCCTTTTCGGCGTCCTGTCGCACATCTCGCACCCACACCCGGAAATCGAGCCATTGGGGCTGCAATCCGTCAAACTGGCCGGCGCGATCGCTCTCTCGCCGTGGGTCTACCTCGAAACGGACTTTGGCGACCGGCAAATTGACCCGACGGGTGATCTGATCGCAGACTCGGTGGCTAAGGTCTGGGCCC
Source organism: Monascus purpureus (assembly GCA_025999795.1). Taxonomy (NCBI): domain Eukaryota; kingdom Fungi; phylum Ascomycota; class Eurotiomycetes; order Eurotiales; family Aspergillaceae; genus Monascus; species Monascus purpureus. The sequence continues at coordinate 21,553 of AP025347.1, read as the reverse complement.
CGGCTTACCTAGGTGGGAGGCCGAGAGACAACTATACGGACGTGGTGCTCGCTCCGGAAGACTGGTACAAGGATTTCCAGGTGGAAAAACTCTTGGTGCTGGCGGGCGGCAATGAGATTTTAATGCCGGTTATCGAGGAGTTTATGGCGAAGCTTACGGTTAGTATCCTTGGCTTACGGTGTGGCTAGAGGTTAGGCGAGCCCTGCTGATTGACATTCTTGCTGTTGCAGAAAACATTCCCCGATGCAGAGCTCTTTGTTGGCGATCGCGAGTGCCACGTTGCACCGGTGTATAACCTGTATCTTGGAGATAAGACGGAGACGACTCAGGGTCTGAAGCTCTACTCCTGGCTCATCGACTTGCTGTGAGATGGCCTGATAAAAGTAATTGCAAAGAGGGATCGGTTGGGATGCACATAACGAGAATCAAAGTCTGGGATATTATCATTTATACACATGCCATAAACCCTGAATACATCCAACACCCCCAAAATGACCTACCACCTACCACTCCTCCACCAATACACGAACGCTGCCCATGTAGAAAGGTAATCTGTGCATAATTTGTCGACGCTCCGCCGTGACCATTGACGGTCGGTTCGCCGTTCTTCCCGTAATCGATCCAGCGTTCCGGCATGAATGGCTCGCCGGTCGCGCCCCAGAGCAACGGACAGCGGTTGATGGCGTACGGACAGAGGACAATGTGCGTTCCCTTCGGGATACGAGTGCCGGCGACAGTGGTGTCGCGCACGGCTTCACGGATCGTCGTCGGAACCGTGGGATAGAGGCGTAACGCCTCCTGACAGACGCCGTTCAGGAGCGGAAGAGACTCGAGCGCGTTCCAGGTGACGGAAGAAGCGGCGGACGGGATTCTCGACCGGATTTCCTCGCGCAGGCGTCGCTGGACGTCCTGGTGGAGGCGGAAGAGGTAGCATGCCCAGGTTAGGGCACTGGCAGCGGTTTCATGCTGCGCCAATGTCAGATTCCGCATGTCCAACATGGTCGAGGGCTGGCCTACACCAGCAGCCAGAAACGTCAGCACCTGATCATCAATTCGCTGTTCGTGAAGCCGCTGTTCTGAAGCATGGAGCCTAGGATATCAGCTTCCGGCTCCTGTTCGGCGTTCTTGCGCGACATGGCGAACCGCTTTTCCTGTACGATCTCGCCGCATACTCGACGCAAGAACCCGGTTTCGGTGTCAAGTACGCCGCTCAGTTTCAGCGGGAGTCTCCTGGAGATCCATTGGGGCAGGATCAAATTCAGCGCCAGGAAAACGATCTTGTCCCTAGCTTGGCTCTAGGATGACCTGGAAGCTGTCGGAGACCTGGTTCCTGTCGTGCGTGAGGGATTGGAAGTCCCGGCCCATGGCAGCAGCTCCGATCACATCAAGCGTAAGGCGACTTAGGACGAGCGTTCGATCAAGTTAGCAAAAGCGGCTATGGATAGTACATCATTTGTAGATCTCGATCGACCTTGCCCATTCACTCACCTCAACGTTTCCCATGCCATCGCTGGGGTTGGTGCCCTCGACAGGACGGGCCAGGATATCCTCCCAACCTCTTCTAGTAGGATCCCCGTCTTCTCCCACATGAGCCGACACGCGGCGCGGATGATCTTGATGTTGAAGGACGGAGTGATCGCCTTCCGCTGTCTCTGGTGCTGCGGTCCCTCGGACAAGATCAACCCAAAGCCGATGACGCGGGCCAGGAAATTGCGAACTTTCCAGGGCTTCTCAACGTCATATATGTGTTGGTGCTCATGACATCCAGCAGCGCCTGGTGGTTCGTCGCGAGGAGCACATCCCTGTTGAACAGGCTGCGAAGTCGTATGAGACCGTCATTGGGAGTGGTGCGCATCCATTTCAGCGGTGTTTTCCCTCGCGGGGATTCCAGGATGACGATGAACCTTGTTTCCATGCTCTGGACGTACCCCAACCCGGGGAAGATGCCGCAGCGGATTGACGAAAACGGGATAGATGAATGACGCCCATGCAAGGCACAGGCTGGAGTTCACTCCGAATGCAATGTATAGGATTGACCGCAAGTCGTGTTGCGGCAGCAGGGCTCGCACGGCATATGCCTCAACCACCGCGGCCACTGCAGATACCACCAAATTGTCGAGCAAGCCCATGTCGTCCGGAGCACGAAATGTTCCAGAAAAAGCTTCCCCCGGCTCAACTGGACCGGTGACAGAAGTGGCGAAACCCTGGTTGTCTCAGCGCCGAGGCCTCCACATGCGCCAAACGTCGTTGTACGACGTTATCTCGTTAATTAATTTCCTCCGTAATAGGATGCAGCTCCAAGCTAGCATGCTCCACCGACTAAGCATAAGACGGTTCTCTAGCCTCGCAGGCGTTGCTCGATCGAGGCAATGACTCGAGCACATGCCAGCTGCAACGACAAACGAAGTCTGGCCGGAACCGAGAAATACCTCGAATAATAATAGGCACAACCCATGCGCATCCACGGACGATAATTATGAACGCCGGCGGCTGGTCGTGATTGGAAGAAGATCCCCCGCAGGCGAAATCGTGGATCAACGCCAATTTGCCTCCGCCGGGGCCGAGGTTTGGTGTTTTTTTCAAGTGCTCTAGATGCCTTCGGCGCCTTCAAAAGATCGCCATCTACCCCAGTCGTCAATCAACCCCGTCTGCCTTCTTTACCCCGGCAGATAGATACATCATGGACACGTTAACCGTGGCCACCGTGTCGCAGTGGTGGCAGACTGCCATCGACCGGCTCCCCGAGAACGTCCACCGCGCTCTGCTGCAGCAACAGTCGACTCAATTGGCCGCCGGTGCCATCTTTGCGCTGGCTGCTCTTTATGCTCTTAATAAGATCCTGTCGCGCTGGTCTGTCAACTGCCAGAGGTCGGATCCCTGGAATCCCAAGAACGAGCTGGTCCTCTTGACCGGAGGCTCCAGTGGCATCGGAAAGCAGATCTTGGAGGATCTGTCCAAGGTGAACATCAAAGTCGTCGTGCTAGACGTGCAGGCGCCGACTTTTGAGCTGCGTTCGTTGCCCGCGAAGGATGGATCCTGTGCGTGAAGGTTGTGCTAACAGTCGCTGCTCAGCTTCCACTGCGTCCTTCTACCAATGCGACATCACCTCCACAGCAAATCTCAAGGAGGTTGCCGCTGCGATCCGCCAGAAACATGGCCATCCGACCATTCTCATCAACAATGCCGGGTTCGGGCGTGGAGGGACGATTCTGGACGAGTCCGAATCCGACATCCGTCGCACCTTTGAAGTCAACACCATCTCCCACTTCTGGACCGTCAAGGAATTCGTGCCGGACATGATCCAGAAGAACCACGGCCACATCATCACCATCGCTAGTCTGGCCAGTTTCATCGCTCCAGGGGAGATTGTCGACTACAGCTGTACCAAGGCCGCCGCGCTGGCTTTCCACGAGGGTCTGACGCAGGAACTCAAGCATTGGCACAAAGTGGGCAAAGTCCGCACCAGGTATGCTTGCAACACGACGATAGGTGTTTCTCTTCCGCTACTCACACTGACACAGCATCATTCATCCGCTCTGGGTGCGCACGCCGATGATCTCCATCCTCACCGGCGCAGGCGGCCATTTCAAGCAGCGCCTCTTGACCCCCGAGATGGTCTCTTCCGCCGTTGTCAAGCAGGTCGTCACCCAGACCAGTGGACAAGTTATTCTTCCGCTGTCACATGTTCCCCTCGCCTTCCTCCGTGCGTTGCCGACGTGGATGCAGGAATTTGTCCGCGGGGTGGCCTCGAAGGATTTTGTCAAGCTCCGTGAACTGGAGAAGAAGGGACTGGTCCAGGTGCCGGCTCCGCAGCCTCAGGCCAAGTCGTAGTCGACGAAGTCATTGCTGTCTTATTCTGAGCAGGTAGCGTGAGCACAGCTGTGGGGTTGGTTGGCATGAACAATGTAGATGCTTATTGATGGGATATATAGAGAAGATGCCTACATAAGACCTGTCTCGACAGGAATCTACATATACGCGTTCATTGAAGTCGACTCGAGCTGAATAATATCTATTTCTGTTGAGCTCTATTAATATCTATATAAGAACGGGGTCATTAAGCGTTTCGTGAAGCAGCAGCCTTGGCCATGGCCTGCAGTGCGACCGGGGCATCATCTCTGGGCATATGCAATTCAACAAACTGTGTGCCTGTTAGTGCTGGCAACAAGAGACGGAGTGCATTAAGACTCACCTGTAGACGGGTAGGGTGTGAGAAGTCACTGTCTGCAATAAGCGCCTCGAGCTGGTCTCTGGTCTGTACTGAATGCACCTGGTACTGATCCGGCTCTGCGCCGACCAGAGTCATGATTTCCTTGTATCTCCAGGGCTGGATGTCATTGTACGACGCTTCCGGTCCGTGGACAAATCTTTCGATGGTGTAGCCGTCGTTGCAGACAACGAATCTGTCACTTGTCAGCACTGAAATGCGCCCAGTATACCAGCATGACATACATGATGGGATGCAGGTTGTGCCTAATCATAGTGCTCACTTCCTGAGCGGTCACTTGGAAGCTTCCGTCCCCGACAAAGAGAACGGTACGGCGGGTGTTCAGCTTGGAATCTTTCACGGCGAGAGCGGCCCCCTGACAGGCGCCCACAGAGTAGCCGATACTGCACCAGAGTGCCTGGCATACGACAGTCGCCGCTTTGGGTAGTCTCATCTCCCAGACACCAAAGGTCGATGTGCCTGTCTCGCCGATAATAACATCACCATTCTGGAACCAGCTGGACAGGCGAGCCCACACCCAGTCGTGGGTGATGGCTGTTCCTTTGGACGAAGGATACTCGGGTCGCTTTGCAACAGGCCTGGAGGTTTGGATGAGATCCTGGTGTTGACTCAGGGCGACGTGAAGGGCTTTCAATGCGTTCTTCAACCGCAACTCTGGGAAGACAGAGTGCCGCACCTGTACGGAGTCCTTGTGAAATTCGATGCAGTTCTCGCGGCGGAGTCTCGTGGAGAAACCGGATGTGTTCAGATCGGACTTGATAGGGCCAAAGACGAGGACGAGGTCTGAGGACTCGATTCGACTGCGCACGGCCTCGTCAGCCGTCATTCCAGAGTATACACCTCCGAAGATAGGTAATGCCTCGTCGACCGCTCCCTTTCCCATTGGAGCGACGTAGACAGGAATCTGGAGAGCAGAAATGACATCATGGACTTCATCGAGGGCGCGGTAGCGGAAAACACATCCATCAACGAGGACGACAGGGTCTTTGGCCCGGCGAAGTGACTCCAGCACCGAATCGACCATGGCAGCCTCCGTTTCCTGATCGTTCTCGGGTAATGTGAGGTCTAGAGTCTTGCTAAGTCTGGAGGCGTCTAACTGTGCCTTGACCAGATCAGTCGGAAGACCAATGTATACAGGGCGACTCTGCTTCCAGCATTCCTCGAGTACGGAGTCAATTTGACTAGCAGCCCGCGAGGCATCGGTGATCCTTGCTACGGCACAAGAGACCTTGGCGCTCATGTCGGCAAATATATCGTAATCCCCATCGCCTAGTGTGTGGTGGAGAAGAAGTTTAGCTTGCTGTGATGGCGTGCTGGGCTGTCCTACAATATGGACGATAGGAATGTGCTCCGCATAGGCTCCTGCAATGGCGTTGATTGCAGACAGCTCTCCAACACCGTATGTTGTGACCAGGGCAGATACGCCATTTATGCGAGCGTAGGCATCGGCGGCGTACGCTAGAGATCCGAGATTAGCAATCCGTCCGTTCTGGGGTAGGGGTGGAAAGATGCGAACCCGCATTGAGTTCATTGCAGTTGCCAACCCAACGAAGGCCAGCAGCGTCGAGGTAGTCCAGCGCCGTCAGGTTGAAGTCTCCTGCGAGATCAATCAGCAACTCCCCCGAGCCAAATAGCCAGAGGACTGGTTATCCTACCCGGTACTCCGTGGATGGATCGTATGCCCAGTTGATGGAGCCTCGCAAAGAGGTACTCAACCAAGTCAACCGTATCAACATGGGACCCCATTGAGGATAAGCGCCAGGATGGCAATGAGAACAGATGGGGCAGAAGAGTAGGCAGGAAATGCTGTGTCTTGAGTTCGAGGGCGTGAAACAGGTCAATGAAGCCTCTGTACACCCTTTCCGTCTGCCCTGCGGCAGTATTTATAGAGCCACTGTAATTCCCACCGACAGTGGCACGTTGTGGGCAATCCGAAACGACCCATCGCCTCAGTCCACTCTGTTATCTCTGCGAAATGGCGATTCGGAGACAACAGCAACAAGAATCCTCAGCAGTCCAATATTCTCCATACTGTACGGCTTTCTTCAGGGCTTCGGCGGCGCGGCTAGGCGCGGCTGCACTCGGTTGCGCTCGGCGGGCCGCGTGCTCTCCCAGAAAACACGATGGAAACCGATGAAAACTCGGATTCGGATGGCGCGGATGACGCGGATGGATTGTTTAATCTGAGAAGGGTATGGGTTATCGGTGGATTCCTGCCAGCAGACTGCCAATGCGTCTCATATCCGAAAACAGTCGGGCTGTACAGGCACAAGATTTCGGACCGGAACTCTGATAGCGTCGGTGAGGCGGATTGATTACCTGAACAGCAAGGGTCGCTTGCTGATAGTCGAAGGTCTCTGTCTGTGCAATGATCTGCTTCGTTGTGGACATAATGACGCCCTTCCCGCCGGGATATTGTATTGTAAATGTCGGCCTTGCATGGCTTGACAGTGCGACGATGATGTCAATACGGAGGGATTGGTTCTGGAGAGATCGAAGGATTCTGGGTTTGGACCCTGTGGACCTGGGACATGCGGAATCCACTCGATGCAGATTAAATAAACACAGGCCTTGGCTTTCAGGCTGTCAACTAGCCGAATTATTCCATTATCCTTTTCTGTCTTCGCTCTGAGTCGCAATTGCGCGGATCCAAGCACTGTTCAAAGGCAGACGCGTTCCCTCCCTCCCATTTGGAATCCGGTATCGAGAACCACGCTGTACCCCTGTTGCATCCGTGATGATATAATGATAATGCCGGAGAGACAAGCCTTCAAAGGTGAACCCATAGCGCGTCGCTGCTTTCTTCGAGGCGTCGTTTAAATCATTGCCTTTCCCCTCTAGGCGACGGTATCCCAGATCACGAAAGGCGTAGCGCGACGGCTGTTGTCCGCTGCAGGTAGGCAGGTACGTGACATGGCCAATCTCGATGGAACGGTGCGCAGGGACTCTCGGGCATATAATCCCACCGCCAGGACTTGTCGGTTCCGCCGATATGAGTGAACAGGGAGTCTGCGTCGGATTCCCGGATTGGCTGCGAAGAGACCGTGCGGCCTTGGAGTGTGATACGTGACAATCGCGCTGCTCGACTCGGATCCGCGACGAGCGCTCCTGGTGGACGACTGGTGTTGGCCATTCGTTTTGTTGTATTGCTGTCAACCAGTTGAAGAATTGCCAATGCTGGTGTGGTGTAGGCTGGATGGTCAATGGTGCGTTTATTTCGCTTAAATGTAAACAACGAGTCACTGCTTACGCCCTCCGCGTCTCTACGGGCGGCCAAGGCCGCTTTGCAGACATTGGGACTGCAAGCAGAAACAATGTGTCTCCAGTCGTCCTGGCGGAAGAGTCTTAGACCATGAATCACATTCTCCTAATTCCCACGTTCATCTAAACCATGTCCAGAGTATACATGAATGAATGTCAATGTGAGTTGGATGCGCAGATGCCCAAGGCTTCACTCACGCACTCACGCACACCCTCGCAACCATGGAACCAGCACCTAATAGTAATGACAGATCCTCCATATCCCCCTATTATATACTACCATAAGTCTCGTTAAATATCGTTCATCAATCCTGAAACACGCAATGACCCTCTCAACACCGTTTCCTTTTGTCCCGATGCCGCATTCACCCAACTAACATGGTCCCATCAAATCTCAATCACAGCAGCGGCATCGAGACCTTCTTGTCAATGTCAATGTTCTCCTCGTAGCATTCGACGCGAGGGCCGCAGGTGCCGAAGACTCGATCCCAGAGGCGAGTCTGTTTGCCGTAGTTGTAGCTGCGCCTCCAGCCCCTCCGGTGATGCAGATCGTGATCTTCGATGATCAGCTCCCCGTTGACACGTCTCAGCAACCAAGACAGCGTGTTCGGGGGCACGGCATGGAGACGCAGTCCGCTGTGGCCAGCCAGCTCGGCAAACACGACGTACTGGTGACCAACCCACCACTCGTAGAACCCCATGGGGAAGCCCATCAGCCTCAGGGTGAAGTAGGTCAGGAGTGGGATGCCGGCGATGTCGAAGAACTCCTGCTCGATATCGGCGTACAGGGTCAGCAGCGGGTTGGGGTGTTTGGTGAGATGGTGGGTACGGTGGTATTTCCAGAGACTGTCCACCTCGTGCATCAGACGGTGGTACCAGTAGTACCAGAAGTCCAGGACGATGCCGTAGAGGCCGGCTTCCAGGGGCAGGATGGCCCAGTTCATGGACGACGGTGGAAGACTGGTGCGGTAGCTCAGGAAGATGGTGAACATGGGTCGAAAGGCCGCCGTGGACACGAGGGAATGCACGACCTTGGCCACGCCGACATCTGGAACACCGTCCCGGGCATGCTGATCGCCGTCTAGAAAGCCAAGCTTATGGCCCATTCGACGGAGGACGTGAAGCTCGTGAACCCCGGTGAGCGTGAAGGCGACGTGGTAGAAGAACACGGCTACAAGAGGACTCAGATTGTGACCGGTCAAGGATACGTAGAGCTGATGAACAGCGATGGGGATGAATGCGTGGAACAGCACCCAGCGATGCAAGTGCCATTCAGGCACCCAGGGCACTTTGTCCTCCTTCGACCACACCGGCACCTCTTGGTCCAGGTCGACGGGATGGATGCCGAGGATCTCGTAAAACCAATGGAACCCGGTCCATTGGCTGCGATCGAGGGTGCGCCAGGTGGACTTCATCGAATCCTTGGTGTTTCGCGGCTTGTTCATGGTCACTGTCATGGAAGATGTGGTGAATGACTATTTTTGGAAATACCTAGAGGCATCCAGGCCGCCCACCGATGGGGTTTATATCCCTCCTGCGGCCGCCATTTCGGAACGGCAAGTCCACTTCAGCATGTGAAAGAGAATTCAAACTCTGCGGAGTATCATCCACCGGCCTTGCAGATCAGTGGGCAAGGGATCCGCTGGTTGGTCCCGCCAGATTTATGTCTTCCTTCTCCTGGCATGCGCTGGTCACTTCGAACAGGCATCTCGCGGTCATTGAGGCCATTCAGCTTCATCGAAACTGTTCAGGGTCTTCCATCCCATCCCCCGCTTGAGAAACTGCCTCGGGCGCTTGGGATGTAGGCGTTATCCGGGTTCTCGTACTCTCGGCTTCAGGATGCCCTATGGGAGTTGTTATCGTTCACGAAAAGCACATGCTGCAACTTTCGTTAATGCTTCTGCCTGACTGCGGTGCCGCCTCTCGTAGCTGCAAGACGATCAGTCGCTTTCTCCTGTTGGCCTACAATGGGTAAGTTTCCATTCCGAATGAGTGGACTCAACCCTGTTCACATCACCATTGTTCTCGGTGGAGACTAAAAACTGCCATCATGCAAGCATCGACGACTAAAGGGTCTGATACAGAAAGTGTCCTAGTCCAGAATATGCACTAATCGGTCTGTTACAAACAACAAGCTGACTCCATCGGCTTCAATTAATACCTCACTCTTAGTCTTCGGGCCTAAGTCATATTCTGTACAATGACCCAACTTGGGTCTGGTGGGAAATTAGAATGGGTAGTGACCCTAAAAAAGATGGGTCAGAAATTATTTTGACCCATCTTTATCTCAAGAACTAGGCCATATTAGGAAGTCAGACTAGTATCATAGTGATCCTAATCAGGTCTAGTTTCTGCTAGTATAGTTCGATTGATGACATAAGCAGGTTTAAATTAACCCTAAGCCAGATAGGGTAATATGTAGATAGCACTGCTATAGGCTATCTAGTAGGCCAATTGAACTCAGAATTGAATATGCTGATGTCATTGGGGTCTAGAGGGGTCAGGGGACTTTTATTTCCCAATTAGGAAGGTGTATATTCTGACTTGTACTATTCATCAAACGAATCAGGAGCCAAAAAAGTCACGTGACCTAAACTGCCTAATTAGGAAGGTGGTTGATCTATAGCTCATTCTCAGGCATTTTATGACAGGATTACAATGAACATAGTCGCACTCCCTGAAGTGGTCTATATAAGGAGATATCACGGTTTGACGATAGGACTTCTATCATAGCAAGATAGAAAATGACTATACTACTATTCTTATACTCTTACTCTAAATTTGTCAGGATGTTAGGCCTATTTTAGTAGTGATACAATAGAATCCTAATCTATAAGGTATAATTACTGCGTATATATTGATATTGCATATATATACATATATTATATGGTAAAAGGGATAACAAATGATTAGTAGATATATTTTCTAGCCTAATATGTAGCCACTACAGGCTATATAGAAATATTCTCTAGGGGTCTGTAGCCCATTCAATGCTCACAGAGGGGTTTGTCAGGGCCCTTGCCATGTAGACCAGGATGAGAACGTGAGTTTCCTTATTTGGATTAGCGTGGCGCGTGGATAGGAATACGTCGTCCAGCTTCACGTAGATCTCTTCCCTTTTCCCTCCTCTCCATGCTTGAAGTTCTTGTCAATAACTGCCTAGATAGTTGAATAGCATCCTATTTATTGTCTAGTTGAGTTCCGTGACAGGGTTATGTGACCTTGAGTTCCCAATTAGGAAGGTAGTCATTTAATAATATAGTAGCTAAGACAATAGCAACTAATAAGAGTATTATAATAAATAAGGTCTTGCATTCTAAGGTGGTTTAGAGAAGGATATATGGAGGTTTAGAGTTAGAAATTCTATTGCAGTGAAGTAGAAAAGGTCTCTTATTAATACACTAATAATATTACTATAGTTTAGACATGGTGGTAGAGGTATTATATACATGAGATAACATATATATATATATCGATATATTAGAAAGAAACCTAAACAACTAGGCAGGGGTATCAGCCTAGAATAAGATGATTTGAAATCAATAAATGGCAGGATTAATAAGATGAGGGATTTTTTAAGATCTGCAATTGCTATGGTGGCGCAGCTAGATAGGGGACACGGCATAGAGTGGGGGGACGGCACAGAGTGGGGGATCGCTCAGCTGGACTTCAGGAATACCACCTCCCAGAGGATCCTGAGGATCCCAAAATGACACCACCACAAGTATGATATCATCTTTTGAAACTGAAAGAAATTAAATTTACAACATGGAATGTCTCAAGCTCTTCATATTATAATATAAATAGGTGGTTGACATCCCTTGAGGTTGGTCCTCTAGCTAAGTAATATTGGCAATATTTCTTTTCATATTACCTATATCTCCATTGCTATACTGTCTTCAACTTTCTAAACCCTCTACTTATTTTCCTTTTTGATTTACTATTCACTATGGCCACTGAGCTTCCTGATTTTTTTATTTACTACCCTACCTTCCATATCCTTATTTGTAAGGAATGCCATACTGCTCTTCCTAAGAATAAGGCTGTGGAACACCTTAGGAAAGACCATTTGATGACTCAACATCAAGTTATTAACCTTGGCTATCAGGCTATCATTGAGAGGCTTGATATCTTCCCTCTTACTAGGTCTCTTCACCAAATTCAGAATGACCAGCCAATTGCTCCCATTAAGGGATTGAGCTCTTTTCAAGCTAGGGAATGTAGTGCTTGTGGTGAGCTCTTTCAATCCATGGACAAAGCTAATCGCCATATTACCAAGGCCCATCAGCACCAGAGAGGTCATGCTCAGTATCCTACCATTATAGATACTCTGGCCCAGGCATTGCAGCCAAATCGTTACTTTTTCAAAGTGCGGCTTCCATCTCACCCTCTAGGGGACCATGCTCCTACTAGGGCAGGCACCTCTAGTCCTTCACCAACCCCTGGCCCATCTCAGCCACACTATGCCCACCACGCTAGGTAAGAAAATATGTATCAGGTGCAATATGCACTCACTGACTATTTCCTAGGGTGGTTGAGTCTAGTGACTCTGACATTGAGATGGTCTCTGCCAGGTAAGCATTCCCACTGCTCATTTTGAATATATATCTTGCTGATTCTCACTGTATAGGGATGTCAATACCTCTCTGAGAGCCCCTTCTGCCTTTGGACCCTCTGCCAGTCTTCCTACCAGGTGTGGTCTATATATTTATGTAGATATGTATCCTCTACGCCTTCACTAATATGTATTTCTAGGCCTGGTTCTTCGTCGCAGCCTGACTCTGGCATCACCCCAGATCTGGTGGATTCCCTGCTCCGTCAGTACCAGGAAATCCAGAAGCCCCAGCCAGAGCAAGCCAAGATCTATCTCTCTGGGTCTAGGGATGAGCTCAATGGATTTCAGCTCCACACCAGGTATCCAGAGTTCCTGCAGCAACGCTCCCTCCCAAAGCTAAGAAATCTCTTCTCTCTATCCCTAGAGCATTCTGGTGAGTTTAATTTCTTTTCTCTGAGGGATACCTCTACCACTCTAACCCATGTTTCTTTTGCCATATATTTTGTATGGGGAAATGAACAACCCTAACAATGCATGTATCCTTGTGTTTGATGTTCAAGAGTATTTAGAGCTTATATCTATATCTATCTACCTATTGATATATATATATATATATATGGCATGCACTAATTTTTTTCATATTTTTCTAGATCGAATCCATGATTTCCTGACTGCCTGCACCACCTATATATTCGCCAAAGGCCAGAAGATCATCCCTCTCCTTTCTCGCCATGTTCGATGCCTTCTCAATAGGTTTGACATTGAGCATGTGACTCTGCGCCCTTTCAAACCCCTCCAGGAGGCAGCCAGTGCCCAGAAATATGCCCGCGTGCTTCACAGCTTTCTCGTTTTTCTGTTGGAGAGCTATCCCTACCAGGTCACTAGGGGGCCTAGGGATAGGGACCTGAATCGACTCTATGCTATAGATCACATGGTCAAGGCGGGGATTCAGGAGCTCAAGGACCTGCTACTATCCCCCACCCTAGCGGAAGAGGATGAGGAGGCACCAAAGGCCTCAGGCCCCTTGCAGGCAGGCAGTGCCCGTGCCTATATTGGTGATGACCTTGATGGTGAGAATGATGAAGAGGATGAGATCGATCTGGCCCTGGACCTAGGGGGATGATGGTGAGGAAGATCTTGAGGACTCTGGTGTTCTCGAGAAGCTCGAGCGGCAGGCCTGGCAGGCCACCAGTGGTTTTCAATTCACTCAGGCGGCAGTGCACGAAGGGGTGGCTCTCATTGAAAAGCTCCTCATTGACCTGGTCACCAGGCATGAGTCATATGACATGAAGGGCCCTATCTACGCGTTCCTGGCCTGTTTCAGTATTCACTACCAGGAGGTGACCTTCAAGCGAATTGACCGCATCAGCCAGTCCTACTCTGCCGTTATCTACGCCATGCAGCTGGTCGCCATCAACCACCATTGGACCCCATGGATCCGGAGGATCCTTGAAGCGAAAGAGGATGGGCAGGACCAAGCGCTGGCTAATGCGGCCCCATTTCATGCTGTCTTCGGCCCCTGGCTGCAGACCTACTTCAAGCACCAGTCTCCTTACCCCCTTGGAGATCTTCTGTCCTTCAGAGCCTATGCTCTCTACTACAACACGATCTCCAGCGTGCAAGGCAACCAGGTGATTGAACAAGCACCCCACCACCTAAGATTCCACCATCTTAGTGTCAGCCGTCTGCAGCTCCAGGAATTTTTCCAGAAGTCTACCTTGGACCTGGCACACTCCCTAGTAGGCTCGCTGCTGATCTGGGAGGATGCCCAGCTTTTCAACCAGATCCAGCTGGGGGAGGCAGCTCGATTTGAGGATTTTGCCATGGAGGGGAATGGATTCAATTTCCTAACATTGAATGAGGACTACCAACACCACTACCAGCCCTATCTCGTGAAAAAAATCCTGGATGACCCTACGCGAGCCAAAGAATGGTTCAAGCCAGTCAGTATCTCCCGTATATCATCTATCTGGCTGAATGGCATTCACATACTAATATATATATATATAAAATATCATATAGGCTGGAAATCGGCTCCATCTCATTCCCCTACCAGCAGAGCGATATTTATTTATGGCCAAGAAGTTCCTGCTCCATCTGCTTGTTCTGGTGCACATGACCAGTGGCGCCCCTGCCCGAGGCACTGAGATTATTCCACTCCTGGCATCCAATTCCATCATCAACCGCCGAAACCTCTTTCTGGACCCGAAATCGAAGCTCTTCCTCATTCGGCTGCGGTATAGTAAGGTGCTGGCGACCACTGGCATGGAGCGGAATGCTGTCCGAGCCATCCCCAGAGCTCCATCCCATATACTACTGGTCTATCTGGTGGTTGTGGAGCCATTCATTCACTATCTCCATCAGGCATTGAAGCTCCGAAACCGCCGCAGTCTTCTTTTTTTCAATTCAGGGCGACCTCCCTACCAGCCGCCAGGTCAGTGACACGCTCCGCCATCGGACCAGCGCCCTGATCGGCCAGGGCATTCAGATCCATTCATGGCGCCATCTCGCCCAAGGCTTCATTCGATATGGCATGGGGGAACGGATGGAGGGGGACTCCATTGAAGCGCCAGAGCTGAGTGAGCTTGAGAATGAAGCTCTAGCAGCCGGCCAAGCACACCACAGCGTCCGCACGGCCATGCTGGTCTATGGCCGGCCACAGGTTCAATTTGGCAACCTCCCCATCAACCAGCAGGCCGCCTACATTGACTTCAGCCAGCGGTGGCATTCCTATATCGGCATGGGGCCTGATTTCGACTTTTTGAGCTTTCTCTATCAAGGGAGACCGCTGCCTCAGGCCCCCCAGGCCACAGCCAAGACCCCCCAGGGCCTATCTACCAGCTCCTTTCCTCTCAACCAGCCCTGCCTGCGCTTCTGGTGGCAGAGATCTGCCTCTTCACCATCCCCTAAGATCCCTATTGGTCAGTTCAATGCATTCATGGGCTCCACAACCCCCACATTCACTCCAATCGACCCCAATGTCACTGAAGGCATTCCCGATGGTGACCCGCGCCTGGCCGAGCTGGAACCAGGCCAGCGACTGCGACTGCTTGCACACCAGCCATTCCCTCAAACCCCTAGGGGCCTTCAAGCACCAGACCTCCTGCTTGGGCTCTTTCAAGAATTCATGGGAACGCCTCAGGCTGAATTTCGAAGCGCAGAACAGCGTGAGTGCCTCTACCATCTGCTGAAGCCAACCCCATTCCTTCTCATGGCATTACCAACTGCTGGAGGCAAGACCACCCTGTTTCTGCTTGCTGCAAGCCTTGCCTGGGCGCATACTACTGTCCTGGTGGTTCCCCTTGTTTCATTGAAGCTGAACCTGCAATCTAAGCTTCAAAACCTAGGTCTGCCATGGGTGAATTGGGAGGATCAGTAAGTACTATCTATCTATCTATCTATCTATCTTTATATATTTACTAATGCTCTATATAGGCATGAGGAGACCCCTCCTACCCGGCTAGTGCTAGTATCCATTGAGTCTGCTGTCAGCCAGGTCTTCATTAACTGGGCCATGCAGCTCTACCACCAAAACGCCCTGGACCGCATTATTTTTGATGAGGCCCATCTCATCCCCCTGGCCCGCAGCTATCGGGGGGTGATGAATGATGTAAACCGCCTGAGCCAGATCCCAGTCCCCAAAGTCTTTGCCTCGGCCACCATGACCCAGCCTGCCCTGGACCAGCTCCGCCACCAATTCCTCCTGCCAGCCCACCTTCCCCTGGTGGTCCGTGGTGATATCAACCGCCCTGACATTCACTATCTGGTCCAAGCACACCCCCCTAGGCTCTCTGGCGCCCGCCGCTTCCAATATCTTTTGAACCTGATCCGTGATGCACGCCAGGCCGGGCAGATCCCCCCTAGGGGTCAGGTGATCATCTACCTTCCCTATAAGGGCATGGTAGAGGAGTTCCATCAGGCCTATCCCCAGGAGACAGCCTATTTCCATGCCAGCATGCCAGAGGAAGACAAGACAAGGCAGGTGGAGAGCTTTGACCAAGGGCAGAAGCTCGTGCTCCTTGGGACAGCTGCCATCGGGGGAAGGATATGACTTTGCTCATACTGCCATGGTCATTCACTGGGGGACCAGGTGGGGCATCAGCCAGTTCCTTCAAGCTACAGGGCGTGCGGCGCGGGGTGCTGGGGAGATTGGCTGGTCATATGCCATCATCCCCCCCCTCTCTCAGCCATTCCCAGCGCCGGCGGATCTGGAAGAACAGTTTTTCCATGAGTATCTGCAGGCACAGGTCTGCCGGCGGTCCCTAATCAATAGGGAATTCAATGGTCGGGCTACCCAGGGGTGTTTGGCGCATGAGAAGGCATGTGACCTGTGCCAGGCCCGGCAGGGAGAGCTCCAGGCAGTTGCTACCCAGGCTAGGGCAGTCCTCAGGGAGGGTGACGGCCTTAGGCGAAAGCTGACTGCCTATGTGGAATTTTTCCTCAAAGGAAATATCTGCCTTGGGTGTGAGCTTGATTCATGCTGTGAGTATCTATCTACTATCTTTCTATCTATCTACTATCTATCTACTAACTGATTTGACTATGCAGATGATAAATCTGCCTATGCCCAGGAGATTGATTCCCACCATTCCTACCTTCAATGCCCAAGAGCCCAGCATCTGATCATTGCATTCAACCAGCTTCGGGATCAGCTTCAATCGGAAACCCATGGTGGCTGTTTTCATTGCCTTCTTCCCACCAGGATCTGTCCAAACCGATCTGGAAATAGGGAGGAATGCCTGTTTCCGCCAGGGCTTCTTCTTATTTGGTTTGGCTATCATATTACTACTGATATGGGTAAGATTCTGTGCTCTCTCATGAACATAGGCACCTCTCAATCATCATCATTAGAGCTTGGGAATCAGCTTCTCAAAGCTGAAAGGGACACATTTGGGACTGAGGTATTTAAGGGGGTGGTCTTATTTTATAAATGGTGTCATAGGATGATTAATTTGCCTTAAGTAAATTCTGTATTTAATTTGAATTTTCTTTTTTAGTTTTTATTTTTCTATCTTAGATACTCTGCTCTATCACTCTATCTGATTAAATTTCTTCCCCTTTTTAAGTCATATTTACTGGGCTATATCTATAGTATCTAGTAATATATAAACATATTAGGTAACATTATTATATATCCAGTTGATGAAGGCATATATATGTAAGATGGTGGATATATATTACAGAGATAGCTAATATATCGGTGAGATAGATATATATATATAAGGTATGGAGAAGTCTAAGGTTTGGTATTATTGTAACATATAGTCTATAAAGGCATATATTTATAATATGGTATATATATATTAGTAAGATGGCTAGTATAGATCAGTGAGATTAATAGAGTATGTATATATAACAGTAAAATAGTAGGATACGCTAGAACAGCTAAGAGAGAATAAGGTAAAAAGCATATATATATAAAGAAGAAGTATGTAGAAATATAAATATAAAGATAGTGGATATATAGTATATAGATATAGATAGCTAATAGAAAAGAGATAGGCTAGCATAGCTAAGGGGAAATAAGATGAGAAGTATATATAGGTAAGATAGATCAGCTAAAACAGCTAAGGGGGAATAAGATGAAGAGTATATAGAGAAGATAATAGATATATAGTGTTTAGAGAGAATAGAAAGTAAGCTTAAATAGAAAGATAGTAAAAAGAAATTTAAATAAAAATAATTTAAAAAAATCAGTATATAAGATAAAAATAATAAAAATAATAAAAATAAAAAGAAATTAAGTTATTTTAAATAATAAAAAAGGCTAAGAATAAAATAGTAGTGTATATATATATATAAATATAATATAGAGTGAGATAGTATAGGAATTAAGTATAATAAAAAAGAAAGAAAATTAGGAATGATTAAGAAAGATTAAAGAAATAATATGAGAGAGAGATAAAATGGTTAGGGTTAAGAATAGGATATATATGAGAAATAAAATATAAAAAAGATGATTTTTATAATTAAAGAAGGAAGTGGTTAGGGATAATAATATTAAGTGATATTAGAGAAGATGTGTATAAGAATAAAATAATTAAAAATGAAGAAAAATAATAGGAGAATAGAGAGAGAAGGGGTATTAAAGATAGAAATTATAGGATTTTTAAAAGAAAAATAAATAAAAAGAGAATTATTATATTAAAAAGAGAGTGGTTAGGGATAAGAATAATAAAAAAGATTAAAATAAAGGAAATTATTATATGGTAAGAGAGACAGAGATATATATAGAAATAAGAGAATAAAAGAGATATAGGATAGAGAAGTAGTATAATGAGAAAATAGAAATCAAAATATAAAAATAGTAAGAGATAAATAATAAAAAAGTGGTTAGGGCTAAAATAATTAATGAATAAAAAATAAATTAAAGATAAGAAATAGAAAAAAAAAAAGAGGTAAAGTTGGAAGTAGAAAATAGAGGAAAGAGTAAGAAAAATAAAATAAAAAAGAATAAAAAGGGAGGAATTAAAATAAGAAATAAAAAAGAGGAAGAATTTTAGAAAAAAAAAAGAGAATAATAGAATGGAAAAAGAAAGTGATTAAAATAAGTAAGAATAAAGAAAATAAGAGATAATATTAAGAATTTAAAAAATAAATTTTAAAGTAAGATTAGAAAAAGAGAAGTAAAAATAGTTAAAAAAGAGGGGAAAAGTAAGAAAAGTGGTTAGGAGGAGGAGTAGAAAAAGAAAAAGTAGAGTGATTAAAGAGAAGATAAAAAAAAAAAGAAAAAAAGAGAGTAATTAAAGAAGAGAATAAATAAAAAAATAATTAAAATAAATATAAAATAATAAAAGAGAGCGAGCAATAAGAATAAATTTAATAAAAAAGTTAATTTTGGTTAAAAAGAATTGAGTATAATTAAAGTTAAGATGATTAGTATATATAGTGGGATATATATATATGTGTGTGTGTATATAGAAGTGAGTATAAGAGTATAATATAAGAGTGGATAAATAGAAGATGAAAGATGAAAAAGAAATTAAAGAATAAGGGATTAGTAGTAAAATAAGGAAGAAAGAATGAATAAAAGAAAAAGGGAGATGAAAAAGAAGTAGAAGAAATAGAAAAAAGAAAAGAAATAGGTAGAAGGAAGAGAAGTGGAAGAAAGATTGAGTAGATAGGGATATAAAATAAGAAATGAGAAATAGAAAAGAAGAGAGAGAGAAAGAGGAATTAAAAAGAAAGAGGTGGTTAGAGATGAGAAGTAGTAGAAGAGGGAAAAGTGAATAAAAAGGGAGAAGAAGTAAAAAGGATTAAGTGGGTTAGGAAGGAGAAGCAGTAAGAAAAAAAGATTAAAAAAGAGAAGGAAGAAATAGATAAAAAGAGATAGAATAGTTAAAGGAAAGAGAAGTGGAAAAGAGAGAGAGTGGTTAGGGAGAAGAGAGAAATGAAAAAAGAGAAAATAAAGAATAAATAGAGAGAAAGAGTGGTTAAAGAGAGAAAAGAAAAGAAAAATAGAAGAGAGAGGGAGAGAAAAAAAAGAGAAAGAGAAATAGATAAAAAAAAGAAAAAAGAAGAATAGAGAGTGGATAGAGAGATAAGGAGAAGTGGAAGAAGGACAAGTGGATAAGAAATAGAAAAAAAGAAAGAGAGAAAGGGAAGTAGAAGAAAGATTGAGTGGATAGAGATATAAAAAAGGAAGAAAAAAAAAAAAAAAGAGAAAGAGTAAGTAGGAAAGAGGAGAAGTAAGAAAAAAAAAAAAGAAATAAGAGAAATAAAAGGAGGAGAGAGAAAGAAAAGGATAAATAAAAAAAAAAAGAAAGAAGAAGAGAATAAGTAAAGTAAGGAAAATAAAAAAGAAGAAAAGAATATATGGAAAAAGAAGAAGAAGTAGAAAAAGAGAAATAAGTGGATGATAAGAAGGAAAAGAAGAAAAGAAGAGAAAGAGATATAAAAAGAAATAAAAATAAAAGAGAAAGAATAAAGGAAAGAATAGCAACTGAAAAAGAGTACAATTAAAAGAGAAGAGGTGGATAAGGATAAGAAGAGAGAGAATATAAGGTCTTAAGGTTCCTTATCTTTGTACTTTATTTTTTCATTTTTATTTTAAACAGAAGAAGAAGAGAAGTAGAGGGAGAAGAGTGGTTAGAGAGGAGAAGTAGAAGGAGAAGTAAAAAGAAGAAAAGTAAAAAGGTAAGGAGGAGAAGTAGAAGAGTGGTTAGGGGATAAGAAGGGGAAAAAGAAGAAGAAAAAAAAGAGAAATAAGAAAAAAAGAATTAAAAAGAAGGAAGAGGTGATAAGAAGATATTAAAAAGAAGAAATAAGGAAAGAGAGAGTATAGAAGGAGTATAAGAGTAGATGAATAGAAGAGATATAAGATATATAAAAGAGAAGAAAGAGTAATAGAAAGGAGTATAATAAAGAAAAGAAGATAAAAGTTGGGATAGTTAATATAGTATGATATATATATAGAGATATATATTAAGAGGGTATATAAATGAATAGATAATAAAGTAGATAAAAAGAAGAAAGATAGGTAAAAGATAAAAGACAGAAGGTAGTGATTAGGGGAAAGAGAAATAGAGAAAGGAGGAGATAGAAAGTAAGAGAAAAAAAAAGAAAAGAAGAGAGAGAAAAAGAGAAAATATAAAAAGAGAGAGAAAGTAGATAAAGAGAAGAGAGAAATAAGTAAAAAGAAGAAAAGAAGAAGTAAAAAAAAAAAAAAAAAAAGATAAAATAAAGAATTAGATATAAAAAACAAACAAGATAGATATATAATAAAAATAAAATAAGAATAGAGAGTGGTTAGGGGAGTTAAGTAAAGTAGAAAAAGAATAGTTAGAGGAGGAGAAGAAAAGAAAAGAGAAATAAGAGGAATAAAAGAAAGAGAGAAAAGAAAAGATAAATAAAAAAGAAATAAAAGAGAAGTAAAAAAAGAAGAAAAGAATATTTAGAAAAGAGAAGAAGTAGTTAAAGTGAAAGAGTGGTTAGGATGAGAAGTGAAAAGGAAGAAAAATAAGAAGAGTAGTTAGAAAAGAAGGAATAAGAAAGAGTGAGTAGAGAGAAGAAGTAGAAAGGAGAATATAAGAATAAATAAATAGAAGAAAGATATAAGATAGATAAAAGAGGAAGAAAGAGTGATTAGAAAGAAGTAGAATAAAGAGAGAGAGAAGATAAAAGGTGGATAGTTAATATAGTATGATATATATATAGAGATATATATTTGGAGAGGGTATATAAATGAGTATAGGATAATAAAGTAGATAAAAGAAAGAAATAAAAGAGATATATTTAAGTATATGCCAAGAATAATAAAGAAGAACGGATAAAGAGAGCCATATTATATTTATAGAGAGAGTAAGAGGAAGGTAAAAGTGGTGAGTGATTAGAGAAGAGCAAGAGATAAAGGTAAAGAGAAAACAAAGGTATGAATTAAAGAATTTAATAAATAAGATAAAATGACAGTGTAGTAGAGAGGAGTGGTGAGTGGTAAAGGATTGAAGTAGTTAGGGAAGAAAACAGGTGAAAAATTAAAGAGGTAAACAGAGGTGTGAACCAAAGAGATC